>CM062813.1:866824703-867443025 GCA_031772625.1 Pinus tabuliformis | reverse complement strand
TACGTGCTTACTTGAAAAATCCTTCTTGCCTACAAACAAAAAAAACCACACAACCCAACACAAACATATAAAAAAAAAAACAAACCTTCTGGCTTGAAGTTAGCTTTTGCCAGAAACTTAATATTTTCTTCAATTTTTCTGATTTTCCATATCACACTAGGGCGCGACAGAAAAAACATACACATGAGAAAAAATCTTCCTTTCTATATCTGATTTGCCCAGATCACACATAATCGCGGGGCAAAGAGAATACACAAAAATGAAAGGTATAGATTTGATAATAAAAAAAAAGAGATAAAAAAACTGAAATAAACAGAGAGATAAATGGCTAAAACTGCAAATAAAGACTGTATACCTCCAGATCTTAAAAATGACGTAGCTAGGGCTACCGAAAACATTTTCGCGTGAAATGAAAGGGGTTCCTCACTGGAGCAGATGCTCCTACATAATAGAGCAGTCCTTTCGGCCTGAAAGCGGTAAGAAACAATAAATCTAGGAAACAACAGTCGAATGTAGTTGTACCAGCTTCCAATTTGGATCACCAACGGATACGACCCTCAAATAGCTCCGATACCATGTAGGAATTTACAGGTAAGTTCCTCAGATAAAACACCAAAGGACATAGATCACGAACAGATCACAGATCAATACACCGGTATTGTTGACGTGGTTAAAACCCCAAAGAGGGAAACAGTCTACGGCTTGAGCCAACACGGCCACTTTAGGAAATTTATTAATAAAAGAAAGAAAATTTACATAAGCTTCTCTCATGAACGGTTACACTATAAATGACCCTCCATGCTCTTTAAATAGATATCATGGACTAATCGGATGTTAAGCCACAGATCAAGTGTCGATAATACCGAGGAGAGAATGAACCATCGGATCACTTCATGTCTAGAACATATCGTGACCGTCGGATTGTAAGTTACAAAAGTACATAGTAAAGAAACACACTTTACATAAATCTACACTAGACCAAGTTATACTTAACTATTTCCTATGTGTTGGAATATATCCTAAAAAATGGAGAATACTGGGAAAAATCCCCGATGGAAACAAAACCCACACTATCTGTCAATTGATGCGAAGTTCGAGAGTCATCAATTGATGGTATAAGGAATCAAACATTGGGTGTTGGTATTTGACAGGTCGGGTGTCGAGAGATTGAGACCCAATATCGAGATTTTCTTACAATACTAATAACACCCAATATAGTATCAAACATGGCATGCCAGTGTGGCGGGATTGTTAATGTGGCACTTTGACATGATGTGGACGTGGCATGTTGATGTGTTGCTGATATGGCATGTCAATATTGTAGGTGACGTTTCATGATTATGTGGCATGAGGTATGCCCTTAATGACATGACATGCTGATGTGACATGTCAATGTTGTAGGATGACATGGACTAGAGTGCATAGCAGAAGCCAAGTGGCAGCGAAAATATAGGTGACATGGACATCATATGTTGGGATATCAATTATCGGGTATTAATGTCGAGCAACATGAGATCCATATGGATTCCCTGATACTAATGGATCTTGAAATTTTTTATTCAATAGAAATAACCCTATAAGATTATTTCCATCGATCAGGTTGGGGAAAGTGTTGTGAGCAATTTTTTTATGTATTGCCAACATGTTGATGGTCCAACTACTTGAGGATGGACCATCAATTAATAAGAGTGGAGTTGCAACATTAGATAGACTATTAGTTGGTTGTTGGGCTATCAGGAGGTTGGGACCTCCGTATTGGCTTACCCTCCAATACTAACGAAACCCAAAGCCTCCTTAGCTACTAGAGATATGTCTTCCTATTATTTGATGGCAATGTAGAAAATATCGTCTGTTCAAGGTATTGAGTGTTGGGAGGTTGAAACAAGGCTATCGAGTTTGCTCCCAAAACTACTGAAACCCAATAAGGATTGCAACAAGGCATGATAAGTGGAAAATGCCATGGTAAAGGTTACCTTGTTCAAATGACATGGCATTACATGATGGAAACATGTGGGAAAGGGGTTTCACGTGTCTGTCACGTGGAAGTAGAATAAATGCCCCATGGCATTTGGAAAGAAATATTCAAAGAGGCATAACTTTGTGTCCATAACTCATATTTGGATGAAATTTATATCACTAGAAATCTCTCGTAGAGTAGAAGATATCGGTAGTGTTATAAAGGAGTTTAAGAGGAATGTTGAGAATCCCATCTCCATACTTTCACATTGGAGGTTAGCTTGGATACCCCATAGCCTTAATCAAGCATTAAGAGGTTGGGTGTGTTATAGAGCATCTAACAAAAGTGGTGCCCATTGGTTAAAAGTGTGTGCAAATTTGTCACACCTATTGGCTACAACAAGAGGGGGGAGAAGGTCTTTTTCAATTGTGGCACCCTATGATTATGGAAAATAGTGTTAGATGGACGGAAAGGGAAAGACCCTACAATTTGGCAACCATGCAATTGTCTTGGTATTCTGCAAAAGAAGGCACAAAAACATAAGTGTTGTAATGTCCATAGGTTCTCAAAACCTTTGATACAATCAATAATAGTCTCTAAAATTTACTTAACTTGGAAACCTAAAAGGGTCTTTGGTCACCAAGGTGGATAGGGCGTTCTTTTCCTCTTCTGAAATTTGTGCTTTTATGCTTATGGAACCCTGTTATATTTTTTAAGTTGAGAATCCATCTTGGTCCCTTGAAATGTTTCTCTTTTTTTCCACTATGAAACTTATTGATGCTTTCTTATTGATTTCTTAGCCCACCTAACTTGCAATTGTGTCTTGAGGAATGTAAATTAGGCTAATTGAAGTATTCTTCTTCTACATTATTGGCCATGAGAAAACTTTCATGTCCAACCCTATTTTGTGAATACAAAGGGGAAAAAGGGAACCAATGACACCTAAATCTTATATTCACCATATTTGGACACGCATAGATGTTGGCCTTGCCCATGTTGAATTGTAGTGATTTGTAGCGTGTATCAATCATATATTTGGGAATCCAGATAATATTCATAGTGGTGGCCAATTTCATGTTTAACCACTTGGGGAATATGATTCATTGAAATCAATTTTGTTAGGGTCCTTTTGAACTCACCATGGATCATATGCCCCCAACAAGATCCCTTTCAATTTCTGCCATTGTATCATGGAATAGGCCATTAGGATGTAAGCATAAATAAATTGATAGCATGTTGCATGCGAAATTTTGCATACTTCAATGAAATATGTGCAACATATCAGTTGCATATCTTGGACATAGAAATAAACTACCAATAATGTATCCAAGATTGCATATACTACTATTTTACTTCATCATATCTATGAAGCCATTAAAATGCATGCCATATTAACTCAAATTCCATTAATTAAATGAATTGCGTGCCCCTTTCTCCTCGGATAGTGCCATATTTCTTGTACAAATTTGCTTGCTTGGTATTTTTATTGTGCCTAATCATCCCCTAGAATCTTTTTGTATCATATTTTCCTCCGATCAAAATGTCCATAATCATCTAAATATCATGGGAATTGATAGGGTGTGCCTTGTACAGTCACAAGAACCACTCTTGGTGCACACCATTGATAAGGAATTTGATGCAACATGCTATAACCATAGTGCTATGAAACATTATAACTTCTAATACAATCAAAGAAATGGACACTCTAAAAGGTTTTAACTTGTCTTGTAGGACATACACAATGAGTTGAAGTTCTAAGAATAGGTAAACATTTCTAAGGTCATGATCAATTAGATGAGTGTTCTTAACATTTCCCTTCAAGTTTGGATGCACCTCAACACTATAATCCTTTTTCAATCACAACTTACCTTTGATGGGATTTATAAACCACAACCTTTGTTGGCTTCTTACTACTCACCTTAGGCTCGAATTTATGGTCACTGGCATTAACTTTTCCAATATCAACAAGGATGAACCATCACTTATGGTTGTACATTGTTGTAACTTCCATATGAACCCATGGCATGGGGTGAGAAGGAATGTTCCTATTAAGGATGGAAAATCCACCACCTTTTCTTCAGCGTGCTCGAACATGGATAAGAACAAAATGAATTTGAAGAAAGTGAAGAAAAAAATCATTACATTTCTACATTTATAACTAGAAAGTGCATTTACTATGGTTAGGTAGATCCCATATCTGTCTCACTTGTATAGAGATTTAGTTTTAGATTCCTTACAATCACCCATCTTTTCCAAAAAGTGACTTTAAATAAACAAATCTATGTACTGACAAGTTGTCCCATCAATGAAAATGCCTAACCTGTATCCACCTTGCCATATCCCAATCTTATAAGTGGCTTTAAACTTGATGTACACTAAACTCATGACATAACTTGAATGTTGATGCAAGCTATCACTAACAAACTTTTGCTTGATATGCCTATACAAGGTCTACCAACAATACCATAGATATTTTGTTGATAAGGACTCACCCAAATTTCTACTTGACATTGTCATTACTATGAAAGTAACAAATTGAGCATTGTTGGTTTGTTGTTCACCCCCTTTGAGCACAAAGGTGTGGCATATACTTGAAGGAAATGAAAAAATGAATTAACTCTCATGAGAAAATGAGAGGACATATAACAAATAGAGGAGTACATTCTGGAAAACACAATCTAATCCAATGCATTAGGAATGTGCTCAAAATACGTTATGGTATTTCTAGAAAATGTATCGACATTGATGGTCTGCAATGCACAACAAAGAATGACGTGATACCTTAATTTATGTAATTGACTCGAAATTCACTGATTATTAGTAACGTTAACAACTAGATTATTGGGATCCTCGTTAGTGATGGAACTAAATGAACCATTAGATTAATAATATTAGATATCATTCATCATAAGGTGAACTAAGGCCACTCTATTTGTTATTATTAAATAAGGCATCCATTATAGTTAGTATTGACTAAATGAAATGTGGCCATATTAAATAAGGTCCACTAGGTAGTTAATTTTTTTTCATGATTAGGGTTCTCTTGTTAGCTATAAATAAAGATAGGGTCCTCATGAATTATGTGTGAACGAATATTGTATTTAGAGCTTAGCTCATTGAGAGGTCACCCTACCTTAAGAGGCAAGTGAAGAGGAGTGGATCTCTTCCATATAAGGATCATTGTTACACAATATTTTTTCATACCTCCTTTTCACTTCATGTTCCACATTCGAAAGTGCCAACATGTTGACAACTATGAACTGTATTCGTCATGAAACACATACTGAAACATCCCTGAAGAATGGAAGAAAAGATGTCCAGAGTCAATTCTGGAGAAGGTTGACTGAAACCCTAAATTTCAGGACCAACGCTCTTTGCTCCACTTCCTACCCGTGTTGATGGCAGGCTGCAGTTCTTTGACCTAGCACTGCCAGCGCGGGGTTTGATATGAAAATCCATGTTGAACCTCTTCTAGCAGGTTTTCTCAAAATGGAGGAGAAGCTTCGTATGTTATAAACTTTGAGAAACAACAAGTTGGATGTTGTTGGGTAGAGATATGGTCGAGATCTCCCATTTGGATCTCTTTATCTTACCTTTAAGGGCCTTCCCCTTGAGATGTGGACCTTTCTCCCTCTTTAGTGGATCCTAACTCCCTCTCCCTTCTTATAAATCAAATCCCTTCCATCCCCAAATGGTTGGTCATTGAATGCCTACATTCCTACGCTAAGATTATGCCTAAATGTTGCCCATATAACTTGGAGAAGGAGTGCTTGAAGAGTCTTGGCTTGAAATTGGACGTCCACCAAAAGGAGGTATTCAACATCAAGGAAATGGTTGTATGCTTCCTTTTTTATTCATTAATATATACATCTGATGTTCACTTTCCATAAATGTCTAAATATTTATGCATTTAGCTTGATACTCCTTGATCTATCAAGTAGTTTATATTTGATATTTACTATGTATGCTCTTGTATTTTGTATTGTCTTTTGATCTCTCTTGCATGTACTCGAGCATAAAGAACAAGCAAGGAGTGAGCATAGAAGCTAGGAGATTGAAGCCATCACCAAAGGATTGAGTGATTAGCATTAGAGCGAGGTATGTTTCTCCTTCTCTCTATATTTTAAACATAAGCTAGGAAATTTTGCATTAGTTTGTTTAGTTTGTTGCTAGACCCACTCATTGCGCTAGAGAGATCGCCTCTACCGACAGAGGGGATTTATCTTCATAACAAAATGGTGACTCCAATGGGGAAGCTATAGCCTCTTCTATCTCTTTTCTAGATTTGGTCTTTTGATCACTTTGACCGACCATTGAGTTCTCAGTTAGTTTGAGCCTGTATAGGTCTGCATTTTCACTAATTACTGCATTAGAGTGTTGAGTCTGGATTGTTTTTCAAATATTATTTATTTTTTCCCATATTCCTCACCCAACGCGCTTTTTATCTGAACAGTTGCACTGCTAACGAGTTTTTTCTTGAAACAGTCACGCTAATCACCATTTCAACACGGATTTGGCTATTACAGCCGACTGATCTTAGAGTTTTGGAAGAAATTAGGGTTTCTATGTCAAAATTCCAGTGTGTCTTGGCCCCTAAGGTATTTTTCCTGTCTTTTGTGATTGGATTTATTAGTGTCTTTTTCTGGTCATCTTCATTAATTAGCAATTTTTTATCTCTTTGTCTTTTCAGGTGCTTGTGGTGAAATTGGATTGATTCTAGGGTTTTTATGTCATTTAATTGTCACTCTATGTTTGTGACTGTCATTGAGATCTTGATTTGCTGGTTGATTAGATCTTGTTTTTTGAAGAAGTCATTCAAAACATTAATTTGCATTGGTTTTAGCTTGTCTTTTACAAAGTTTCTTTTCGATTGCATTAGGTCATCTTGCATTTGGAAACCATCTTTGTTGTATTTCAAGCATGGGTTACATTGTTTATTTGTTCAAAAGGGAAAAGTGAAAGTTATTTTCATTTGAGTGCTTTTGAATTCAAACTGGTGTTGCTTTAATTGATGCATTAGTGGCATTAAAGGCATTTGAATCAAATTTTCATTTTTCTTGAGTTGATGCTTTAGTTGCATAGAGCATTAAAAAATCAAAGAAAAACATCATTTGTATGAGTGCATCTTAGTAAAAGTAAAGATCATTTTGCTTTCGAAAAGTTGCAGTTAGGATTTTGAAAAGTGAAGATTGTTTTTGCTTTTTATCATTTCAATTGGAACGAGAAAATGAAATTTAGTGGAAGGCATATGGTTTGATGCATTAGTGCTTGAAATTTCTTCCCTTGATTAGTCTAGCTTTCATCAAAGTGGAAAGTTTTATTTTTCTCATATAGTTGCATCTTATGAATTTAGGTGACATCGTTTTGAGCCCAAAATTGAAACACAATTCAAGATTAACGTTAAAATTTACTCAATTAGCCTAAGGAGCACTTGGAACTGTTATCACTCTGTAATTTATAAGGTTGTGAAATAATTGTGGAGGTAACCACAAAACCACTTTTGGAGTTGGGAATCTAGCCCTTCCAACCCTAGAGAGGGATCTCTCTGTATAATTTAGCTATGTTCTTCTGAAATTTTAGGCTATATATTAGGTTTAGGGTTTGGATTTTAGGATTGAATTGGATTGAAACAAGGAAGATAAGACATTGGGAAATGGAGTCATAGGTTGAGTTCAATCAGAACAGGTTCTACAGGCAACCCTACAGGGCAGGATAGGCACCTTTGCTGGATTCTTAAGGTTGAGGTGTGATTTAGAAGAAAATATGATGGAATCAAATTATACCAGAGCAGTTAAGAATTATGATACTAATCATCAAGTAGAAAACATTGAGATTATTACTTTGTAGAAAATTCTCTACAAATCCAGCTCTGTAGAAAATTTGCATGTAGGTTAACCTGATAATGCAATATAAATCAAATAAAAATACTATAACCTACTTCTACTATCAATTTGCAGAAGCTTAAAGATCAAGCTGAAAACATACAACCAGAAGAAGAAGAATCAATGCACAATACACATGAGAATACTTCGGGGAAAGCCTCAGCTAAAAACCCCACTATTTGTATTATCATACAAGGTGTAAATACATGGGAATTATACAAAGCCTTAGCTCTCACAGCTAGCCAGCTCTCAGTACAATCCTCACAGATGTTCACAGGAAAACTTGGATTCTCACAAGCTTTCCTCTCTACCCTCCAAGCTCCTATTTCCTTGCACTGTTCCTAGTGGATGATCTTCCTTCAACCAAGTGGAACACTGCTCTCACACACTGTCATAATCGCACAATCCTCAAGGAATGATTCCTCTCTGTATGCATGATTTTTCTTTATAGGAAAACACATGCGATTGATATTAAATTGTCCTTGTCTTTAATCTCAACTGGTCTTTCTCATAATATACATGCATGAGTTACTGATGAGTGAAACTTCAGTTAACCAGAGTACACTAGTTGAGTGCATGCATGCATCAACATTGTTAACTCTCTATTAGTTCGTGAGAGATTTTTCGGTGAAAATCACAAAGAATATCATTTGTCGACGCGTTTCGAACCAACTAGTGTGGTTCATCGTCAGGACAAGTTGAAGAAACAGATCCAGCCTAGCAAGTTAAATAGTCTGAGCAGAGCCTCCAACGGCTAGTTTGACTCTAGGACCGGGGTCAAAATTATCTTATTAATTTAATAATTAATCTCTGGGATAAATATATAAAATTCTAATGGGTACTTAGTTAAAAATTATAATTTTTTTTTATAAGTTATAATTTTTTTTTTTATAATTTTTTACTAAATACCCATTAGAATTTTATATATTTATCCCAGAGATTAATTATTAAATTAATAAGATAATTTTGACCCCGGTCCTAGAGTCAAACTAGCCGTTGGAGGCTCTGCTCAGACTATTTAACTTGCTAGGCTGGATCTGTTTCTTCAACTTGTCCTGACGATGAACCACATTAGTTGGTTCGAAACGCGTCGACAAATGATATTCCATGTGATTTTCGCCGGAAAAATCTCTCACAAACTTGATATGGATCACAGAAGCCTGAACTCTATAATTGAATCTCTATTAGTTCCTCAAACAGTTTGGAACTAATTTAACTGGACTTAACTCAGTAAACTGAGTTAACTAATTACAACTCAAATATAACTCAATCTTATCTCCTTAATTTATGGGATAACCGTTGCATGACTTCAGAAAGACTTCTAACTTGAATTTATCCAACTAATTAATTCAAACTGAATTAATCAATTATTTCCAAATAGCTGTTAAGACTAAATTCGATTTTAATTCGCAATTTTAAGTCAAGGAAAAATTAAATTTGGAATTATTCTTATTGCCACATTTAAACACTCCCTCTCAACAAGAAAGGGATTATCTACCACCCTGATCCTGTCTCTATGGAACTCGAATTTACACTTTGACAATGCCTTTGTCAAAATGTCAGCATCTTGTTCCTCTGTTGAAATATACTGCAACAACATGGTCCTCCTTGTATGAATTTTCAGGGTAAGTTCCTCAGACAGAACACCAAAGGACACCGCTCACAAATAGATCACAGATCAATACACTAGTATTATTGACGTGGTTAAAACCCTCAAAGAGGGAAACAATCCACAGCTTGGGCCAATGTGGCCACTTTAGGCAATATATTAATAAAAGAATGCAAATTTACATAAGCTTCTCTCATGAACAGTTAACCTACAAATGACCCTCCATGCTCTTTAAATAGAGATCATGGACCATTCGGGTGTTAAGCCACCGATCAAGTGTCTGTAATACCGAGGAGAGAATGAATCCTCGGATCACTTCATGTCTTGAACATATCATGACCGTCAGATTGTAATTTACAAAAGTACATAGTAAAGAAACACACTTTACCTAACTCTACACTAGACCAAGTTATACTTAATTATTTCCTATGTGTCGGAATATCCTAACATCCCCCATTAAGAACAACTTGGGATAGGATTGAAGGATATAAAAATATGACACAATAGGAGAAAGAAGGAGGCACTAGAGCCTATCCCCCTTAGTGACAACTTCCTGAACCCCAACCATAAATCGAAGTTTAGTACAACTTCCTGTGACAACTTCCTGAACAACCATAAATCGAAGTTTAGTAAACTTCACCTTTGTGACAGTCTTTGTAAAGATGTCTGCAACTTTATCATCTGTTGAACAATATTGCACTTCAAGAACATGGTGATGAATGAGCTTTCTGATGAAGTGCATGTGCATTTCAATGTGTTTGCCACACTAATGTTGGACTGGATCTCTGCATAGTTGAATGGAACTTTGATGATCACACCAAAGTGTAGTCGGATGCTGCTGCTGAAAGCCAAACTATGACAGGATCTGACGAAGCCACAGGGCCTCCTTACCAGATTCTATGACACCACGATACTATACTTCTGATAAGAAAGAGAAATGACACTTTGTTTCTTGCAAGCCCATGTAATAGGTCCTAAACCAAGAGTGAACACAGAACCTGCAGTAGACTTCCGATCATCAGGGTCACCAGCTGAATGGGAATCAGTGAAACCAACCAATAGAGGAGATGCTTCTGCACTGTAATGAATCCCAAACTGAACTATACCTCGAACATAATGAAGTATTCTTTTAGGTGCTTTCCAATGACTTTCATGTGGGTTTTGCATAAACCGAGCAATAAGGCCAACAACAAAGGAAAGGTCAAGACAAGTATGGGTCACCTACAAAAGTTTTCCTACAAGTTGATGGTATAAGGTAGCATCAACTTCAGTGGAAGTGCAAGTCACTAAAAGTTTGGCTCCAGAATGAAAGGAGAAGGGGTTGGCTTACAATCTTCCATGTGAAAATGGCGTAGAAGATCACAGGCATACTTGGACTGGGAAAGGGAAATACCTTCCTTGGATTGTAAGACTTGAAGACCAAGAAAATAATGCAAGTGTGCTAAGTCTGTCATTTCAAACTTCTTTTTAAGGCTGGACTTCACATGGTTTATAAGGTTGGGATCACTACCAGTAAGGATAAGATCATCAACATAAAGAACAATAATGATAAGAGACTTGCCCACTTTCTTGGTGTAGACAATATTGTCAGAATGACACCTAGAAAAGCCAATTTCTAAAAGAAAGCTATCCATTTGCATACCAAGCTCAAGGGGCTTGCTTGAGACCATAAAGGGATTTCTTAAGCCGACATACAAGGTTGGAGTCTGTTTGTATAAAGCCAGTAGGTTTTTCCATATATATTTCTTCATGCAAGTCTCCATGCAAGAAGGCAGATTTAACATCCATCTGATGGACTTCCCATTTGAAAGAGGCAGCAAGGGAAAGAACAAGGCAGATATAGTTCATTTTGGCAACAGGGGAGAAGGTTTCAATATAGTCAATGCCTTCAACTTGTGAAAAACCCTTAGCAACATGATGAGCTTTATGTTTATCAACTTTTCCATCTGGGCCATACTTGGTTTTGTAAAACCATTTGCATCTAACAAGTTTTCATCCCTTTGGAAGAGGAAAAAGATCCCATGTATCATTTGCCAATAATGAACGATATTATTCATTCATAGCTACGTCCCAATTTGGATGGCCTGAAGATTCTTCAAAGGTGTCAGGATTGTAATTCGCTGAAGCTTGAGCCAATAAAGAAGAGGCTCTATCGAACTGCGAATGTGTACACCATTGATCTCTAGGATCATCGGCAAGAGCACCTACTGCATCCCGAGTAGCACAGACCCATTTTGGAAGCTAAGGAGATGAAGGAGTATCCTGAGAAGGTATGGGAGGATTGTCATCCTCGCTATCATCATCTGAGGAAGAAATGTTTTCAGAAGTAGAAGAGATAGAGAGAGGTGGCACATCCGTCGCACTAGGCTCGTAGGCTGATATATTTTTAGCAAACTTTACATCTCTTCTAATGATAACATTTTTGGACTTAAGTGGAATAAGTCTATATCCTTTGACATCTTCAGAATATCCAACAAAAATACATTTTTCACTCTTAGGTTCTAAAGCTTTATGTTTCTCATCTAGAATATGGGCCCATGCTTCACTTCCAAAAACACGAAAGTGACTTACATTTGGTTTAATTGAGCTCCATGCTTCTTCTGGAGTGATATTATTTAAAACCTGAGTAGGAGTGCGATTTACTATACAATTTTCACAGTTAATTGCTTCTGCCCAAAAACTAAGACGAAGTCCTTTAAATTGAAGCATACAATCAACCATTTCCTTTAAGGTGTGATTCTTCCTTTCAGCTACACCATTTTGTTGTGGAGTATATGGAACAGTATGTTGCATTTGAATTCCATTCTCAGTGCAAAAGTTGATAAATTTGTTGTTAACATATTCTCCGCCATTATCATATCTTAGCTTAAGAATTTGATGTCCAGATTGTTTTTCAATAAAGGCCTTAAAGGCCAAGAACATGTTAAATACTTCACTCTTGAGTTTTAAGAAGTATACCCAAGTGCGTATGGAGAAATCATTAATGAAAGTTAAGAAATACTTGTATCCATAGAATGAAACAACTGGAAGTGGACCACATAAATCACTATGCACAAGCTGTAAAGGAGCTGAGGTGTGCCAAGAGGCATGTTTTTCAAAACTATCCCGATGATGTTTTCTGAGTACACATTTGGAACAAACACCATCACTGCAAGATACCATTGGAAGATCTGTCACCATATTTTCTTTACATAAATTCTGAAGGGAGCGATAGTTTAAGTGACCAAATCGCTCATGCCAAAGTTTACTCACTTCATCGTTATGAGCAACAAATACCGAGGGAAGATTTTATGACCCAAAGTTGTTAAAATTATACAACCTTGTAGAATCATTAGCAATGCCAGTGGTTAAAATCTATCTAGGATCTCTTATGTCCTTTATTACAACATCGTGGTGTGAAAATTCAACGATTTTTCCTTCACCTGAATGAGTTATCTGATATAGATATAGAAGGTTGCAGGATAAGGTTGGAACACATAATACATCATTTTTTTGACCATTGTCTATATGAACAGTTCCAATCCCTACAACACTAAGAGATCTATCATCACCAACATATATATTTTTGGTGTTACAATGATTTAAAGAAGAAAACATGGCTTTGTTTTTGGCCATGTGATAAGAAGCTCCAGAATGAATGAGCGACTCATGAGAATGAGAAGAAGAAGATACATTTAGTGCATAGCTAGACCAAGATGCTTGACAACCACATTCAGAAAGTGCTATTCCTGAAGATGAAGTTGAAGTTGAAGAGAGCTCCAAATGGATATTATGCTTCTTCATTGCTGTTTCCAAGGCTTCCATCTTCTTAAAGAATTTGGATTCTAAGTGTCCATCTCGATTACAAAACTGGCAATGTCTATCAGTCTTCTTCCCTTTGTTTTATTTGCCTTATCATTTTGTTGAAATGATTTTTCATTTTGAGACTGAAATTGCTTAGGACCCTTGTTTGGTTTAGGACCATTCTTTTTAGGATACAACTTCTTAGGATTCTTTGAACTTGGTTGCCGCTGAGCGGATAAGGCTTTCTTAGAAGAGTTTCCAAGATTAAGAAGACCAAGATGTAAGAGTTTTTCTTGTTCTCTTATTAAAGAATCACAAAAGGCATCAAAGAAAGGGGACTTGTAGTCTTGTCCTTGAGAAATGAAGGCTTCTCTTGTAGAATGGAAGGTGGAAACAAACACAGAGTAGGCTGGTCCCAACTTAGTAAAAATGGAATAGATAAGGCTACCATCTTCTTTCTTAACCTTAACACCTTCCAAGAGAAGTCTAAGGGCCTTGAACTTGGACAAAAAATCTTCAATGGAAGAAAAATTATTGGGGTCTAATGTAAGCAACTCATTTTCAAGTTGATGGGCTCTAATTTCATTTTTAATTCCAAAAACTTTAGTGAGCTGTTTCATTGCTTCATTAGGAGTATCAAGTTCTGTGATATGGAATCTAAGGTTTGGAGAAATAGACATCCCTATCAACCCACATGATTGATCTTGCCTATTTTCCCATTTGGCTGCGTTATCTTCATCTTGAGGTTTGGTTTCTTGGCCTGAGGCTATTTTGTAAAGAATTTTACTTCTAAGTAAATCCACAATGTAAGACCATCATTGGAAGTAGTTGGTGCTGTCAAGAATAACTTGGAATTGACTTTCCACTTTAACAGAAATTAAAGATTTAGATGATGAAACTAAGTGTTCCAATGGAAAGATCTCGAAAAATTAGGCTGATTAAAAAAAAATGGCTCTGAAAACGGCTTCCGAATGAAGAAGTTATGGCTTTTTGAAGAAAAGTTGTTGAAGATGCTGACGAAGTGCATGAATGTGCGGAAATGAATGATGATGTTAAATTAAAAAAAAAATCTCCCCACTTTCCAAACATAAAACTAATTAGCTCACTTTTAAAAAAATTATGTGACTCACTTTTATAAATAAGTGAAAGTCACTTTTATAAATAAGTGAAAGTCACTTTTACAATGGTACTTTATGAGATACCCACTAAATTGTAACTTAAATAAAAGATAAAGAGACTTTAGAATTATAAGTGACTCACTTTTTATAATGGGTGAGAACACTTATACATAAAGTAACTTTAAAACATAAGCTACATGTGGTTTTTGAAAAATCAACTCGACAAAAAGAAAGATTTGAACCTAAGACCTCTATTCTTACTTGAGAAAGTTCTTTTTGCCTACAAAAAACCCAACATGGACATACAAAAAAAACCTTACGGCTTTAAGTTAGCTTTACCTGGAAACTAAATATTTTCCTCAATGTTTCTGATTTTCTGAGATCACACTAAGGCACGACGGAAAAGAGCATACACATGAGAAGAATCCTTCCTTTCTGTTTCTGATTTTCCCAGATCGTACAGAGTCATAGGGCAAAGAGCATACGTAGAAATGAAAGGTATAGATTCGGTAATAAAAAACAGAGAGCCAAATAAACCAAAATAAACAGTGAGAAAATAACTAAAAACTGCAAATAAACACTATATACCTTCAGATCTTAAAAATGACGTAGATAGGGCTACCGAAAACATTTTTGTGTCAAATGAAAGGGGTTCCTCACTAGAACAGGTGCTCCTGATGCAATAAAGCAGTTCCCTCGGCCTGAAAGCAGTTAGAAATAGTAGATCTAGGAAACGACAGTCGGATGCAGTTCTATCGGCTTCAGATTTGGATCACCAACGGATGCGGCCCTTAAATAGCTTTAATACCATGTAGGACTTTACAAGATAAGTTCCTCAGACATAACACCAAAGGACACTACTCACAAATAGATCAAAGATCAATACACCAATATTCTTGACGTGGTTAAAACCCTCAAAGAGGGAAATAGTCCACGACGTGAGCCAACTTGACCACTTCAGCCAATTGTTTAATAAAAGAATGAAAATTTACATAAGCTTCTCTCATGAACAGTTAACCTACAAATGACCCTCCATGCTCTTTAAATAGAGATCATGGACCAATCGGGTGTTAAGCCACGAATCAAGTGTCGGTGATACCGAGGAGAGAATGAACCGTCGGATCACTTCATGTCTAGAACATATCGTGACTGTCAGATTGTAATTTACAAAAGTACATAGTAAAGAAACACACTTTGCCTAACTCTACACTAGACCAAGTTATACTTAACTATTTCCTATGTGTCGGAATATCCTAACACTCCTCACTACATAGTCTCTGAGTTGATGATACCGAATGTTGATGTGCTTGGACCTATCATGAAATACTGGATTCTCAGAGCGAGAAACAGATAGGCGAGACTATGAGAGAAACAAAGGATATTACAACGGATCTACTATAGGTTGCGTCTCTTCATTTTGCTGGATAATAGAAAGGAAGGATTGGCTGTTCGGGGTGGACGTAGCCCAAACTGGGTGAACCATGTATATTTGTCTCTCTGGCTTTATGTGTTTGTGTTTTTCCGCATATTATATGTCTTGCATTTCTCTGTCATATATTTAATTTTTTTTTCTAACACTTCCAAAACATCTTGGTAGGTTAAACCATCGCTTGACTCAGCTGGTTCACT
The DNA here is from genome assembly GCA_031772625.1 of Pinus tabuliformis. Taxonomy (NCBI): domain Eukaryota; kingdom Viridiplantae; phylum Streptophyta; class Pinopsida; order Pinales; family Pinaceae; genus Pinus; species Pinus tabuliformis. The sequence continues at coordinate 867,427,047 of CM062813.1, read as the reverse complement.
GCATAGCACAAATTTGGTCGTGTGTTCACTAAGTACATCAGTGAACCCACAAGTTTCTTATACACAATAGCCTCTACTACTTCTCCTGAAGTAGCATCCTCCTTCCTCCAGTTACCTGCTAGAGGAGTCTGCATGGGCTTGCACTTCTCCATGCGGAATCTCCTGAGTATCTCGTTGGCATACTTGCCCCGAGACACAAACAACTCCCCATCCTTCTGCCACACTTACATGCCAAGGAAGCAAAGCATGAGACCCATGTCTTTCATCTCAAATTCTCTTGCAAGGTCCTCCATGAAAGACATGATAAACTGATCATCACTTGTTAATATGAGATCTTCAACATAAAGTACAATGATCAACAACTTACCTTTCACCATGATGTGGTACAGGTTCGCATTCTCTTCACTCTTTGTGAAGCCCAACCCGGTGAAGTAGTTGTCTATCCTGGTGTACCAAGCATGAGGTGCTTGCTTCAGCCCATACAATGCTCTCTTGAGTTGGCACACATGCGACTCATGATCGAAGGTCTCAAAACCTTCCGGCTGCTCTATGTACACCTCTTCCTCAATCTGGCCATTGAGGAATGTAGTCTTTATATCCATCTAATGGATCTTCCAATCCATCTATGCTAATAGTGATAACATAGATTTGATAGGTGAGTACCTTGGGACAGGAGAAAAAGTCTCATCATAGTCAATCCCCTTGACCTATGAAAAGCCACGGGCAACAAATCTTGCCTTATGCTTCTCCACACTACCATTAGCAGCTTGCTTTATCTTGTAAAGCCAATGGGAACTCACAACTGACTTGTTCTCCGGTCTCAGAACCATGTCCCAAACACTATTACGAACTATGGAGTCATACTCCTCCACCATAGCATCAACCCAAATTGGCTGCTACACTGCTTCCTCAAAGGAAGATGGCTCGGTCTCAACACATTCCCCAGCAAGGGCCATGTATCCAGTGTACCTCTCAAGAAACCTTCTCTGTTTGCGCTGAGAAAATGGTTCACCCACATTCTCTCTCACATCCTTCAACAATTTGTCAGCTTCTCTTGCGTCCTTTCGTCCATCTCTGGAAGACTCTACTTGAGTGGATGTTTCCACTCCTGAATCCTCTGCATGTGGCTTCTCTGCATCAGTCTGAGGCTCCTCCTCCTTAAGAACCAACAGTTCCTCCACAGCCTGTAGTTGGAGCTCCCTCTCAAGGGAAACTCGCATGGCCTTCTGCTCATCAAACTTAAGATCTTTGTGAACCACTGTCCTCCAACTGGTAGGAAAGTACACATGATAGTTGTGAGGTGTATCAGTGTACCACACAAGTATCCCCAACTCTGTTGTCGGCTCAAGCTTCTTCCGTGCATCCTTTTTCACATGGCAATATGTCGATGAGCTAAGGATCCTAAAGTGACTCACATCTGGTCTCTTACCAGAGAAGGCTTCCTCTAGTGTCTTCATCCCAAGTATGCGATGTGGGCTTCTATTATGCAAATAGACTACTGTTTTGCATGCCTCAACCCACAAGTGAAGTGGTAGGCCTTGGTCATGCAACATCGCCCGTGCTTCCCCTACAATAGTTATGTTCTTCCTCTCAGCCACCCCATTCTGCTGTGGGTTATGAGGTGCCATCAAATCTCGTTTAATTCCTTTCACTGCAAAAAAGTCCTTAAACTCTTGAGAGACATATTCTCCACTGTTGTTGCTTCTCAAGGTCTTGATCTTCTTCCCTAACTCTTTCTCAACCAAAGCTTTGAACTCACAAAACTTTGTGAAGGTTTGGTCCTTCTTTTGCATGAAATAAATCCAACATTTACGAGAATAATCATCAATGAATATCACATTATACCTTTGCTTCGTAGTGGATGCCGTCGAGAATGGTCCACACACATCAGTATGGACTCACTCTAAGATAGTCTTTTCTCGACTCTCTCGATCATGAAAGGAAGACTTGGTATACTTTCCCAAGGTACAACCTTTGCATGTGTCAACTTGCTCAAGTTAACCTTTGGGAAGTCCTGTAGATATCTGTTGCATTATCTTCAAAGCCCCATGATGCAAATGACTCAATCGCCTATGCCACAACTCGCCAATGTCTTGGCTTTGCACCAATTCTGCTTTCGTACTCAATGCTACACAATCATCTACCTCTAGTTTATAGAGATTATTCACCCGAATCCCAATCCTCTTGGTCTGACCCGTGGTTATGTGTCTTAAGAATGCCTTTCCTTTATTGAAGACAACATCGTAGCCTTTGTCCTCCAACACTGCGATCGATACCAAGTTCCTCTTCAGTCCAGGCACATACTTCACATCTGTCAAGGTGATAGGAGCTCCATGCTCCCTCTGAAAAGTAACCGTGCCCACTCTTGAAACACTATACCTTCCGTTGTTACCCATCTCTATGCGCATCTTGAGGTCTTTCTCATCCAAGGTATTGAATAAACTTTTATCACTGGTCAATTGGAATGAAGCTCCACTATTAAGATACCAAACACAACCCATCATCGATGACACCATGCATGTGATGAGGGTAAAGTCCATTTTGAATTGAGAGGCTAATGCCTCACCTTTTGATCCTTCTAAGGATCCCTTCTTGGACTTCTTCGATGGGCAATTAGTCACATAATATCCCATCTCGTGACAATTAAGGCATCTCACTTTAGACTTGTCACCCTTCTTCCCTCCATGAGAAGAATTCGATTAGAAGCCTTCTCCTTCCCTTTCCTTGCCTTGAAAAGGCCAGATTTTCTTCATCAACATTCTTGGATGAAGAACCATCTCGTGTGCTTCTCTTGATCTCCTCCTGCATAAGATCCGACCACCGTCATTCCCAATCCGAAAATTTCTCCCTTCCATTCATAGAGTCCTGGTATCTATTCCAACTGTTTGGAAGACCAAGGAGAGCGAGGCTCACCATATCATCATAGGAAATAATTATTCTCACACTGCCAAGCTCATCTCTATAGGTGGTGAGCTTGTTTAGATATGTGGAAATAATATCTCCATTCTCCATCTTGATTCTTTGAAGCTTATCCTTGAGCGCCAATTTCCTCTGGTCACTACTGTTCTGGTAGAGGTCCTTCAATGTCTTCCACATTGAAAATGGAGTATCCTTACCATGGATACTCAAGAAAATATGGTCTCGAACTCCCTCAAGGATGATCCATCTTGCCTTCACCACACACTTCTTCCACTCAGCCAACTCTTATGCATTAGTTGAAGCTGGCTTTGGGATTTCTTGATTAATGAAATCCTTCAAGCCATTGTCTTCTAATACAACCTCCATTTTGTCTTTCCATGCTATGTGATTTGAGCTACCTTCCAAGGCATATTCGAGTCTCAAGCCATAGAACACCATTGGCCAACCTTGAAGTATGATATGAATTCGATTTGCACCTGCAACCCCGAACTTCAAACTTCGAATTCTATTCTCAGTATACTATTCATAGCTCCAATAAGCTTGGCTCTGATACCATGTAGAAAATTTTCTACAGATCCAGCTCTGTAGAAAATCTACCTGTAGGTTAACATAATAATGCAATATAAATCGAAGCAGAATACTATAACCTACTTCTACTATCAATTTGCGGAAGCTTAAAGATCAAGCTGAACACATATAACCAGAAGAAGAAGAATCAATGCACAATAAAAATGAGTATACTTCGGGGAAAGCCTCAGATAAAAACCTCACTATTTGTATTATCATACAAGGTGGAAATACATAGGAATTATAAAAAGCCTTATCTCTCACAGATAGCCAGCTCTCAGCAAAATCCTCACAGATGCTCACAAGCAAATTTGGCTTCTCACAAGCCTTCCTCTTTGCCCTCCAAGCTCCTATTTCCTTGTTCCTAGTGGATGATCTTCCTTCAACCAAGTGGAACACTTCTCTCACACACTGTCAGAACTGCGCAATCCTCAAGGAATGATTCCTTTCTGTATGCATGAGTTTTCTTTATAGGAAAACACATGAAACTGATAGTACACTGTCCTTGTCTTTAATATCAACTAGGTCTTTCTCAAAATAGACATGCATGAGTTATTGATGAGGGAATCTTCAGTTAACCAGAGTACATTAGTTGAGTGCATGCATGCATCAACTGACTGTTAACTCTCTATTAGTTCCTCAAATAGTTTGGAACTAATTTAACTGGACTTAACTCAGTAAACTAAGTTAACTAATTACAACTCAAATATAACTCAATCTTATCTCCTTAGTTTAAGGGATAACTGTTGCATGACTTCAGAAAGACTTCTAACTTGAATTTCTCCAACTAATTAATTCAAACTGAATTAATCAATTATTTCCAAGTAGCTGTTAAGACTAAATTCAAAATTAATTCACAATTTTAATTCAAGGACAAATTAAAATTGGAATATTCTTGTTGCCACATTTCAACATACTTAGCTGGAAGCAGAGTGTATTTTTCAACAAATTATGTTCTTTTACTTATTAGAATAATCCAGAATCAACGAATGACATATGAAAAATAGTGAACACAAAGATATAAAGGTAAACGCACTTCACCAACATGAGTGACACGAGAATCATGTAATTGATTCAGCTATATTACAAAAGTTTGATCAAGTGAGGCTCTGTGAGTAGCTTTACATCAATGAGTCCTTCTTCTAAAAAAAAATCCAACCCATAATAATCCAAAATTTGAAGTATTAATAGGTGAATACTTTTAAAATATCTTGAGAAAATAAAAGATCTAATAACTAATTCTCATCATTACATAAAATAGGAATTCGAATTTATCACTAAGTGACCAAATTCCTCCTTTAGAAAGTCAAAAGACCAAGTTCAATGCACCTAGAAACCAATTGCATAAAAATAGGGGTTGCATTTAGTGAATGTAAATTGATTTGAAACAACTTGATAGATGTTATTAAATGTTGATTCATCCTTCTAGTTCATCTTATCATCAGTATTCATCTTTCAACTGCTTCAGATCTGATCAAATCTTTCCCAAAATTCGAAATCTTGCCCAAAAATAGGCTGTCTGTCATGTGAATTTTCCCTGTAAAACTGTAAAATTGGGTCTCCAAGTTACCTTCATAAATTTCAACCTATATGACCTGTATGAAAATTGAAAGAGGTTATTGTATATGAATATATTTCTAAGATAAACCTCCTTCAGTTTGTCAAAATTCCCCTTTAGTTGTTCATAATCTGTTTTGCAAAAAGATAGCTAAAACAGGCTTTTGCGCAGTCAGAAAAATAGGCTGAAATGATGAGAGTGGATAGTTTTTTGTATTTTGGAATCTTAAGAGAAAAAACTTCGTCTAATTTCCTAATATTCATCTCTAGTTGTCCACAAAAAATATTTAAAAACGATGACTAAAACAACAAAAAATCTGAAAGTTTACATAGTCATAGTACATTTGGATGCCAAAATTTGGTGTTTTAAGGGGCCTATTGATCTTTGTTGTAGATGAATGGATGCAATGGAGTATGGGACATGCTGATGAAGCTCTGAAACTCTTTAACCAACTAATACTCTTTGTGAAAACCCCTCTTTGAACTTTGCGCAGTCAAAGCGTAATCATGGTAAAAAATGTCCCTAATCTCCCTTTAGTTGTCAAATGATTGTTGCAGTTGGTGGTTTTTCTTGCCGGGGGATCTTTCCCTAATGTAGACATCTTAGTTGGTGATTTTTACCACTGTTTATGCTTGAGGGTGACAAATGTGAGCAATCTTGAGCAGATACTGATCAATCTACTACGGAGTTGTAAACATAATAAAATGAACAAAAATGAAGGCAACAAAGTGAAAACAGTGGCATATTTGGTGTGAGTTGTATTAAAAAAGGTGGTGGGATGATGTTACAAGAAATTTGAGAATAGTTTCTTGGTCAATAGATAAAAATATTTGAATAAAGCTGACTATGTAAAAAGGGTTTAAGTAAAGATAAGGGAAATCGACTTTTCTTAGGTTTAAACAAGAAGTTTATGGGAAATAATGGCCATATCAAGTACCTAGGAGGAATTTAAGTCGATTTGGTCAAGCACAGGCATAATCAAACCGAAAATGGGCATGAAATTCAAATTTAGAAATACTTTGTCTTTGTGCAGTCACCTTAGGGATTTGTTTATTGTTTTCATACTTGGAGGTTGATATGGGAAAAACTAAGACATGGGTTTTGCAGAGGAACACCCATGGATGGTGAGGTGTTGAAGAAACTGGAGAAATTATTTCTAAAGCGATGTTGAGATGAGGGGGAAACTTTGCACAGTCAACAAAGATGAAGGCTTGAATTCGTGGAAGTCACCCTCCTTTCTTTGTTGTGATGTGCTGCTCGAACTTTGCTTTGTGAAATGAAGAATGAGGAATGATTTTGAGTATGAAAAAGAGGGGAAAAGGTATGTAAGAGGAGTGATTGATGGGCATTGAATGAGGGGATATGGAATAAGTGGATGGGATGAGTGAAGTAGGAAGGTAGGGAAAACTTTGATGAGGGGAGAGTAGAGGTAACTAGGTGTCAATTTCAGTAATTGTACTTTGATTTGACCACTCTGATGATGACTAGCCAAGATATTTAGGGTCCAAATATTATGACCATCTTTATAGAAATAATTTGAACTACGAAACATTATTTACATTTCCTTAACATAAATAATAAGGTATAGCAACAACTCATCCTATAAAATTTATAGGACCCTAACAAGAACCTAACACAAACATTTAGAGATCTAGGCTAGAGATGTGTTCCAACATCTATAAACCTAGCAACTGTCTTTATTTGCCAGCATTATATCCTGGGAGTGAAATCCTATTCCACGTATGGAAGTACATAGGATCATTCTCCAGTACTCTCAGGTATATGCGAGGCGCTCCACACATGGAAAGTATATGGGAACACTCTCATTGAAAGATTATGCATTAGACAACACTAACACGAACTTGTGCTCCCTGTACCATTGCGTATATATTGGGAGACCCCAATAGGTTATTATCCTTTAGCCCTAGGTAACCAAGTCAGCCGCCTTATAAACATGATACACCAAACACAACATTTAGGGAGATTGATCGCCGTATGTTAAGTCCTTGGTTTCGGCTAAGGTATATATAGCGGTTCACGGATACTTGGTAAACACTCTTGCCTAGATTACCATTTTTTATTTATTTTTTATTTTAAGTTCTAAAATTTACTACCCACGATAACATGTCTTACCCATGCAATTATTCTTGGCCTCGTTATGCCTTCTTAATAGTAAATTTTAATTGAAGCTCAAATAAATCACCTCCTCTCCTTTTGTTTTTGAGGAAAGGTCATTGCGGAAAAATAGTCGAGTTCACCTAATCAATCCCCTTCACAGTCTGACACTGAACGGTCACCACAAGAAGTCCACCTTGAGATTCCAGAGTCACTTGAAAGTTAAGGTTTTGAACTTGGAATTGTCCCGGGTATTCAACCCCCTGCTTCTCATCCTCCACCTCGAGAGTCGGTGTCATCATATCAGGAATTTGACCCAGAAAGTCATGAGCTTCCTCAAAAGTTTTTTTTGTTCCCCTCAAATCTGCTTTACAATCCTTTGATAATATCTCCTCAACGCCCATATAGTCCATTTGATAATCCTGACGTGCCTTTGGAGATTTCTCCTCGATCATCGCTGATTCCTCCTCGCCAATTGTTTCCACCCATAGAATCTGAAGGTGAGATTCCAACCTCTCCTCGAGATCCTCCTCCAGAAGTCTCGTCCACTCATACTTCGAGTCTTGGTGATGAATCTGAATATCACTTTTTGCCTGAAGGCTTGCCTTATGTGTCTTTTCCTTATATGGGAAGTGGGCCAACTCTGCCACCTAAAAGTAGTGAACCTTTATTCCCGCCAGGTTATACCTCTCTTGGTCATTTAGTTTCAGGTACTCCAAGCACATATTCACTTTATCATCATCCGATATGGTCATCTGGAGTTATGCCTACCTTTGGCCCATTCGTTTCGAATGTGGCTTCCTATATTCCTATTCCAACTGCATTTCTTCGGTTCATGTTATGAATCAACCTACATTTACAGTCAAGAGACTCAATGTCCCTATAGTTCTTCAACTCCTCTTTCGAACTCTACATTGGTTACACCTCCTCCATTGAGTGGGAAATATGTACCACCCTCTATCCCACCCAGTGGGGGGAAACCAACTCCTCCATATATAACTCATGTTTCCAGTGGAACCTATGTGAGTGGATCTCAAACTCATGTTATGTGAGCAAGTCAAATTCCTTATCAACAACCTCTTTCGACTCATATATCTTACCAATAGCCATACCCTCATTATGGTTCACAACAACCTCAAAATACACCTTTCAATCAACAAGTAGCATCCCTAATGCAGTTTGGTCCTAATCCCTCATTTTGGATCTGGTCAAATTCCTTATCAACAACCTCTTTCGGCTCATATATCTTACCAATAGCCATACCCTCATTATGGTTCACAACAACCTCAAAATACACCTTTCAATCAACAAGTAGCATCCCTAATGCAGTTTGGTCCTAATCCCTCATTTTGGTCATTTGGTTAGTTTCAGTCGTCTTCTAGAACTTACCCTTCAGGAGCTGGTAATCCTTTGCAGCAAGGAACCTATCAATATCAACAAGGAACTTATCGAATTCCATAAGGAACCCATCAAGAAAAAGGAAATTACATGCAACAAGGATCTTATCAACAATATTTGCAACAACAAGGACAACCATTGCAGCAATAAGGTCAACTGTTGCAGCAACAAGGTCAACCGCTATATCAATAAGGTCAACAGTTGCATTAGAAACCCTATGCTCAATACTCCTCACATGTTGTTCATCCCCCTTATGGTTCTCAACGACCTGTGGGAGGTCAATATCAACCATTTCCTGGTCGGAACCCACCTTTGTGGGAGCAAAATCAACCTTTGTATGGTCAAAATTCCTCCCAGTGGGGGCAATATCAAAATCCCTATGGTCAAAATATGCCACTATGGGGGAAAAATCAGTACCAACAAGGTTGGAATCCTCAATATGGACCTTGTCAAAGGCCTTTCATTCCTTTTAATCCTTAATTTCCATTCTTAGCGAATTTGGAGTTATCAAATGTGTCGAGGCTCACAAATGACCCAATACTTCATTCACCATATTGGCCTTCGGTTCCTACCAAAATTCTTGGCGATTGTCCAAAATTCGAAGGAAAATCTAGAGAAGACCCCCAAGCTCACGCCATGACCTACCATTTATGGTGTTCGTCTAACTCTTGGGTCAACGATTTCATTCGATTATGTCTTTTTCAGCGAACCCTAATGGGTGCTGTTGCCAAATGGTACATTGATTTACCTCGAGGTGCCTTTCAAGATTTCAACAATTTGGCTATGGATTTTCTTACTCACTTGCAACTACCGGTTCAATATGAAACTAGTACCCATCTCCTAACATCTTTGAAACAAATACTCCTACCCACATCTTTGATCATATCCATGAATGGAGACGTCAGCGTTGTTAGAGCCTAGATTTTCCTCAGGCTGAAAAGACAAGGTTCTAGGTCCACATCAAACCACGCTCAGCCTCGTAGCTAGCCCTACGAGGACAGGAGAGGGCTCTCTCCGGGTCAATCTCGGCAAAAGTTAATCAATGGGGCTCGAGATGACTGAAATAAAAGATAATTTTAGGGTAGGTATGAAGTACAAAGGATTTGATTTGAGTTTTTGGGGGTTTTTGTTGGAAAAAGTGAAAGGCAAATTTGGGTCCGGGGATGAGGCACAGTTTCTGCAAAGTTCTGATTGAGGCAAGGAAGGCAATCGTTTTGATGTTTTAAATTGAGTGAAATGGATAGATCAGACTGGTGAGGAGCTAAGGGGAGCAAGAGAGTCTCAAGAATTATCCTTAAACAGGTGAAAACATGGAAATTTAAACAAATTCAAAGGCAGAGCATAACAGTCAATGGATTCCACCTTAATCACTTAGTTGTTCAAATTTAGAAGAAAAGAGAGGAAAATGATACACATAACACTAATGAACTTACAATTACTCAGAGAAGCACACCATCAAAACATAAAGCCACATGGATCCCAAACAGTGCTGCAAAACCCTGGTCTTTCCTTAGCCAAAATGTAGAGATAAAATGTACAAGGATATGCCAAAGCAATCCCAAGTGTCTAACCCTGAAAATGACTTAGGAATTACATGATATAGACTAGCCCAACCCATTCCCTTGCCTCTAGGGGTCTAGCTCATCATTATAGGAGTAGTTTGAACCAATTCTAAACAAGGAATTGAAAACTAGGTAGTCAAACAACTTACCCCTATATGCTAGGAAACTGATTCATTCACTCACATTTCACCTTTTGGTGAATGAATCTTCTAGAACAAGTAAAAATGTGCCAATATTACATCATGGTTGTCAAATTACATCATGAAAAGTCAATAATAACTTCAAGAAGCAAAACTGGTCAAAACTGGGCAAATTGCTGAGCTAAACAGTGAAAAACAAGCCAAAATCCTCTGTGCGCCGTGCCAATTTCTGTGTGAATCGCGCCACTTTGGATCTGATTTTGAGGCACTTCCTGAAGTTCAAATTGAGCCCAAGTGTGCTTTTTGGAAAGCCCTGCCTGTCTACTTTCCAACCCAAGTGGAATTTCTAAATTTGGTGCCCATTTTCCCCTCCAAAACTTCAATCTCCCAAGACTGCTTCCTGTGTGTCAAAATAGGGGTAGTGAGGTCATTTTTAGGGTGTTTTTGACCTCCTGAGGACTCAAAACTTGCCCAAACTTCTTGGCCATGCACTAGCAGTCATGATTTTTCATGAAAAATACAAAAATATAGTTTTTTTTTTGCATTTGGAGACTCCTATCATAAGCGCGCCAGGTGGCGCGACGCACAGGGAGAAAAACCCTGTGTTTTAGTGCAAAAATTCCAAATTGTCAAAAATTGCTCCAAATTTCTTGAAATTTGGACTGAAGGTTCTTCATCAAGGGCAATGGTGAGCCAAGGATGCCTTAGACAATATATAGAGTCCTTCATCCACTTTTTGCCTCCTTGATGCTCTCTTTACCTTTGCTTTCAAACTCCCGATTCTTGCTTTGTACACCAAGTTCCGGGACAAGTAATGATATGTCTGCCACCTCTATGAAGCCTCATGGGTGCATGTACTTCCAAGGGTGAGTCACTTTGGGTTTCCAATTCATAATTGGATGAATGACCGGATGACATAGTTGTTGTTGCACCACTGCCTTGGAGAAATAGATGCCGGTGAAAGAACTGTGTTGGTCTGCTCTTTTGTAGTGTGATTGAATTCTGCCACCAAAGGGACAAATGCAACAAGGGAATGTTAGGAAGAGGGGAATTAGTAGGGGTTTAGGGACTATTGGGACAAATTTGTTTAGGAGGGTTTGGGGTTTTACATTTGGAAATGTATGGAAGGGAATTGGGGATAGGGAATTAGTGAATTTTTGGAGATGGGGAAGAATTAAATTAGGAAGAAATGGAATAAGGGAGAAGGGAATGATGGAAAGAAAGGAGAAATGGGATGGAAGAGTGACTTTGGTAGCAAAACACTGATTTTGGAACCCACAACAATTTTTCCTTTGAGGTACTTTAGAAGTAGGGTTTAATATTTTTGTTCAATTGTTATCATCCACCAACCACCATAACATATCACAAAATTGGATGAAAAACCAAGATAACAACCCTACCTGGCAAATCCACGCAAGCTATGGGAAATTTAAAGAAATTTCAAGAAAATTCGAGATTTTAGGTGTATGCACCGCGCCGCATACCCAGTGCCCCGCGCACTCCCAGTGCGCTGCGCCCGTTCAGAATAAAACTGGGCAAAAACTCCCAGTGCGCCGTGCGCTTCTAGTGCGCTGCGCCACCTGCTCTGTGCATCGCTCTTTTTCCGGAAGACTTTTGAAGGCCTTCTCGGTGTCCCAATTGGGCGCGGGATAGTGCGTTGGAAAGATATTTGAGTCTTATTTCCAACCAAACTAGAATTTTTCAATTTGGAGTTAATTTTCCCTGTCAAAAATCAAATCTCCCAAGACTGGTCAAAATGTGCCAAATGAGGCTGCCCAAAGGCAGAGTGCTGTTACAGTCAACTTTTGAATGCCTTCCGCAACTCCAAATTGAGCTCATGATAGCTCATTGAAAATATATTTGTGTCTAGTTATCATTTGACTCATCAAGAAAGTCATTTTTCCAACTAATCTAGGATAAAACTTGATTTTCCCAAGGTCACTTCAGAGGTGCATCAATTCTCCCGAGGCAATTGTATTTTTGACATTTCTCTAAAACCATGACACCTGTGTAAAAACTGAAGGAGGTTTTTCTTCCTTGGTATATTTTGGACAAAAAACTCTCTTAGTGTTCCCAAATGCATCTTTTATTACTCAGAAACATCATTTGAGTAAAACCTACCCCAATGTGTGGAACAAGGGATTTGTCGAAATGAAGCGAAACAAAGGGGATAAGGGGCTTCTAAATTCTTGAGAAAATTTTGGGAAGTAGGGAGGGATGTTAAGAAGTAGGGGGAAGTGGAGTCTCCAAAATTGAGTGAGGGGAAGGGGTCCAAAAGGGTGAAACACAGGTCTAGCCTAGAAAATTGCCAAGTTGTAGCAAGAAACTAGGGTTTGTGCGAAAATAAGGAATTTGGGGGATCTCACTGATGGGAAGTGTTTAATAAGGTACATTAAGGATAGGGGAAGGTGGATGAACATCAGGATACAAGTTTTGCTGATGATTTGACCGTCCAAGAGAAATTTCCTTCAAAACCCTAGGAGAGGGAAATGACCATAGCTAGGCGCAATTGAAGCATGAACAAGGTGTAAAATGACCCATTGAAACCTGACATGATGATGACAACCCTCTGAATGATGGTACACTCAGCTGAATAGTGACATAGACTGACATTTGGACAACTTTGAAAGGAGTGAAAGCAAACCCTAGACCTAATTCCTAGTGACCAAATTTTTCTTGAAGACTCACTGAAATGACAAAATTTAACCTTGACACTCTGAGACCACTTTGTAAGAGCATATTTGATCACTGGAGGAAGGCTGGAAAGACTGACACTAACAAGCATCATCTTATTAAGTTTGAAATTCTTGATGAAATTTTAACCGAATGGTTTACTAAGTCATTCGTTAATCAAATCGCCAAAGACATAGCTATGGGCGGTTATGTGACCGAAGAAAAAGTCATCGCCCGTGCTCAATGTCTAGATTTGGTATATTCAAAATCTGGCACGCTTTATGGTCTCTCACCTGATGCTCCACGACCTTCAACCGATCCAACACCTTCTAAACTTGCGTAGATCCCACCCATTGATGGTATTATTGGGTTAGTAGCTCAAACTTCTAGTAATCCTTCTTCTGCTTCTACAAAGAAAAATTTTACTCCAGTTATTGCACCTTCTCCTCCTTCGAATACTCCCAAAAATCCTAGTAAAACTTCCTAGGTGAATGTTGTCCAATCTACCACAGCAGACAAAGCTTCGAAAGGAAAGAAGAATGGTAAAGGTAAGGCTAAATCTGATACCTCGAAGAAGGATCCTCCTAAACCATCTATTGATGATGCATCCAAACATAAGTCAAAATATCATTGTCTTAGATGTGATAAAGATCATTATACGAAGGATTTTCCCTGTTGTGCTGAAGTTAGTCTTTTATTAAAAGGCACCCAAGGGACATTGAGTGTGTTGAAAGAACCCTTTCTGTCATAACAAACTTCACCCTTCTCAATTTTTTATGAGTGAAACGACACCTGTCTCTATTGCTACTCGATCAAAATATTATCAGCTTCCTACCAAACTAGTTGTGGAAAATGATGCCACTAATACTCCTTCTACATCCACTCTGCCTAGTTCTGGTCCTCCTCATATTGAACAACCTAGTAATGATCCCATTATCTTTCCACCTCCCAAAGGTGTTCTTTGGAATTCATCATATAAGCTGAATGCTCGAGCTGCTCAACATTATAATATTGTGGAAGATTTAGCTCAAGCACCTTCAACGATGTCAACTTTGGAAGTCCTCTAGACTTGTCCATCACAAAGGAAAGCATTACTATCCACCATAGGAGGAATTGATCCTATCGAATCGAATCTAATTACTTTTGACCTCAAGAACCATGTTCCTCGTCTCATGCATCAACTTTCATTCTTGATACACGTTATTATAAAGGGGAAGACTATTCATAGGATTGTTATTGATGAGGGTGTTTCTACTTGCATCATGTCTCTTTCATGGTGGAATGCTATTGGCTCTCAACCTCTCAATCAGTCCCCCAATACCTTGGAAGCCTTCGATGGTAGAGTTCACGTCCATATGGTATTTTGAATGACTTGCCGATATCATTAGAAGGAAAAATCGTTAACCTGGAAGTAGAAGTTATCCATGCCAATCTGAATTACAATCTTCTACTTGGTTGTAATTGGACCCATGCGATTTTTTGCGTGGTTTCCACTTTATTCTAAGTGCTCCGTTTTCCTCATCAAGGGGAAATAGTCACTATCAACCAACTCGCCTTTTTCTCTTCCAACTCTTCAAATGGTAATGTGCCATATGTTGGGAATATTGATATCCCTTATGAGAGTGTTGGGGCGAGTCTTTTCAAAGAGTCTTCCCTTATGGGAACTTTTTCCCTTCCACCTCTGAACATCGCTTCAATTAACATGATCCCGAATTGCCATGATCCTTGGGTCATTCCCTGTCTTGATTAGATAAAATTTTTGGCAATGTTATGCTGATTAGCCCCGTAGAGAAAGCATATCAAGCTGACGTATTGGCTTCTGCGAGAACTTCTGAAATTCATGATCATTTCAGTCTGAGTCTAGACACATATTCAAAACCTCCTTAGCTCGGTTCTTGGGATTCTCTAGATCCTTTGAATGAGACATTTCCAACTGACGAGAGTATCAAAGAAGTTATGTCTCTTGAGGAAATTCCATGGAATGATGCCCATCATTGTTCCTTGTTTCTCCCAAGCCTTAGTGAGATATCTTCTTGTCTACAAAACCTTATTTCCAATGTACCAAATCTCCCACTCCATACACCTATTTTGGTTCATGAAGTTTTTTCTGAAGGAAACATGGGGAACATTTCAGTTACAATGCCTATCGACATCTCTGTCAAACCAGGGATTGTCGAAAATATCCATGTTGGGGTTTCTTGTTCTCCGAATGAGATCAAGATTTATACCACCCTCTTCAAAGAATTATGTGATGTCTTTGCTTGGTAATATGAAGAGATGCCTAGTATATATCCAAGTATAGTAGTGCACGAAATTCCTAGTTATCCAGATGCAAAGCTTGTTCATCAACGCCTTCGTCTTGTGCACCCTAGAAAAGCAGCTGCCATAAAAGGGAGACACTGAAAAAATTCTTAAAATTAGTTTCATTTATCCTATTGCATTAATAGATTGGGTCTAGAATATTGTTCATGTGACTAAGAAACAATGAAATATCTGCATTGGTGTTGACTATAGTGATATCAATCGGGCATGTCCTTTACGTATGGGTTTTCTAGATATAACCAGATTAACATTCTTCTCGCCGATCAACATAAAACAATTTTCATTTGTCCTTGGGGAACCTTTGCTTACAAAAACTCCCTTTTGGTCTAAAGAATGTTGGTGCTACCTTCCAATGAGTGATGTCTTATGCCTTTCATGATATTAAGCATATCGTTCAACCTTATCTCGATGGCTTACCAACACATTTTTCTAAGCATCATGAACATCTTGATCACCTTCGAGAGATTTTTCTTCATTGTCAAAACTACAGTATTCATTTAAATTAGCATAAGTGTGTCTTTTGCGTCGAATCTAGTCATCTCTTATGGTTTGTCGTATCCAAGGAAGGCATCTAGATCAATCCCCTTATGGTGGAGACCATCATGAGTTTACCTCCTCCATTTCTTTACATCAGTTGCAGAGCTTACAAGGGAAAGTGAATTTCCTTCATTGTTTTGTCTCGAATTATGCTGAACTTGCCAAGGGATTTACTCGTTGTTTAAAGAAAAGGATCCCATTCATTTGGGATGAAGTTTCTCAAAAATCTTTTGATGTATTGAAGAAATCCCTCATTAGTGCTTCTTTACTGCATCTCACAAATTATCACCGCGATTATTTCTTGTGCTTGGCTACTGCCAATAGTAATATTGCTATGGTACCTTTTCAAGACGATGATGATGGAGATGAACATGTGATTTATTAATTGAGCTATTTGACGTAGAAAGTCGATATGCCCATGTCGAGAAGTTAGCTTTAGCAATTGTTCAATGCTTTCGGCACTATATTCTCTTATGAAAAACCACTATGATTTATGAATGCAACCCCATGAAATACATTGTGAATCGTCAGTTGTTTGGGGGAAAGTATTCTAAATGGATTGTTATCTTACAAGAATATGTTTTGGAATTTGTTAAAACTAAATCAAAGAAATCACTGGTTTTCGCTGAGTTAATTTGTGACCTTCCTTTTGTAGCTACATCTACTGCATCTGACAAGTTGATCCCTGACGAAATTGTCTTCCTCATAAGTAATGTCAATCCATGGTACGAAGATGTCATTACCTATATCTAGACCCAAAACTTTCAACCAGAGTTATCCAAATCTGAACATCAGCACATCTGACATCAGTCCCAACCTTACCGAATTATCGGAGATACTTTGTACCGTGTTGGTGTTGATTCTATCCTTTGTCAATATTTAATGCTTGAAGAAGATAAGAGAGTCTTAAATGAATGTCACTATAGGGCCTGTGGCAGTCACATGTTGGGATATGCTACGACTCAAAAAATCCTTCGCGTTGGTTATTTTGGGCCTCCGACCTTCAAAGATTGCATTTTAGCAGTCCAAAAATGTCACTCCTACCAGATTTATGACCACAAACAGTGCACCCCAACCACACCCTTGCACCCAATTATTATTGTCAGACCCTTTGCCAAATGGGGTATTTATTTCATGATATGTAACCGTCGCTCAGTCGGGCGACATGGTTAGATCATCATCTTCGATGACTATTTCACTAAATGGGTCGAGGCAATGCCCACATATGATTCTGAAGGTAAAACTATGACTCAATTCCTTTTTAATCACGTCATAGCTCGATTTGGTGTCCCTCAAGCCATCGTCACTAACCATGGTTCTCATTTTCAAAATTATATGATGACAGAGCTTACTTCTCATGAGGGTTTGCATCACAATGTTGGGTTATGTTATATTCTTTCCACGACTAGCCCATGTAGTTAACCAGGGGGTTAGAGGGGGAGCGGAGCCCCCCTTCGTTGCATCGATTATGTAGCGGGGGGGATCACAGGGGCTTTGAGGCGTACCCATAACCCCACTTTATGAGGTCCAGGGCAGCGCCCTAGAAAATTTTGGTTTTCGACCCTATGTTAGGTTGGGCGGACCCACCTATGGTTTTGTGCATAATTTTCGCACATGTTTTTGGACGCGATGGTTTTCGATCCATGGTATTGGACGTGATGGCTTTCGTCCATGGTATTGGATGCTTCAGCATGTATAAATAGGTATTATAACATTGAAAGGAACATAATGAAAAATCAAGCTGGTAGTCCCGATTTTGGGATCTAGGGGAAAATCTCTGTGTATATGTGTTTTATGTGTTATGCTCTCACATTGTTTATTTTCTGTGTTTTGGAATTCGTATGTAGGTAATTTCTGTATGGGGTTAAAACCTACATTTGGTATCAAAGGAGTTTTGGCTTCAAGGAGACGCCTTTGTTGCTGAGGGGTTTCGCTCAGGCCTGAGGTAGACCCTGTTCAATGGAAGATCTGTGAGATCGATTTTGGTGGTGAAAGAAGATGGTGAGCAATGGAAAGATAGAGATCGAGAAATTTAATGGTCAGAGTTTTGAGTTGTGGAAACTCAAGATGGAGGATCTGTTGGTGGATAAAGATCAGTGGATCATGGTAGATCCGGGTACTAAACCAACGTGAGTGTCTAATGAAGAATGGAAGAAGTTGGATCGGAAGGCAAAGAGCACAATACAATTGTGTGTCTCAGATTCAGTATTGCTGAATGTATCAGGGGAAGCTACGGTGAAGGCTTTGTGGGACAAGTTAGGGACTTTGTACCAATCTAAGTCTCTGGTGAATAAACTGTTCCTGTGGAAAAAGCTGTATAACTTGAGGATGAATGATGGAGACTCGGTGACAGAGCATCTGAACGGATTTAATACTGTGGTAAGTCAGTTAGCATCTGTTGATATTAAAATTTCAGATGAACATAAGTGCATCAGTTTGTTGTGTTCTCTACTAGATTCTTGGGATAGTCTGGTTATTGCAATAGGTAGCAATGCAACTGCCTTGCAGTTTGATGAAATAGCCTAATCCTTGATGATGAAGGAGATGAGATGGAAAAATATGGAGAGCCAGAATGGTGATGCCTTTTCTGTACAAGGACAGTCCCAGAACAGAAACAAAAATAAGTCATCGAGTGGGAGATCTAAATCTCCAGGAAAACCTATAAAGGTGGTGTGCTGGAAATGTGGAAAGGAAGGGCACTACAAAAGGGACTGTAAATCTAAAGCTCCTGATAAAGGAAAGGGATATGATGAGGCTCCTTCTGCAGAGGCGAAAACCACCTCAGATGAAGGTGGGGATGTGTACTTGGCTTCTTCAAGTACACATGTAGATCATGAGGCATGATTGATTGAATCAGGTGCATCCTTTCACTTCACTCACCATAGAGAGTGGTTCTGTGAGTATGAGAAATATGATGGTGGTGATGTCTTCTTGGGGGATGACAGAAAGGCTAGAATCATTGGCTGCAGAAAAGTAAAGTTGAAGTTGCAAGGTGGAAGGGTTAGAACACTTCTAAGTGTTTTGCATATTCCTGCATTGGCCAGAAATTTAATTTTTGTAAGCAAGATGGCTGATGCAGGTGTAAAATAGTGTTTGAGAAGGATACCTACAAAATGGTTCGGGGAGCACTGGTATTGATGTGGGGAGTTCGAATTGGAACTCTGTACAAGATACAAGGTAGCAATGGTATTGATGGGTGCAACAATTTTGTGGCTCCTGAAAGTGGAGCAGAAAATATAGTGGTCTCTGGAGCGAAGACCATGTTGTGGCATCAAAGGCTTTGACATATTGGAGAGAAGGGCCTTCAAATACTTCATGGTAAAGGTATGGTAGAAGGTATGAGTAATAGCTCTCTAGATTTTGATTTCTATGAAAATTGTGTATATGGGAAGTAGAATCGGGTGAGTTTCCCCTCTGGTAGTAAGAGAGCGAAACGGATATTAGAACTTGTACACAGTAATGTGTTTGGACCTGTGACGGTTTCATCACTGGGTAAGTCTATGTACTATGTATCATTTATAGATGACTTCTCAAGGAATACATGGATATATTTCCTTAAGAAGAAATCTGAAGCCTTTGACAGGTTTAAATAATTTAAGGCTCTCGTGGAAAATCAGATAGAGAAGAAGATAAAGGTGATGAGGACAAATAATGGTGGAGAGTTTTGCAGCAAGGAATTTGAAGAATTATGTAAGAAGTGTGGTATATCACAACAGAAGACTACTCCATATACACCTTAGAAAAATGGAGTTGCAGAAAGAATGAATAAGATGTTGATGGAAAGGGCAAGAAGCATGCTCAGTCGTGCCAGGTTAGGACAGGAATTCTGGGTAGAGGCGGTGGATACTGCATGTTACTTGGTCAACAGGTCACCTTTATCAGCGTTGGAGGATAAGACTCCACAAGAGGTATGGACTGGTAAGAAACTCTCTCTTTCACATCTGAGGGTATTTGGATGTGATGCATATGTACATGTTCCAAAGGAGAAACGAACTAAGTTGGATAGTAAATCTAAAAAGTGCATCTTTATTGGGTATAAGGATGGTTTAAAGGGTTATAAGCTTTGGAACCCAGTCACACGGAAGGTTGTGTACAACTGAGATGTGGTGTTCAAAGAGGTAAAATATGTTATTAAACATGAAGTCCAACCAAAGGAACCTGAGAAGATAGAGTTTGAGCTTAAGGAGGAAGAATCAGACTCTATAGCAGTGGAGGAATCAAAAGATGAAGAGACACAAACTCCGGGTCTGAAAATATCAGTTCGAGAAAGAAGGCAGCCAGAAAGGTATAGTCCATCTGATTCTATTCAAATTTTTCTTTATCTATTACTGATGATGATCCCAGAACTGTGAAGGAAGTGGTAGATTCAGAGGATGGCAAACTCTAGAAAGAGGCCATGGTTGATGAAATGGCATCTTTGCCCAAAAATGAGGCTTGGGACCTGGTGGAGTTGCCGGCTGGAAGGAAACCCATTGGCAGCAAATGGGTGTTCAAGAAGAAGACAAATGCAGAAGGAAAGGTGGAGAAATACAAAGCTCAATTGGTAGCAAAAGGTTATTTCCAGGTGCCAGGAATTGATTTTGGTGATATTTTTTCTCCTGTTGCCAAGGTAACTTCTATTAGATTACTTTTATCTGTTGCTGCTGCTTTTGATTTTGAGGTAGAACAGATGGATGTGAAGACATCATTTCTTCACGGGGATCTGGAAGATGAAATCTACATGAAGCAACCTGAAGGCGTTACAGTGAAGGGTAAGAAAGAACTGGTATGCAAGTTAAAGATGCCTCTGTATGGGTTAAAACAGTCACCAAGGATGTGGCATTAGAAATTTGATACATTTATACGGGGACTTGGCTTCACCAGAAGCAAAGTAGATCACTGTGTGTATTTTAAATTAATTGGTGACCATGTTATTTATCTAGTCTTGTATGTTGATGATATGTTGCTGGTTGGAAATGACAAAGAAATTATCCAGGATTTGAAGACCCAATTGTCCTCCAAATTCGACATGAAATATCTTGGTGCTGCAAACTATATTTTGGGCATGGAAATTAAAAGAGATCGTGCAAAGAGGAAGCTCTAGTTAAACCAGAGGAAGTATGCCGAGACAATACTGCAGAGGTTTAATATGCAGGATAGTAAACCGGTGAAGGTTCCTATTCCTGTAGGTGTGAGGTTATCTGCTGAAAAGTGTCCCAAGACATAAGAAGAGGAAGAGGACATGTCCCATGTTTCATATGCAAGTGTATTCGGTAGCTTGATGTATGCAATGGTCTGTACTAGATCAGACATTGCATATGCAGTGGGAGTATTGAGCAGGTTTATGTCAAAACCAGGGAAGGAGCACTGGACAACAGTGAAGCGGGTTTTCAAGTATTTGCATGGCACTAGTGATTATGGTTTGTGCTACCAAGGAAGACCAGGATTGGACAAAATGTTGGATATTCATGGCTTTGTTGATGATGTAGACCGGGCTAGAGATTTGGATCAGAGAAGATCTACAAGTGGGTATATGTTTAACCTATTTGGAGGTGCAGTCAGTTGGATGAGTAAGAAACAATCTGTAGTGGCACTATCAACTACAGAGGCAGAATACATGGCAGCCACTCATGCAAGTAAGGAAGCAGTTTGGTTGCAGAGATTGTGTTCAAGTATGGGGTTAGTACATGGAGCTATAAGGATAGAATGTGGCAAAGAACCCTGCATATCATTCAAAGACAAAGCACATTGATGTTCAATATCACTTTGTGAGGGATATGATAGAAGACAAAAAGGTGTTGTTGGTAAAGGTGGACACTTTGAAGAATACTACAGATGCATTGACAAAATCTGTGAGCTCTGAGAAGTTATCTTGATGTAGAGAGACAATTGGCGTTTCAGGGTTGGAAAAATGACTAAGCTCTCTTGTGGACCCCCATGGAAAGAAAACAACAAGTGGGAGAATGTCGGGTTGTGTTATATTCTTTCCATGACTAGCCCATGTAGTTAACCGGGGGGTTAAAGGGGGGGTGAAGCCCCCCTTCGTTGCGTCGATTGTGTAGTGGGGGGGGGGGGGATCACAGGGGGTTTGAGGAATACCCATAACCCCACTTTATGGGGTCCAGGGTAGCGCCCCAAAAAATTTTGGTTTTGGACCCTATGTTAGGTTGGGCGGACCCACCTATGGTTTTGTGCATAATTTTCGCACATGTTTTTGGACACGATGGTTTTTGGTCCATGGTATTGGACACAATGGCTTTTGGTCCATGGTATTGGATGCGTTGGCGTGTATAAATATGTATTATGACATTGAAAGGAACATAATGAGAAATCAAGAGGGTAGTCCCGGTTTTGGGATCTAAGGAAAAATCTCTGTGTATATGTGTTTTATGTTTTATGCTCTCGCATTGTTTATTTTCTGTGTTTCAGAATTCGTATGCAGGTAATTTTTGTATGGGTTTAAAACCTACACGCAACAACTCAACTCCTTACTATCCACAAGCCAATGACCAAGTTGAGGCAGTAAACAAAGTCTTGGTTACAATGTCCACTACCACTATAGAAATTAATCTGGCCACCAGAAGAAGTATGAACCTCTTATTTATGGCATCCTACCTTAATGCAATGACCAACTAGTGCCTCCCAAGGAGAACTGTTCCAAATATCATTGTGTCATTTTCAATGTGCACACCTGAAGTTAGAAGCAATAACGCATGCTTATATTTGGAATATCAACAATACTACAAACTTGTGGGACATTGGGAGTTTGAAAAACATCCACTTCCATGAAGACAACCACTCTCTATTAAATTCTTGACAAAATTAGCATACTAGGTGCAACATGTAACATCCCAACTTTTAATTCTCCATTAATATTGTAATTGTAATTAATTATGTTAATGTTGCTTGTATGGGCAAGTATATGTAAATGGATGAAAAGACTCAGAACAATTGTAATTATTTTGTAATAACAATAGATACAAGGTAAAGGTTTGATACAGACCATGAGAAGCTATGAGGAGGGAAGCCAACAAGAGGCATTTTTGGAATTAACACTTGCCAATAAAGTATTTGGTTGAGCTAACACTCATAAGATCAAGGTTGTTATTTTTCCCGAGAAAGATATCTAATGGGAAGGTGTGCTAATAAATTTCACGTTTATGGGAGTAGTGGAGTTTTACCCACACTATCTCATCCATGGTATGGGTAGAGTACCACAAGAATACTGAGAAGATGATCATGTGGCCTAACCATAAGATTTTGATCTGACCCTGATGGAAAACTCTGACGAGAAAACATATCAAAGAAGATGATCAATGAAGGAAGGGAAGAGCATAGGTAATCATGTGCAAGAAGACAAGAGGAGCACTCGTGGATGGGAGACATGATAGAGAAAAGTAGAAAGATAAATGAAGAGATGAGAGGAGGCTCTCATGTGAACGGAAGAAAAAATCTATGGAGGATTTTAGTTTGCTTGGTTTTGAGTGAGGTCAACATTTGAGTCTTTAGCTTGGTTAGATGGCCAACTAGATTTGTTGAGGAATTTGTTTGATTTATGCACAAAAGCACTAGAGGGAGACACTGAGGAACTATTGGCTTAGTGAAGGGAATTCTCTGTGTTGCATAAGCCCGGTGTGGCTAGTTACTAAGAAATCTTATTGAAAACCATTCACCAAAGCACAAAAGGGAAGCATTAATAGACTATTAACTTAGAAGGGTTCTCTTTGTGTTATTTAGACCTATTGTGGCCACTATGGATGACGATGGGCCTTGTCTCAATAGGTTGAAAGGCCTCATGCTAACTTCTATGTGGATGGAGGAGAGCATCCTTCATCCTTACACCATTGATAACTTGGGAGATATTTGCTTGTTGGGTGCTTGTTGTGTAGAGCAACTGAGAAATACTCCATAGTAGTTGGGTAGACTCTAAGCTTAGTGTGATCTTCAGAGAACTGTTGAGATTGATTTGATGAAGGAGAATGGCCTTCATGACTCCACCCTATAATGCTAAGTGAGAACTTCCCTCATGGCTTCATGGATTGACTTGGAGGTGGCCAGTTGCAAGAAAGATTGCAATGTTGAGCCTATGGTGGGGTAGAACATGGATCACCCTTCATCGATTGCAGTCAGCTAATGAAATGGATCAAATAAGCACCCTTTTGAACTTCATCTCTGTATTGTAAATCATGTTAATAAGAAATAAATGATGATTGATGAAAGGTGTATATTTATGTGCTTGTCTATTGATTTCATATTTTTATCTATGTGATGCCAAGTTATGATGTGAAATATTCAATCTAGTGGTAATCTTGAACAATATTCATATGCTTGTTAATAAATATAGAATGCGATTTTCATGATTATGGACATGAACTAAATAACACACTTAAGCATGGGACTGATAGACTTTTAGCCATCGTTATGGCTTAATGTCCATGCTTTGTGATTAGATAGAATGGATAAGCTTTGGTTATGATGGAATGATTATAGAACCTTGTGGATGATATGGAATTAGAGGAAAAGTTAAGAGCCTTGATTGCAAATCAGAGAATCAAGGGGAAAGAGGCATTCTTGGAACATTTGATAGGAAGTATTAAAGAGTTCACTGGAAAACTCTAGAGCTGATGGAAGTTCATTGAAGAGCTTGAATAAAGGCACAAAATAAGGTAGTGAGATGAAGGATTTTGAATATCTTTAGGGTTAGTGGCGAATATTGTAGTTTGGAAGTATGTTGGTTAGTCCCTTTCCCTGCAAAATCCTTTCCCAACCCTTAGGAATAAATTGAGAAATTTCCTTTGCAAAGATGTTTTTCCTTGGAGAAAATTGGTGGCTGATTCTCCAATTTTGGGTTATTAAGAAATTTGGGGTTTGGGGATCCCTAGCCTTCCCCTTGATTATATGGCCGAAAAGGGGGGCGTGACCAAAATCCAATCAAAAGGGGGCCAAGGCCTCGAAAAGATGGAGCACTAGAGTATTAGGCTATTGGGTATGGGTGTTAGTCGTTACAACAAAAATAACATTCATAAGTTCCTCAACATCAACGAGCCTTGATCTAGTATCAACTAACAAAAACCTTTTTATGTAAATGGAATGTGTGTTGACCATTGGATAGTGGCTTGTTGGTCAGTGGTTCAGGGGTATTAGAAACTCATGTTTTGACCTTTAACCATGGCAAAGTTTATGTAAGGGAGGAGTTGGGAATTTTTGAGAGTCAGAGTCCTTTACCCTTAGCCTTGGTCGCATGGCTCGATGGGAGGCTAGTTGAAAGGGGACATTAGGAGAGTTTTGAGGTCTAAAATGGGCCTCCTAAGGAAATTATAAAATAATAATGGAAATAATAAAATAAGATTAGATTACATCATCAAATTTTAGAGGGAAAAAAATAAAAAACTATTTTTTCAACTTGTATTTTTAGCTTATCTCCCTTTGGGTTTACTCAAATTTCAAGTGAAAATACTCATTGGATGCATAATTTTATTCCTCATCCAAGGAGTACCCATGTTGCATACTTTTGATGGATCCTACTACACGAAAAATGAGAAATACATGAAAAACGTGATTGCAATCACGTTTTTTCATATATTTCTCATTTTTCGTGTAGCAGAGTCCATCAAAAGTATGCAACATGGGTACTCTTTGGATGAGGAATTAAATTTTGCATCCAACGAGTACTCCCTCTCAAAATTTGAGCAAAACCTTAGGGAGATAAGTTGAAAATACGAGTTGAAAAAGTAGTTTTATTATTTTATTATTTTTTAATCATTTTACTTTTTTACTCCAAAAATGGTGAATCATCCCCCATGGTTGACATCAACATCTTGAATCCTATTGGTTCTTATAAAGTTTATTTTGGTCGTACATTTTCTTAGGAGGCCCATTTTAGACCTCAAAATTCCCCTAATGAATGGGGCCTTTAGTTTTTGTGTATTGACCTTTCAATTGTTCGACTATTAGGAGAACATAACGGTGTAGAAATTTATTTATCTAATTGTTATGAATTATATTCATAACATAGTCTCTTCCTTCGGAAGCTTTGTCCTCAAAGCTTAATGCTGGGGGTTTTCTTCACTTAGTGTCTGTCGTCTCGATGTGTACAATCTGGTCATCGATTTGTCATGTAGCTTATCAATACTACTCTCTCTCTCTATATATATATTTTAATAATAATAATATTTTTTTAACAAGTATATTTTATTTTTCCACGGATATATATATATATATTATAAAAATTTAATTAAATAACACTTGATATAGTTATTTAATATATAGATGTATGATGCAATCGAACGCTATTATAGGTGACTCCCAAAGCCAGTTGAAACGTGACTCGGACTGGTCGAACGACACGATGGAGGACACAAACACGTCTTTTGATGGGGACTAGAATCCGTCTTTTAGCGTTGCTGGAGCGGAGCACTACCGACAAGACCGAACCTGATGAGTACTGATGCCCAAGTCTTGAGACGGAGAGAATCTTTGCTGAGCTGTACATGCGCCATAGTGTATGGCAATGGCATGCAGTTCACAGTTCTCACATGTAGTTTTTCCACTGCCACATATGACATCAACGACACCTTCAATATAATAGTTTTGAAAGTAATGCTTCCCCCTATTGTCTAATACGGTGTCCTGATACTCAAGAAATCTGCAATGGTAAAACACACAACGATCTCCTGTAATACTCACAGCCACAACTTGATAACCATATGAATTCTGGACTGTGATAATCCTGGCTATGAAATTTGAAGCATACACGGTCACGGTTGTGGAATAGACTATGTCGTTGGACGATTTCGCGGAATCATTCCAAGTGATGACCGTGTTCTGGGCATCAAAACCACTCAAAGTTATGAATGGCTTATTTGCAGGGATCGTCACCTTCTCCCTATAAATGCTAGGTTGAACAATAATCTCGACGGGGTTCTGGTTATTCAGTGGAACTGCATTGATGGCATCTTGTATCTTAGTGAAATGATCTTCACCTTTGCCCTGATTTACCATCTGACTTACCTGCAAACAGGGCTTGCCAATGTTCGCTGGAATCACCTTCAATTTTCGAGACGAACTCCCCTTCAATTATGGATTCTTCTTCCAATTACTATTACGTATGACAGGGTGTTCAGATCTCCTGCCAATGCTATCCGCAGACTGTAGAAAAAACGCGTGCATCGCCGCAAGAAATAAACCGATGACGAGCAATCCTCCGCAATTAGTCATATGTGAGATAGATTCACAGATTGGTGCAGGATTCTCGACAATTTTGTAATGAAAAGAATCAAACCCACGGGATTCTATCGATGGTACCAATGCATTCTCTTGAAGAGTTAAATCTGGTGTTGCTGCATCAATATTACCAATATCTTAGACTTGATGCATCATGTAACCATCTAATTTCTGCACATCGTAATCTGGATTGCGAGCAGTGATACCATAAACAGCTTCTTTCGACTGCAAAATTGGAGCAATCCCCGTCGATGACTGACATGGAGCTGCAGGCACATCCTGTTGTCTTCTCGCTGCCTCTGCAGGAGATGTAGCTCTATGATCACTTGCGACACCTGCAAGCATGTTCAGATTGCAGGATGTCCATTGGACCTCAGTCTTTGGCGCTTCCCGGTCCCTGGAGAGCTAAGTGCTATTTAACAAGGTTCAAGCAGAAAATGCATTCAACTCAGGCAATACAGGCGATGGATTGGCCAAGGGTTTGTTATAGAATTCAGACGGCTTCAAAGCCTTAGCCTTTTTTTCGTCTTCTGCAACACCGATTCCTTATTGGGCTGATCATCTATTGCTAAAAATTCTTCACAATCTTGATTGATATCATTTTCATTATAGAATCTTCTTTTTCTTCATTCACATTTTTCTCTTCTTCATCTTCCTTATTATTGATTTCCTTTCGACATTCTTTAACTTCTGCAATTGATTTTTCTAATTGCTGAAATGCTTATTGAATACTAAATTGCTTGAAGCAATCAGGAAGTGAACGTAATGGCACATTGTGCAGCAAACTACGTTCAAAGGCCCTCATGATTATATCTTATGTCATGGCTCCGATACCACTGTAGCGTAAAAACTATGCTGAAGCACAAAACACTGATAGCTTGAAAACTTGAATGTAAAAATACACAAGGTATTTAATAATAATAATAATTTATTATTATATATATAATAATAATAATTTATTATTATATATATAATAATAATAATTTATTATTATATATATAATTGTATAAGATGATATAAGATGATTTGAATGTTATAATGAGGCCTTGCTTTTATATCTCAGCATGTGACCTTTCGTGAATCGGCATGTCTTTTACACATGCCTTTTCACTTAATTTAATGATTATTTAATCTAAATAATATTTAATTATTTAATATTTATATTTATTTTATTTATCTAATTGTTATGAATTATATTCATAACACTTCCATGTGAAAGTGGCATAGAAGATCAAAGGCATACTTGGATTGGGAAAGGGAAATACCTTCCTTGGATTGCAAGACTTGAAGACCAAGAAAATAATGCAAGTGTCCTAAGTCTGTCATTTCAAACTTCTTTTTAAGGCTGGACTTCACATGGTTTATAAGGTTGGGATCACTACCAGTAAGGATAAGATCATCAACATAAAGAACAAGAATGATAATAGAGTTACCCACTTTCTTGGTGTAGACAATATTGTTAGAATGACACCTAGAAAATCCGGTATCTAAAAGAAAGCTATCCATTTCGGCATACCAAGCTAGAGGGGCTTACTTGAGACCATAAGGGGATTTATTAAGCCTACATACAAGGCTAGAGTCTGTTTGTATAAAGCCAGGAGGTTGTTCCATATAGATTTCTTCATGCAAGTCCCTATGCAAGAAGGCAAATTTAACATACATATGATGGAATTCCCATTTAAAAGAGGTAGCAAGGGAAAGAACAAGGAGGATAGAGTTCATTTTGGAAATAGGGGAGAAGGTTTTAGTATAGTCAATGCCTTCAACTTGTGAAAAATCCTTAGCAACAAGATGAGCTTTATGTTTATCAAATTTTCCATCTGGTCCAAACTTGGTTTTGTAAACCCATTTGCATCTAACAAGTTTTCGTCCCTTTGGAAGAGGAACAAGATCCCATGTATCATTTGCCAATAATGAACAATATTCTTCATTCATAGCATGCGTCCAAATCTGGATGGCTGAAGCTTTTGCAAAGGTGTTAGGATCATGATTCGCTGAAGCTTGAGCCAGTAATGAAGAGGCTCTATCGAATTGAGAACGTGTACGTCGTTGATCTATAGGATCACCTGCTGCATCCCGAGTAGCACGAACCCATTTTGGAAGTTGAGGAGTTGAAGGAGGATCTTGAGAAGGTGGGGGAGGATTGTCATCCTCGTTGTCATCATCTGAAGAAGAAATGTTTTTAGAAGTAGAAGGGATAGAGAGAGGTGGCACATCCACCGAACTAGGCTCGTAGGCCGATATATTTTCAGAAAACTTTACATCTCTTCTAATGATAACATTTTTGGACTTAAGTGGAATAAGAAGTATACTCAAGTGCATATGAAGAAATCATGAATGAAAGTTAAGAAATACTTGTAGCCAGAGAATGAAACAATTGGAAGTGGACCACATAAATCACTATGCACAAGCTGTAAAGGGGTTGAGGCGTGCCAAGAGGCACGCTTTTCAAAACTATCTCAATGATGTTTTCCGAGTACACATTCGAAACAAACACCATCTTTGCAAGATACCATAGGAAGACCTGTCACAATATTTTCTTTACATAGATTTTTAAGGGAGCGATAGTTTAAGTGACCAAATCGTTCATGCCAAAGTTTGCTCACTTCATCATTATGAGAAACAAATACCGAGGGAAGTGTTGATGACCCAAAATTGTTAAACTTATACAACCTTGTAGAATCATCAGCAATGTCAATAGCTAAAATCTGTCTAGGATCTCTTAGGTCTTAATTACAACATCTTGAGGTGAAAATTCAACGATTTTACCTTCACCTGAATGAGTTATCTGATATACAGATAGAAGGTTGCAGGATAAAGTTGGAACACATAATGCATCATTAAATTGACCATTGTCTAGATGAATAGTTCCAGTCCCTACAACATTAAGAGATCTATCATCACCAACATATATATTTTTGGTGTTACAATCATTTAAAGAAGAAAACATGGCTTTGTTTTTGGCCATATGATAAGAAGCTCCAGAATCAATGAGCCACTCATGAGAATGAGAAGAAGAAGATACATTAAGTGCATAACCAGACTGAGATGCTTGACAACCACATGCAAAAATTGCTATTCTTGAAGATGAAGAATGATCCAAATGGATGTTATGCTTCTTCATTGCTGCTTCCAAGGTTTCCATCTTCTTAAAGCATTATTCTAAGTGGCCATCTCGATTTCAAAAGTGGCAATGTCTATCAGTCTTCTTCCCTTTGTTTTTATTTGCCTTATCATTTTGTTGAAATGATTTTTCATTTTGAGATTGAAATTTCCTAGGACCCTTGTTTGGTTTAGGACCATTCTTTTTAGGATACTGCTTCTTAAGATTCTTTGAATTTGGTTGGTGCTGGGCGGCTAAGGCTTTCTTAGAAGAGTTTCAAAGATTAAGAAGACCAAGATGTAAGAGTTTTTCTTGTTCTCTTATTAAAGAATCACAAAAGGCATCAAAAGAGGGGGGCTTGTAGTCTTGTCCTTGAGAAATAAAGGCTTCTCTAGTAGAATGGAAGGTGAAAACAAATACAGAGTAGGCTGGTCCCAACTTAGTAAGAATGGAATGATAAGGCTACCATCTTCTTTCTTAACCTTAACACCTTCCAAGAGAAGTCTAAGGGTCTTGAACTTGGACAAAAAATCTTCAATGGAAGAAAAATTATTGGGGTCCAACGTAAGCAACGCATTTTCGAGTTGATGGGCTCTAATTTCATTTTTAATTCCAAAAACTTTAGTGAGATGTTTCATTTCTTTATTAGGGGTATTAAATTCTGCGATATGGAATCTAAGGTCTGGAGAAATAGACATCCCTATCAACCCACGTGCTTGATCTTGCCTATTTTCCCATTTGGACGCCTTATCTTCATCTTTAGGTTTAGTTTCTTGGCCTAAGGCTATTATGTAAAGACCTTTATTTCTAAGTAAATCCACAATG
Organism: Pinus tabuliformis; assembly: GCA_031772625.1. Classification (NCBI taxonomy): domain Eukaryota; kingdom Viridiplantae; phylum Streptophyta; class Pinopsida; order Pinales; family Pinaceae; genus Pinus; species Pinus tabuliformis. The sequence continues at coordinate 867,396,126 of CM062813.1, read as the reverse complement.
TAGGACCACCATTGGAGTTAGTTGGTGCTGTCAAGAATAACTTGGCATAGACTTTCCATTTTAACAGAAACTAAAGCTGTAGATGCCGAAACTAAGTGTTCCAATTGAAAGATCTTGAAAAATTAGGCTGATTAAAAAAAAAACGGCTTTGAAAACGACTTCCATATGAAGAAGTTATGGCTTTTTGAAGAAAAGTTGTTGAGGATGCTGATGAAGTGCGTGAATGTGCGGAAATGATGATAATGTTATATTTAAAAAAATATCCTCCCCAACTTTCCAAACTTAATCTAATTAGCTCACTTTAAAAAAAGATTTTATGTGACTCACTTTTATAAATAAGTGAAAGTCGCTTTTACAATGCTACTTTATGAGCTACCCATTAAATTGTAACTTGAATAAAAGATAAAGAGACTTTAGAATTATAAGTGACTCACTTTTTATAATGGGTGAGAACACTTTTACATAAAATAACTTTAAAACACAAGTTACATGTGCTTTTTGAAAAAGTAACTCAACAAAAAGAAAGACTTGAACTCAAGACCTCTATTCTCATAAAATAACTTTGGACCGAGTGGGCTATTTTAAAAAGTTAGTAATTTTTGGAAAAGAGGAAGAGGTTTTTTTTTTGTTTTTTAAGTCATCGAAGTTTTGGGGTACGTGCTTACTTGAAAAATCCTTCTTGCCTACAAAACAAAAAACCACACAACCCAACACAAACATATAAAAAAAAACAAACCTTCTGGCTTGAAGTTAGCTTTTGCCAGAAACTTAATATTTTCTTCAATTTTTCTGATTTTCCAAGATCACACTAGGGCGCGACAGAAAAGAACATACACATGAGAAAAAATCTTCCTTTCTATATCTGATTTGCCCAGATCACACATAATCGCGGGGCAAAGAGAATACACAAAAATGAAAGGTATAGATTTGATAATAAAAAGAAAAGAGATAAAAAAACTGAAATAAACAGAGAGATAAATGGCTAAAACTGCAAATAAAGACTGTATACCTCCAGATCTTAAAAATGACGTAGCTAGGGCTACCGAAAACATTTTCGCGTGAAATGAAAGGGGTTCCTCACTGGAGCAGATGCTCCTAACATAATAGAGCAGTCCTTTCGGCCTGAAAGCGGTAAGAAACAATAAATCTAGGAAACAACAGTCGAATGTAGTTGTACCAGCTTCCAATTTGGATCACCAACGGATACGACCCTCAAATAGCTCCGATACCATGTAGGAATTTACAGGGTAAGTTCCTCAGATAAAACACCAAAGGACATAGATCACGAACAGATCACAGATCAATACACCGGTATTGTTGACGTGGTTAAAACCCCAAAGAGGGAAACAGTCTACGGCTTGAGCCAACACGGCCACTTTAGGAAATTTATTAATAAAAGAAAGAAAATTTACATAAGCTTCTCTCATGAACGGTTACACTATAAATGACCCTCCATGCTCTTTAAATAGATATCATGGACTAATCGGATGTTAAGCCACAGATCAAGTGTCGATAATACCGAGGAGAGAATGAACCATCGGATCACTTCATGTCTAGAACATATCGTGACCGTCGGATTGTAAGTTACAAAAGTACATAGTAAAGAAACACACTTTACATAAATCTACACTAGACCAAGTTATACTTAACTATTTCCTATGTGTTGGAATATCCTAAAAAATGGAGAATACTGGGAAAAATCCCCGATGGAAACAAAACCCACACTATCTGTCAATTGATGCGAAGTTCGAGAGTCATCAATTGATGGTATAAGGAATCAAACATTGGGTGTTGGTATTTGACAGGTCGGGTGTCGAGAGATTGAGACCCAACTATCGAGATTTTCTTACAATACTAATAACACCCAATATAGTATCAAACATGGCATGCCAGTGTGGCGGGATTGTTAATGTGGCACTTTGACATGATGTGGACGTGGCATGTTGATGTGTTGCTGATATGGCATGTCAATATTGTAGGTGACGTTTCATGATTATGTGGCATGAGGTATGCCCTTAATGACATGACATGCTGATGTGACATGTCAATGTTGTAGGATGACATGGACTAGAGTGCATACCAGAAGCCAAGTGGCAGCGAAAATATAGGTGACATGGACATCATATGTTGGGATATCAATTATCGGGTATTAATTGTCGAGCAACATGAGATCCATATGGATTCCCTGATACTAATGGATCTTGAAATTTTTTATTCAATAGAAATAACCCTATAAGATTATTTCCATCGATCAGGTTGGGGAAAGTGTTGTGAGCAATTTTTTTATGTATTGCCAACATGTTGATGGTCCAACTACTTGAGGATGGACCATCAATTAATAAGAGTGGAGTTGCAACATTAGATAGACTATTAGTTGGTTGTTGGGCTATCAGGAGGTTGGGACCTCCGTATTGGGCTTACCCTCCAATACTAACGAAACCCAAAGCCTCCTTAGCTACTAGAGATATGTCTTCCTATTATTTGATGGCAATGTAGAAAATATCGTCTGTTCAAGGTATTGAGTGTTGGGAGGTTGAAACAAGGCTATCGAGTTTGCTCCCAAAACTACTGAAACCCAATAAGGATTGCAACAAGGCATGATAAGTGGAAAATGCCATGGTAAAGGTTACCTTGTTCAAATGACATGGCATTACATGATGGAAACATGTGGGAAAGGGGTTTCACGTGTCTGTCACGTGGAAGTAGAATAAATGCCCCATGGCATTTGGAAAGAAATATTCAAAGAGGCATAACTTTGTGTCCATAACTCATATTTGGATGAAATTTATATCACTAGAAATCTCTCGTAGAGTAGAAGATATCGGTAGTGTTATAAAGGAGTTTAAGAGGAATGTTGAGAATCCCATCTCCATACTTTCACATTGGAGGTTAGCTTGGATACCCCATAGCCTTAATCAAGCATTAAGAGGTTGGGTGTGTTATAGAGCATCTAACAAAAGTGGTGCCCATTGGTTAAAAGTGTGTGCAAATTTGTCACACCTATTGGCTACAACAAGAGGGGGGAGAAGGTCTTTTTCAATTGTGGCACCCTATGATTATGGAAAATAGTGTTAGATGGACGGAAAGGGAAAGACCCTACAATTTGGCAACCATGCAATTGTCTTGGTATTCTGCAAAAGAAGGCACAAAAACATAAGTGTTGTAATGTCCATAGGTTCTCAAAACCTTTGATACAATCAATAATAGTCTCTAAAATTTACTTAACTTGGAAACCTAAAAGGGTCTTTGGTCACCAAGGTGGATAGGGCGTTCTTTTCCTCTTCTGAAATTTGTGCTTTTATGCTTATGGAACCCTGTTATATTTTTTAAGTTGAGAATCCATCTTGGTCCCTTGAAATGTTTCTCTTTTTTTCCACTATGAAACTTATTGATGCTTTCTTATTGATTTCTTAGCCCACCTAACTTGCAATTGTGTCTTGAGGAATGTAAATTAGGCTAATTGAAGTATTCTTCTTCTACATTATTGGCCATGAGAAAACTTTCATGTCCAACCCTATTTTGTGAATACAAAGGGGAAAAAGGGAACCAATGACACCTAAATCTTATATTCACCATATTTGGACACGCATAGATGTTGGCCTTGCCCATGTTGAATTGTAGTGATTTGTAGCGTGTATCAATCATATATTTGGGAATCCAGATAATATTCATAGTGGTGGCCAATTTCATGTTTAACCACTTGGGGAATATGATTCATTGAAATCAATTTTGTTAGGGTCCTTTTGAACTCACCATGGATCATATGCCCCCAACAAGATCCCTTTCAATTTCTGCCATTGTATCATGGAATAGGCCATTAGGATGTAAGCATAAATAAATTGATAGCATGTTGCATGCGAAATTTTGCATACTTCAATGAAATATGTGCAACATATCAGTTGCATATCTTGGACATAGAAATAAACTACCAATAATGTATCCAAGATTGCATATACTACTATTTTACTTCATCATATCTATGAAGCCATTAAAATGCATGCCATATTAACTCAAATTCCATTAATTAAATGAATTGCGTGCCCCTTTCTCCTCGGATAGTGCCATATTTCTTGTACAAATTTGCTTGCTTGGTATTTTTATTGTGCCTAATCATCCCCTAGAATCTTTTTGTATCATATTTTCCTCCGATCAAAATGTCCATAATCATCTAAATATCATGGGAATTGATAGGGTGTGCCTTGTACAGTCACAAGAACCACTCTTGGTGCACACCATTGATAAGGAATTTGATGCAACATGCTATAACCATAGTGCTATGAAACATTATAACTTCTAATACAATCAAAGAAATGGACACTCTAAAAGGTTTTAACTTGTCTTGTAGGACATACACAATGAGTTGAAGTTCTAAGAATAGGTAAACATTTCTAAGGTCATGATCAATTAGATGAGTGTTCTTAACATTTCCCTTCAAGTTTGGATGCACCTCAACACTATAATCCTTTTTCAATCACAACTTACCTTTGATGGGATTTATAAACCACAACCTTTGTTGGCTTCTTACTACTCACCTTAGGCTCGAATTTATGGTCACTGGCATTAACTTTTCCAATATCAACAAGGATGAACCATCACTTATGGTTGTACATTGTTGTAACTTCCATATGAACCCATGGCATGGGGTGAGAAGGAATGTTCCTATTAAGGATGGAAAATCCACCACCTTTTCTTCAGCGTGCTCGAACATGGATAAGAACAAAATGAATTTGAAGAAAGTGAAGAAAAAAATCATTACATTTCTACATTTATAACTAGAAAGTGCATTTACTATGGTTAGGTAGATCCCATATCTGTCTCACTTGTATAGAGATTTAGTTTTAGATTCCTTACAATCACCCATCTTTTCCAAAAAGTGACTTTAAATAAACAAATCTATGTACTGACAAGTTGTCCCATCAATGAAAATGCCTAACCTGTATCCACCTTGCCATATCCCAATCTTATAAGTGGCTTTAAACTTGATGTACACTAAACTCATGACATAACTTGAATGTTGATGCAAGCTATCACTAACAAACTTTTGCTTGATATGCCTATACAAGGTCTACCAACAATACCATAGATATTTTGTTGATAAGGACTCACCCAAATTTCTACTTGACATTGTCATTACTATGAAAGTAACAAATTGAGCATTGTTGGTTTGTTGTTCACCCCCTTTGAGCACAAAGGTGTGGCATATACTTGAAGGAAATGAAAAAATGAATTAACTCTCATGAGAAAATGAGAGGACATATAACAAATAGAGGAGTACATTCTGGAAAACACAATCTAATCCAATGCATTAGGAATGTGCTCAAAATACGTTATGGTATTTCTAGAAAATGTATCGACATTGATGGTCTGCAATGCACAACAAAGAATGACGTGATACCTTAATTTATGTAATTGACTCGAAATTCACTGATTATTAGTAACGTTAACAACTAGATTATTGGGATCCTCGTTAGTGATGGAACTAAATGAACCATTAGATTAATAATATTAGATATCATTCATCATAAGGTGAACTAAGGCCACTCTATTTGTTATTATTAAATAAGGCATCCATTATAGTTAGTATTGACTAAATGAAATGTGGCCATATTAAATAAGGTCCACTAGGTAGTTAATTTTTTTTCATGATTAGGGTTCTCTTGTTAGCTATAAATAAAGATAGGGTCCTCATGAATTATGTGTGAACGAATATTGTATTTAGAGCTTAGCTCATTGAGAGGTCACCCTACCTTAAGAGGCAAGTGAAGAGGAGTGGATCTCTTCCATATAAGGATCATTGTTACACAATATTTTTTCATACCTCCTTTTCACTTCATGTTCCACATTCGAAAGTGCCAACATGTTGACAACTATGAACTGTATTCGTCATGAAACACATACTGAAACATCCCTGAAGAATGGAAGAAAAGATGTCCAGAGTCAATTCTGGAGAAGGTTGACTGAAACCCTAAATTTCAGGACCAACGCTCTTTGCTCCACTTCCTACCCGTGTTGATGGCAGGCTGCAGTTCTTTGACCTAGCACTGCCAGCGCGGGGTTTGATATGAAAATCCATGTTGAACCTCTTCTAGCAGGTTTTCTCAAAATGGAGGAGAAGCTTCGTATGTTATAAACTTTGAGAAACAACAAGTTGGATGTTGTTGGGTAGAGATATGGTCGAGATCTCCCATTTGGATCTCTTTATCTTACCTTTAAGGGCCTTCCCCTTGAGATGTGGACCTTTCTCCCTCTTTAGTGGATCCTAACTCCCTCTCCCTTCTTATAAATCAAATCCCTTCCATCCCCAAATGGTTGGTCATTGAATGCCTACATTCCTACGCTAAGATTATGCCTAAATGTTGCCCATATAACTTGGAGAAGGAGTGCTTGAAGAGTCTTGGCTTGAAATTGGACGTCCACCAAAAGGAGGTATTCAACATCAAGGAAATGGTTGTATGCTTCCTTTTTTATTCATTAATATATACATCTGATGTTCACTTTCCATAAATGTCTAAATATTTATGCATTTAGCTTGATACTCCTTGATCTATCAAGTAGTTTATGTTTGATATATACTATGTATGCTCTTGTATTTTGTATTGTCTTTTGATCTCTCTTGCAGGTACTCGAACATAAAGAACAAGCAAGGAGTGAGCATAGAAGCTAGGAGATTGAAGCCATCACCAAAGGATTGAGTGATTAGCATTAGAGCGAGGTAGGTTTCTCCTTCTCTCTATATTTTAAACATAAGCTAGGAAATTTTGCATTAGTTTGTTTAGTTTGTTGCTAGACCCACTCATTGGGCTAGAGAGATCGCCTCTATCCACAGAGGGGATTTATCTTCACAACAAAATGGTGACTCCACTGGGGAAGCTATAGCCTCTTCAATCTCTTTTCTTGATTTGGTCTTTTGATCACTTTGACCGACCATTGAGTTCTCAGTTAGTTTGAGCCTGTATAGGTCTGCATATTCACTAATTACTGCCTTAGAGTGTTGAGTCTGGATTGTTTTTCAAATATTTTTTATTTTTTCCCATATTCCTCACCCAACGCGCTTTTTATCTGAACAGTTGCACTGCTAACGAGTTTTTTCTTGAAACAGTCACGCTAATCTCCATTTCAACACGGATTTGGCTATTACAGCCGACTGATCTCAGAGTTTTGGAAGAAATTAGGGTTTCTCTGTCAAAATCCAGTGTGTCTTGGCCCCTAAGGTATTTTTCCTGTCTTTTGTGATTGGATTTATTAGTGTTTTTTCTGGTCATCTTCATTAATTAGCAATTTTTTGTCTCTTTGTCTTTTCAGGTGCTTGTGGTGAAATTGGATTGATTCTAGGGTTTTTATGTCATTTAATTGTCACTCTATGTTTGTGACTGTCATTGAGATCTTGATTTGCTGGTTGATTAGATCTTGTTTTTTGAAGAAGTCATTCAAAACATTAATTTGCATTGGTTTTAGCTTGTCTTTTACAAAGTTTCTTTTCGATTGCATTAGGTCATCTTGCATTTGGAAACCATCTTTGTTGTATTTCAAGCATGGGTTACATTGTTTATTTGTTCAAAAGGGAAAAGTGAAAGTTATTTTCATTTGAGTGCTTTTGAATTCAAACTGGTGTTGCTTTAATTGATGCATTAGTGGCATTAAAGGCATTTGAATCAAATTTTCATTTTTCTTGAGTTGATGCTTTAGTTGCATAGAGCATTAAAAAATCAAAGAAAAACATCATTTGTATGAGTGCATCTTAGTAAAAGTAAAGATCATTTTGCTTTCGAAAAGTTGCAGTTAGGATTTTGAAAAGTGAAGATTGTTTTTGCTTTTTATCATTTCAATTGGAACGAGAAAATGAAATTTAGTGGAAGGCATATGGTTTGATGCATTAGTGCTTGAAATTTCTTCCCTTGATTAGTCTAGCTTTCATCAAAGTGGAAAGTTTTATTTTTCTCATATAGTTGCATCTTATGAATTTAGGTGACATCGTTTTGAGCCCAAAATTGAAACACAATTCAAGATTAACGTTAAAATTTACTCAATTAGCCTAAGGAGCACTTGGAACTGTTATCACTCTGTAATTTATAAGGTTGTGAAATAATTGTGGAGGTAACCACAAAACCACTTTTGGAGTTGGGAATCTAGCCCTTCCAACCCTAGAGAGGGATCTCTCTGTATAATTTAGCTATGTTCTTCTGAAATTTTAGGCTATATATTAGGTTTAGGGTTTGGATTTTAGGATTGAATTGGATTGAAACAAGGAAGATAAGACATTGGGAAATGGAGTCATAGGTTGAGTTCAATCAGAACAGGTTCTACAGGCAACCCTACAGGGCAGGATAGGCACCTTTGCTGGATTCTTAAGGTTGAGGTGTGATTTAGAAGAAAATATGATGGAATCAAATTATACCAGAGCAGTTAAGAATTATGATACTAATCATCAAGTAGAAAACATTGAGATTATTACTTTGTAGAAAATTCTCTACAAATCCAGCTCTGTAGAAAATTTGCATGTAGGTTAACCTGATAATGCAATATAAATCAAATAAAAATACTATAACCTACTTCTACTATCAATTTGCAGAAGCTTAAAGATCAAGCTGAAAACATACAACCAGAAGAAGAAGAATCAATGCACAATACACATGAGAATACTTCGGGGAAAGCCTCAGCTAAAAACCCCACTATTTGTATTATCATACAAGGTGTAAATACATGGGAATTATACAAAGCCTTAGCTCTCACAGCTAGCCAGCTCTCAGTACAATCCTCACAGATGTTCACAGGAAAACTTGGATTCTCACAAGCTTTCCTCTCTACCCTCCAAGCTCCTATTTCCTTGCACTGTTCCTAGTGGATGATCTTCCTTCAACCAAGTGGAACACTGCTCTCACACACTGTCATAATCGCACAATCCTCAAGGAATGATTCCTCTCTGTATGCATGATTTTTCTTTATAGGAAAACACATGCGATTGATATTAAATTGTCCTTGTCTTTAATCTCAACTGGTCTTTCTCATAATATACATGCATGAGTTACTGATGAGTGAAACTTCAGTTAACCAGAGTACACTAGTTGAGTGCATGCATGCATCAACATTGTTAACTCTCTATTAGTTCGTGAGAGATTTTTCGGTGAAAATCACAAAGAATATCATTTGTCGACGCGTTTCGAACCAACTAGTGTGGTTCATCGTCAGGACAAGTTGAAGAAACAGATCCAGCCTAGCAAGTTAAATAGTCTGAGCAGAGCCTCCAACGGCTAGTTTGACTCTAGGACCGGGGTCAAAATTATCTTATTAATTTAATAATTAATCTCTGGGATAAATATATAAAATTCTAATGGGTACTTAGTTAAAAATTATAATTTTTTTTTATAAGTTATAATTTTTTTTTTTATAATTTTTTACTAAATACCCATTAGAATTTTATATATTTATCCCAGAGATTAATTATTAAATTAATAAGATAATTTTGACCCCGGTCCTAGAGTCAAACTAGCCGTTGGAGGCTCTGCTCAGACTATTTAACTTGCTAGGCTGGATCTGTTTCTTCAACTTGTCCTGACGATGAACCACATTAGTTGGTTCGAAACGCGTCGACAAATGATATTCCATGTGATTTTCGCCGGAAAAATCTCTCACAAACTTGATATGGATCACAGAAGCCTGAACTCTATAATTGAATCTCTATTAGTTCCTCAAACAGTTTGGAACTAATTTAACTGGACTTAACTCAGTAAACTGAGTTAACTAATTACAACTCAAATATAACTCAATCTTATCTCCTTAATTTATGGGATAACCGTTGCATGACTTCAGAAAGACTTCTAACTTGAATTTATCCAACTAATTAATTCAAACTGAATTAATCAATTATTTCCAAATAGCTGTTAAGACTAAATTCGATTTTAATTCGCAATTTTAAGTCAAGGAAAAATTAAATTTGGAATTATTCTTATTGCCACATTTAAACACTCCCTCTCAACAAGAAAGGGATTATCTACCACCCTGATCCTGTCTCTATGGAACTCGAATTTACACTTTGACAATGCCTTTGTCAAAATGTCAGCATCTTGTTCCTCTGTTGAAATATACTGCAACAACATGGTCCTCCTTGTATGAATTTTCAGGGTAAGTTCCTCAGACAGAACACCAAAGGACACCGCTCACAAATAGATCACAGATCAATACACTAGTATTATTGACGTGGTTAAAACCCTCAAAGAGGGAAACAATCCACAGCTTGGGCCAATGTGGCCACTTTAGGCAATATATTAATAAAAGAATGCAAATTTACATAAGCTTCTCTCATGAACAGTTAACCTACAAATGACCCTCCATGCTCTTTAAATAGAGATCATGGACCATTCGGGTGTTAAGCCACCGATCAAGTGTCTGTAATACCGAGGAGAGAATGAATCCTCGGATCACTTCATGTCTTGAACATATCATGACCGTCAGATTGTAATTTACAAAAGTACATAGTAAAGAAACACACTTTACCTAACTCTACACTAGACCAAGTTATACTTAATTATTTCCTATGTGTCGGAATATCCTAACATCCCCCATTAAGAACAACTTGGGATAGGATTGAAGGATATAAAAATATGACACAATAGGAGAAAGAAGGAGGCACTAGAGCCTATCCCCCTTAGTGACAACTTCCTGAACCCCAACCATAAATCGAAGTTTAGTAAACTTCACCTTTGTGACAGTCTTTGTAAAGATGTCTGCAACTTTATCATCTGTTGAACAATATTGCACTTCAAGAACATGGTGATGAATGAGCTTTCTGATGAAGTGCATGTGCATTTCAATGTGTTTGCCACACTAATGTTGGACTGGATCTCTGCATAGTTGAATGGAACTTTGATGATCACACCAAAGTGTAGTCGGATGCTGCTGCTGAAAGCCAAACTATGACAGGATCTGACGAAGCCACAGGGCCTCCTTACCAGATTCTATGACACCACGATACTATACTTCTGATAAGAAAGAGAAATGACACTTTGTTTCTTGCAAGCCCATGTAATAGGTCCTAAACCAAGAGTGAACACAGAACCTGCAGTAGACTTCCGATCATCAGGGTCACCAGCTGAATGGGAATCAGTGAAACCAACCAATAGAGGAGATGCTTCTGCACTGTAATGAATCCCAAACTGAACTATACCTCGAACATAATGAAGTATTCTTTTAGGTGCTTTCCAATGACTTTCATGTGGGTTTTGCATAAACCGAGCAATAAGGCCAACAACAAAGGAAAGGTCAAGACAAGTATGGGTCACCTACAAAAGTTTTCCTACAAGTTGATGGTATAAGGTAGCATCAACTTCAGTGGAAGTGCAAGTCACTAAAAGTTTGGCTCCAGAATGAAAGGAGAAGGGGTTGGCTTACAATCTTCCATGTGAAAATGGCGTAGAAGATCACAGGCATACTTGGACTGGGAAAGGGAAATACCTTCCTTGGATTGTAAGACTTGAAGACCAAGAAAATAATGCAAGTGTGCTAAGTCTGTCATTTCAAACTTCTTTTTAAGGCTGGACTTCACATGGTTTATAAGGTTGGGATCACTACCAGTAAGGATAAGATCATCAACATAAAGAACAATAATGATAAGAGACTTGCCCACTTTCTTGGTGTAGACAATATTGTCAGAATGACACCTAGAAAAGCCAATTTCTAAAAGAAAGCTATCCATTTGCATACCAAGCTCAAGGGGCTTGCTTGAGACCATAAAGGGATTTCTTAAGCCGACATACAAGGTTGGAGTCTGTTTGTATAAAGCCAGTAGGTTTTTCCATATATATTTCTTCATGCAAGTCTCCATGCAAGAAGGCAGATTTAACATCCATCTGATGGACTTCCCATTTGAAAGAGGCAGCAAGGGAAAGAACAAGGCAGATATAGTTCATTTTGGCAACAGGGGAGAAGGTTTCAATATAGTCAATGCCTTCAACTTGTGAAAAACCCTTAGCAACATGATGAGCTTTATGTTTATCAACTTTTCCATCTGGGCCATACTTGGTTTTGTAAAACCATTTGCATCTAACAAGTTTTCATCCCTTTGGAAGAGGAAAAAGATCCCATGTATCATTTGCCAATAATGAACGATATTATTCATTCATAGCTACGTCCCAATTTGGATGGCCTGAAGATTCTTCAAAGGTGTCAGGATTGTAATTCGCTGAAGCTTGAGCCAATAAAGAAGAGGCTCTATCGAACTGCGAATGTGTACACCATTGATCTCTAGGATCATCGGCAAGAGCACCTACTGCATCCCGAGTAGCACAGACCCATTTTGGAAGCTAAGGAGATGAAGGAGTATCCTGAGAAGGTATGGGAGGATTGTCATCCTCGCTATCATCATCTGAGGAAGAAATGTTTTCAGAAGTAGAAGAGATAGAGAGAGGTGGCACATCCGTCGCACTAGGCTCGTAGGCTGATATATTTTTAGCAAACTTTACATCTCTTCTAATGATAACATTTTTGGACTTAAGTGGAATAAGTCTATATCCTTTGACATCTTCAGAATATCCAACAAAAATACATTTTTCACTCTTAGGTTCTAAAGCTTTATGTTTCTCATCTAGAATATGGGCCCATGCTTCACTTCCAAAAACACGAAAGTGACTTACATTTGGTTTAATTGAGCTCCATGCTTCTTCTGGAGTGATATTATTTAAAACCTGAGTAGGAGTGCGATTTACTATACAATTTTCACAGTTAATTGCTTCTGCCCAAAAACTAAGACGAAGTCCTTTAAATTGAAGCATACAATCAACCATTTCCTTTAAGGTGTGATTCTTCCTTTCAGCTACACCATTTTGTTGTGGAGTATATGGAACAGTATGTTGCATTTGAATTCCATTCTCAGTGCAAAAGTTGATAAATTTGTTGTTAACATATTCTCCGCCATTATCATATCTTAGCTTAAGAATTTGATGTCCAGATTGTTTTTCAATAAAGGCCTTAAAGGCCAAGAACATGTTAAATACTTCACTCTTGAGTTTTAAGAAGTATACCCAAGTGCGTATGGAGAAATCATTAATGAAAGTTAAGAAATACTTGTATCCATAGAATGAAACAACTGGAAGTGGACCACATAAATCACTATGCACAAGCTGTAAAGGAGCTGAGGTGTGCCAAGAGGCATGTTTTTCAAAACTATCCCGATGATGTTTTCTGAGTACACATTTGGAACAAACACCATCACTGCAAGATACCATTGGAAGATCTGTCACCATATTTTCTTTACATAAATTCTGAAGGGAGCGATAGTTTAAGTGACCAAATCGCTCATGCCAAAGTTTACTCACTTCATCGTTATGAGCAACAAATACCGAGGGAAGATTTTATGACCCAAAGTTGTTAAAATTATACAACCTTGTAGAATCATTAGCAATGCCAGTGGTTAAAATCTATCTAGGATCTCTTATGTCCTTTATTACAACATCGTGGTGTGAAAATTCAACGATTTTTCCTTCACCTGAATGAGTTATCTGATATAGATATAGAAGGTTGCAGGATAAGGTTGGAACACATAATACATCATTTTTTTGACCATTGTCTATATGAACAGTTCCAATCCCTACAACACTAAGAGATCTATCATCACCAACATATATATTTTTGGTGTTACAATGATTTAAAGAAGAAAACATGGCTTTGTTTTTGGCCATGTGATAAGAAGCTCCAGAATGAATGAGCGACTCATGAGAATGAGAAGAAGAAGATACATTTAGTGCATAGCTAGACCAAGATGCTTGACAACCACATTCAGAAAGTGCTATTCCTGAAGATGAAGTTGAAGTTGAAGAGAGCTCCAAATGGATATTATGCTTCTTCATTGCTGTTTCCAAGGCTTCCATCTTCTTAAAGAATTTGGATTCTAAGTGTCCATCTCGATTACAAAACTGGCAATGTCTATCAGTCTTCTTCCCTTTGTTTTATTTGCCTTATCATTTTGTTGAAATGATTTTTCATTTTGAGACTGAAATTGCTTAGGACCCTTGTTTGGTTTAGGACCATTCTTTTTAGGATACAACTTCTTAGGATTCTTTGAACTTGGTTGCCGCTGAGCGGATAAGGCTTTCTTAGAAGAGTTTCCAAGATTAAGAAGACCAAGATGTAAGAGTTTTTCTTGTTCTCTTATTAAAGAATCACAAAAGGCATCAAAGAAAGGGGACTTGTAGTCTTGTCCTTGAGAAATGAAGGCTTCTCTTGTAGAATGGAAGGTGGAAACAAACACAGAGTAGGCTGGTCCCAACTTAGTAAAAATGGAATAGATAAGGCTACCATCTTCTTTCTTAACCTTAACACCTTCCAAGAGAAGTCTAAGGGCCTTGAACTTGGACAAAAAATCTTCAATGGAAGAAAAATTATTGGGGTCTAATGTAAGCAACTCATTTTCAAGTTGATGGGCTCTAATTTCATTTTTAATTCCAAAAACTTTAGTGAGCTGTTTCATTGCTTCATTAGGAGTATCAAGTTCTGTGATATGGAATCTAAGGTTTGGAGAAATAGACATCCCTATCAACCCACATGATTGATCTTGCCTATTTTCCCATTTGGCTGCGTTATCTTCATCTTGAGGTTTGGTTTCTTGGCCTGAGGCTATTTTGTAAAGAATTTTACTTCTAAGTAAATCCACAATGTAAGACCATCATTGGAAGTAGTTGGTGCTGTCAAGAATAACTTGGAATTGACTTTCCACTTTAACAGAAATTAAAGATTTAGATGATGAAACTAAGTGTTCCAATGGAAAGATCTCGAAAAATTAGGCTGATTAAAAAAAAATGGCTCTGAAAACGGCTTCCGAATGAAGAAGTTATGGCTTTTTGAAGAAAAGTTGTTGAAGATGCTGACGAAGTGCATGAATGTGCGGAAATGAATGATGATGTTAAATTAAAAAAAAAATCTCCCCACTTTCCAAACATAAAACTAATTAGCTCACTTTTAAAAAAATTATGTGACTCACTTTTATAAATAAGTGAAAGTCACTTTTATAAATAAGTGAAAGTCACTTTTACAATGGTACTTTATGAGATACCCACTAAATTGTAACTTAAATAAAAGATAAAGAGACTTTAGAATTATAAGTGACTCACTTTTTATAATGGGTGAGAACACTTATACATAAAGTAACTTTAAAACATAAGCTACATGTGGTTTTTGAAAAATCAACTCGACAAAAAGAAAGATTTGAACCTAAGACCTCTATTCTTACTTGAGAAAGTTCTTTTTGCCTACAAAAAACCCAACATGGACATACAAAAAAAACCTTACGGCTTTAAGTTAGCTTTACCTGGAAACTAAATATTTTCCTCAATGTTTCTGATTTTCTGAGATCACACTAAGGCACGACGGAAAAGAGCATACACATGAGAAGAATCCTTCCTTTCTGTTTCTGATTTTCCCAGATCGTACAGAGTCATAGGGCAAAGAGCATACGTAGAAATGAAAGGTATAGATTCGGTAATAAAAAACAGAGAGCCAAATAAACCAAAATAAACAGTGAGAAAATAACTAAAAACTGCAAATAAACACTATATACCTTCAGATCTTAAAAATGACGTAGATAGGGCTACCGAAAACATTTTTGTGTCAAATGAAAGGGGTTCCTCACTAGAACAGGTGCTCCTGATGCAATAAAGCAGTTCCCTCGGCCTGAAAGCAGTTAGAAATAGTAGATCTAGGAAACGACAGTCGGATGCAGTTCTATCGGCTTCAGATTTGGATCACCAACGGATGCGGCCCTTAAATAGCTTTAATACCATGTAGGACTTTACAAGATAAGTTCCTCAGACATAACACCAAAGGACACTACTCACAAATAGATCAAAGATCAATACACCAATATTCTTGACGTGGTTAAAACCCTCAAAGAGGGAAATAGTCCACGACGTGAGCCAACTTGACCACTTCAGCCAATTGTTTAATAAAAGAATGAAAATTTACATAAGCTTCTCTCATGAACAGTTAACCTACAAATGACCCTCCATGCTCTTTAAATAGAGATCATGGACCAATCGGGTGTTAAGCCACGAATCAAGTGTCGGTGATACCGAGGAGAGAATGAACCGTCGGATCACTTCATGTCTAGAACATATCGTGACTGTCAGATTGTAATTTACAAAAGTACATAGTAAAGAAACACACTTTGCCTAACTCTACACTAGACCAAGTTATACTTAACTATTTCCTATGTGTCGGAATATCCTAACACTCCTCACTACATAGTCTCTGAGTTGATGATACCGAATGTTGATGTGCTTGGACCTATCATGAAATACTGGATTCTCAGAGCGAGAAACAGATAGGCGAGACTATGAGAGAAACAAAGGATATTACAACGGATCTACTATAGGTTGCGTCTCTTCATTTTGCTGGATAATAGAAAGGAAGGATTGGCTGTTCGGGGTGGACGTAGCCCAAACTGGGTGAACCATGTATATTTGTCTCTCTGGCTTTATGTGTTTGTGTTTTTCCGCATATTATATGTCTTGCATTTCTCTGTCATATATTTAATTTTTTTTTCTAACACTTCCAAAACATCTTGGTAGGTTAAACCATCGCTTGACTCAGCTGGTTCACTGCATAGCACAAATTTGGTCGTGTGTTCACTAAGTACATCAGTGAACCCACAAGTTTCTTATACACAATAGCCTCTACTACTTCTCCTGAAGTAGCATCCTCCTTCCTCCAGTTACCTGCTAGAGGAGTCTGCATGGGCTTGCACTTCTCCATGCGGAATCTCCTGAGTATCTCGTTGGCATACTTGCCCCGAGACACAAACAACTCCCCATCCTTCTGCCACACTTACATGCCAAGGAAGCAAAGCATGAGACCCATGTCTTTCATCTCAAATTCTCTTGCAAGGTCCTCCATGAAAGACATGATAAACTGATCATCACTTGTTAATATGAGATCTTCAACATAAAGTACAATGATCAACAACTTACCTTTCACCATGATGTGGTACAGGTTCGCATTCTCTTCACTCTTTGTGAAGCCCAACCCGGTGAAGTAGTTGTCTATCCTGGTGTACCAAGCATGAGGTGCTTGCTTCAGCCCATACAATGCTCTCTTGAGTTGGCACACATGCGACTCATGATCGAAGGTCTCAAAACCTTCCGGCTGCTCTATGTACACCTCTTCCTCAATCTGGCCATTGAGGAATGTAGTCTTTATATCCATCTAATGGATCTTCCAATCCATCTATGCTAATAGTGATAACATAGATTTGATAGGTGAGTACCTTGGGACAGGAGAAAAAGTCTCATCATAGTCAATCCCCTTGACCTATGAAAAGCCACGGGCAACAAATCTTGCCTTATGCTTCTCCACACTACCATTAGCAGCTTGCTTTATCTTGTAAAGCCAATGGGAACTCACAACTGACTTGTTCTCCGGTCTCAGAACCATGTCCCAAACACTATTACGAACTATGGAGTCATACTCCTCCACCATAGCATCAACCCAAATTGGCTGCTACACTGCTTCCTCAAAGGAAGATGGCTCGGTCTCAACACATTCCCCAGCAAGGGCCATGTATCCAGTGTACCTCTCAAGAAACCTTCTCTGTTTGCGCTGAGAAAATGGTTCACCCACATTCTCTCTCACATCCTTCAACAATTTGTCAGCTTCTCTTGCGTCCTTTCGTCCATCTCTGGAAGACTCTACTTGAGTGGATGTTTCCACTCCTGAATCCTCTGCATGTGGCTTCTCTGCATCAGTCTGAGGCTCCTCCTCCTTAAGAACCAACAGTTCCTCCACAGCCTGTAGTTGGAGCTCCCTCTCAAGGGAAACTCGCATGGCCTTCTGCTCATCAAACTTAAGATCTTTGTGAACCACTGTCCTCCAACTGGTAGGAAAGTACACATGATAGTTGTGAGGTGTATCAGTGTACCACACAAGTATCCCCAACTCTGTTGTCGGCTCAAGCTTCTTCCGTGCATCCTTTTTCACATGGCAATATGTCGATGAGCTAAGGATCCTAAAGTGACTCACATCTGGTCTCTTACCAGAGAAGGCTTCCTCTAGTGTCTTCATCCCAAGTATGCGATGTGGGCTTCTATTATGCAAATAGACTACTGTTTTGCATGCCTCAACCCACAAGTGAAGTGGTAGGCCTTGGTCATGCAACATCGCCCGTGCTTCCCCTACAATAGTTATGTTCTTCCTCTCAGCCACCCCATTCTGCTGTGGGTTATGAGGTGCCATCAAATCTCGTTTAATTCCTTTCACTGCAAAAAAGTCCTTAAACTCTTGAGAGACATATTCTCCACTGTTGTTGCTTCTCAAGGTCTTGATCTTCTTCCCTAACTCTTTCTCAACCAAAGCTTTGAACTCACAAAACTTTGTGAAGGTTTGGTCCTTCTTTTGCATGAAATAAATCCAACATTTACGAGAATAATCATCAATGAATATCACATTATACCTTTGCTTCGTAGTGGATGCCGTCGAGAATGGTCCACACACATCAGTATGGACTCACTCTAAGATAGTCTTTTCTCGACTCTCTCGATCATGAAAGGAAGACTTGGTATACTTTCCCAAGGTACAACCTTTGCATGTGTCAACTTGCTCAAGTTAACCTTTGGGAAGTCCTGTAGATATCTGTTGCATTATCTTCAAAGCCCCATGATGCAAATGACTCAATCGCCTATGCCACAACTCGCCAATGTCTTGGCTTTGCACCAATTCTGCTTTCGTACTCAATGCTACACAATCATCTACCTCTAGTTTATAGAGATTATTCACCCGAATCCCAATCCTCTTGGTCTGACCCGTGGTTATGTGTCTTAAGAATGCCTTTCCTTTATTGAAGACAACATCGTAGCCTTTGTCCTCCAACACTGCGATCGATACCAAGTTCCTCTTCAGTCCAGGCACATACTTCACATCTGTCAAGGTGATAGGAGCTCCATGCTCCCTCTGAAAAGTAACCGTGCCCACTCTTGAAACACTATACCTTCCGTTGTTACCCATCTCTATGCGCATCTTGAGGTCTTTCTCATCCAAGGTATTGAATAAACTTTTATCACTGGTCAATTGGAATGAAGCTCCACTATTAAGATACCAAACACAACCCATCATCGATGACACCATGCATGTGATGAGGGTAAAGTCCATTTTGAATTGAGAGGCTAATGCCTCACCTTTTGATCCTTCTAAGGATCCCTTCTTGGACTTCTTCGATGGGCAATTAGTCACATAATATCCCATCTCGTGACAATTAAGGCATCTCACTTTAGACTTGTCACCCTTCTTCCCTCCATGAGAAGAATTCGATTAGAAGCCTTCTCCTTCCCTTTCCTTGCCTTGAAAAGGCCAGATTTTCTTCATCAACATTCTTGGATGAAGAACCATCTCGTGTGCTTCTCTTGATCTCCTCCTGCATAAGATCCGACCACCGTCATTCCCAATCCGAAAATTTCTCCCTTCCATTCATAGAGTCCTGGTATCTATTCCAACTGTTTGGAAGACCAAGGAGAGCGAGGCTCACCATATCATCATAGGAAATAATTATTCTCACACTGCCAAGCTCATCTCTATAGGTGGTGAGCTTGTTTAGATATGTGGAAATAATATCTCCATTCTCCATCTTGATTCTTTGAAGCTTATCCTTGAGCGCCAATTTCCTCTGGTCACTACTGTTCTGGTAGAGGTCCTTCAATGTCTTCCACATTGAAAATGGAGTATCCTTACCATGGATACTCAAGAAAATATGGTCTCGAACTCCCTCAAGGATGATCCATCTTGCCTTCACCACACACTTCTTCCACTCAGCCAACTCTTATGCATTAGTTGAAGCTGGCTTTGGGATTTCTTGATTAATGAAATCCTTCAAGCCATTGTCTTCTAATACAACCTCCATTTTGTCTTTCCATGCTATGTGATTTGAGCTACCTTCCAAGGCATATTCGAGTCTCAAGCCATAGAACACCATTGGCCAACCTTGAAGTATGATATGAATTCGATTTGCACCTGCAACCCCGAACTTCAAACTTCGAATTCTATTCTCAGTATACTATTCATAGCTCCAATAAGCTTGGCTCTGATACCATGTAGAAAATTTTCTACAGATCCAGCTCTGTAGAAAATCTACCTGTAGGT
The DNA here is from genome assembly GCA_031772625.1 of Pinus tabuliformis. Taxonomy (NCBI): domain Eukaryota; kingdom Viridiplantae; phylum Streptophyta; class Pinopsida; order Pinales; family Pinaceae; genus Pinus; species Pinus tabuliformis. Next base: position 867,376,017 of record CM062813.1, on the reverse strand, counting down.
TAACATAATAATGCAATATAAATCGAAGCAGAATACTATAACCTACTTCTACTATCAATTTGCGGAAGCTTAAAGATCAAGCTGAACACATATAACCAGAAGAAGAAGAATCAATGCACAATAAAAATGAGTATACTTCGGGGAAAGCCTCAGATAAAAACCTCACTATTTGTATTATCATACAAGGTGGAAATACATAGGAATTATAAAAAGCCTTATCTCTCACAGATAGCCAGCTCTCAGCAAAATCCTCACAGATGCTCACAAGCAAATTTGGCTTCTCACAAGCCTTCCTCTTTGCCCTCCAAGCTCCTATTTCCTTGTTCCTAGTGGATGATCTTCCTTCAACCAAGTGGAACACTTCTCTCACACACTGTCAGAACTGCGCAATCCTCAAGGAATGATTCCTTTCTGTATGCATGAGTTTTCTTTATAGGAAAACACATGAAACTGATAGTACACTGTCCTTGTCTTTAATATCAACTAGGTCTTTCTCAAAATAGACATGCATGAGTTATTGATGAGGGAATCTTCAGTTAACCAGAGTACATTAGTTGAGTGCATGCATGCATCAACTGACTGTTAACTCTCTATTAGTTCCTCAAATAGTTTGGAACTAATTTAACTGGACTTAACTCAGTAAACTAAGTTAACTAATTACAACTCAAATATAACTCAATCTTATCTCCTTAGTTTAAGGGATAACTGTTACATGACTTCAGAAAGACTTCTAACTTGAATTTCTCCAACTAATTAATTCAAACTGAATTAATCAATTATTTCCAAGTAGCTGTTAAGACTAAATTCAAAATTAATTCACAATTTTAATTCAAGGACAAATTAAAATTGGAATATTCTTGTTGCCACATTTCAACATACTTAGCTGGAAGCAGAGTGTATTTTTCAACAAATTATGTTCTTTTACTTATTAGAATAATCCAGAATCAACGAATGACATATGAAAAATAGTGAACACAAAGATATAAAGGTAAACGCACTTCACCAACATGAGTGACACGAGAATCATGTAATTGATTCAGCTATATTACAAAAGTTTGATCAAGTGAGGCTCTGTGAGTAGCTTTACATCAATGAGTCCTTCTAAAAAAAAATCCAACCCATAATAATCCAAAATTTGAAGTACTAATAGGTGAATACTTTTAAAATATCTTGAGAAAATAAAAGATCTAATAACTAATTCTCATCATTACATAAAATAGGAATTCGAATTTATCACTAAGTGACCAAATTCCTCCTTTAGAAAGACAAAATACCAAGTGCAATGCACCTAGAAACCAATTGCATAAGACTAGGGGTTGCATTTAGTGAATGTAAATTGATTTGAAACAACTTGATATATGTTATTAAATGTTGATACATCCTTCTAGTTCATATTATCATCAGTATTCATTTTTCAACTTCTTCAGATCTGATCAATCTTTCCCAAAATTCGAAATCTTTCCCAAAAATAGGCCGTCTGTCATGTGAATTTTCCCTGTAAAACTGTAAAATTGGGTCTCCAAGTTACATTCATAAATTTCAACCTATATGACCTGTATGAAAATTGAAATAGTTTATTGTTTATGAATATATTTCTAAGATAAACCTCCTTCAGTTTCTCAAAATTCCCCTTTAGTTGTTCATAATCGGTTTTGCAAAAAGATAGCTGAAACAGGCTTTTGCGCAGTTAGAAAAATAGCCTGAAATTATGAGAGTGGATAGTTTTTTGTATTTTGGAATCTTAAGAGAAAAAACTTCGTCTAATTTCCTAATATTCATCTCTAGTTGTCCACAAAAAATATTTAAAAACGATGACTAAAACAACAAAAAATCTGAAAGTTTACATAGTCATAGTACATTTGGATGCCAAAATTTGGTGTTTTAAGGGGCCTATTGATCTTTGTTGTAGATGAATGGATGCAATGGAGTATGGGACATGCTGATGAAGCTCTGAAACTCTTTAACCAACTAATACTCTTTGTGAAAACCCCTCTTTGAACTTTGCGCAGTCAAAGCGTAATCATGGTAAAAAATGTCCCTAATCTCCCTTTAGTTGTCAAATGATTGTTGCAGTTGGTGGTTTTTCTTGCCGGGGGATCTTTCCCTAATGTAGACATCTTAGTTGGTGATTTTTACCACTGTTTATGCTTGAGGGTGACAAATGTGAGCAATCTTGAGCAGATACTGATCAATCTACTACGGAGTTGTAAACATAATAAAATGAACAAAAATGAAGGCAACAAAGTGAAAACAGTGGCATATTTGGTGTGAGTTGTATTAAAAAAGGTGGTGGGATGATGTTACAAGAAATTTGAGAATAGTTTCTTGGTCAATAGATAAAAATATTTGAATAAAGCTGACTATGTAAAAAGGGTTTAAGTAAAGATAAGGGAAATCGACTTTTCTTAGGTTTAAACAAGAAGTTTATGGGAAATAATGGCCATATCAAGTACCTAGGAGGAATTTAAGTCGATTTGGTCAAGCACAGGCATAATCAAACCGAAAATGGGCATGAAATTCAAATTTAGAAATACTTTGTCTTTGTGCAGTCACCTTAGGGATTTGTTTATTGTTTTCATACTTGGAGGTTGATATGGGAAAAACTAAGACATGGGTTTTGCAGAGGAACACCCATGGATGGTGAGGTGTTGAAGAAACTGGAGAAATTATTTCTAAAGCGATGTTGAGATGAGGGGGAAACTTTGCACAGTCAACAAAGATGAAGGCTTGAATTCGTGGAAGTCACCCTCCTTTCTTTGTTGTGATGTGCTGCTCGAACTTTGCTTTGTGAAATGAAGAATGAGGAATGATTTTGAGTATGAAAAAGAGGGGAAAAGGTATGTAAGAGGAGTGATTGATGGGCATTGAATGAGGGGATATGGAATAAGTGGATGGGATGAGTGAAGTAGGAAGGTAGGGAAAACTTTGATGAGGGGAGAGTAGAGGTAACTAGGTGTCAATTTCAGTAATTGTACTTTGATTTGACCACTCTGATGATGACTAGCCAAGATATTTAGGGTCCAAATATTATGACCATCTTTATAGAAATAATTTGAACTACGAAACATTATTTACATTTCCTTAACATAAATAATAAGGTATAGCAACAACTCATCCTATAAAATTTATAGGACCCTAACAAGAACCTAACACAAACATTTAGAGATCTAGGCTAGAGATGTGTTCCAACATCTATAAACCTAGCAACTGTCTTTATTTGCCAGCATTATATCCTGGGAGTGAAATCCTATTCCACGTATGGAAGTACATAGGATCATTCTCCAGTACTCTCAGGTATATGCGAGGCGCTCCACACATGGAAAGTATATGGGAACACTCTCATTGAAAGATTATGCATTAGACAACACTAACACGAACTTGTGCTCCCTGTACCATTGCGTATATATTGGGAGACCCCAATAGGTTATTATCCTTTAGCCCTAGGTAACCAAGTCAGCCGCCTTATAAACATGATACACCAAACACAACATTTAGGGAGATTGATCGCCGTATGTTAAGTCCTTGGTTTCGGCTAAGGTATATATAGCGGTTCACGGATACTTGGTAAACACTCTTGCCTAGATTACCATTTTTTATTTATTTTTTATTTTAAGTTCTAAAATTTACTACCCACGATAACATGTCTTACCCATGCAATTATTCTTGGCCTCGTTATGCCTTCTTAATAGTAAATTTTAATTGAAGCTCAAATAAATCACCTCCTCTCCTTTTGTTTTTGAGGAAAGGTCATTGCGGAAAAATAGTCGAGTTCACCTAATCAATCCCCTTCACAGTCTGACACTGAACGGTCACCACAAGAAGTCCACCTTGAGATTCCAGAGTCACTTGAAAGTTAAGGTTTTGAACTTGGAATTGTCCCGGGTATTCAACCCCCTGCTTCTCATCCTCCACCTCGAGAGTCGGTGTCATCATATCAGGAATTTGACCCAGAAAGTCATGAGCTTCCTCAAAAGTTTTTTTTGTTCCCCTCAAATCTGCTTTACAATCCTTTGATAATATCTCCTCAACGCCCATATAGTCCATTTGATAATCCTGACGTGCCTTTGGAGATTTCTCCTCGATCATCGCTGATTCCTCCTCGCCAATTGTTTCCACCCATAGAATCTGAAGGTGAGATTCCAACCTCTCCTCGAGATCCTCCTCCAGAAGTCTCGTCCACTCATACTTCGAGTCTTGGTGATGAATCTGAATATCACTTTTTGCCTGAAGGCTTGCCTTATGTGTCTTTTCCTTATATGGGAAGTGGGCCAACTCTGCCACCTAAAAGTAGTGAACCTTTATTCCCGCCAGGTTATACCTCTCTTGGTCATTTAGTTTCAGGTACTCCAAGCACATATTCACTTTATCATCATCCGATATGGTCATCTGGAGTTATGCCTACCTTTGGCCCATTCGTTTCGAATGTGGCTTCCTATATTCCTATTCCAACTGCATTTCTTCGGTTCATGTTATGAATCAACCTACATTTACAGTCAAGAGACTCAATGTCCCTATAGTTCTTCAACTCCTCTTTCGAACTCTACATTGGTTACACCTCCTCCATTGAGTGGGAAATATGTACCACCCTCTATCCCACCCAGTGGGGGGAAACCAACTCCTCCATATATAACTCATGTTTCCAGTGGAACCTATGTGAGTGGATCTCAAACTCATGTTATGTGAGCAAGTCAAATTCCTTATCAACAACCTCTTTCGACTCATATATCTTACCAATAGCCATACCCTCATTATGGTTCACAACAACCTCAAAATACACCTTTCAATCAACAAGTAGCATCCCTAATGCAGTTTGGTCCTAATCCCTCATTTTGGATCTGGTCAAATTCCTTATCAACAACCTCTTTCGGCTCATATATCTTACCAATAGCCATACCCTCATTATGGTTCACAACAACCTCAAAATACACCTTTCAATCAACAAGTAGCATCCCTAATGCAGTTTGGTCCTAATCCCTCATTTTGGTCATTTGGTTAGTTTCAGTCGTCTTCTAGAACTTACCCTTCAGGAGCTGGTAATCCTTTGCAGCAAGGAACCTATCAATATCAACAAGGAACTTATCGAATTCCATAAGGAACCCATCAAGAAAAAGGAAATTACATGCAACAAGGATCTTATCAACAATATTTGCAACAACAAGGACAACCATTGCAGCAATAAGGTCAACTGTTGCAGCAACAAGGTCAACCGCTATATCAATAAGGTCAACAGTTGCATTAGAAACCCTATGCTCAATACTCCTCACATGTTGTTCATCCCCCTTATGGTTCTCAACGACCTGTGGGAGGTCAATATCAACCATTTCCTGGTCGGAACCCACCTTTGTGGGAGCAAAATCAACCTTTGTATGGTCAAAATTCCTCCCAGTGGGGGCAATATCAAAATCCCTATGGTCAAAATATGCCACTATGGGGGAAAAATCAGTACCAACAAGGTTGGAATCCTCAATATGGACCTTGTCAAAGGCCTTTCATTCCTTTTAATCCTTAATTTCCATTCTTAGCGAATTTGGAGTTATCAAATGTGTCGAGGCTCACAAATGACCCAATACTTCATTCACCATATTGGCCTTCGGTTCCTACCAAAATTCTTGGCGATTGTCCAAAATTCGAAGGAAAATCTAGAGAAGACCCCCAAGCTCACGCCATGACCTACCATTTATGGTGTTCGTCTAACTCTTGGGTCAACGATTTCATTCGATTATGTCTTTTTCAGCGAACCCTAATGGGTGCTGTTGCCAAATGGTACATTGATTTACCTCGAGGTGCCTTTCAAGATTTCAACAATTTGGCTATGGATTTTCTTACTCACTTGCAACTACCGGTTCAATATGAAACTAGTACCCATCTCCTAACATCTTTGAAACAAATACTCCTACCCACATCTTTGATCATATCCATGAATGGAGACGTCAGCGTTGTTAGAGCCTAGATTTTCCTCAGGCTGAAAAGACAAGGTTCTAGGTCCACATCAAACCACGCTCAGCCTCGTAGCTAGCCCTACGAGGACAGGAGAGGGCTCTCTCCGGGTCAATCTCGGCAAAAGTTAATCAATGGGGCTCGAGATGACTGAAATAAAAGATAATTTTAGGGTAGGTATGAAGTACAAAGGATTTGATTTGAGTTTTTGGGGGTTTTTGTTGGAAAAAGTGAAAGGCAAATTTGGGTCCGGGGATGAGGCACAGTTTCTGCAAAGTTCTGATTGAGGCAAGGAAGGCAATCGTTTTGATGTTTTAAATTGAGTGAAATGGATAGATCAGACTGGTGAGGAGCTAAGGGGAGCAAGAGAGTCTCAAGAATTATCCTTAAACAGGTGAAAACATGGAAATTTAAACAAATTCAAAGGCAGAGCATAACAGTCAATGGATTCCACCTTAATCACTTAGTTGTTCAAATTTAGAAGAAAAGAGAGGAAAATGATACACATAACACTAATGAACTTACAATTACTCAGAGAAGCACACCATCAAAACATAAAGCCACATGGATCCCAAACAGTGCTGCAAAACCCTGGTCTTTCCTTAGCCAAAATGTAGAGATAAAATGTACAAGGATATGCCAAAGCAATCCCAAGTGTCTAACCCTGAAAATGACTTAGGAATTACATGATATAGACTAGCCCAACCCATTCCCTTGCCTCTAGGGGTCTAGCTCATCATTATAGGAGTAGTTTGAACCAATTCTAAACAAGGAATTGAAAACTAGGTAGTCAAACAACTTACCCCTATATGCTAGGAAACTGATTCATTCACTCACATTTCACCTTTTGGTGAATGAATCTTCTAGAACAAGTAAAAATGTGCCAATATTACATCATGGTTGTCAAATTACATCATGAAAAGTCAATAATAACTTCAAGAAGCAAAACTGGTCAAAACTGGGCAAATTGCTGAGCTAAACAGTGAAAAACAAGCCAAAATCCTCTGTGCGCCGTGCCAATTTCTGTGTGAATCGCGCCACTTTGGATCTGATTTTGAGGCACTTCCTGAAGTTCAAATTGAGCCCAAGTGTGCTTTTTGGAAAGCCCTGCCTGTCTACTTTCCAACCCAAGTGGAATTTCTAAATTTGGTGCCCATTTTCCCCTCCAAAACTTCAATCTCCCAAGACTGCTTCCTGTGTGTCAAAATAGGGGTAGTGAGGTCATTTTTAGGGTGTTTTTGACCTCCTGAGGACTCAAAACTTGCCCAAACTTCTTGGCCATGCACTAGCAGTCATGATTTTTCATGAAAAATACAAAAATATAGTTTTTTTTTGCATTTGGAGCCTCCTATCATAAGCGCGCCAGGTGGCGCGACGCACAGGGAGAAAAACCCTGTGTTTTAGTGCAAAAATTCCAAATTGTCAAAAATTGCTCCAAATTTCTTGAAATTTGGACTGAAGGTTCTTCATCAAGGGCAATGGTGAGCCAAGGATGCCTCAGACAATATATAGAGTCCTTCATCCACTTTTTGCCTCCTTGATGCTCTCTTTACCTTTGCTTTCAAACTCCCGATTCTTGCTTTGTACACCAAGTTCCGGGACAAGTAATGATATGTCTGCCACCTCTATGAAGCCTCATGGGTGCATGTACTTCCAAGGGTGAGTCACTTTGGGTTTCCAATTCATAATTGGATGAATGACCGGATGACATAGTTGTTGTTGCACCACTGCCTTGGAGAAATAGATGCCGGTGAAAGAACTGTGTTGGTCTGCTCTTTTGTAGTGTGATTGAATTCTGCCACCAAAGGGACAAATGCAACAAGGGAATGTTAGGAAGAGGGGAATTAGTAGGGGTTTAGGGACTATTGGGACAAATTTGTTTAGGAGGGTTTGGGGTTTTACATTTGGAAATGTATGGAAGGGAATTGGGGATAGGGAATTAGTGAATTTTTGGAGATGGGGAAGAATTAAATTAGGAAGAAATGGAATAAGGGAGAAGGGAATGATGGAAAGAAAGGAGAAATGGGATGGAAGAGTGACTTTGGTAGCAAAACACTGATTTTGGAACCCACAACAATTTTTCCTTTGAGGTACTTTAGAAGTAGGGTTTAATATTTTTGTTCAATTGTTATCATCCACCAACCACCATAACATATCACAAAATTGGATGAAAAACCAAGATAACAACCCTACCTGGCAAATCCACGCAAGCTATGGGAAATTTAAAGAAATTTCAAGAAAATTCGAGATTTTAGGTGTATGCACCGCGCCGCATACCCAGTGCCCCGCGCACTCCCAGTGCGCTGCGCCCGTTCAGAATAAAACTGGGCAAAAACTCCCAGTGCGCCGTGCGCTTCTAGTGCGCTGCGCCACCTGCTCTGTGCATCGCTCTTTTTCCGGAAGACTTTTGAAGGCCTTCTCGGTGTCCCAATTGGGCGCGGGATAGTGCGTTGGAAAGATATTTGAGTCTTATTTCCAACCAAACTAGAATTTTTCAATTTGGAGTTAATTTTCCCTGTCAAAAATCAAATCTCCCAAGACTGGTCAAAATGTGCCAAATGAGGCTGCCCAAAGGCAGAGTGCTGTTACAGTCAACTTTTGAATGCCTTCCGCAACTCCAAATTGAGCTCATGATAGCTCATTGAAAATATATTTGTGTCTAGTTATCATTTGACTCATCAAGAAAGTCATTTTTCCAACTAATCTAGGATAAAACTTGATTTTCCCAAGGTCACTTCAGAGGTGCATCAATTCTCCCGAGGCAATTGTATTTTTGACATTTCTCTAAAACCATGACACCTGTGTAAAAACTGAAGGAGGTTTTTCTTCCTTGGTATATTTTGGACAAAAAACTCTCTTAGTGTTCCCAAATGCATCTTTTATTACTCAGAAACATCATTTGAGTAAAACCTACCCCAATGTGTGGAACAAGGGATTTGTCGAAATGAAGCGAAACAAAGGGGATAAGGGGCTTCTAAATTCTTGAGAAAATTTTGGGAAGTAGGGAGGGATGTTAAGAAGTAGGGGGAAGTGGAGTCTCCAAAATTGAGTGAGGGGAAGGGGTCCAAAAGGGTGAAACACAGGTCTAGCCTAGAAAATTGCCAAGTTGTAGCAAGAAACTAGGGTTTGTGCGAAAATAAGGAATTTGGGGGATCTCACTGATGGGAAGTGTTTAATAAGGTACATTAAGGATAGGGGAAGGTGGATGAACATCAGGATACAAGTTTTGCTGATGATTTGACCGTCCAAGAGAAATTTCCTTCAAAACCCTAGGAGAGGGAAATGACCATAGCTAGGCGCAATTGAAGCATGAACAAGGTGTAAAATGACCCATTGAAACCTGACATGATGATGACAACCCTCTGAATGATGGTACACTCAGCTGAATAGTGACATAGACTGACATTTGGACAACTTTGAAAGGAGTGAAAGCAAACCCTAGACCTAATTCCTAGTGACCAAATTTTTCTTGAAGACTCACTGAAATGACAAAATTTAACCTTGACACTCTGAGACCACTTTGTAAGAGCATATTTGATCACTGGAGGAAGGCTGGAAAGACTGACACTAACAAGCATCATCTTATTAAGTTTGAAATTCTTGATGAAATTTTAACCGAATGGTTTACTAAGTCATTCGTTAATCAAATCGCCAAAGACATAGCTATGGGCGGTTATGTGACCGAAGAAAAAGTCATCGCCCGTGCTCAATGTCTAGATTTGGTATATTCAAAATCTGGCACGCTTTATGGTCTCTCACCTGATGCTCCACGACCTTCAACCGATCCAACACCTTCTAAACTTGCGTAGATCCCACCCATTGATGGTATTATTGGGTTAGTAGCTCAAACTTCTAGTAATCCTTCTTCTGCTTCTACAAAGAAAAATTTTACTCCAGTTATTGCACCTTCTCCTCCTTCGAATACTCCCAAAAATCCTAGTAAAACTTCCTAGGTGAATGTTGTCCAATCTACCACAGCAGACAAAGCTTCGAAAGGAAAGAAGAATGGTAAAGGTAAGGCTAAATCTGATACCTCGAAGAAGGATCCTCCTAAACCATCTATTGATGATGCATCCAAACATAAGTCAAAATATCATTGTCTTAGATGTGATAAAGATCATTATACGAAGGATTTTCCCTGTTGTGCTGAAGTTAGTCTTTTATTAAAAGGCACCCAAGGGACATTGAGTGTGTTGAAAGAACCCTTTCTGTCATAACAAACTTCACCCTTCTCAATTTTTTATGAGTGAAACGACACCTGTCTCTATTGCTACTCGATCAAAATATTATCAGCTTCCTACCAAACTAGTTGTGGAAAATGATGCCACTAATACTCCTTCTACATCCACTCTGCCTAGTTCTGGTCCTCCTCATATTGAACAACCTAGTAATGATCCCATTATCTTTCCACCTCCCAAAGGTGTTCTTTGGAATTCATCATATAAGCTGAATGCTCGAGCTGCTCAACATTATAATATTGTGGAAGATTTAGCTCAAGCACCTTCAACGATGTCAACTTTGGAAGTCCTCTAGACTTGTCCATCACAAAGGAAAGCATTACTATCCACCATAGGAGGAATTGATCCTATCGAATCGAATCTAATTACTTTTGACCTCAAGAACCATGTTCCTCGTCTCATGCATCAACTTTCATTCTTGATACACGTTATTATAAAGGGGAAGACTATTCATAGGATTGTTATTGATGAGGGTGTTTCTACTTGCATCATGTCTCTTTCATGGTGGAATGCTATTGGCTCTCAACCTCTCAATCAGTCCCCCAATACCTTGGAAGCCTTCGATGGTAGAGTTCACGTCCATATGGTATTTTGAATGACTTGCCGATATCATTAGAAGGAAAAATCGTTAACCTGGAAGTAGAAGTTATCCATGCCAATCTGAATTACAATCTTCTACTTGGTTGTAATTGGACCCATGCGATTTTTTGCGTGGTTTCCACTTTATTCTAAGTGCTCCGTTTTCCTCATCAAGGGAAAATAGTCACTATCAACCAACTCGCCTTTTTCTCTTCCAACTCTTCAAATGGTAATGTGCCATATGTTGGGAATATTGATATCCCTTATGAGAGTGTTGGGGCGGGTCTTTTCAAAGACTCTTCCCTTATGGGAACTTTTTCCCTTCCACCTCTGAACATCGCTTCAATTAACATGATCTCGACTTGTCATGATCCTTGGGTCATTCCCTGTCTTGATTAGATAAAATTTTTGGCAATGTTATGCTGATTAGCCCCGTAGAGAAAGCATATCAAGCTGTCGTTTTGGCTTCTGCGACAACTTCTGAAATTCATGATCATTTCAGTCTGAGTCTAGACACATATTCACAATCTCCTTAGCTCGGTTCTTGGGATTCTCTAGATCCTTTGAATGAGACATTTCCAACTGACGAGAGTATCACAGAAGTTATGTCTCTTGAGGAAACTCCATGGAATGATGCCCATCATCGTTCCTTGTTTCTCCCAAGCCTTAGTGAGATATCTTCTTGTCTAGAAACCCTTGTTTCCAATGTACCAACTCATCCACTCCATACACCTATTTTGGTTCATGAAGTGTTTTCTGAAGGAAACATGGGGAACATTTCAGCTACAATGCCTATCGACATCTCTGTCAAACCAGGGATTGTCGAAAATATCCATGTTGGGGTTTCTTGTTCTCCGAATGAGATCAAGATTTATACCACCCTCTTCAAAGAATTATGTGATGTCTTTGCTTGGTCATATGAAGAGATGCCTAGTATATATCCAAGTATAGTAGTGCACGAAATTCCTAGTTATCCAGATGCAAAGCTTGTTCATCAACGCCTTCGTCTTGTGCACCCTAGAAAAGCAGCTGCCATAAAAGGGAGACACTGAAAAAATTCTTAAAATTAGTTTCATTTATCCTATTGCATTAATAGATTGGGTCTAGAATATTGTTCATGTGACTAAGAAACAATGAAATATCTGCATTGGTGTTGACTATAGTGATATCAATCGGGCATGTCCTTTACGTATGGGTTTTCTAGATATAACCAGATTAACATTCTTCTCGCCGATCAACATAAAACAATTTTCATTTGTCCTTGGGGAACCTTTGCTTACAAAAACTCCCTTTTGGTCTAAAGAATGTTGGTGCTACCTTCCAATGAGTGATGTCTTATGCCTTTCATGATATTAAGCATATCGTTCAACCTTATCTCGATGGCTTACCAACACATTTTTCTAAGCATCATGAACATCTTGATCACCTTCGAGAGATTTTTCTTCATTGTCAAAACTACAGTATTCATTTAAATTAGCATAAGTGTGTCTTTTGCGTCGAATCTAGTCATCTCTTATGGTTTGTCGTATCCAAGGAAGGCATCTAGATCAATCCCCTTATGGTGGAGACCATCATGAGTTTACCTCCTCCATTTCTTTACATCAGTTGCAGAGCTTACAAGGGAAAGTGAATTTCCTTCATTGTTTTGTCTCGAATTATGCTGAACTTGCCAAGGGATTTACTCGTTGTTTAAAGAAAAGGATCCCATTCATTTGGGATGAAGTTTCTCAAAAATCTTTTGATGTATTGAAGAAATCCCTCATTAGTGCTTCTTTACTGCATCTCACAAATTATCACCGCGATTATTTCTTGTGCTTGGCTACTGCCAATAGTAATATTGCTATGGTACCTTTTCAAGACGATGATGATGGAGATGAACATGTGATTTATTAATTGAGCTATTTGACGTAGAAAGTCGATATGCCCATGTCGAGAAGTTAGCTTTAGCAATTGTTCAATGCTTTCGGCACTATATTCTCTTATGAAAAACCACTATGATTTATGAATGCAACCCCATGAAATACATTGTGAATCGTCAGTTGTTTGGGGGAAAGTATTCTAAATGGATTGTTATCTTACAAGAATATGTTTTGGAATTTGTTAAAACTAAATCAAAGAAATCACTGGTTTTCGCTGAGTTAATTTGTGACCTTCCTTTTGTAGCTACATCTACTGCATCTGACAAGTTGATCCCTGACGAAATTGTCTTCCTCATAAGTAATGTCAATCCATGGTACGAAGATGTCATTACCTATATCTAGACCCAAAACTTTCAACCAGAGTTATCCAAATCTGAACATCAGCACATCTGACATCAGTCCCAACCTTACCGAATTATCGGAGATACTTTGTACCGTGTTGGTGTTGATTCTATCCTTTGTCAATATTTAATGCTTGAAGAAGATAAGAGAGTCTTAAATGAATGTCACTATAGGGCCTGTGGCAGTCACATGTTGGGATATGCTACGACTCAAAAAATCCTTCGCGTTGGTTATTTTGGGCCTCCGACCTTCAAAGATTGCATTTTAGCAGTCCAAAAATGTCACTCCTACCAGATTTATGACCACAAACAGTGCACCCCAACCACACCCTTGCACCCAATTATTATTGTCAGACCCTTTGCCAAATGGGGTATTTATTTCATGATATGTAACCGTCGGTCAGTCGGGCGACATGGTTAGATCATCATCTTCGATGACTATTTCACTAAATGGGTCGAGGCAATGCCCACATATGATTCTGAAGGTAAAACTATGACTCAATTCCTTTTTAATCACGTCATAGCTCGATTTGGTGTCCCTCAAGCCATCGTCACTAACCATGGTTCTCATTTTCAAAATTATATGATGATAGAGCTTACTTCTCATGAGGGTTTGCATCACAATGTTGGGTTATGTTATATTCTTTCCACGACTAGCCCATGTAGTTAACCAGGGGGTTAGAGGGGGAGCGGAGCCCCCCTTCGTTGCATCGATTATGTAGCGGGGGGATCACAGGGGCTTTGAGGCATACCCATAACCCCACTTTATGAGGTCCAGGGCAGCGCCCTAGAAAATTTTGGTTTTCGACCCTATGTTAGGTTGGGCGGACCCACCTATGGTTTTGTGCATAATTTTCGCACATGTTTTTGGACGCGATGGTTTTCGATCCATGGTATTGGACGTGATGGCTTTCGTCCATGGTATTGGATGCTTCAGCATGTATAAATAGGTATTATAACATTGAAAGGAACATAATGAAAAATCAAGCTGGTAGTCCCGATTTTGGGATCTAGGGGAAAATCTCTGTGTATATGTGTTTTATGTGTTATGCTCTCACATTGTTTATTTTCTGTGTTTTGGAATTCGTATGTAGGTAATTTCTGTATGGGGTTAAAACCTACATTTGGTATCAAAGGAGTTTTGGCTTCAAGGAGACGCCTTTGTTGCTGAGGGGTTTCGCTCAGGCCTGAGGTAGACCCTGTTCAATGGAAGATCTGTGAGATCGATTTTGGTGGTGAAAGAAGATGGTGAGCAATGGAAAGATAGAGATCGAGAAATTTAATGGTCAGAGTTTTGAGTTGTGGAAACTCAAGATGGAGGATCTGTTGGTGGATAAAGATCAGTGGATCATGGTAGATCCGGGTACTAAACCAACGTGAGTGTCTAATGAAGAATGGAAGAAGTTGGATCGGAAGGCAAAGAGCACAATACAATTGTGTGTCTCAGATTCAGTATTGCTGAATGTATCAGGGGAAGCTACGGTGAAGGCTTTGTGGGACAAGTTAGGGACTTTGTACCAATCTAAGTCTCTGGTGAATAAACTGTTCCTGTGGAAAAAGCTGTATAACTTGAGGATGAATGATGGAGACTCGGTGACAGAGCATCTGAACGGATTTAATACTGTGGTAAGTCAGTTAGCATCTGTTGATATTAAAATTTCAGATGAACATAAGTGCATCAGTTTGTTGTGTTCTCTACTAGATTCTTGGGATAGTCTGGTTATTGCAATAGGTAGCAATGCAACTGCCTTGCAGTTTGATGAAATAGCCTAATCCTTGATGATGAAGGAGATGAGATGGAAAAATATGGAGAGCCAGAATGGTGATGCCTTTTCTGTACAAGGACAGTCCCAGAACAGAAACAAAAATAAGTCATCGAGTGGGAGATCTAAATCTCCAGGAAAACCTATAAAGGTGGTGTGCTGGAAATGTGGAAAGGAAGGGCACTACAAAAGGGACTGTAAATCTAAAGCTCCTGATAAAGGAAAGGGATATGATGAGGCTCCTTCTGCAGAGGCGAAAACCACCTCAGATGAAGGTGGGGATGTGTACTTGGCTTCTTCAAGTACACATGTAGATCATGAGGCATGATTGATTGAATCAGGTGCATCCTTTCACTTCACTCACCATAGAGAGTGGTTCTGTGAGTATGAGAAATATGATGGTGGTGATGTCTTCTTGGGGGATGACAGAAAGGCTAGAATCATTGGCTGCAGAAAAGTAAAGTTGAAGTTGCAAGGTGGAAGGGTTAGAACACTTCTAAGTGTTTTGCATATTCCTGCATTGGCCAGAAATTTAATTTTTGTAAGCAAGATGGCTGATGCAGGTGTAAAATAGTGTTTGAGAAGGATACCTACAAAATGGTTCGGGGAGCACTGGTATTGATGTGGGGAGTTCGAATTGGAACTCTGTACAAGATACAAGGTAGCAATGGTATTGATGGGTGCAACAATTTTGTGGCTCCTGAAAGTGGAGCAGAAAATATAGTGGTCTCTGGAGCGAAGACCATGTTGTGGCATCAAAGGCTTTGACATATTGGAGAGAAGGGCCTTCAAATACTTCATGGTAAAGGTATGGTAGAAGGTATGAGTAATAGCTCTCTAGATTTTGATTTCTATGAAAATTGTGTATATGGGAAGTAGAATCGGGTGAGTTTCCCCTCTGGTAGTAAGAGAGCGAAACGGATATTAGAACTTGTACACAGTAATGTGTTTGGACCTGTGACGGTTTCATCACTGGGTAAGTCTATGTACTATGTATCATTTATAGATGACTTCTCAAGGAATACATGGATATATTTCCTTAAGAAGAAATCTGAAGCCTTTGACAGGTTTAAATAATTTAAGGCTCTCGTGGAAAATCAGATAGAGAAGAAGATAAAGGTGATGAGGACAAATAATGGTGGAGAGTTTTGCAGCAAGGAATTTGAAGAATTATGTAAGAAGTGTGGTATATCACAACAGAAGACTACTCCATATACACCTTAGAAAAATGGAGTTGCAGAAAGAATGAATAAGATGTTGATGGAAAGGGCAAGAAGCATGCTCAGTCGTGCCAGGTTAGGACAGGAATTCTGGGTAGAGGCGGTGGATACTGCATGTTACTTGGTCAACAGGTCACCTTTATCAGCGTTGGAGGATAAGACTCCACAAGAGGTATGGACTGGTAAGAAACTCTCTCTTTCACATCTGAGGGTATTTGGATGTGATGCATATGTACATGTTCCAAAGGAGAAACGAACTAAGTTGGATAGTAAATCTAAAAAGTGCATCTTTATTGGGTATAAGGATGGTTTAAAGGGTTATAAGCTTTGGAACCCAGTCACACGGAAGGTTGTGTACAACTGAGATGTGGTGTTCAAAGAGGTAAAATATGTTATTAAACATGAAGTCCAACCAAAGGAACCTGAGAAGATAGAGTTTGAGCTTAAGGAGGAAGAATCAGACTCTATAGCAGTGGAGGAATCAAAAGATGAAGAGACACAAACTCCGGGTCTGAAAATATCAGTTCGAGAAAGAAGGCAGCCAGAAAGGTATAGTCCATCTGATTCTATTCAAATTTTTCTTTATCTATTACTGATGATGATCCCAGAACTGTGAAGGAAGTGGTAGATTCAGAGGATGGCAAACTCTAGAAAGAGGCCATGGTTGATGAAATGGCATCTTTGCCCAAAAATGAGGCTTGGGACCTGGTGGAGTTGCCGGCTGGAAGGAAACCCATTGGCAGCAAATGGGTGTTCAAGAAGAAGACAAATGCAGAAGGAAAGGTGGAGAAATACAAAGCTCAATTGGTAGCAAAAGGTTATTTCCAGGTGCCAGGAATTGATTTTGGTGATATTTTTTCTCCTGTTGCCAAGGTAACTTCTATTAGATTACTTTTATCTGTTGCTGCTGCTTTTGATTTTGAGGTAGAACAGATGGATGTGAAGACATCATTTCTTCACGGGGATCTGGAAGATGAAATCTACATGAAGCAACCTGAAGGCGTTACAGTGAAGGGTAAGAAAGAACTGGTATGCAAGTTAAAGATGCCTCTGTATGGGTTAAAACAGTCACCAAGGATGTGGCATTAGAAATTTGATACATTTATACGGGGACTTGGCTTCACCAGAAGCAAAGTAGATCACTGTGTGTATTTTAAATTAATTGGTGACCATGTTATTTATCTAGTCTTGTATGTTGATGATATGTTGCTGGTTGGAAATGACAAAGAAATTATCCAGGATTTGAAGACCCAATTGTCCTCCAAATTCGACATGAAATATCTTGGTGCTGCAAACTATATTTTGGGCATGGAAATTAAAAGAGATCGTGCAAAGAGGAAGCTCTAGTTAAACCAGAGGAAGTATGCCGAGACAATACTGCAGAGGTTTAATATGCAGGATAGTAAACCGGTGAAGGTTCCTATTCCTGTAGGTGTGAGGTTATCTGCTGAAAAGTGTCCCAAGACATAAGAAGAGGAAGAGGACATGTCCCATGTTTCATATGCAAGTGTATTCGGTAGCTTGATGTATGCAATGGTCTGTACTAGATCAGACATTGCATATGCAGTGGGAGTATTGAGCAGGTTTATGTCAAAACCAGGGAAGGAGCACTGGACAACAGTGAAGCGGGTCTTCAAGTATTTGCATGGCACTAGTGATTATGGTTTGTGCTACCAAGGAAGACCAGGATTGGACAAAATGTTGGATATTCATGGCTTTGTTGATGATGTAGACCGGGCTAGAGATTTGGATCAGAGAAGATCTACAAGTGGGTATATGTTTAACCTATTTGGAGGTGCAGTCAGTTGGATGAGTAAGAAACAATCTGTAGTGGCACTATCAACTACAGAGGCAGAATACATGGCAGCCACTCATGCAAGTAAGGAAGCAGTTTGGTTGCAGAGATTGTGTTCAAGTATGGGGTTAGTACATGGAGCTATAAGGATAGAATGTGGCAAAGAACCCTGCATATCATTCAAAGACAAAGCACATTGATGTTCAATATCACTTTGTGAGGGATATGATAGAAGACAAAAAGGTGTTGTTGGTAAAGGTGGACACTTTGAAGAATACTACAGATGCATTGACAAAATCTGTGAGCTCTGAGAAGTTATCTTGATGTAGAGAGACAATTGGCGTTTCAGGGTTGGAAAAATGACTAAGCTCTCTTGTGGACCCCCATGGAAAGAAAACAACAAGTGGGAGAATGTCGGGTTGTGTTATATTCTTTCCATGACTAGCCCATGTAGTTAACCGGGGGGTTAAAGGGGGGGTGAAGCCCCCCTTCGTTGCGTCGATTGTGTAGTGGGGGGGGGGATCACAGGGGGTTTGAGGAATACCCATAACCCCACTTTATGGGGTCCAGGGTAGCGCCCCAAAAAATTTTGGTTTTGGACCCTATGTTAGGTTGGGCGGACCCACCTATGGTTTTGTGCATAATTTTCGCACATGTTTTTGGACACGATGGTTTTTGGTCCATGGTATTGGACACAATGGCTTTTGGTCCATGGTATTGGATGCGTTGGCGTGTATAAATATGTATTATGACATTGAAAGGAACATAATGAGAAATCAAGAGGGTAGTCCCAGTTTTGGGATCTAAGGAAAAATCTCTGTGTATATGTGTTTTATGTTTTATGCTCTCGCATTGTTTATTTTCTGTGTTTCAGAATTCGTATGCAGGTAATTTTTGTATGGGTTTAAAACCTACACGCAACAACTCAACTCCTTACTATCCACAAGCCAATGACCAAGTTGAGGCAGTAAACAAAGTCTTGGTTACAATGCTTCAATGTACTATTGGGATGCATAAACGAAATTGGCACCTTATGCTATTTTCAGCTCTATGGGCATACCGAACTGCAGCTAAGACAACAACTGGATTCACACCCTTTCAGTTGGTGTATGGTATAGAGGCAACCCTTTCAATTGAATGCGAGATTCCTTCATTGAAAATAGTTGTCAAATTACTCCTTGACACTTTTCCGGAGGAGGAATGATTACTTTACCTCAAAAGGATTGACTAAACTTGTTGTATTGTCGTGTTAGTAATTGAAGCTCAAAAGAAATGAGTTAAAGCACAATATGATAAAACTGTTACTCCCCGTGTTTTTGTTGAAGGTGACTTGGTCTTGTTATATGATCAAGCCCATGATAAACTGGGATCTGGGAAATTCGTGGCATGGGCCTTACATTGTAAACGAGTATTACAGAAAGGTGTCTATGAGTTGGTTGACTATGAAGGAAATCAGTTGGCTAAGCCCTGAAATGTGCATTACCTCAAGAAGTATTATACGTGATTTCGTGCAAATACTTTGTACAATAGTGTGAAATTTGGTTTTGGTGTGTTTGTTTGCTTTTGAAAACATGTTTTCCTCTTCTTACCATGTGTTATACTTGGTTTCCAGATGTCATCGAACCTTTATGTCGATTTTGCTGATGGGGCTTGTCATAGGAAACGAAATTTATCTTCTGTCGCTTGGGCAATATATGACTGTAATGGTGAGTTAGTGAATTTACAAGGCATATGTTTAGGTCGTACTACTAATAACACTGCTGAATATAGTGCGGTCATCGAGCTTTTGTCAGGAGCCATTGCTCTTGGCATTAGAGGGTTAGTCATTAATCTTAATTCAAATATCATTGTACTACAACTTAACAAACAATAATTAGTTAGAAACCCTCATATTTTGAGAATGTATTTGCGAGTTTGTCTTTTGGAACGAGACTTAGATTATAACACTTATTAACATATTCTGAGACGTTTGAACTCATTAACAAATACATTGGCTAATTATGTATTAGATATACATCTACGACATATATAAAACAAAAACAATCACATAGTGAACATAATAGGAAAACATGTGTGTATATATATACATATATGTCTATATGTATATATATATATATATAGATATCTAGAGAGAGAGAGAGAGAGAGAGTGTGTTTGCAAAAATTTTATTACATCAAAATGTCAAAAAATGTGTTCTGAGACACATGGCTTCTCAAGCCTGCATAAGTGCGGAAAATAAAGACTAAGAGACAGATATTCACCCACATGATGCTCATGATAGAACGACACAACTCTAATAACTCATTTTAGTAACCGACGTAGTCTGGCGGGTACCCCTATGGTGTGCCTCTGATATCGCAATGTCACCTCATCAATCGATGCATATTCTGGAATGCCCCTTGTCAGGACTTCTAGATTATGCTCCATCTCAACGATTGGATATATTCCCTCCTCGTAAGGAGCATCCTCTATCTGGTGTGCCACTCACTTGGATATTGGAGAAATCTTTCGAGGTCTCTCTGGTCCAACATCTACAAAAATCACATATAAAAAAATTAAAAACTCTAAAACTTTAAAAACTATTTTTTACTTGCATTGGCCCACTGTGTGCCTGGTGGAAATGGAAGATCAGGATCTCCTTGAAATTTGTACCAGCATATGCCCAATCATCTGTCATGATTAGTTGTTGTTGCAACCATCTGAAAAATACTGGGGGAAAATAAATTCATTGACCGCCTCCCTGCCGAGGCATAATCTCACCCCATCTCATCAACTGTGGATCTTTAGGCGTTGGTGCATCCACTTATATCCACTGATATCAAAACAATGGCACACGTTTTAGGAATAGCGTCACCAAGACGGATATGAAACTGAATCATTTTAGCCTTCCTGACTTGCACTTTGTAAGCTGGCTCTTCATATTGACCAACAAACCCTCACACCAGTTGAAGACTGTGGGACCTAGACAATCAATTGCGTACTATAAATAAGACTTTGTTTCTTCATGCAATGCCTAAGCCCAACTATTTTGGCCATAGTATGAAGGATTGTTCGTAGTGGGAGATTTATGGGTGTCTTTATATCTATCTTCCCACTTCGGGTCTTTCGAGTGCCTGGACAATACCCTGCCAATCAACATATCCATGCTCTCTCCTCTAATGCGAAAACCAGACAAATGAATCTGGTTTCCCTTTCTAGACAAATCAGTAACGAAATAAATGTCTACCACATCTATTTCAAGTTCTTAGTCCTTGATCACGAATAGTTGGTGATCCACATCCCACCAACTAATCAAGTGTTGCAGTAGCTCTACCTAGATTCTAATCCTAGGAATCCAGAAGAATTTCAACAACCCACAGTCTCGAAGGGTAGCAATGCAATTTGGGTCCTGGGCTGCTTGATGGTCTTCGGCTTCGTGTCCTCTTTCTTTCCATTCAATCACCATTTTTGGTTGATTAACCTGTAAAACATCCATCAAACAATATTTCATGAGTTTCTATGGAAGAAAATATGGAAATAAAGCATTAAATTTGGAGGATTTTTCAAACAATTCGCTACTCTATGCTAGCGTGACTGTCCATGTATTTTTTTGCGCTTCCAATGCTTTGCCACAGTTGGCCACATGGTGAACAACTTGGGTCCGATGGGTAAAACTCGCACTAATTTCCCTCAACATAATTTTTTTTCTAAGCCCTCCATGAAACATAATATATGGATGAAAATGCATAAAAACACAACCAAATTGAAGGGAAGGGACATATCTCTTACCTACAGCGAATGGCTTGACAAATGGTGTTTGGGATTGATCATACTCTCTGCCTGAAGATTGAGGTAAAATAGGGTAAAAATGCTCTCTGATTTGCAAAATGGTAAAATGGTGAAAATGATTTACTTTTTTGAGCTTTATAAGTTTTTAAATGACATTTTTACCAAATTAGGGCATTTTTCACTTATATTTTAATATTTTTCCTCAAAATTGGTAATGTACGTTTCACTTGTGCAGCAACAGGTCATAGAACATGGTGACGATGATTAATTATGATTGATTCAACAAGTTTTGTTTTATTAATTTTTCAGACTCGTAAAAAATAAATGAAAAAGTGACCCCCTGGAGTCATATTTTAGCTCTTTTCTGACTCTCGAAACATGAAAATATCATCGAGTACTTGTCGTTCTGAACTCATTAAAGTAAATGAAATGATATCTACTTAGTATAAGTTTAACCATTTTCTGGACTGAGATAGAATATTGTAAAGTCAAACATGGCTAAGAGATTCTCTTGGATATCGTTTTCTACCTTTTTAGGTTCATGAGACGCTTTATGAAAAGGGACCTTTGGAGTTTTATTTTTCACCTCTTTTTCAAACTCTCTAAACATGAAAAGGATGCCGAGGTTCACCTCTTTCAAACTCGTAAAACTTAAACGACGCAAAACTTGTCATCATGACGAGTTCGAGTTTCTCCTTCCTAGGACTCGTTAAACTTACTAGGATGGATTCATCTGAAGGATGAACTTATATGGAAAGCATATGCTATCCCCTTCAAGCTTGAAATAAAAAAATAATGGGGTACTCACTAGAAATGGTGGGGGGAAAATGGAAGCGAACATCTCTTGTATTTTGTGTAAAGGCATCATGTCACTCTTGAACATGACACTTACTTGTTTCTCATGTCGGGTTTGGGATATCCTCACTTCATCACTTGCCTTCCTGGGTTTGGAAAATTCATTCTTCCTCTCATATGATTATATTTCTTTGTCGTCATAACTTATGATCTCATGTTCAATCAAATTTTTCCAAACTCTGGAGTTGTGTCGCCAATATGTTCAAGAGAAGTCCTATCTACATTTTTTTCCGCTTATACGCTATCTGATATTTCTACCACAGTCCTAAATCAAACTGTTAGGTCCCTATAATACTAGCGATTCCCCCATTACTATTGACATTGTATCCATTTTTGTTATTGTTGTGCCCCTATTGTTCCCATATTGTTATTATTGTTCCCCATAGAAGTCAACTATTGTTATTTGTATGCCCTTATATTATTATTCTTTGGTTATATTGTGACCCCTTAGACTCCTATATATGGAAAGGAGGTTTTTTCATTTGTATCATCCAAGAATTGTTCATTTGTGTAATGTAAAGTAGGTTTCCCCCTCGAAGAGGTTGATTTCTAAGTCATTGATCTATCTTTTCTATATTTTTGTGAGCTGGTTTCAAGGCATTTGGTATTAAAGCTTTGGATTCTAGCGTTTCACTGCTCCAAACAGGTCTTCATGGCATTTTTGCTATATTTTGTTTTCTAAAAAGTTTTATATTCTGAAATTAAAACCCATTTGAGGCGAAATATTGGTGAAGTGCCAAAATTGTAGATTTTGCTTCGCTATATTTTCGGAGATACGACTGAAGACATTTAGGGTTTTTGCATGCCCCCGAATTACATCCCAAACAGGTGACCTTGGAAAAATCATCATAACTCTCTCTTGGAGCATCTGATTCAAATTTTGTAAGAAGTGACAGAAAGAAGACAGACTGTAGGTTGTTAGGTATCATTTTCAGAACTAAAAGTCGAAACAGTGACAAGTGGCATGTCGTACAAGTTCACTCTACTGAACCAGTCTATAATCAGGTCATCGTGGAAAATTTGGCATAACTCTTCATTGGAGAATCTAATCTTGATCAGACTTGTGGGGTTAGAAAGAGGACTTAGAGGGTTACCACAGGAAGAAATTTCAGACCTTGGAGATCTTCAATCAAAGAGATATAACAGATTCAATATACGAGACCAAGTGCACCCAGTTTTCCATATTTCATGCTTAAAGAAGGTTATAGGTGACAAGCTCCTAGTTCAAACGATATTGCCAGAACTTGATGAGGAAGGAAAAATCGTATTGGAACCTGAAGCAGTCAAAGAAACAATAAATTGACAGCTACGAAATCGATCAATTTCAGAGTATCCCATCAAGTGGAAGAACTTACCCTTGAAGATTCCACATGGGAGGATAATAATTTTATATAGAAGCATCCATAACTACTCAAGTGTTGAGGACAACACTTTTTTGAAGGAGAGGGGCATGTTAGGTCCCTATAATACTAGTGATTCCCCCATTACTATTGTCATTGTATCCCTTCTTGTTATTGTTGTGCCCCTATTGTTCCCATATTGTTATTATTGTGCCCCATAGAAGTCCACTATTGTTATTTTTATGCCTTTATATTATTATTGTTAGGTCGGCTTTGGTTATATTGTGACCCCTTAGACTCCTATATATAAAAAGGAGGTTTTGTCATTTGTATCATCCAAGAATTGTTCATTTGTGTAATTTAAAGGAGGTTTTCCCCTCGAAGAGGCTGATTTCTAAGTCGTTGATCTATCTTTTCTATCTTTTTGTGAGTTGGTTTCATAACACAAACTTACCTACTATACTATATCCTTTGTTTCGTGTCAATGATGTGGGATAAACTATGGCCCTCCTTCAAAGGATTTCTTCTTGTCGACTTCAATTAATTATCCAGGAAGATGATCTAGAAACTCCCTTCCAGTACCTTAGAGCTTTCATGCCTCAATGGAAAGTTCTTTGCATTCAACAATAGGTTTACATCATTTGCCTTCGATCGAATGATTCTTCGGGTGTTCAACTTTAGCTTCATTGTTCACACTCGTAGATTGTGTTGATTGTACCTTGAGAGCAATTGTCATTATTGGTGTTTTCTCTTGTGCATGTTAATGGTTTACATCATTTACGGTAAGCAAGTGGTTTTCTATCATGTTCGACTTCGACACATCTATTCGCTTGCTATAATTCCTACATTGATCGAATCGAGATAGATCTAGAGACCTTGGATTCCATATGATAAAATCAAGGTTGCGTGGAGTTGTGAGTTATTTATGATTGTACACATGATTATATGGATGGTTGTGACCATACCGTGGGTCCATATATATGATCCTTTCTATTCAGATGGTTGTGTCCATACCGTGGATCCATGCACATGATCCCTTCTATTCGAATGGTTGCACCCATGTTGTGGATTCATGTATTATTAGATGCCTATTCATGTATCATTAGGTATGTTTATATTAGAGATGTCAGATATGTGTGTGTGTGTGTGTGTGTGTATATATATATATATATATATATATATATATATGCTTGATTTGCAAGTCTCCTGACGATGTTTTTCTGGTCCTTGCCTTGAATCGTAATGCATTTCCCCCATCACTCCCTATTCTTCCTTCATGCTTTAAGGGGCAACTATTACACAATATTTTGTCACACTTCCTATTCCACATCTCGAAGTTCCAAAATGTTGACAACTATGAACTGTATTCATCATGAAACACATATTGAAACATCCCTGAAGAATGGAAGAAAAATTCCTTGAGTCAATTCTGGAGAAGGTTGACTAAAACCCTAAATTTGACGACCAACGCTTTTTGATCCACTGCCTGTTTATGTTGATGGAAGGTTGCAGTTCTTTGACCTAGCACTACCAGTGCGAGTTTTGATATGAAAATTTGTGTTGAACCTATTCTAGTAGGTTTTCTCAAAATGGAGGAGAAGCTTTGTATGCTAGAAATTTTGAGAAACAACGATTTGGATGTTGTTGGGTAGAGATATGGTCGAAATATCCCATTTGGAGCTCTTGATCCTACCTTTAAGGGCCTTCCCCTTGATATGTGTACATTTCTACCTCTTTTTTGGATCCCTAACTCCCTCTCCCTTCTTACAAATCAAATCCCTTCCATCCCCAAATGGCTAGTCATTGATTTCCTACATTCCTATGTTGAGATTATGCCTAAATTTTGCCTATTTGACTTGGAGAAGGAGTGCTTGAAGAGTCTTGGCTTGGACTTGGACATCCACCAAAAGGAGGTCTCAAACAATAAGGCAATGGGTGTATGCTTCCTTTTTTGATTCATTAATATATACATCTGATGTTCACTTTCCATAAATGTCCAAATATGTATGCATTTAGCTTGATACTCCTTGATCTATCAAGTAGTTTATGTTTGATATGTACTATATATGCTCTTGTATTTTGTATTGTATTTTGATCTCTCTTGCATGTTCTCGAGCATAAAGAACAAGCAAGGAGCGAGCTTGGAAGCTAGGAGATCGAAGCCATCACCAAAGGATTGAGCAATTAGCATCAGAGCGAGGTAGGTTTATCCTTCTCTCTGTATTTTTAAACATAAGACAGGAAAGTCTGCATTAGTTTGTTCAATTTGTTGCTAGACCCACTCATTGGGCTAGAGAGATTTCCTTTGCCTTCAGAGGGGATTTATCTTCACAACAATCATTGTAAGGCATTACCTTGTTAAAGGGTTTCGACATCTCTTATGTGATTCTATTTTTAGGGCCAAGGATCATAAGAATGCCCTTTACCCCTTAGAATTGAAACATAAACTAGGTATGAAATCATGTTTATACAAAAAGTAGATGTAAGAGACAAAAATATGAAATATATTTTTGTGGAGCATCCCATTTTCATTCTTATTTTGTGGTGCACATGATGTTGATGGTGATGATACTTTTGGTGGTGTCTCATAATTGTTAGATTTTGAATTTTACCCTATAGTAATATGATTTTATGAGTTTGATATCTATACTTCCTTTCTATTTGATATCTTCAAATGATGCAGTGACTTGTTTTCACATTGATGTTTCAAAATCCATCTCTTACCACATATACAACAATTGCTTTTCCTTATTTATTATCATCTTTCAAAATCTTCGATTAACTTTTCACATATGTCCATTAATTATTTTTGTTAATTTTTTTTTTTTTTTATAAAATTTGTGTGGCACTATTACCTTCATATTTGTAAACATCCATATCTGCTTAAAATTCATCAACATTACTCATGTTTATCTTGTTGAGAAATGAAGCAAGAAATTATGAATTTATTTTGCCTTGATTAAATTGAAATTGAATTTCCATATCAGCAAACAACTTGGATGCATTTAACTTGTGTGGCATTGCTTGTGTCACCTAGTTTACTAAGTAAATTCGAGTTCGAGAATCTAGAGTTCAGTTAAGCATTTTTGATTGCTAATTTGTAGCAATCAAATTCAATTATCTCAATTTTTTTCGGTTAAACTAGTTCTAATTGTTGGAGGAAATAATGAAAGGTCGATTGTGTAGTGGGATTTCAGTGAAACTCAGTGATCATCCAGTTAATTAATACATCAACCCAAAATAGCTAGTGCATGCAGAGAATTCAAGATGCCCAGTTGAAGTGGAGATTCCAAGGCAGTGTAACATTATTTGTAGACTATTCCAGAGTGAAAGTGTTGCATGAAACCTGATGATAAACCTGAGGAATTTCGAAATCCATTTTGGAGAAATTCCTAAATAATGGGGGTATAATTTCTCAAGGAATTGTGCAAGGAAATAGGGGCTCAAGCAGAGGCAGAAATTGACTAAGTCTGGGTCAAAGCTTATCATTGAGAAGAGAGATAGGTTATGCACTTGCAGGTTGTGCTTAGTTGAGCAAAGCAATTGAAATACATATCTATTCTAGATTAATGCAAGCAGGCATTGGGGCTCTTAGTAGTTTTCTTTTCTCGGGAAAAATATTATTTGCATGTTCGAAATTTTTGTTCTAAATTGTGAATTACTTTTTTCAGAGCAGTAGAGTAGGTCTGTGGGTTGTGATTTTGATTAAAACTTCATAAGCAGTTGAAAATATACATCTTAATTTCTACATGGTATCAGAGCAGGACTCACGTTAGAGAAAGAATTTCGAAGTTGTTTCTCAGGAGGTTTGAATTTGGAGTTGAGTGAAACATAATTTCTTTAGAGCTGACAAGATGGCCTTCAATGGACGAAGGCTAGAGTGTGCCTTAGAAGACACCTCTAATTTTTTTAATGGAAGGATCACATCGAGGTGGTATTGGATGACAATGGATTTTTAGAATACGTCAAGACAGATGTTGCAAAACCACCAGAATCTAATTCCGATAACCTTTCTTAGTGGAACAAATATGTAGCCAAGGTGAGGAGAATAATCTTGGAGGGAGTAGGGGATCATAATGTCTCAAATATCCATAGAAATGAAACTTCGTTCACAATGTGGAAAGCACTGACAAAATTGTTCAAGAATAATAGTGACCACAGGAAGCTGGCGCTCAAGGATGAACTTTGAAGTATGAAGATGTAGAAGAATGACACTACTTCACAGTATCTGAGCAAGTTCACACAATGTCGTGATGAACTTGTCGGGGTTGGTGTAAATTTTCCTAAAGAAGACTTGGTAATCTTAGCCCTTCTGGACCTTCCTACAAGTTGGCATAGTTATCAAGATTCGGTGAATGGGAGGGAGAAACTACCGAATTTGGAGCTCTTATGGTCTGATTTGGTACATGAGGAAATAAGGAGAAATACCAAAGATAGGACTTTATCCAAGGGTGAGGATGAAGAAATTTTTTCACTGGCTGGAAAGGAAAAGAAGGGAAAAGGGAATAAATCTCAATCTGAACTAGAATCCAATGAAGGGGGAAAGAAGCAATATTTATCCAAAATTAAATGCTTCCATTGTCATGAATTCAGGCACTATTCCATGAAGTGTCCACACAAGAAGGCAAGAAAGAAGACCTCAGGAGGAGCAACAAGTGAAGCCTTAGATTCATAGTTTGATCTTGACTTTACCCTTATCGCATGCATGGCCAACACAATGATGGGGAGCGTGTGGTACTTGGAATCAGGTGCACTATTCCACATGACAGGGTGTAGATACTTTTTTAGTGACTTAGAACAAAAATATTTGCAGATGCACATCAAGATGGGGTATAATGGAAGGTATAGCATGGTCGAGATTGGTGTAGTCACCTTTCAGAGGGAGTCAGGCTCAAGGATGTCATGTTCATTTTGGGCCTAAAGAAAAATATCATCTCTGTCACAGTTTTGGAAGATCGTGGTTATGAACAAATATTCAACAAAGGAAAGGAATTCCTAAGACATATAGCCATAGGATAGGTGAAGAAGATCGGGGTTCCTGTGAAGAACCTATATAATATAGATGTGGAATATTATTTTGCATTAATCAAAAAGTTGAAGAAGGTGCAAAGTCACGATGTCGATTAACTTTGGCACATAAGACTTGGCCATTTGCATCCTGTTATGTACCTAGGGGGGGTAATATGGAGTACCAAGGGAGGTACCCAAGGTAATAATGTAATAATGGGATGGGCCATAGTAATAAATAAGGTG
Source organism: Pinus tabuliformis (assembly GCA_031772625.1). Taxonomy (NCBI): domain Eukaryota; kingdom Viridiplantae; phylum Streptophyta; class Pinopsida; order Pinales; family Pinaceae; genus Pinus; species Pinus tabuliformis. The sequence goes on along the minus strand of CM062813.1, from coordinate 867,347,009 downwards.
GTTAACCCATGTCATGTAAGGGACCACAAGTAGTTAATATTAATGTAATGGGGCCATGGTATTAGTTGATGGTATGAGGGAACCATGGTAATGACCCATGGTCTTGTATGTATGAGGCCTATATAGAGGCTAGAGACTCCACATGGAGAGATATGAAGAGAAGTATTATTGTATGAACAAGCATATGGCTTGTGGAGTGCTCTCCTTCCTTAAGGAGTGAATGTATGGTGTTGCCCTACCTTAAGGGTTTGATCAATAAAGAATCATTTCATCTTATTTCTAGGTTTCTTTGCATTATCTTATACTTTTATATCAGATCTATAATATTCTTGGGTTAGATCTACAACAATTGGTATCAGAGCTACAACAATTGGTATCACTTGTTGTAGATACCACTTGTTGTAGATACAACATTCCACCCCCCTAAGCATGTTTCGTCCCCGAAACATGGGAAGAACATAAATAATAAGATCTACTCAAAAGAGTAGTCCACTGATACCATGCACGTGCATCTAGCCATCCAAGAGAAAGGTGAACCCTCGATCTCGCTGGTGCCTCGCTCGCTTGAGATGGAAGTTGACTGTGGTAGCTCTTCTGTGTGGATGTGTAGTAGGTGGATCTTTGTTCCTCTCTATCTGTCTTGCGGGGTTTGTTGTCCATGTGGCTAATTGGTTGCCATCTTGATGGTTGTCTTGCGGGGTGATGTGGGTGATGATATGTTGAAGTTTTAACCCACAATGGCTTGTTCTTTACTTCACCCTGCTGTGGTGCCTGTTGTGGTGGCTTCTTTTTCAATATGACTTCAACCACTGAACCATCATCAGATGTGTCAGCACCTGTAATCTTTTCTGCTTCAGCCTCTGTTTGTGTTTGATTGTCGACCATCAACTTCTCATCATCTGATATGTCAGTCCCTGTAACATCTTGTGCTTCAACCTCCGTGGACTCTACCTGTTTATGGATGGAAATATCCTGTAATGTAATTTTCTTCTTTTTATACCATAGCTTCAGGAATTTCTTCTGCACATTAATATTGATAGTACCCACAGATTCCATCCAAGGATATCCCAAAACAACATCCATGTTATCCATATCTGAAGCATAAAAATCACCATGAAACACATACTTGTCCATAGAAAGCTTCAAATCCTTATAGATTTGAACATCCTTATCATCAACCTGTGTATGTTCAATTTGTTTTGCTGGGACTTGCAAATTTTTTGCCAAGTTGACATTTATAAGATTTTGTTTGCAACTCGGATTGATAGACACAATGATTTTCTCCTTTTGAATCAATCCATGAACCTGCAATACAGAGATACCCGCCAAAAATAACCCTTTGGGTTCCTTGGTTTCCTTCTTTCCTGTAAAAATAAAAGCTTTGTTAGGCTGTGTGTCTGTCTGTGTGAGCTTATCCACAAGATTAGATTTACGGTCAAAGCGCTCTATAAGAGCTTTTTTGAAGGCATCCCAAGTCAAAAACCTTCCATTGGAACGTTGATGCTCTTGCCACCATTTGCATCTTTCAAGGTCCAAATACATTTCTCCCGTGCTCAACTGAGTATGATAACCATAGATGTATTCCAATTTGAAATATTTCTCCATTTTTTCCATCCATTTAACTGGATGAGAGCCATCAAATTTATACAAGTCCCTCAAACTCCGATCTAGGCCCGCCATCACAAAAATATTGGTGAAAAATTGAAATGGTTATAGATCCGACAATATTGCTCAGAATCTCTATTATAACCTGTTTTTGGAAATGGAACAACCATTCTGCATCTGCCCATGTGATAGAAATCCCGATTTAGACACTGGAATTTCAGATCTGCGCTGCTATTCTCCCGCCGTCACCCAAAATTTCTGAAAAAAGAGCTGATTTTAAATCAGCGATATCTCCCTCATCCAGACTCCGATTCGACTGATTTTTTTTTTGAAGTTGGGTATTTTTTCCCAAAGAATCCAGATCTGCAATTAGATTTTTTAGATCTTGTACCAGGACATCTAGATCTGCGCCACAAAATCGCTGCCCTGAAAATTGTCTACAACCCCACTGATTTTTAAATCAGCGATATCTTCTTCATCTGGACTTCGATTCAACTGATTTTTTTTTGAAATCGGCTATTTTTTCACTAGGAATACAGATATGCAATTATATTTTGCAGATCTTGCCAATTGTTGTAGCTCTGATACCAATTTTTGTAGATCTAACCCAAGAATATTATAGATCTGATATAAAAGTATAAGATAATGCAAAGAAACCTAGAAATAAGATGAAATGATTCTTTATTGATCAAACCCTTAAGGTAGGGCAACACCATACATTCACTCCTTAAGGAAGGAGAGCACTCCACAAGCCATATGCTTGTTCATACAATAATACTTCTCTTCATATCTCTCCATGTGGAGTCTCTAGCCTCTATATAGGCCTCATACATACAAGACCATGGGTCATTACCATGGTTCCCTCATACCATCAACTAATACCATGGGCCCATTACATTATTATTAACTACTTGTGGTCCCTTACATGACATGGGTTAACCACCTTATTTATTAGTATGGCCCATCCCATTATTACATTATTACCTTGGGTACCTCCCTTGGTACCCCATATTACCCCCCCTCGGTACATAACACATCATGGCGCCCTGAAGATTATGCAACAAATAACCATAGACCTCCCAAAGGAGCACTTGGGAAGCAAGATGTATGTAAAGGATGTACTTTGGGGAAGTTCACAAAATCCACATTCCATGATCAGGACACAAAATCACATGCAGTCTTGGAAAGGATCCACTCTGATGTTTGTGGACCTTTCTCGACATCCTCCACTTCTAGACATTATTTCACAATTTAGAACGAGAACTTTAGACATGCAAGAAGAAATAACACACATACAACAAGTATTTTTATCCAGGGAAAGAAATCTGCTAAATTCCCCAATGCCTCTTGCATTAATCAAATGAAATAAAGATGTATTACAATTGCTCTGCTCAACTGAGCTCACCCTTCAAGTGCATAACATATCTCTATGCTCACTGAAGGCCTCTGACCCATACTTAGTCAAAAGTTTCCTTGGATTTAGCTCCTATTTCCTTGCGTTGTTCATTAAGGAACTAGCCTCTATTATTTAGGAAATTCCCTTGATTGAATTGCACAATTCTTTTAGGTTGATCATCTAATTGCATGCAACACCTATACACTTAAGACTAGTCTACAATTTATGTTACAGTGCCTTGGAATATCCACCTCAACTGGGTAACTCGAATTCTCTACATGCACTAGATATTTTGGGCTTGATTTATCAATTAACTAGATGATCACTGAGTTTTACTGAAGTGCCATTGCTTAACTGACATTCCACTAGGTCCTCCAAAAGTTGGAACTATTTTAACTGAAAACAACTTGAGATAACTGACCTTGATTGCTACAAATTAGCAATCACACATGAAAAACTAAACTCTAATTCCTCCAAATTGAATTTACTGAGTAAACAGGGTGACACGAGCCATGTCACACAAGTTAACATCATTCAAGTTGTCTACTGATGTGGAAATTCGAATTTTCTCAATTTAATCAAGGCAAAATCAAATTGAAAATTTCTTGTTACATTTTTCAACATTCCCTCTCAGCAAGAGAAGGATTATCAGCCACCCCTATCCTACACCTGTGGAACTCGAAATTCCCACTTGACAAGGCCTTTGTCAAAATATTAGCATCTTGTTCCTATGTCGGAATGTACCACAACAACATTATCTGCCTTTTCACATAGTATCGTAAATGGTGATACCATATATCTATATGCTTGTATCTATCATGAAAAGAAGAACTGTTTCTGGGAAAACTAGTGTCCATTCAGAGCTGTTAGTCCCACTAAGATGGGTAGCTATCTTAGAAACAAACAATTCAAAGTAACTTGTGTTTCCCTTTATGAGAGATATATGAGAGAGAAGCAGAGAGTACCAACCTCAATCTTTTGCTTGGCTCCTTGCTTGTTTCCTCTCTCCTTTGGTAGAGCTTTACCTCTCCTTTCTCACTTGTCCCGCTTCAAAGAACACCTGTAGAGTCAAAGTAGCAAAATTCCATCAAAGAATAGAGATCTATAGCCATAAACAATGTAGACTCAGATGTACATTAACCATACAAATTCATACACAAATACGAGATTCAGAAATATACAAGTATATGGAGGAAAACTCAAATAGATTTATTGATAGAAGTAGTAGAAAAGAGGATTACAACCCAGCTATCTGATCCAGCATCATCCTCCCAGCATGAAGGCCCTCTTCACCTCATGAAAAGCTAGATCACCCAATAATACAATGTCTCAAAGAGAAACCAACAACACTTCCTTACAAATTACAAAATTCCAGCCTCTGGATCTCTATGATGAGGGATCCATATATAGATATTTGCAGGGGAGTGAGTCAGCTTCTGGGATTTTGATTAGTGTCATTTCACTGATAGTTCTTGGTTCCACTTGGAGATTTCATGATCTCTTACTCATCCTTGGGCGAATTCAGAGAGGCAAGTGTCATATGAGTAGTTTCTAGAAGATTCTCTGGGTTTCCACCTAGCAAACTGCCTATGCCATTTGTCTTCTCTCGCTCATCGCACCCTACAGAAGGGATTTTTAGTATGCATCGCACCCTTTGTGTGTAGCAAGTGAGATGCATCGCACCCTCAACATGGAGCAGTCTGTATGATCCAATTTTGACCAGTTCTGAGCAGTTTTTCAGGGAGAACTTTTGGAAAATGATGTAATGAGTTGACCTTGATCCTTTAGGGTATGAAACAACACTTTTAGGGGTTTGAGAGCCCTTGGTTTATCAACATATGTGATTGGGGTTGCAGTTCCCAAATATGTCTATAACAGTTTCCCCCTAAAGCATGAGGTTGTAAATCTTCTAATGTCGGGTGAAATGTTTTATCATGAGGATCCGAGGTTTTTCGAACTGGAAGGTGACCTGTAATAAGATACAATACAATACATTATCTTCATAATATTTTCATGATCTAGATAAGGTGGGCATTCCCATGCTCAACTTTATAAATTCATTTTTATGTACATAGGACAGACAATCGTCTGTGTGGCAGACTGATGATTCTGGTAGAGCCATCATACTTTAGCTTGGATGATTATCTATACAGCTATGGTGTACATTTGATGTCTTTATTTTCTTGAATATATCACAGCCCAGATGGATGAAACTAGATCCGATGTCTTCAAACTCGTTTAATATTCATCCGAAGTACAAGTCGATCCATGTGAAAAGATGTTCTGATGTTGAACATGGAAAGACATCACTTGATTACCAGCCAATGATGTAAGCTTTTAACAGGTGCGAGAGGAATCACCAATAATGATAATGACCCTCAAGGTACTGCAGTACAATTCACGTGGTGTGAATACATGAGTTGATGTAGAACACCACGCAAAATCTTTCAGTCGAAGGCCATTGATGTAAACTTGTCGCCGAAAGTGAGAAACTTGCCATTAAGGCATGCAAGGTTCAAAGTACTGAAAGGGTTGTTTCTAAGTCAACTTCTTGGATAATGAGCTCATGTTGACAAGACGTGGCCCATCGTAGGAGGGCCTTAATGAATCCCACATCTACAATGATACAAGGTTCAGGGTGGTGGTCATGAAAAATGGAGCGTGAAGGTATTGCAGTGGATGAGGTGTTTAGCTGGGTTGGTGAATTCTTTGAGAGACTTCTCTTGAACATATCGATGACACTAGAATGGATTGGTAGCATTAACCCCAAAATGGATGGTACGGAGGACCAATGGTGATATGACTGGTGAACAGAATAACCCAACCCGACTCAATCATGGTGATGGAGTGAAAGTGTCATGTTCAAGAGCGACCTGCTACCAATGAAGTTCTTCAAGTTTTCTTCCCTTTTTCCCTAGTCATTGCTGACCAGCACCTCTTTATTTTTGTCAATATTGAGGAGGATAACATATGCGTATTCTATAATTTTCCCTTCGGGCAAACCTGTCGCTATGTTTTAGTGAGCCTAGCGACAGTGAAACTCGCCCTTGTCCGTATGGACAAGTTTGTCGCTATTGTTTTAATGAGTTTAACGACAAAGATAACTCAGTCCTTTTCAGTTTTAGAGAGTATGAAAAGAGACAGAAAGGAAACTCCAGTAGTCCTTTTTCGTAGTATAATCCCTTAAGTCCAAAAAAGTATAAAATAATACGAAAGGAATGAATTTTCTGATCACTTTAGCGAGTCGAAAAAGACAAGCGCTCGATCTTTTTGTGTAATGATCCCTCAGGTCCAAAAATATTAAAATATAGAGGAGGGATGGCACTTCCACTCACTTTAACAAGCTGGAGAGGCCAATTGCTCGACAATATTTTCATATTTTACGAGTCTAAAAAGAGATTAAAGGAGACTCATTTTTTAGGAACGAGTGATGTTTTCAGATAGCAACTGGTTCCAGGTAAGGTTTGGAACTTTTCAATCATGACAATGTAAAGAAGGTGGCCAATAGAATCACTCGTCGCAGCTGTTCCTCAAAAGGGTAAACAATCAAGTGGAGGCGTATGATCGGCTAAAAGGTGGAGGTGATGGTAAGAACATAACCAAGGTTGAAAATCTGATAGCAATGCGATCACAAAGGTTATTTACCGAAGGTGGGTTCATTTTTTAATGAGCTTGAACTCTGGTGGAACATATTCTCATTGATAGGTTTATTTTTTAATGAGCTTGAACTTCGCGGAAACGTGCTCATGCAAATCGTCTAATAAGGATGTCTCTCATCAGTAGGTTCATTTTTTAGGGAACTTGTCCCATGCAAAACTTTGCTCCGAGCCTTTTGTATGCAAGCTAGGAACGACCAACTACTGTCCTAAGGGTTAATGAACTACTAAGGTTAGGTAGGATAGTTTCTCGACGGGAAACATTTCCTTTACTTTTCCGTCGCCGCCGGTCCTGGGAAAGGTGAATGGTGGATCAGAATAATCACCTAACTTAAGCAGTTGAAGTTAGTAAAACTACGGGGTTAGAGTTACGCTACTCGCTTTTCACTTGCGTAAAAAAGGTTTGCATGCCCCTAGGTATAAAGAGAAGTAGAGTTTCCAGGTTACCATATGGAAGTTCTTGCATTAAAGCAAGGTTGTTTTGTCCATGTAGCAGACAAAACACTTCCTTGGATTTGTCCATCGAAATAGACAAAGGTGAATGGCGGGAGCTTCCAATCAGATAACCTTCGACGAGGAAATCTTATTCCAGACTGATCCCATTTTCCTAAATGGACAGGTGTGTCAGAATAGTCATATATCCTACGAGGAAACCTACCTTAAATTTGGTGTTTTCCTACTGAATCAGACCAGGGCGCATGCCCCCTGGGTTTAGTCACGTTCACCGAATCACTCGTGATCATCAGGTGGATGGATTGGAGGTTGATGAGACATTCCTTGTGCAAAAAGACCATTTAGGGATGGCATTTGACTAGTAGCCGTGTTTGAACCAGGGAATGAAAGTTGGTCAATGAGCTGGACCATTCTGAATTCATACGGGAAACACATCACCCAAAAGAGTGAGGAAACAATATCTCCCATGCTGTAAATGTTATCACACCCAAGGATTAGATTGTAATCTAGAGGCCCTTGGACTACCATCACGTTCAGATGAACGATTTTCCTTCTCAAAGTTATAGGCAAATTTGGAAGGATCCCTAACAGTCGACTGGTTCCTTTATTGAAGCCTGGTAGATCTTGAATTTTAGGCAGAAGTGATGGCAAACCAAGCACTTTCCAAGCAGTTGAGGAAAGGATACTCAGAGAAGGCCCTTCATCTATGATAGTACCAGCCATGATCATTCTGTAAGCTTGTACTATGATTCAGAATGGTACATTAGATGGTAGGCAGGGTCTCGCTAGTAAATTCCAATCAAAGGAAACGACTAGATTGCTTGGAGGAGGGACCGAACAAATGGCGATATGAATCTCTTGAACTGAGGAACTTCCTTCTTGTGGTAGAGGAACGAGTAGATTACCCCCCTTTTCATCAGATTCTGTGTTAACAAAAAAAAATTGAACGGTGTCGTTCTCATTCTCTTTGGAGACTATGTCATCTGAAGGTGGACCTTCTGAAGACAAAACTGGGTCGACTGCCATCTCGACCTGTTGACTTTGGTCCGGTGTGGACTCAGAGGGTTTATCTTCGATGATAGGTGTTTTGACCGACAACAGAGGTGTGTCAGTCAGATTTTCAACTAGCGATGGACTTGGCAAGAGGTTCTTGTATCCAAGAGAAAGTCGCTACGATGAAGCAAGACGGTTATCCAGGACTCTTTTAGCTTCGTCTAGGAAAGGGCAATAGTGGAGGGCATGATCACCTTCACACAACCTACAAGGAAACTTAGATCTTCCTTTTTTCCCATTGACTTCATTTTCACTAGTTGACGGTGTACTCTCAACATGATCAACAGAGGTTGAAGACACCTGATTGCGCAAGCGGGGAGACCAATCTCTCAAGATCCGCGGGATGCAGGGAAAATCTCGATGATAGTGGTCTCCTTTGCAAATGACACACAGAGATTTAGGTTTGGATGGTGCAGTATGTGGATTTTCCCCAGACAATGCATGGTTTCCCCCTTTTGTCGTTGGCTTCTTCTTCTTCTTCTCCTTCCCTTTCTTCTTCTTCTTCTTAGTTACTTGGTTTTTAGTGTTACTAGTTTCACCAAGTGAAGAAGAAGAAGGAGAGGGAGAAACAAACGAAGTGGAAGGTGGGGGAGCAACTTTAGTATCATCCGGTTTTTAATTTGATTGCTAAGGAATTATGGTGTTTTGAACGACAGAGGTCGAGAATAGCCATACTGGTAGGCCAATTGTGAGTCCCAGAAGGGACAATGTAGCCATGTGTGGAGCACCAATATCTCCCCAAGAGGAGAAAGGACTAGGATTCCCCCCAAGGGGAAATCCTTGATTGGTGGACTCCATTTTATCAACCTAAGACCAACGAGGGAATAGTGATGTTATTCCAAATAAAATAAATTTTATGATGCTTTGACACAACTTGCTTTTTTAATTTTTAAGAGTCGAGAAAAAGCTAAAGATGACTCTAGTCGCTTTCAGTTTTTAATGATCCTGAAGTGACAAGTGCTTAGATGGACCTTTTCTTTTAAGGAGTCCGAAAAGGAATGAAAGTGACTACTCTGGAAATCTAGACAGAGGGATTACCAAACCAATCGCAAAATTGCAATATACACCTCGGTGTTAAATTATAAATAAATTATCGAGGACTTTACGTACGATAGTCAATATTACCGAATGTTGTGTTCAGTGCATTGCAATCGATAGGGCAGCAGACATGGCTTCCTAAGGATAAAGGATATCAGCCTATTGTGGTCTCCCAATATATACTCAATGGTACGTGGGAGCACAAGTCTATACTGGCACTTGTCGTATCAAAGAGGAGGAATCACCCAACCTATGATGAAAACGATAGTTACCAGGCTTTACGACGCCAGAATACGTCTCTAGCCTATACTTCTAGATGTTGTGCGTTAGGTTCCAAAGCATTTTTATGTTCATTGAGGTTTATTTTATAGTTGATCTTTCTTAAGAATTTTTCCTTTCAAGGTTTACTGCGTGATGTAGATGTACAACTCCTAAATATGCAATCTAAAATGATAAACAATCATTTATTTTCTTTTAGCAATGAAAATCCTAGCTACTAAGGAAAGAAAAATATGATTCTTTCAACATAGAGCAGAGAGCACACACTAAATGCACTTTTCTTAAATCAATTTCCGCATGTAGTCTAAATGCAAATGCACATGCATGTATTTGTTTTTCAGTTCCCTTAATGTGAGAATGACAAAAAAAAAACTAAGTGCAAATCTGAACTATTTTTCTTCAAAGTGACACTTTAACAATTTATTTTCAAAAAACGAAAGGAAGACTAAGATGACACTTTCTCTTTTGAATGGAAAACTATTTTCGAAACTTAAAAGAATTGATAATTCAAATCAAATACAATGGAAAAAGTGTAATCAACTATCTAAAAGAGGAAGAGTTTACAACACTCTTTTCCTTGACTGAAAACGATAGTTGCGACACTTTCGAATCAAAAGACGATAGTTCGATTAAGCTACTGTTTGCAAAGGAGGATTGTAAATGATGAAAAATACATTAAAAAAAATTCACAATTCCTTATCAATGGAGGTTGAATAATGTGAAGGAAGAAGGTTTCAATAGTGATATACTGATCATAGACAACAAAAGTATTGAATAGAGTTAAAAACAATGAAGAAAAAACCAAAATTTGGAGGCAGAAACAGTCTCATTCAATCATCGCACCTGTCCTTAAGAAAAACAGGGATGCAGCTCACCTACAACACACATGAGGTGCGATGCATCCAAACTGCTAATGAGAGACAATGCGATGGTCTAGGGATGAGACTGAGCTTGGTTTTCACCCACAATTTGCAGTTAAGTTTAGGGTTTTAGGCCAAGCTTATGATAAGTATAGGGGCTGATCTAATGAGGTTATTGAGCTACCACCAGGGCACTTAGGATGTTTACAAGTCAGATGCTTAGTTCATAAACCAACCCGGAGATTGACTGAAGTAGCGTTGATCTACATTGTAGTTGCATAGCAAAAGAAGTTCGAAGGCTAGCTATCTTAATTTCAGGCTTCGTCTGTAGTTTATAAAGCAAACAACAGTAACAAACAAACAAATTATTCACTCCCCAGTGGAGTCGCCATTTTGTTTCCTTACAAATTAAAAAATTCCAGCCCCCAGATATCTAGGATGAGGGATCCATATATAAATATCTGCAGGGGAGTGAGTCAGCTTCTGGGATTTTGATTAGTGTCATTTCACTAATAGTTCTTGGTTCCACTTGGAGATTTCATGATCTCTTACTCATCCTTGGGCGAATTCAAAGAGGCAAGTGTCATATGAGCAGTCTCTAGAAGATTCTATGGGTTTCCACCTAGTAAACTGCCTATGCCATTTGTCTGCTCTCTCTCATCACACCCTACAGAAGGGCTTTTCAGTATGCATCGCACCCTCTGTGTGTAGCAGGTGAGATGCATCACACCCTCAACATGGAGCAGTCTGTATGGTCTAGTTTTGACCAGTTTTGAGTAGTTTTTCAGGGAGAACTTTTGGGAAATGATGTAATCAGCTGACCTTGATCCTTTAGGGTATGAAACAACACTTTTAGGGGTTTTAGAGCCCTTGGTTTATTGACATATGTGATTGGGGTTGCAGTGCCCAAATATGCCTATAACAGGATGTTCAGAGAGCTTGATGCAACTCCGATTATCACAATAGATCACAGTTGGATCCATCATCTGACCAAACAATCGAACAAGTACCTTTCTCATCCATATTTCCTCAAATTTTGCTTGATTGGAATCCATGTATTCTGATTCTGCCGAGCTGAGTGCCACAAATATTTTTCTTCATGTTGTACCAAGAAACCGTTGTGGACCTAACACTAAAAATTCCACTTGATGTACTCTTTCAATATGATGGACTTCTTGCCCAATCTGCATCTGTGAATCCACATAACTTCACTCCCTCTGTCCATTTGTACCATAGTCCAAATTGGGTAGTGCCTCTTAGGTATAGTAGAACATACTTAGTTGTCCTTCAAAATGATTTGGTTGGCCTAACCATAGCTTGGCTCAGTAGGTTGACCGCATAACACATATCTAGTCGTGTGTTCACAAGATACATTACTGAACCCACAAACTAAAGGTAAATAGCAGCATTTACTTCCTCGCCTGAAGTGGCATCCTCTTTCCTCCAGTTGGTCGCTAGAGGTGTCTCCATAGGTTTGAAACTGTCCATGTAGAACCTCTAAAGTATCTCATTGGAATACTTTCCCTGAGAGAAAAATATATCCCCATCACCTTGCCATACTTCCAATTCGAGGAAGTAGTGCATGAGACCCATGTCCTTTATGTCAAATTCTCTTACAAGGACCTCCTTGCAAGATTTGATAAGCTTCTCATGACTAGTTTAAATCAAGTCATCAACATATAAGATAATAATCAACAATTTACCTTCTACCAAAATATGAAGAGGTTTGCATCTGCCTCACTTTTGGTGAAGCCCAAACCAATGAGATAGCCATCGATCTCGGTGTACCAAGCATGGGATGCTTGCTTTAGACCATACAATGCTCGCTTGAGTCTACACACATGAGAATCCCGATCAAAAGTCTCGAAGCCTTCTGGTTGCTCGATATACACCTCCTTCTCAATAAATCCATTGAGGAATGTTGTTTTCACATCCATCTGGTGGATCTTACACCCCATATGTGCAACCAGAGCAAGAATTGATCTAATGGATGTGTACCTTGCTTCAAGAGAAAAGGTATCCTAATATTCAATCCCATCAACTTGAGAGTACCCCTTGGCCAAAAATATGGCCTTGTACTCTTTTTTGCTTCTGTCTATTGCATGCTTTACCTTGAAGATCCATCTCAAACCCACAATTGATTTATTTGTCGGTCTTGGGACCACTTCCCAAACATTTTTATTTACAATGGATTCATATTCCTCCACCATTACATCAACCCATACAGGTTTCTCTACTTCTTCCTTAAAAGAGGAAGGTTCAGTCTCTACAAGCTCAGTCATTAGAGCCATGTAGCCATTGTACCAATCTGGTGACCTTCTTTGCCTACGCTGATTTAAAGGAGCACCCACATTCTCCCTCACATCCTACACAAGTATCTCAACTTCCCTAGCCTTTTCAATTCCTTCTATGGATGGTTTTTCTTGAGTGGTTGTCTTCACTCTCTACTCCTCAACTTGTGGCTGCTCCACAAATTCTTTAGGTTCCTCCTTTGGAGCTAAAATCTCATCTTCTAGTGGGATCTAAAGCTCTCTCTTAAGATAGCACCACATGGATTTGTCTTCATCAATTTTTACATCCTTTCACACAGCTATCATTTTGAGGGATGGCGAGTACACACGATAGTTGTGGATAGTTTTTGTGTGACCCACAAATACCCCCAATTCTTCTATCGACTCTAGCTTCTTCCTTGATTCTTTGGAGACATGGCAGTAAACAGAGACTCCAAAAATCTTGAAGTGTGATACATCTAGCTGTCTCCCTGAGAAAGCCTCCTCCAGTGTATTCATGCCATGAATTTGATGAGGACTCTGGTTCTGTAAATAGACTATTGTGTTGCATTCCTTGGAAAACAAATGCAGAGGTAGGGCTTGATCATGCAACATCGTCGTTGTTGCTCCCACAATGCTATGATTCTTCCTCTCAACCACCAGATTTTTCTATGCGTTGTGGGGTGTTTTCAACTCTTGTCGAATGCTTTCTTTTGCACATAAATTTTTAAATTCATTCGACATGTACTCACCTTCATTATCAATCCTAAGAGACTTTACCTTCTTTCCTATTTCTTTCTCAACCAGTGCCTTGAATTCTACGAACTTGGAGAATGTCTCATCCTTCTTCTGCCTGAAGAAGATTCAACACTTCTGTGAGAAGTCATCAATAAAAATGATAAAATATTTGTGCCTGGTAGTGGATGTTGTAGATCTAACCCAGAAATATATGATAATGGAAATAAACTCAGAAATAAGAGAGAAATAGATAGAAATGATTCTTTATTGATCAAACCCTTAAGGTAGGGCAACACCATACATTCACTCCTTAAGGAAGGAGAACACTCCACAAGCCATATGCCTGTTCGTACAATAATACTTCTCTTCATATCCCTCCATGTGGAGTTTCTAGCCTCTATATAGGCCTCATACATACAATACCATGCATCATTACCATGGTTCCCTCATACCATCAACTAATACCATGGGCCCATTACATTATTATTAACTACTTGTGGTCCCTTACATGACATGGGTTAACCACCTTATTTATTACTATGGCCCATCCCATTATTACATTATTACCTTGGGTACCTCCCTTGGTACCCCATATTATCCCCCCTAGGTATATAACATTCCACCCCCTAAGCATGTTTCGTCCCTGAAACATGGGAAGAACACAAATAATAAGATCTACTCAAAAGAGTAGTCCATTGATACCATGCACGTGCATCTAGCCATCCAAGAGAAAGGTGAACCCTCGATCGTGCTGGTGCCTCGCTCGCTTGAGATGGAAGTTGACTGCGGTAGCTCTTCTGTGTGGATGTGTAGTAGGTGTATCTTTGTTCCTTTCGATCTGTCTTGCGGGGTTTGTTGTCCATGTGGCTAATTGGTTGCCATCTTGATTGTTGTCTTGCTGGGTGATGTGGGTGATGATATGTTGAATTTTTAACCCACGATGGCTTTTTCTTTACTTCACCTTGCTGTGGTGCCTGTTGTGGTGTCTTCTTTTTCAATATGACTTCAACTACTGAGCCCTCCTCTGATGTATCATGACCTATAACCTTTTCTTCTGCAGCTTCTGTTTGTGTTTGATTGTTGATCATCAAAGGCTCATCATCTGATGTGTCAGTCCCTTGAACATCTTTTGCTTCAGCCTCCTTGGACTCTACCTGCTTATTAATGGAAATATCATGTAATGTAATTTTCTTCTTTTTATACCAGAGCTTCAGGAATTTCTTCTGCACATTAATATTGGTAGTACCCACTAATTCCATCCAAGGGTATCCCAAAACAACATCCATGTTATTCATATCTGAAGCATAAAAATCACCATGAAACACATACTTATCCATAGAAAGCTTCAAATCCTTATAGATTTGAACATCCTTATCATCAACCTGTGTACTTTCAATTTGTTTCGCTGGAACTTGCAATTTTTTTGCCAAGTTGACATTTATGAGATTATGCTTGCAACTAGGATTTATAGACACAATGATTTTCTCCTTCTGAATCAATCCATGAACCTGCAATAAGGATATACCAGTAGAAAATAGACCCACATGTTTCTCCTTATCTTGTTTTCTGGCATGAGACCATCTGTCTAAAAGTAACTTTTCAAATTCTTCATCGGGCAGGTTGGAACACTTCTTTTGGTTAAGTAATCCCCACCATGTGGTTGCCTCATCTCTAAAGTTCTGCACTACCCACCATTTCCAAGCGGGTCTAACTAACCTCTTGTATTTATTTATGTATTCTTCAATAGTAGGACCATCATCTTTTCCTGTAAAATATAGACCCTTGCTAGAAGCCATGAATGGTTTGGAAAAAAATTCACTGACTTGGCGAAAATTTGAAAATGTCACAGTTTTGTCAATCTTGCTCAGAATCTCTATTATAACCTGTTTTTGGAAATGGAACAACCATTCTGCATCTGCTCATGTGATAGAAATCCTGATTTAGACACTGGAATTTCATATCTGCGCTGCTACCTTCCTGCCGTCACCCAAAATTTCTGAAAAAAAAGAGCTGATTTTAAATCAGCGATATCTCCCTCATCCGGACTCCGATTCGACTGATTTTTTTTTTTTGAAATCATGTGTTTTTTCACAAAGATTCCAGATCTACAATTAGATCTTGCAGATCTGGCACCAGGACTTCTAAATCTGCGCCGCAACTCAGTGTCCTGAAAATTGTCTGCAACCCCACTGATTTTTAAATCAGCGATATCTCCTTCATCCGGACTCCTATTCAATTGATTTTTTTTTTGAATTTGGGTATTTTTTCACAAGGAATACATATCTACAATTAGATTCTGCAGATCTAGCACCAAAACGTACAGATCTGATCTGCAAATTCGCCGCCCCAAAAACCCTGCAAAAATGAAAAAAAAAATCTCCACGGTTTGCCCAAGAAAGTGCTCTGATACCACTTGTTATAGCTCTGATACCAATTGTTGTATATCTGATCCAAAAATACTATAGATCTCATATAAAAATATGAGATAATGCAAATAACCCAGAAATAAGATGAAATGATTCTTTATTGATCAAACCCTTAAGGTAGGGCAACACCATACATTCACTCCTTAAGGAAGGAGAACACTCCACAAGCCATATGTTTGTTCATACAATAATACTTCTCTTCATATCCCTCCATGTGGAGTCTCTAGCCTCTATATAGGCCTCATACATACAATACCATGCATCATTACCATGGTTCCCTCATACCATCAACTAATACCATGGGCCCATTACATTATTATTAACTACTTGTGGTCCCTTACTTGACATGGGTTAACTACCTTATTTATTACTATGGCCCATCCCATTATTACATTATTACCTTGTGTACCTCCCTTGGTACTCCATATTATCCCCCCTAGGTTAAGTAATCCCCACCATGTGGCTGCCTCATCTTCAAAATTACCCACTACCATCCATTTCCAATTGTTTTTCCATAACCTCTTGTATTCTTTTATGTATTCTTCAATAGTAGGACCATTACCTTTTCCTGTAAAACATAGAACTGCCATGAAGAGGGTTTTGAAAAAATTCACTTGGCGAAAATTCGAAAATATCACAGTTTTGTCAATATTGCTCAGAAGCTCTATTATAACCTGTTTTTGGAAATGGAACAACCATTCTGCATCTGCCCATGTGATAGAAATCCTGATTTAGACACTGGAATTTCAGATCTGCGCTGCTACTCTCCCGCCGTCACCCAAAATTTCTGCAAAAAGAGCTGATTTTAAATCAGCGATATCTCCCTCATCCGGACTCCGATTTGACTGATTTTTTTTTTTTTGAAATCATGTGTTTTTTCACAAAGATTCCAGATCTACAATTAGATCTTGCAGATCTGGCACCAGGACTTCTAGATCTGCGCCGCAACTCACTGTCCTGAAAATTGTCTGCAACCCCACTGATTTTTAAATCAACGATATCTCCTTCATTCGGACTCCGATTCAATTGATTTTTTTTTTTGAATTTGGGTATTTTTTCACAAGGAATACAGATCTACAATTAGATTCTGCAGATCTGACACCAAAATGTACATATCTGATCTGCAAATTCGTCGTCCCAGAAACCCTGAAAAAAAAAAAAAAAAAGAATCATCTCCACGGTTTTCCCAAGAAAGTGCTCTGATACCACTTGTTGTAGCTCTGATACCAATTGTTGTAGATCTGATCCAAAAATACTATAGATCTGATATAAAAATATTAGATAATGCAAATAACCCAGCAATAAGATGAAATGATTCTTTATTGATATCAAAACCTTAAGGTAGGGCAACACCATACATTCACTCCTTAAGGAAGGAGAACACTCCACAAGCCATATCCCTGTTCATACAATAATACTTCTCTTCATATCCCTCCATGTGGAGTCTCTAGCCTCTATATAGGCCTCATACATACAATACCATGCATCATTACCATGGTTCCCTCATACCATCAACTAATACCATGGGCCCATTACAATATTATTAACTACTTGTGGTCCCTTACATGACATGGGTTAACCACCTTATTTATTACTATGGCCCATCCCATTATTACATTATTACCTTGGGTACCTCCCTTGGTACCCCATATTATCCCCCCTAGGTATATAACAGTGGAGGTTATCGAGAAAGGTCCACAGACATCAAAGTGGATCCTTTCAAGGACTGCATGTGCTTTGTTGTCCCGATCATGGAATGTGGATTTTGTGTACTTCCCCAAAGTACATCCTTTTCATACATCTTGTTGCTCAAATGATCCTTTGGGGAGGCATGTGTTTCTCTATTGCATGATATTCAAAGCGCCATGATGCAAATGGCCAAGTCTTCTATGCAAAATTTCACCGACATCGCAGCTCTACACTTTCTCTGCCTTTGTGCTCAATGCAACACAATCCTCTACATCTAGCTTGTACAAGATCTTCAAATGAACCCTGATCTTCTTCACCTGTCCCGTGGCTATGTGTCTCAGAAATTCCTTTCCTTTGGTGAAGATCACATCATAACCACAGTCTTCCAAAAATACACAAAGATGACATTTTTCCTTATGCCCAGAATGAACATGACATCCTTGAGCCTAAGTGGGGAGCTTGAATCCATCTGAAATATGACTACACAAATCCTGGTCGCACTATAACTTTTGTCATCCCCCATCTCGATGTGCATATACAAATCATTTTATTCAAGTTCACTGAAAAAATATTTATTTCCCATCATATAGAATGATGCACCTGAGTCCAAGTACCACACGTTCCCCATCACTGTGTTATCCATACATGCAATGAGGGTAAAGTCAAGCTCGAACTATGAAGCCAAAGCTTCACCTGCTACTCCTCATGAGGTCTTCTTTCTTGCCTTATTGTGTGGACACTTCATGGCATAATGCCCGAATTAATGACAATGGAAGCATTTAATTTTTGACAAATCTTTCTTCTTGCCCCCTTGACTAGATTTTTGTTTGGATTGAGATTTCTTCCCTTTTCCCTTCCTTTCCTTTCCATCCAATGCAAATTTTTCTTCATCCTCACCTTGGATGACGTCCCATCTCTGGTATTCCACCTTATCTCCTCTTGTACCAAATCAGACCATAAGCGCTCCCAAATCGGTAGTTTCTCCCTCCCATTGACCAAATCTTGATAGTTATGCCAACTCTTCGGAAGGCCCAAAAGGGCTAAGGTTACCAAGTCTTCTACAGGGATGCGAAATTCACCATCGATTTCCACATATACAAAAATGGTTTCATCAAAACCACTTTTCGGACTCCCCCCTCTTTGTTAAACTTTGGAAAACATGGGGGGTCAAAAAATGAATGATGGTCGTTGATCTATGAGCCCTAGATTTGTGACCTTTATCGGATCCAATCTTTTTTTGCCACGTGTCCCTTTGGGAGGAGAGAGAAAAGGCCCTTCCTGGCCTGGTTTTGTGAGAATTTCCTTTGTTAATTTGTTTTATGCTCTTCCCGACACTTTAACATTGAAGGCCTTTTTACCGAAATCCCAGCTATTTTGAAATGTGAACACCCTGCCATGCCTTGTAAAACGTTGATAGCCAATTGTCCCAACTGCCAATATGGCCATATAACCTCTAAGGTGCGGGATCCAGGGTACCTCCAGGATGCGGTATTTGAAATTTAACTTAGCCTTTTCCTTTTTTTTGTGGGTTTTGAAAGAGGATCTTCAACTTGCTCTAACTTTTGACCTGGAATTCGGTTTGAAAAACTGAGTATACCACTAGAAAGCCACTTCTGAGAAATTCATCATGGAAACACCTACAAGATGATATTATAGAAGATTGAAAAGAAAAAATCCTTCCCAACCTTAGACTGTTTTAACCACATAATTTCAAGGAATGAATGACTTCTTTGACAAGTGAAACTTTAGGCTATAACACCCAGTGACTCATAGGCTAAGTTTAACAAGTAGATTCTCAAAATAAGTAAATTAATAGACAAACTCTTATTATCTATTTTATAAGACCCTAACATTAGCTCCAATGGGGATGCCATCCTCCTTGTGAGGTGTCAAGAAAATAGTAGATAAGTAGCCTTCTCCCTTGGGCAATGGAGTCATCATAAAAATTGAAAATTTAACTTACTAACTGACTTACATATAGCAACAAATCACCAGAACCTTAGGGCCTTCACTTTAGGCTTAAAATTCAAATGATGGGCACCCACACTTGCACTATTTGAAACAATAAAATGATATAAACAATGATGGTGTTTGTTACCAGCTGAACTCAAGTGAAATAGTGCTTGAGCAACCTGTCATTAATAGGTCCTCCTAGCAGTGTTTCTCCAGTCAGATCTTCCAACAAAAATGCATAAGTTACATGAACATCATCAATCTTGTAAGGCCCTTTCCACAAACTGCCAAACTTCCCATGCTTCCCTTTCTCTTCAATCTTGACATCCCACTTCAAAACAATGTCATCTAGCTAAAAATCATCTGCCTTTACCCTTTTGTCATGAATTCTCTTGATTCTTGGATCACATGTGCATTTGTTGTAAACTTCTTCCCTTGTATATTTCAAATTTATTAATTGAATGATCCTTCTTTGGGCATCATTTGGTTCTGCTTCCTCTTCCTACAATAATTTAAGTACTAGAATTCCTAGGGAAACACGAAAAACTGCATCTACTCCATAAACCAATTGGAAATTTCACATTCCAATCAACTTTATTGTACTTATCCTATCAGCCCATAAAGAATTTATCAATTTCTTATGCCAGGATTTCTTGTTTCCTTGCAGTAATTATTTATGATGTTTAACAATGATTTGTTAGAATACTCTGCTAACCCATTTCCCTGAGGCTAATAGGCAATAGAATGTCCTAACACTATCTGATACTTGTTACAAAAATCAATCATCATTTTTTATTTAAAGGCAACAAAATTATATGTAATAATTTTATGTGGACAACCAAACTTGGAGAGAATATGACCTTCAAGGAATTGCATGATTACAGAATTTGTAGCTTGTCTGGTTGGAATGGATTCAATCCATTTGGTGAAGTAGTATGTTGTTGTCAGGATCCACTTGTGTTGAGCTGATGAACTTGGATGAATTTCTCCAATGAAATCTAAAACCCAATGTTGGAAAGGAACGTCAACCGAGATAGGTTTCAAAGGTAGAGGTAGGATTTTTCTCTTACCTTCAAAAATCCGACATTGATGAAGAGTTGAAACCTTTTTATGAATGTATACAAACAAGGTAGGCCAGTAAAAACCGGCTCTCAGGATTTTGTTTGATGTGGATTTATAGTACAGATGTCCTCCACAGTCACCTTGATGAAATTCTTCCATGATTTTATTTGCTTCATCCTTCAATAAACAATTCAGCAAAATACCTCCAGCATCCTTCCAATACAAGGCTTGATCTAAAATGTAGAACTTAACAGCCTTCAATTTTAGAAACCTTGCCTTGGTTTTTGTCAAACCAGGGGGAGCTTGTAAATTCTTTAAAACATACACAATGTATGCATACCAGGGAGAAGTAAGAAAATTCTCTGATACCTGTGGAGTCACCATATCTTCTTGTTCATCAAGAGCAACTACAAAGTTTATATCTAATGCATGAAAATTTGACTCAACCATCAGTTTGGCTAGTCCTTGACCTTTGATGAGCTTTATCTCAATGTCATGTTCTAAAAACACTATCCATTTGCCTCTTTTCCCATCTGGATCAGCCTGAGTGAGGATATCTTTTACCACTACACTTGGAACAAAAGAAATTATGTGACAATGTAGAATATACACTATGAAGTCTTTCTAAGGCTTTACTAAAGAAAAACCTTGTTTTTCCATGATATTATACTTCAAGGAGGAATCTCTTAAAGCTCTACTGAAGAATTCTATAGGTTTTTCATGTCCCTCCTTGTTATTCTGTAACAATACTACTACAATAGTGTGTTATGATGCAAAGGAGAAAGTCATGAAATATTTAGTAACATCAGGATTAATCAAAATAGGAGCACATGTCAAAGTTTCTTTCACCTCACTAAAAGATATTTTAGCCTCACTATTCCATCTTATCTCATTATCCTTTTTCAACATGTTTATGATTTCCCTTAAGATTTCAACCACGTTTGGGATGAATCTTCTTAGAAAATTTATTCTGCCAATGAAAGACTGAACTTATTTTTTGTTCTTGGAGGGATCAATCTTCATTATTGATTCAACTTTGTTGGGGTCTATTCTAATACCATCCTTTGAAATAATGTGACCAAGTAGCTTACCTTCCTACAATCCAAACAATCACTTTTTAGGGTTCATGGAAATACCAAACTTCCTGCACTTCTCAAAAACTATCTTCAAGTGAAACAAGTGATCTTCAACTGTCTTAGAGAATACAATGATATCATCTAGATAATCATAATTTTTATAGTATCCATTTTTATAATCATCAATTTCTGCAGGGATGACTTCTGGCTGTGATAACAAAAATAGATCATGTTCTTCCTTAGTTAAGAAAATATTGTCGGTTTCCCCTTCCCCAAAAAGATTTATCTGATTTTCTTCAAGGTCCTCAGCTATCTCAGCTTCTTCATCTGCATAATTCTCCTAGAATGGAGATCTATTTTGTTGTTGACCAACTAGGCCTCTTTTCTCTCTTTGCTTAGTTTGGGGTGGATTTCTCCTAAAATTAGGATTTATGATTTGAAGACCCCCTTGAGTTTCTGTAGTTAAACTTATCCTTTCCATCATCCTTTTTCATGGTTTTAACTAAGGTGTCTAACTTTGCATCTGATGAAGAAGAAGAAGGTTATTCTTTGATTGTGACTCTTATGTCAGCTCTTAACCTTGCTCTCTTAGCCAATAAATTTGCTTCCACACTAACAACATTCCTTTTCATTTTCTCTATGGTAGCGTGACTCCTCTCCCTTAGTTGATAAAACATATTTGCATCAAAACCATCTGGAAATTTGATCAGATCTAGCCCTGGTGGAGGTTGTATTGCTGCTGGAATAGAATTATAAACATTATTGAATCTAGTGCAATAATCTTGAATTGTTTCACTAGGATTTCTCTTTATACTCTCATATTCGGCCAAGATTTGAAGACGATTCTTCTTTACTTCCCACCTTGTGAGAAAACTTCAATGAAATTGTGGGAGATCTGCAATACTAGTCGCTGGAAATTCTGTGAACCATTTCTTTACTTCTCCTTTCAGACTTTGTGTAAAGAGCCTCATTTTCACATCATCTTCATCAACTTCTTGTAAATTTGTAGTCATTCATCATGTCTATGTGTTGTTGTGCTATGATTGGCCCAATGCTATCAAATTGAGGTATACAGCTCTAATAATCCTGTGGCATGGCATGGAACTATCTTGGTAAAACAAGAGGGGCATAACAAGATGTCATGACTGGTAAATGGGAAGAATATGTGGATGTTAGAGGTGGTAACGTAGCTGAAATTATGACCTTTTGAGTTGGTATAGAAGGAATCTGGATGGTAGATGAAATAGGAACAATGGTGGAAGCAGAAACTACAAAAGAGGTGAAAGGTGAAGTAGAAGATAAAAAAATAGAAGGTTGATTCTATAAATCTTCTTTAACAACTTTGTTTAGTTTAGTCACCAGGCCTTCAATCTTTTCAAACTATTGTAGAAGATCTCTATCAGATTTTGAAAGAACAGGTTTTTGTACTAAGATGAAAGGTCTCAATTTAGACTCATCAACAATTATTTTAGGGACAATGCTTTTTTATTTGGTTATGAAAAGGGTCTACTCAAATTGTAGGTCAAACTCAATATCTTCAATTGTTATCAATATTTCTCAAAGGGAATTAACTCTTGGTAGAGGACTATTGCTAGCTTGACTTTATGTGAAACTATTCTTTTAATCAGCTTCTCAGGGTTATCTACAATTTTGGGTGGATTAGGATTTGGATGAGATTTGGTGTGAATTCTCTTAGGAGCCAGATATTCAAAAAGGTTATAAACAAAAAATATATATATACAATTTTTTAGTGGAAATTCAGCCTAAACTATTTCTATTTCTCTGTCACACACATGAAATATTTTTCAAGCTTCAAAATTGATATTACCACGGAAATATTTTGTTTCTTAAGATTTTTCCCCAGTATGGTCGCCAGAATGTTATCACTCCATAATTTCCCTAGGCTGAGGATAGAAACCCAGAGGTAACCACAAAACCACTTTGGGAGATGGGATCTAGCCCTTCCAGCTTCAGAGAGGGATCTCTCTATCTGATTTAAATTTATGTTCAAGATATTAGGCTAGTTATGGTAGCTTAAGGTTTAATTTTTCAAATATTTGGTTGAAAAATGCAGGGAAATTCCATTGGGCATGGAGTCATGAGACTTTAGGCAATCAATCACAAAATAACAGAGCAACTGTAAGAGGGCAGGATATGCAATCTTTTGGATCTCATGGAGTGTCTATGGAGTGAAGAGGATGAATATGATTAATATTAAATTAAATATAGAGCATAATGAGATGAATTCTACATCTAGCATCAGACAAAAAACATTAATATTTTTTACAAACCAGACCAGAGTACAATTAAGTAAATTCAACCCTTAATCTTCATGAAATAATAATGAGAGAAAACATATGGAAAACTGAGAGAATAAACGATTTCAAAAGAGATGTACATCACCAATTGCTTGACATGGGAATCCTGGAACAAAGCCCTTTGTATTACTACAAATTGATCCCTTTCAGTATAATGCACAACTTATATCGAAATATAGCTCCTCTCTTCATACAAGTTCCAACCTAACCCCTCAAATTCCAACCCTTATTACATCTTCATAAACTATTTAAATCATGCTTGACATAACAATTTACAAAATAATAGCTATGACTTAATTACAGAAACGGAGATAAATTAAACGTATCTCAAATTGATGAATGTAAAGATGATCTAAAATATTTTGCATGTCTTAGGATAACTATAAAACATTTGCTTGTATTCAGGCAATAGAAAACTGGTGAACCGCTTCCTTGAAAGTATAACAGGTCCCTCTATGAAATAAGCATTTATGCTTATCAAAACAGGTCCCTTTGCAACTTCTTCTTCTTTCTCATTCATTCCTGCTGACAATTTTGAGCCTTAACAATAGCAAATCAATTTTTCAATATTGATCATCTTTCTCGAAATCTGAGTGGTTGTAGTTTTTTTCGCAACACTATCCATACAAAACATTTTATTCTCCTTTTTTCCATGTTTCAACTGTTTCCAACCCATATGCATGTTAACACCTTTGCACGATCTATCAGAGAAGTTCCCGTTTTATTGTTTCATCCATCTCCCTTAGAAAATCTTGAACTGCTTGCCATGGTGCCAAAATCCTCCTGAGGCCTTATCGAGTCACCTATCGGGACAATCAAAACCATAAAACATGACAAAGTATAAAATCGCGACTATGGAAAGGATTTTAAGTCATAAAACTAGTGAGCAGTAACCATAGGCTTATGTTGTAGGTTCTTATCTTGCACGTTTCCCTTATGCTTCCTTTTAAAATTTCCTAGATTTTCTGCTCTCTAGGATCCTTAACTCAAAGTGTTAAGTTATCATTTCATGTGTCCAAGGGGTTGTGACTGTAAGCTTAGTTTTCCGGGGCTAAGCCCTTTAGCTAGGGAGAGGGGTTTGATTCTTTGAAATATATTATCATAATTTTTGGTCCTTTAGAATAGAGATTTGAGACTTAGTGGAGAAGGGGGCCGATTCTTCGGAATGTTGCATTATTATAAATATTTCACCGCATAAGACATAGGACCATGCATATATGTGCCTCGACTCCTTGTTCCGATAACTCTTGGCTCTTTGAACTCTTTATGACTGTGACTTAGCCCCCAGCTCCTCTCCCGATAATTCCAATCGGTAGTCTAACTTGGTGTACACATTTTATTTTCGCCGATCACCTTTTGTGATAAGCCCCTAGTCCTGTGACACTTCACGTGACCATGTTCCAGCCCTTATCGAAGCCCCCTTTCTTGACATTTTCAAATCGGAGGTTTCACTTATGACATACAACATAGATCCACCGAACGTTGATTATCGATCCATGATGTCATCAATGCCACGTCACTTCCATGTGTCATCCTGTGAGTGGTGACTCGTGTCACCCTTTTCAGCCTCCTTTGACCCTTGAAAATGTTAATGTCTATCGTACAGCCACGTCATGATGACATCAATTGTCATGTGGCATATTAGAACCAATGAGTGTGTGACATGCGTCCCTTTGGGAGGAGAGAGAAAAGGCTTGGCCATCCCTATTTTCCAATTGCTGCATCAACCTGAAAATTTACCCCTAAAACCATTAATGGATTACGGGGGGGGGGGCTTGGCGATATGTGGTTTCAAGTCGTGGGGGGCGGGGGGTGTGAAATTCACCATAGATTTCCATATATGCAAAAATGGTTTCATCAAAACCACTTTTCGGACCCCTCCCCCCCACCCTCTTTGTTAAACTTTGGAAAACATGGGGGGGGGGGTGTCTGAAAATGAATGATGGTCATTGATATATGAGCCTTATCCCCGTGACCTTTATCGGATCCAATCTTTCACTGCCACGCATCCCTTTGGGAAGAGAGATAAAAGGCCCTATTTGGTCTGGTTTTGTGAGCATTTCCTTTATTAATTTGTTTGAGGCCCTTATCTGCACTTTAACATTGGAGGCCTCTTTCCCGCAATCCTGGCGATTTTGAAATGTGAACACCTTGCCATGCCTTGTAAAACGTCGATCTTCAATTGCCCCAATTGACAATATGGCCATATAACCTCTAGGATACAGGATGAGAGGTACTTGGAACCTCCAGGATGCGGGATGCGAGGTACCTCTAAGATGCAGGGTTTGAACTTTAACTTACCCTTTTCCTTTGTTCTTTGGGGTTTGAAAGAGGATCTTCAACTTGCTCTAACTTTTGACCTGAAAGTTGGTTTAAAAAATTGAATATACCATTGGAAAACTTATTTTGAGCACTTCATCATGGAAACACTTGCAAGATGATTTTACATAAGCTTGACAAGCAAAAATATTTCCTAGACTTAGACTATTTTGACCACATAATTTCAAGGACTGAATGACTTCTTTGACAAGTGAAACTTTAGGCTATAACACCCAGTGACTCATATTCTAAGTTTCAAAAGTAGATTCTCAAACTAAATAAATGAACAAACAAAATCTTATTACCTATTTTATAGGACCCTAACAGGGGGAACTAGTGGAAGGTCAGTTGTGCAGTGGGACTTTAGTCAAGCTCAATGATCATCGAGTTAACTAATCAATCAACCTGAAATAGCTAGTGCATGCAAAGAATTTAAGTTACCCAGTTGAGGTGGGGATTCCAAGGTAGTGTATAATAATTTATAGGCTATTTCAGAGTGTATAGGTGTTGCATGCAACCTGATGATCAACCTGAGGAATTGCGAAATCCATTTTGGAGAAATTCCTAAATAATAGGGGCCTAATTTCTCAAGGAATTGTGCAAGGAAATAGGGGCTAAAGAACAAGCAGAAATTGACTAAGTCTAGGTCATAGCTTCTCAGAGAGCAGAGAGATAGGTTATACACTTGCAGGTGTGCTCATTTGAGCAAAGCAATTATAATACATCTTTATTCATCAGATTAATGCAAGTAGGCATTGGGGTTTTTAGTAGTTTGCTTTCCCGGGGAAAAATATTATTTGCATGTGTGTTATTTCTTATTACATGTCTGAAATTTTTGTTCTAAATTGATAATTACTTTCCAAAGAGCAGTAGAGTAGGTTTGTGTCTTGTGATTTGGATTAAAAATTCATAAGAAATTGCAAATATACATCGTAATTTATACATATCTCTTCTCTTACAAAATCCACCTCTAATTTATGTTAATAAATTGGTGTTATAAAGTAAGCCAATTTACCAATTTTGACATCTGAATTTCAAAGTTAAAAAATTAATATATGTTTAAAATAAAAGGTTTAATGGGTGAAACCTATCGAAATTAAAGAGGTACCAATGTAAACCAATATGTAGTTATTAAATTTGAAGAGCTCCTATTAATTTCAATTTGAAAGGTAAATAATTATTAAACCCTTCCATGATGAAATGTTGAACAAGTAGTACTTTAATTGACATGAGTGAATTGTAAACTAAGTACAGTACAAAAAAATTATTCTAAATAAATATTTGTCGTTCCAATTATCTAAAATGTTAAAATTTAACAAATAATCAAATATATAAGTTGTGTTTTTAGTAAAAAATAATAATAAACATACTTTGTATATCTTGAGGGGTAGCTCATTTGGCAAGTGCCATGAAAAAGAAGTGTTATGTACCAAGAGATTCAAGGTTCAAATCCCCCTAAATTACTTGTGTCTACAGAAGGGTGATATCTAGTCACCTAGAGGTTATAATGGTAGCAGTCATAATCAATCATGTGTCACACGAGTACGGAACCGGCCTAGTTGTTGATTCCTCTAGTCACAAAAAAATAAAAGTAAACATACTTTGTAATTTAAAATATAGCATTTTGATGGGTTATGTATACATTAATATAAAATTATTCATAACCATTGAGCCACATTTTCTTTAGAGGAATTTTAAAGTGTTAAAAATAACAATACCAAATTTTAAACATGATCACAAAAATTAAACATTTTTGTGAACACCCATATAAGAGAGGATGTAATCTATGCATCCATATGATATTTGAGCACTGCCTCTTATATTTATATTTTGAGCATACCTCAATCTTCCATAACCATGGGAGTCATGTTCATTTTATATCTCATTTGAAAAGAAGAAATTGTAATATACCTTGAGGCATTTGTTGAAGGGCGGCATTTCTATCAAAATTTTATAAAAGCAATTAAAGAGCCCTATTTTCATTATAGGATTCTAGGAACATGACAATTTAGCATGATTGTTTGAATTACTTATTATTTATGTTAAGATGTTTACGATTTAGATCTTCCCAAGATCCATAGAAACATGAAACTACTCATCAAGTACAACAAGCATGTTATTTTTATTGAGGATATTGATTGTTATATCTCATATGAAAAAACACAAAGAGTGGGATGCTAGAAAATATCCTAATGCATAAGTTTGATTATAATAAAAGTTATGCTACCTTCTCATTAGTTTTCTTAAGAATCCCACCTAAATTCAAAAAGTATTGTTCCAAGCTTTATTGCTACAAAGGATGTGTCTCCTTTATCTTGAGCTTGGGATGAGGTAGAATGAAAAGAGAACTTGGGAAATTTCTTAAAATATTTGCAAATATTGTCACAGTGATGCCAATGTTGCCAGAAATAAGACGAAAGTGAAAGAGTGTGATAAATAATGATGCATGGAATCAAGGAAATGTGAAAGATTATTTTGGAGAACAAAGGAGCAAAGATTTGATGATGCTATAAATTGAATGAACACAATTACAAGTCTCATTATTGTAATCCCACTTTTATGTTTTTGTGATGTTGACAAGGTTCATTTTGTGCAACTTCATATGTAGACTTAATCATAAACATACCAGTTAGAAAATTTCACCAATTTTGATAAAGTTTTTAATCCCAAATATAAGCATTAAATAGTTTTATACGAAACAAAAAAAAAATGATATGCATTATCTTTATGATGATCTTGAGTAAACTTGTACAAGATTGGTATGATGTAGAAGACTTACATTAAATTCTTAGTTATGAATTGTGTTCCCATTATCTTATTGTATTTGTAAGGACTACCATGAATCACATACTAAGTGGTTGAGAGGCTTGTCAATGTGCTAAAATAGAAATCATATAGATACCAAAGTTATAACCATGTCGTGAATTTTAACATGCAAATGCATTACATTATGAATGCAATAAAATTATTATGAATCAACATGTTTGGTACTATTAATGAGATGGAATAGGTGAGCTTGAAAAAAAAAGATAACCTAATTTCTTATGTTTGTTCAGTGTCTATTATTAGCTATTTAAAATTGACATTCAACAACTCATTTGTAATTGTATCTTCATTAATAAGCTTCCAATGTCATTATAGTTTACATTCATAACCTATGACTATTTTTTTTTGGTTTTTAATAAAGTCAAGAGTGGAGGCAAAGATAACAAAGGAAATGGCATTGTGGTAAGTGTTATATTCAAAAACATGAAGTATGTAAACTAAATATGAAGCCAATTCCCATATTGACAAAAATGGAGAATGTTCATATCATGTGAATTCTAGTGAGGATTCACAAGGACAAGGTGTTTAAGCTTATTTTGGAAGTTTTCATTAAATAACACATAAAATAGTGCATACACTAATATGATGGTAGGATATTTATCTAGTTGTGAGCTATGTGATGGACTTAATGTTTTGGAATGGTACATCATAAAATGGTACATTATATCTAGGAATAGATAAGAACCAACTTAAATAGAGATGTTTTTGTCTTTAGATGCCAAAGAAAAGTATTGTGTATTGAACCAATACTTGTTGACCAAACAAGCAATGGAAGTGAGGACATCGATGGGTTGTTCAATATATGACCCTTTTTTTACATTTTTATGATATTTTTTGTCTTTCATAAATGACAAGTGATTTTAAATTTTATAATTATTTTGAAAGGACATTTTTTCAATTACCTTCTAGAATGGGTTGGAAACCCTTATAAAGGATAGGAAGGGTTCAATTTTGATCACTAAACATGGTGACGACCTAATAACCAATTTCTTTTCTAATTTGTGTATTAATCATTTGGCCCTACTGAATTGATGACACACTATTTTGATCACTAAACATAAGGACAACCTCTTAATCACATTTTTATTTTAATTATATATTAATCATTTGGCCCTACTAAATTGATTATGCAATAATTAAATTGGTGACTATGTGAATGAATGAAGGAAGCAACAGTTTTAATTTTTATTTTACATAATTATATGGATCAAGATTGTAGGTGACAACTATGTACGAAAAAAATGCAATGGGATCATATGGAACATATGCAAGCAAGGATGGAAGTTGTTTGTGTTGAAAAGTGTAACTAGGTTCAGTCTTCATAATGCCATGCGTAATTGTGATTTTATGTAATTTATGTAAAGAATAAAATAAAAATATCTTTGTAAAGCTTGAAACATGGGTTTCATTATTAAGGAATTTTATTTTAGTTAAGGTTCCCATTGTGAGCCTTTAGGTTTTGTCATCAAGTCGTAAAAGTCAAATTGATTCAACGTCACGTATGAAGGGCCCTTCTTGGGCATGTTACATTTGTATATGAGTCAATGAAAGAGTAAAAAGGCCCTCCAAGAAGTCAGACTCAAGATGGCATAATAAACCTACATCAAATGGCATGTTGGCCTATGGGCAAGGTGAAGTTGGCTTATTTCATGGGCAACCACTTTAAATAGGAAGCTCAGCCTCCATTTGAGTACAGGGAATCCAATCAAGGTCTAAAGTAAGGAAGAAGTGTGAGAATAATAAAGAAATAAGCCTAACCATCAAGCGAAGGAGAAGAGAAGAAAACCAAGTTAATATCAGATCTGTTTTAGGGTTACTCTCTTCCACATGTGTAATATTACAGTGCTATCTACTGTAGGAAAGAGCCGAAGTTTTATAGTCACCTTGTGAAGACAGATTTGGAAAGGAATCAAGTGAATCTTCAAGATGAGTTGAAGAAGTCTAGTCTCCATATCAAGCGAAGGAATTTGAAGGCAAGGATCTCTCAAGTACAGAATCTGGGGTTTTTGAATTAGGGTTGAAAAATTGTAGATCTATCCCAAGGGACTGAAATCTTGAAGGGTAGCTGAGAAGGAGGAAAAGGCAAGAAGTTTGACTATCATTGACTCAAGGAAGAAGAGGAATATTTGTGTCTTGGTCATGGAGTGGAAAATAGGTCAAGGGTCTTGGTCTTGGTATTCATCAATTGAAGTCTCTATAAGAAGAAGAATGTGTTTGGGTTTCCTCTCAATTGGGAGAGGTTTTGACCTTGGTTGATCACCTACATTCTGTATCTCTTATCTCTTTATTTTTTATGCATTGGTAGTTATTTGATTAAGAAAACAATAATCTAAGTAAAGAGAATATACTAATCTAAATAAGTAAAAAACATTCACAAGAAATTATCATAAGAAGAGAAATCACCTAATCTTGATGCCCTAGATTTCTCAACATGGTATCCGAGCTAAGGTGACAAATTCAAGGAGAGGAATCTTATCAAGGGAAACTCAAGGATCAAATCTCAAGAAATACATCAAAGAAAATCTAAGAACATCATCTTGGAGTCAAAGATCTACAAAGAAATATCAAAACCCTAGATTGAAGAATAAGTCTACATCAGTAAGAATTCTTGGAATCCTCAAGTCATCTCAAGAGAACACAAATACCCTACTCAAATTGAACGACTTATAAATCAAGTTTCTTACTAGAGAAACAAGATCAAGGACATTGCCATCATCTTCAGAAGTTTTAAGGAAATTTCCCCTCATTGAAGCAAGGACCCTACCATTAAAGAAGATCATCCAAGAAGTCATCATTGTGAACAAGGACAACTCAATCAAAGGATCTAAAGTGGTATCCTTCTCTGTAAAGTCAAGGATCACCCTTGAAGAGATCTATCTTCATCAAGGAGAAGTTCTCTATCATCTATATTATCATCAAATTCAAGGAGGCGGCGAGTGAAAGAATCATATTCACAAGTATATTTATGTTTGAATCTTCCAATATGTCTTTTTGCAAGGAAAGCAACAAATTGGTTGAGGATTCAAACTATATTTCATGGAAGAAGAGGAAAGATCTAAATCTCATAGAAAATGAGGTTATGGATCGTGTCAAAGGATCTATCACCAAATCAACGAAAGAATCTTCTCAAGAACTTGTAAAGTTTATGAAAGGAGAAGTGAAGGCTCAGAGGATTCTCATAGAATCCATCAAGGATCGCCTCATGCCATATGTATCTAAACTCAACACCTCAAAGAAATATATGAAAAATTGGTAGAGTTGTTTTCTGTAAGCACTGCAGGAGAAGATATCTCTCTAAGGCAAGAACTCTACAAGATAAGGATATCAAAAGAAGAAGGGATAACCTCATACTTTATGAGGATATCTGAAATAAGATTTCAACTTCAAGTTATATGTGAAATAATGTCTGCCAAGGAGATGACCATTGTAGTACTAAATGCACTACCAGAGGAGTAGCTTAACTTTACTTCAAGTATTTATGGGAAGAAATAAGATACTCCATTCCAAGATATATGGTCACTATGAAATATTGATGAATCCAAGCTAAAGGATAAAAAATTAATGTGGGATCAAGTGAGCATAATCAAGCATATGTTGCTATGACAAAGAGAAGAAGAAAGTATAGGAAATTTTGTCCTTATAAAAAGAAGAAGAACCTGGATCAGGTTCAATTCTATGGATGTCAAGAATATGGGCATTACAAATGAGATTGTCCTAAGCTCAAGAAGGACAATAACAAAATAAAAAGAGAAGAAGCCCATATCACCGAAGAAATGGAGCATGTTGAAAAGAAGAATTCCATGAAAGAGGAAGTAAGATATCTCTACTATGATTGAGATAGTCTTCCTTACCTTGTTCTTTTCAAGTTTTTGTTCTCAAGTTTTCTATTGTAAGATATGGTTAATCATGATTCATTAAGGAAAATGATAGGATGCATCACATGGCATCATAAAATCATTAAAAGCAAGAGCTCGTGACATCATCATAGAGAAGCATGAAAGATGGTTGAAATAGAATTCTATGGAAGGATATAGCTCTTGGTAACCTCATGAGAAGCATAAGTAGTACTTATGGGAAAAAGGAGAAAAAGGAAACATACATTTGTCAAAAGGAAACATTTTTTGGATGAGGATACTCAAGATAATCTATTGGGACTTCATCAAAAGATTCACCAATCAAAATGAAGCAGGTATTTCATCAAGAATTCCAACTTTTGGGAATTCATGGGATGATGGTATGATCACAATAGAGGTAAAGAAGATCATGGGATTGAATATATTTCAAACAATGAAGTTCTTTAAGGAAGTCTAGATGACATAAAGGAAAACTAGGAATGTATGCTTGTATTTGATATTATATAGTCATGTCATATGGTTGCAAGTAACATGGATCAACACTCTATCTCGAGAGCATGATCAAAAGAAAGGATCTCCTCCCTTAAAGGATGCAGGAAGGCATGTGTCACACATTGTCTAGATGAAATCAACATAATATGTCCTCATATGAAATATGAGGTGGTTGAAAAAATTGGGGGAACTATGACTAGAAGTTCCTAGAGGAAAATGTGTGAAGGAAGAAAGGAAGAGATCATGAAATATGCAACTATGGAAAAGGTAATCGACATCTAAGGACTGAGAGATTTGACTAGCTTATCTCCATTAAAGATATGAAGACTTTGATGAAGTATGAAAAAGAAATAGACCCTTGACAATACATATATTTTGGAGATGTGTCAATGTGCATGTAGGATGTTGATGCGAACTAGAAGATGCCATGATAAAAGACCATCAAAGAGGTAATTTTGATTTAACGTTCATTCCTTTATTTTTGAATGAGGTTTGGATGGGCTTATGCTGGGCTGCCAAGGAAATATCTATGGATATCTTCCACCCATGATGTCCATGTAGTAGGATGAAATATCCTTTAGGAAACATGGCATGATGAAGGCATCATGGCATGAGAGAAGGCTAGATATGAATTGATGGATCACTTTCCGATGAAGGGAATAATGACATGACTAACTCATGGATGAAATTGATGGATGGTCTGTACCCTACGAAGAAGTCCCAAAACATGAAGATTCCTTAATAAAGAAAAGAAGTTCATGACATCCTGGGGAAGAGTTCTTCAAGCAGTTGATTATCCCTACATCTCCACATAAGGAGTTGTTGTAAGCCCCTAGCTAAGAGGGAGCCTGGAAAAAAAGTTTGTAAATTTGTAGAAATGTGGAAATAAACTCCTAAGACAAGAGGGAGCTTGTATAATTTTCTCTACAAATCAGCTAGCTCACTAATATCATGTAGAAATTTCTCCTGTAGATCAAACTGATATATGCAATGTACTAAAGCATAATACTAGATCTACATCTACCATAAACTTTGTGGAAGCTTAATTGAAAATGAACAACATCAAGCATGAACATATATAACTGATAAGAAGGAATAAATCACACATAAAACAGAATATATCACTGGGGAAAGCACCAGCATAAAACCCCAACACTATATTATCAATCAAGTGGAAATCCTAAACAACATACAAAAAGAATCAGCTCAAAAGCTATCCTTCTCTCTCTGTACTTTGATGATGAAACTCATGGACTACCTAGCCCTGTATATAAAGGTTGCTCCTCAGGTCCAAGCTCCTATTTCCTTGCGTAGTTTTGATTGGGGTCCAATTACAAAACACATGTAAATTGGCTTGATCATACCTGCTGTCAACCTCAGGTCCAACTACGCAATACTTGAGGACTTCAAGTTCCTCCTGCATGCAATGAATACTTACTAGAAATATCCTAGAAACTGATAGTACTCCGTCCCTCCATCTGATCTCAACTGGGTCTTTGTCTGAACTACCATGGATCAGTTATCCATGAGAGAATATTCAGTTATCTGAAAATAATAGTTGTCACATGCATGCAAGCATCAACAAACTATATCTCATTAATTTAACAACTTGTTAAATTAATATAATTGAACTTGACTAAGTTAAACTAAGTCAACTAATCCTCTCAATATAGAACTCATCCTTAATTCCTCAATCAGTGGAGCAAATCAAGGACACATTCCCCAATTAGTGGAGAAATAATTGCATGTTCTCACAAAGACTTCAAGTTTGCTTTTCCTTAACTAATTAACTCATGGAGAATTAATTAATTAATATTCCAAACTACCGGTAAGACCAAATTCGAATTTACTTCCTATAGATAGACCAGGGACTGCTATAAATTGGAAGGGCCCCAAAAATGCTATTTTTAGAAGATGCTATTTTTAGCAGTTTCACCTCTCACCCAAGGTGGCCAAAATGCTCATTGGCCAAACTGCTATTTTTAGAAGTGTTATTTTTAGCACTTCCTAAATTTAGCATTTCTTGTTGCACATTTTTCAATACTCCCTCTCAACAAGAAAGGCTTCCTCTCGAACCCGATCCTGTAACTCTAGAATGTTCTACATGCAACACATCTACCAAGTGCGATTGCTCCAGCAACACTCAAAACAAAAAAACTCCCAACTGACCTCTTTGTTGGGCTAGAAACATACTCTGATGCTAAAGCTCTACCTGCTGCTGACAAGTGCTCCCTCTCCGACCTCTGCACTATTGCAACATCTCCATGCATCTCGCGCCATTCCACCCTTCTCTGTGCTACCTTGCATTGTGCAACACACTTGTGCCTCTTGCATTGCTGCAGCCTGCATGCTCTGCGCTGTCTTGGGATTCCCTGCATTTTAGCTCTCTCTGTCACTCCATCCGCATCTATCTCTACCCAATTAGTCAGTTCCTGCTACTCCACATCGGGGCTCCCGTAGCAAGGTCTCATCCAAGAGGTTGAGTACCTCAAGGATTATGCCCCTCCTCCTTGGGACGATCACTCTATATTGCCCCACCTCCTACCTGGAGGTATGGCTGCATGTGATCCCTCTACCCACCTAGCTCGAAGTTTCCCCCTACTGGAGGTCTCTGCATGAGTAGATGTCTCTACTTGATCTCCTCTCAGCTTCTCCTGTTGTGGCTGCTCCACAACCTCCTGAAGCTGCTGCACCAATCGTGGCTCCTCCACAATCGTCTGAGATTTCTTTTGGCGTTGCATGTTGAGAGGTAATATACCCTCCCTCTCAACGACCAAGTCTCCATCAGTTTCCTTGCTACTCAAGGCTTTGCATGCATCTTGAACCTCAAGAGCATACAGATTCTTGACCCGTGAACCGATCTGCTTCACCTGTCTAGTGATAATGTGTCTAAGGAAAACCTTTCCCTTACTGAAGACTACATCATAGCCTCTATCTTCCAGCATCACGATCAACACCAAGTTTCTCTTCAGTCCTGGTACATACTTGACATCAGTTAAGGTAAGGCAAGCTCCATGCTCCCTCTGAAAAATAACCGTGCCTACACCTGAGACATTATACTTTTCATCATTACCCATGGCTATGAGTATCTATATATCTTTCTCCTCCAAAGTACTGAACAAACTCTTGTCGCCGGTCATGTGGAAAGAAGCTCCACTATCAAGAAACCAACCACCATAGAAAATTTTAGGGGCGAATGTTCGCCCTTTGGCGAAATTAAGGGGTTTTAAATTTTTAGTGGGCGAATATTTTGTATCATAGTACATTTTTACAAATCACCTCAAATAGCCCACCTTATTTTAAGGGAGAGGGTAAAAAAGGTAAATTTAGCCCTTGAAATTAGGAGTTACAACCTTCCATTCGCCCATTTTCAAGAATAGGTTTTATTTAAGTGAATCCATTCGCCCATTTTCAAGAATAGGTTTTATTTAAGTGAATCGTATGGGCCAAAGGCCCAAATACCATATTTATAAAAGAGGTATGGTAAATTAATAAAAATATAAATAAATGAGAGGTATGGTAAATAAATAAAAATATAAATAAACCAGACATAAATAAAACCTATTTTTATATTTATTCCATAACCCTCGTTCTATTTATGAAGGCTCAAGAAAGAGGTTTTATTTAAGTGAATCCTATGGGCCAAATACCATATTTGTAAAAGAGGTATGGTAAACTAATAAAAATATAAATAAACGAGAGGTATGGTAAACAAATAAAACATTTTTTTATATTTACTCCATAAGTCACCTTATATTTACGAACACTCAAAAAATGCGTTATATTTAGGTGAAACCTATGGGCAAAATACTATGGGACAAATACCATGGACTAGATTGTTATTAATACCATGCAAAAAACATTATTAACCCTAATATTAGTATTAATAAAAATAAAAATGGCACATGGTATTGACCCATGGTATTCACCAAAATGGCACATGGTATTGACCCATGGTATTCACCTGGAATGTAGCCTATTTAAATGGGGGAATTAAACTAGCATAGATCCATCTTTCCTCTGGATCTACTAACCCCCAAGAGGTATCAAATATCGTGATATGCAAACTAGCATAGAGTGAAAAAATATTTGATCTGATCAAGAGTAAAAATGGATGTTGTAATTTAATGTATGTTAAACATTTTAGCTTGGTTAAAATAAAAAATAAAATAAAAATCAACTATTAATTTTTATAAATTACTAAAAGTAATTTTTAAGCTCCAGGTTTATGATAACCCATGGTATTGACCCATGGTAATACCATGGTATTCATGTGAGCATAGACTATTTAAAGGGGAAATTCTATCATCTTAGATCCATCTTAATTCTGGGTCTACCAAGTGCTCAGAGGGATAAATAGATTTCATCCCCTAAGAGTGGTAGATGTGGAGTTAAGATGGATATAGGTTGGTTTTTATGATAATGAAGATAATAAATAGACTTAGGAAATTATATTGTAAAAACATCTTAAGGTGAATGGTTAAAGCATAGACATTGGACAAGTATATTTGTATACTTCTGTTTTAAAATGAAACAAATCCAGGGCTAAAAGGAATGGATTGATTGCACTAGTCATCTTTCTATAACTTTCCAACATATGCTGGAGTAAACAGATTGTAATTTGGGTAATTTTTCTAATTGCAAATAGGAACATACTTGTGTATTGGCAGGGTTGTTACGAGGTCCCTAGAAGTGATGAATTTGAATTTTTCTTGGTTTTATATATAGTATTAGGTTTTTTCTCATGCTTTCTGTGAATGGCACGGGTCAATTTTATCCTACACCCACTAGGTTATCGATATGTGTAATTTTGATTTCAAAATATATTTTAAAGAAATGCAATAATTTCATTTGTGTATTCAATAAACACAAGATTTTATAATTGAGTAAAATATTTGCCATGCCTAGTGAGAGATTTGCCAAAAAATTATATATACATATCATATTATTGATAAAATCGCCTTCCATTTTTCCTATATACCATGGAGATTCGCCCATTTATTATACATGTAAATTTAGGGGGGGTTCTTAAAATTTTCCCTGCCAACCACTTCCCACCATGGATGAAACCATGCATGCGAAGAGTGTGAAATCCAACTCAAACTGTGAAGCAAGTGTCTCACTTTCATATCCTTCCCCAGATCCCTTCTTGGAATTCCTCTGTGGTCAATTTGCAGCACAATGGCCCACCTCTTGACAACAAAAGCATCGCACTTTCAATTTGTCAACCTTCTTGTTATCGGGAAAACTAGTGTCCATTCAGAGCTGCTAGTCCCACTAAGACGAGTAGCTATCTTATAAACAAACAAACTAAAGTTACTTGTGTTTTCCTTTATGAGAGATAGATGAGAGAGAAGTAGAGAGTACCAACCTCAGTCTTTCGCTAGTCTCCTTGCTCGTTTCCTCTCTCCCTTGATAGAGCTTTCGCCACTCCTTTCTCACTTGTCCCGCTTCAAAGAACACCTGTAGAGTCAAAGTAGCGAAATACCATCAAAGCATAGAGATCTATAACCATAAACAATGTAGGATCAGATGTACATTAACCATATAAATTCATATACAAATACAAGATTCATAGATATACAAGCATGAGGAAAAATCAAATAGCTTTATTGATAGAAGTAGTAGAAGAGAGG
Source organism: Pinus tabuliformis (assembly GCA_031772625.1). Classification (NCBI taxonomy): domain Eukaryota; kingdom Viridiplantae; phylum Streptophyta; class Pinopsida; order Pinales; family Pinaceae; genus Pinus; species Pinus tabuliformis. The sequence goes on along the minus strand of CM062813.1, from coordinate 867,308,010 downwards.
ATTACAACCAAGCTGTATGATCCAGCATCATCCTCCCAGCATGAAAGCCCTCTTCACCTCATACAAAGCAAGATCACCCAACAATGTCTTCAAAGAGAAACCAACAACACTTCCTTGCAAATTACAAAATTCTAGCCTCCGGATCTCTAGGATGAGGGATCCATATATAGATGTTTGCAGGAGAGTGAGTCAGCTTCTAGGATTTTGATAGTGTCATTTCACTGATAGTTCTTGGTTCCAATTGGAGATTTCAGATCTCTTACTCATCCCTGGGTGAATTCAGAGAGGCAAGTGTCATATGAGCAGTTTCTAGAAGATTCTTTGAGTTTCCACCTACCAAACTGCTTCTGCCATTTGTATGCTCTCGCTCATCGCACCCTACAGAATGGATTTTAGTATGCATCACAGCCCATATGTGTAATAGGTGATATGTATCGCACCCTCAGCATGGAGCAGTCTGTATGGTCCAGTTTTGACCAGTTCTGAGCAGTTTTTCAGGGAGAACTTCTGGGAAATGATGTAATCAGCTTACCTTGTTCCTTTAGGGTATGAAACAGCACTTTTAGGGGTTTAGAAGCCCTTGGTTTATGGACATATGTGATTGGGGTTGCAGTGCCCAAATATGTCTATAAAAGTTTCCCCCTAAAGCATGAGGTCGTAAATCTTCTAATGTCGGGTGAAATGCTTTATAATGAGGATCTGAGGTTTTTCAAACTGGAAGGTGACCTATAATAAGATACATACAATACATTATCTTCATAATATTTTCCTGATCTAGCTGAGGCGGGAATTCCCATGCTCAGCTTTATAAATTCATTTTCATGTACATAAGACAGACAATCATCTGTGCGGCAGACTGATGATTTTGGTAGAGCCATCATCCCTTAGTTTGGGTGATTATCTGTGCAGCTATGATGTACATTTGATGTCTTTTTCTTCCTGAATACATCGTAGCCCGGATGGATGAAACTAGATGCAGGGTCTTCAAACTCGTTCAATCTTCGCCCGAAGTACAAGTCGATCCATGTGAAAAGATGTTTTGACGTCGAACATGGAAATACATCGCCTGATTACCAGCCAATGATGTCAGCTATTAACAGGCATGAGAGGAATCACCGATAATGATAATTACCCTCAAAGTACTGCAGTGAAATTCACGTGGTGTGAATACATGAGTTGATTTCGAACACCACGCAAAATCTTTTGGTCGAAGGCCATTGATGTAAACGTGTCGCCGGAAGTGAGAAACTTGCCATTGAGGCATGCAAGCTTCAAAGTATTGGAAGGGTTGTTCCTAAGTCAACTTCTTGGATAATGAGCTGATGTCGACAAGAAGTGACCCGTCGTAGGAGGGCCTTAATGAATCCCACATCTACGACATGGAATGGAGCAAATGATTTTGTGGAGGTGAAAACGATCTGATGATACAAGGTTCAGGGTGGTGGTCATGAAAAATGGAGAGTGAAGGTATTGCAGCGGATGAGGCATTAGCTAGGTTGATGAATTCTCTGAGTGACTTCTCTTGAACATATCGACGACACTGAAATGGATTGGTAGCATTAATCCCAAAATGGATGGTACGGCGTACCAATGGTGATATGACCGGTGAACGGAATAACCCAACCCGACTCAATCATGGTGACAGAGTGAAAGTGTCATGTCAAGAGCGACCTGCTACCAATGAAGCTATTCAAGTTTTCTTCCCTTTTTCCCTAGTCATTGCTGACCAATACCTCTTTATTTTTTCAAGCTTGAGGAGGATAACATATGCTTGTTATATAATTTGCCCTTCGGGCAAACTTGTCTCTATGTTTTAACGAGCATAGCAACAGTGAAACTCGCTCTTGTCTGCATGGACAAGTTTGTCGCTATTGTTTTAACGAGTTTAACGACAAAGATAACTTGGTCCTTTTCAATTTTAGAAAGTCTAAAAAGAGATGTAAAGGCAACTCCAGTAGTCCTTTTTCGTGATATAATCCCTTAAGTCTGAAAAAGTATAAAATTATACGAAAGGGATGAATTTTCGATAGTTTTAACGAACTGAACAAGACAAGCGCTCGATCTTTTTGTGTAATGATCCCTCAAGTCCAAAAAGATTAAAATCTAAAGGAGGGATGGCACTTTCTATTGCTTTAACGAGATGGAGAGGCCAATCTCTCGGAAATATTTTCATATTTTGTGAGTCAGATGAAAAGAGCTTGAAGGAGACTCGTTTTTTGAGGAATGAGTGATGTTTTTGGATAGCAACGGGTTCCAGGTAAGGTTTGGAACTTTTCAATCACAACAATGTAAAGAAGGTGGCTAATAGAATCACTCATCGCAGTTGTTCCTCAAAAGGGTAAACAATCAAATGGAGGCATATGATCAGCTAAAAAAGAGTGGAGGTGATGGTAAGAACACGACCAAGGTTCAAACGCTGATAATTATGCGATCGCAATGGTTATTTACCGAAGGTGGGTTCATTTTTTAATGAGCTTGAACTCTGGGGGAACATTTTCTCATTGCTAGGTTTATTTTTTAACGAGCTTGAACTTCACCTAAAACTGGTCGTGTCAGTCGTATAATAAGGATGTCTCATCCATAGGTTCATTTTTTAGGGAGTTTGCCCCATTCGAAATTTTGCTCTGAAGCCTTTTGTTGTGCAAGCTAGGAATGACCAACCTACAAGTTTAAAGGGTTAAGAGCCTACAAACTAAGAAAATAAATGGTCGCTTTTCACTTGCATTCAAAAAGGTTTGCATGCCCCCAGGTATAACGAAGTAGAGTTTCCAGGTTACCATACAAAAGTTCTTGCATTAGCAAGATTGTTCCATCCGTGTAGCAGAAAAAATGCTTCCTTGGCTTTGTCCATCGAAATGGACGAAGGTGATTCAAGTTCCAATCAGCTAACCTTTGATGGGGGAATCATTTTCTAGTCTGATCCATTTTCCTAAATGGACAGGATAGTCAGACTAGTCATATTCCTACGCAGAAACCTACCTTATATCTAGGGTTTTCTTGCCAAAGTAGACCAGGGCACATGCCTCCTGGGTTTCAGTCACAATCACTAAATCACTCACGATCATCAGGTGGATGGACTGGGGATTGATGAGACATTACTTATGCAAAAAGACCAGTTAGGGATGGCATTTGACTAGTAGCTTTTTTTGAACCAAGGAACGAAAGCTGGTCAGCTAAGTGGACCACTCTGCCTTCATGCAGAAAGCACATCACTCGAAAGAGTGAGGAAACAATAGCTCCCAAGCTATAAATGTAGTCACGCCCAAGGAGTAGATTGTAATATAGAGTTCCTTGGACTACCATGACGTTTAGATGAACAGTTTTCCTTCTCAAAGTTATAGGCAAATTTGGAAGGATCTCTAACAGTCGATTGGTTCCTTTGTTGAAGCCTGTCAAATTTTGAATCTCAAGCAGAAGCGATGGTGAACCAAGCGCTTTCCAAGCAGTTGAGGAAAGGATACTCACATAAGCCCCTTCATCTATGATAGTACCAACCATGATCATTTTGTAAGCTTGTACTATGATTTGGAATGGTACATTAGATGGTAGGTGGGGTATCCCTAGTAGATTCCATTCGAAGGAAATGACTAGATTGCTTGGAGGAGGGATCGAATAAACGACCGGATAAATCTCTGATGAACTTCATTCCTGCAGTAAAGGAATGGGTAGATTTCCCCCATGTTCATCGGATTTTGTGTTAACGAAAAGAATTTGAATGGTGTCGTTCTCATTCTCTTTGGTGAAAGTATCATCTGAAGGTGGACCTTCTGAAGACAAGATTGAGTCGACTACCATCTCGACCTGTTGACTTTGGTCTGGTGTGGACTCAAAGGGTTTATCTTCAATGATAGGTGCTTCGACTGACAACAAAAGTGCGTCAGTTGGATTTTCAACTAGCGATGGACTCGGCAAGAGTTTCTTGTATCCAGGAGGAAGTCACTGCAATGAGGCAGGACGGTTATCCAAGACTCTTTTAGCTTCCTTCAAGAAAGGACAATAGTGGAGGGCATGATCGCCTTCACATAGTCTACAAGGAAATTTAGATCTTCCTTTTTGTCCATTGGCTTCGTTTTCACTAGTTTATGGCATGTTGTCAACATGATCGTCAGAGGTTGAAGACACCAGATTGTGCAAGCAAGGAGACAAGTCCCTCAGGATCCATGGGATGCAGGGACAATCTCGATGATAGTGGTCTCCCTTGCAAATGACACATGGAGATTTAGGCTTGGATGGTGTAGTGTGTGGATTTTTGCCAGATGATGCATGGTTGCCCCATTTCGCCATTGGCTTCTTCTTCTTCTTCTCCTTCTCTTTCTTCTTCTTCTCATTTATTTGGTTTCTAGCGTTACTAGTTTCACCAAGTGAAGAGGAAGAAGGAGAGGGAGAAACAAACGAAGTAGAAGGTGGGGGGGCAACTTCAGCATCATCTGGTCGCTGACTTGATTGTTGAGGAATTGCAGTGTTTTCAACGACAGAGGTCAAGAAAAGCCATACTGGTAGACCAACTGTGAGTCCTGGAAGGGACAATGTAGTCATGTGTGGAGCACCAACATCTCCCCAGTGGAGTCGCCATTTTGTTATCGGGAAAACTAGTGTCCATTCAGAGCTACTAGTCCCACTAAGATGAGTAGCTATCTTAGAAACAAACAAACTAAAGTTACTTGTGTTTTCCTTTATGAGAGATAGATGAGAGAGAAGCAGAGATTACCAATCTCAGTCTTTCGCTAGTCTCATTGCTCATTTCCTCTCTCCCTTGATAGAGCTTTTGCCACTCCTTTCTCACTTGTCCCGCTTCAAAGAACACCTGTAGATTCAAAGCAGCAAAATACCATCAAAACATAGAGATCTATAACCATAAACAATGTAGGATCAGATGTACATTAGCCATATAAATGCATATACAAATACAAGATTCAGAGATATACTAGCATATGGAGGAAAACTCAAATAGCTTTATTGATAGAAGTAGTAGAAGAGAGGATTACAACCAAGCTGTCTGATCCAGCATCATCCTCCCAGCATGAAAGCCCTCTTCACCTCATACAAAGGAAGAACACCCAACAATGTCTTCAAAGAGAAACCAACAACACTTCCTTGCAAATTACAAAATTCCAGCCTTCGGATCTCTAGGATGAGGGATCCATATATAGATGTTTGCAGGAGAGTGAGTCAGCTTCTAGGATTTTGATTAGTGTCATTTCACTGATAGTTCTTGGTTCCACTTGGAGATTTTAGAACTCTTACTCATCCTTGGGCGAATTCAGAGAGGCAAGTATCATATGAGCAGTTTCTAGAAGATTCTTTGAGTTTCCACCTAGAAAACTACTTCTGCCATTTGTCTGCTCTTTCTCATCACACCCTACAGAAGGGCTTTTCAGTATGCATCGCACCCCCCGTGTGTAATAGGTGAGATGCATCGCACCCTCAGCATGGATCAGTCCGTATGGTCCAGTTTTGACCAGTTTTGAGCAGTTTTTCAGGGAGAACTTCTGGGAAATGATGTAATCAGCTAACCTTGTTCCTTTAGGGTATGAAATAACACTTTTATGGGTTTATAATCCCTTGGTTTATGGACATATGTGATTGGGGTTGTAGTGCCCAAATATGTCTATAACACTTCTTCCCACCATTGGAAGAACTGGATTCGGAAAGAGAAACCTTCTCCTTCCCCTTCTTTGCCTTGCTCGCTAAGGCACAATTCTCCTCATCCTCCATGGATGAAGAACCATCTCTGGTGCTCCATCTGATCTCCTCCTACATCAAATCCGACCATAGTCGTTCCCCATCTGGCAGTTTCTCCCTTCCATTAACCGAGTCTTGGTAGCTATGCCAGCTCTTAGGAAGGCCAAGGAGTGCTAGACTCACCATATCATCATCAGCTATCACGACCCCTACACTTGCAAGCTCATCCCTGCATGTGATGAGCTCGGTCAGATACATAGAGATCATCTCATCCTTTTCACACTTGATCATTCGAAGTTTGTCCTTCAGTGTTAGCTTCCTCTGATCACTACTATTCTGATATAAATCTTTTAATGTTTTCCACATTGAAAATGGAGTCTCCTTCCCATGTTGGCTCGAGACACTGTGATCTCGCACTCCCTCCAAGAGAATTCTCCTAGCTCTAGCCACACACTTCTTCCATTCCACCAATTGAGTAGCATCAGTAGGCTTAGGGACTTCTTGATCAATGAAGTCCTTAAGGCCATTATCTTCCAATACTGCCTCCATGCGATCCTTCCAAGTGATATAGTTTGAGCTGCCATCAAGGGCATACTCAAGCCTCAAACCATAGAACTCCATTAGTGAAATAGATGTGATAAGAACTTGAGATCTATATCCCGAATAATAAACTTTGAATTCCTTCTTGTATATTGTTCTTCCCTGATCACCTGTGCTTCGATACCATGTAGAATTTTCTCTATAAATAAGCTAGCTCACTGATATCATGTAGAAATTTCACCTGCAGATCAAACTGATATATGCAATGTACTAAAGCATAATACTGGATCTACATCTACCATAAACTTTGTGGAAGATTAATTGAACATGAGCAACATCAAGCATGAACATATATAACTGATAAGAAGGAATCAATCACACATAACACAGAATATATCACTAGGGAAATCACTAGCATAAAACCCCAACACTGTATTATCAATCAAGTGAAAATCCTCAACAACATACAAAAAGAATCAGCTCAAAAGCTATCCTGCTCTCTCTGTACTCTGATGATGAAGCTCATGGACTACCTAGCACTGTATATAAAGGTTGATCCTCAGGTCCAAGCTCCTATTTCCTTGCACAATTTTGATTAGGGTCCAATTACAAAACACATGTAAATTGGCCTGATCATACCTGCTGTCAACATCAGGTCTAACTACGCAATACTTGAGGACTTCAAGTTCCTCCTGCATGCAGGGAATACTTACTAGAAATATCCTAGCAACTGACAGTACTTTGTCCCTCCATCTGATCTCAACTGGGTCTCTGGCTGAACTGCCATGCATTAGTGAACCATGAGAGAATACTCAGTTATCTGAAAATAATAGTTGTCACATGCATGCAAGCATCAACAAACTATATCTCATTAATTTAACAACTTGTTAAATTAATATAACAGAACTTGACTAAGTTAAACTAAGTCAATTGATCCTCTCAATATAGAATTCATCCTTAATTCCTCAATCAGTGGAGCAAATCAAGGACACATTCCCTAATTAGTGGAGAAATAATTGCATGTTCTCACAAAGACTTCAAGTTTGCTTTTCCTTGACTAATTAACTCATGGAGAATTAATTAATTAATATTCCAAATTGTTGGTAACACCAAATTCAAATTTACTTCCTATAGATAGACTAGGGATTGCTATAAATAAGAAGGGACCCAAAAATGCTATTTTTAGAAGATGCTATTTTTAGCAGTTTCACCTCTCACCCAAGGTGGCCAAAATTCTCATTGGCCAAACTGATATTTTTAGAAGTGTTATTTTTAGCAGTTATGTTTTTAGCACTTCCTAAATTTAGCATTTCTTGTTGCACACTTTTCAACAAAGTTTAGGTACATTCCTTCTGTAGGAATGAGTACATTTCTTTATTGGAACATGCATGTCCTCCCTAAGTTCATAGGGAGAGATAAACACATCATTCTTGTATTCACTTGGGAAGATAGAATGGAAGATTGGGTAAACATATGGCATCTGATGCTCTTTGAGAATGAGTTAGGGCATCCAAGATAAGAGTAGTTGTAGATGATTGATCTTCTTTGAGGACTGGGAATCCAAGATAAGAGTAGTCTTGGTGGAGCATACTCTAAGAGAACCTGGTTGGTGTATGTTCATAGAGACAATGATGAGGGTGTCTATACAACATTGGTCTTGCCAACATTGAGCTTTGATCTTACAGAGACATAGAGTTGTTAGTCAAGGTCTTGTTATGTGAAAATGCTAGCTGATATGATGTTATACAGATGGGTTACCAATCTAAATCTTCTTATGATAATTATTCATATTGATAATGTCCAAGTACCATGTATGAATTATGAATACCTCCCTAGTTAAGAGGGAGCATTGAAAAGTGTAACTAGGTTCGGTCTTCATAACGACATGTGTAATAGTGATTTTATGTAATTGATGTAAAGAAGAAAATAAAATTATTTTTGTAATGCTTGAATCATGGGTTTCATGATCAAGGAATTTTATTTTAGTTAAGGTTCCCATTGTCATCCTTTAGGTTTTATCATCAAATCATTACAATCAAATTGATTCAATGTCATGTATGAAGGACCCTTCTTGGGCATGTTACATTTGTATATGAGTCAATGAAAGAGTAAAAAGGCCTTCAAGACCTAGCTCAAGCTCCTCTAAGAAGTAGACCTCAAGATGGAATAATAAACCTACAACAAATGGCATGTTGGCCTATGGGAAAGGAGAAGTTGGTTTATTTCATGGGAAATCATTTTAAATAGGCAGCTTGGCCTCCATTTGAGTACAAGGAATTTAGTCAAGGTCTTAAGCAAGGAAGAAGTGAGAGAATCATCAATAAAGAAGCCTAACAATCAAGCGAAGGAGAAGAGAATACAACCGAGTTAATTTCAGATTTGTTTTAGGGTTACTTTCTTCCACACGTGTGAGATTACAGTGATATCTACTGCATGAAAGAGTTAAAGTTTTATAGTCATCTTGTGAAGGAAGATTTGGAAAGGAATCAAGTGAGTTTTTAAGCCGAGTTGAAGAAGTATAGTCTCCATATCAAGCAAAGGAAGTTGGAGGAAAATATCTCTCAAGTACAAAATCTAGGGTTTCTGAACCAGGGCCAAAAAGTTGCAGATTTATCCTAAAGGACCAAAATATTGAAGGGTAGCTTAGAAGGAGGAAAAGGCAAGAAGTTTGACTATTGTTGACTCAAGGAAGAAGAGGAAGCTTTGTGTCTTTGTCTTGGAGTGGAAAATAGGTCAAGTGTCTTGGTCTTGGTATTCATCAATTGAAGTCTCTATAAGAAGAATAGTTCGTTTGGGTTTTCCTCTGAATTGGGAGAGGTTTTGGCCCTGGCTGATGACCTACATTATGTGTCTCTTGTCTCTTTATTGTTTATGCATTAATAGTTGTTTGACAAAGAATACAATAATAATCTAAGTAAGGAGAATATCCTAATCTAAAGAAGTGAAAAGCATTCACAAGAAATTATCATAAGAAGAGAAATCACCTAATCTTGATTCTCTAAATTTCTCAATAGTTGGTGAATTTACTAATCAAATATAGTTAAAAATTATCCATATTTTTCATCACTCTTCACTGAAATCTCAAAATGAGTAATGTGGCTATAAAAATCATCAAATTTAACATGATATTTCATGTTCAAATGCCAACCATGTATGTTAGTTGTGTTTAAATAGATGTTATGTAAGGTTGTACAAGATACCAAATTGGTCACACAATTTCATGCTACTATATTAATTCATTGATACATAGTATGAACAAGATTAGTAGCTCACTGGTGTATATGGAACAACAATTTTAGGGTAGATTGAGTTAGAATTATGTGGATATTGTAGCATCTTAAAGTGGAGGTTGTTGGAACCATCGCTCAGCTGCCAAGGTTAAGGAATTTTATGACCCCTCCAATCTTGGGTAGTGGTTTCTTGGAATTGGTTTCCATCCTGCTCTATGAATTTTATCTTAATTTTAAAGTTTGTGGGTGGTTCCTTTCTGATTGTCCTGCTTCATTTCCCTTGAAGTCTACCCATTTTTCGGGTCTCAAGGTATTTTTTTGAAATTTGATGACTAAAAAGTTTCCTGTAATCCCAACTTGGTTTTAGTTTCTCCTTATCACTCCCATTAAGTTAAATTCCATTTCCCATAAACATACATTAAACATATAGAATTATGGAAATGAAATTTTTAGATTAAAACACATGGGACTGTCAACGGATGCTGAAAATAAATATGGACATAAATAGACCAAAAACACACATATTTTTTGTCAACTTAGACCCAGGAAAATCCCCTTCAATCTTCTCCGGGAAAACCTGTTAGAGAGCTCTTCAAATTTATTTATCTTTCAAGTTCAGGAAAAATACATTTGTAGACAAAACAAAATAGCAAAATACAATTTATCTCTTCAGCCCAAAACTCCTTGAAAATCGTGCCCAATTTTCCTTGATTTTTGTGCCCACTTGAAGCTGAAAATATGTATTGTATGGATACAAATTTTACTATGTGGATTTCGTATGTACTATATGGATTTCTGTACAGCTGTCTAGACTGTACTTTATAGATTCCGTACATATTGTACTGATTTCTATACGATTGTACGAACTGTATGGATTTAAAAAAAAAAACAAAAAAAAAACACAAAAACTTCTCTCGAATGATGTGCAACTCACAGCATTAAATGTCATTCGTATTGTACCTTATGTTGTCTTCTATGCCTCTATCTATGTGCCTAGCTTTGCCCATAAATCATTCCTTCATCATGTTGCAACAAATTTCTCCTTCAGAACTTTTCTCCAGCTCTTAGCATCCTTTCTCCAATTTTCTCATGAAGAATGAATGGAGTCTCTCTTTTCTTTTCCCCCTTTTGTTTCCCTAAATGACTTTTTGGAAACCCTAAGATCTAATGGCTCAGATTCTTTTAGATGAAGGGATGAGAATAAATGTGCATTTAATTCTCACTTTCTATTTTATAATTCGCCCATTAAATAAAGTACCCACTTTGTACTTTATGTCTAATGTCACTTTTCACTTTATAATTTAACATTGACTTTACCACTTATAAAGTCACACTTAGGAAAAGGATTATTTTGGACACTTTTCCCTAGGTAGAGACTAACCCATGTGAAACCACTTGTCCAAGGTACATTAAAAATCAACTCTCCCTCTTACTGAGGAAAGTGTTTCTCACCACACCCATCTTGTCCCTGAAATGGACATGCTTGCCTCTTGGCAAGGACTTCGTGAGAACATCAACCACCTCCTCATCTATTGATATATACTCCAGCTTCACTACCCCCTTCTGAACATAGTTCCTGATGAAATGATATATGATGTTAATGTGTTTTTACCTTTCATGAAACACTGGATTCTCTGTGAGTTTAATGCAACTTTGATTATCACAGTGAATAAATGTTGGTCTCAACTCTTGATCAAATAGGTCATACAACAACTTGTGAATCCAAATGGCCTCATAATTAGCCTGTCTAGCAGCCGTATACTCAGCCTCAGAAGAGCTCAAATCAAATGACTTTTGCTTTTGACTGAACCATGACAAAACTTCCGAATCCAATCCGAAGCAACACCCTAAAGTGCTCTTCATGTCAAACGCACAGCCTGCCCAATATGAATCTGTGTAACCTGCCAACCTCACTCCATCTCCCCACCTATAGTCCAGGCCATAATTAACAGTCCCCTGCATGTAGTGAAGAATGTGCTTTGCAGCTACCCAATGCACCCTCCTGGGCTCACCATGAATTGGCTAAGTGTGTTCACTACAAATCATATATTTGGCCTAGTGTTGACCAAATACATCAAGGACCCAATAAGATGCCTATATAATGTGGGATCCACCAAACTAGAATCTGAAGCATGAAGCTTCTTCCAGTTGGTGATCATAGGTGTAGACATGGGTCTACTGTTTTCCATGTGAAATCTACTCAAGGCAGCCACAACATACTGCCCCTACCCTAGAAAGATATGCCCCTCCTCCTACCACACCTCAAGCCCCAAAATGTAATGCATCAACCCAATGTCCTTCATCTCGAACTCCATAGAAAGATCCTCCTTGCAAACACTAATCAGTCTCTCTGCCCCAGTAATGAACAAGTCATCAACATACAGTACAAGAATGAGCGTATCATCCCCTACAACAATGTAGTATAGGTTTGGATCTGCATCACTCTTCATGAAACCCATTTGCTGCAAGTAAGCATCAATCCTCAAATACCAAGCTCTCAGAGCTTACTTAAGTCGGTAGAGTGCTCGCCTCAACCGACATACATGGGTCTCCTACCCAAGTACCTCAAAGCCTTGTGGTTTCTCAACATACACCTCCTCCTCTATAACTCCGTTCAGAAATGCGTTCTTCACATCCATCTGATGGATCTACCAACCCATTTCTATTGCAATAGAAATAAGGGACTAGATAGAAGTGTACCGAGCTACAGGAGCAAAGGTATCATCATAGTCAACTCCCTTTATTTGTGAGAACCCTCTAGCAACAAACCTCTATTTGAACTTCTGAATGCTGCCATCCACAACATGCTTCATCTTGTAGAGCCACCTAGAAGTCATAATTGATTTGCCCTCAGGCCTAGACACCACTTCCCAGACATTATTCTTAATTATAGAAGCATACTCCTCCACCATATACTCTCTCCATACCTCCTGGCTAGAAGCCTCCTCATAGCTAGTAGGCTCAGAGTCAAAAATGATAGTAGCCTTGGCTACATAACTGTAAAATCGCTTAGTTGGAACACTCTACTTGTTCACCCTCTTCGGAGGACCAACAGACTCCTCTTCCTTCAAGGTGTATTGAAGCCACCTGGGCCTCCTCTTTCTTGAAGAAGCTTGCCCATATGGAACGTCATCCTCTGCCCCCTAGTCTAGTGAACTTGAAGGTTTTCCAACTGACCCTAGTGTGCTTGTACCAACACCTTTCCTCGAAGAACCTGTATTGGCACATGTGCCTATGTCAGCTGAAGTTCCATGTGAACTTTATACCAGTGGACTCCCTAAAGAAGTGCTCGGTGAACTTGCCACTGGTGCCCTAGATGTCATTGGCACTAAAGTACCTCCTCTACCAGTCAATCTAGAACCATGAGGTCCTGCTCCTTGTACCTGACCTCCCTGCTAAGGAGAAGTTTGTGACTCTCTCTTAACATACTCTCGTGATCTCTGATAGGCCCTCTTCTCCTTGAACTTCACATCCCTCCTAATCACCACTGTCCATTTAGAAAGAATGAAGATCTGATAGGCCTTCTAAGTCTTGTTGTAACCCATAAATATACCCTTCTCTGCCATGGGTTCTACCTTCATCCTCTGCTCCTTGGGGATATAAGAATATGTGATACATCCAAAGATACGAATATGTCCCACATGAGGCTTATCTCCAGTGAAAGCATCCTCCAGCGTCATATTCCCCAATACTCTGTGAGGACTCCTATTCTGAAGATAAACAACATTATTGCGGGCCTCGGCCCACAAAAACAAAGGCAAACCCTGATCATGAATCATCGCTCTAACAGCCCCAAAAATAACTTTTTTCTTCCTTAAAACACCCCATTCTGTTGGGGGTTGTAAGGAACCCTGAACTCTCTCCTAATGCCCTCTTATGCATAGAAGTTAGAAAACCCACCATCGGTGTACTCACCACCATTGTCTGACCTCAAGACCTGAATCTTCCTACCTATCTGCTTTTCCACAAGAGCTTTGAACTCTTTAAAGCGACTGAAGACCTCACCCTTGGTCTTCAGGAAATATATCCAAGTCCTCCTAGAGTATTCATTAATGAATACAACATAATACTCATAACCACCCAAAGGCACATGAGACATACGACCACTAACATAATTATGAATCAAGTCTAGTATACCTGTAGATCTATTGTCTCTTGCTGGTAATGGTAACTTGGTTTACTTTCCAAAATCACACCCTCTATAGACCTAATAATGCTCGACACTGAAATCAGGAACTCTAGTAGTGATCACCCTTAGTACTCTCAAAGATCCATGATGCATATGTGCCATCCTCCGATGCCATAACTCGCACAAGTCTCTATTGCTGGTGGTACTAGTGTGAGTGCTACCAGATGTGTTACTCACCAATGCTCCTGCCAACTGAAAACTGAACCTGTATAGTTTCCTAGGGTGGAATCCAATCACTTTGGCTGAAGTGATGGAAGCTCCCCTGGGATGCATCAATACCTGCCCTCCTGAGAAAGTGACTTCAAACCCCTTGTCCTCCATAGCAGACACTGAAATCAAGTTCTTCTTCATCCCCAAAACATACAAAACATTCATGACCTTCAAAGGAGGCAAAGACTCCCTCTCAAAGGTCACATTCCCCACACCAATAGCTCTCCCAATGTGGTCATCTCCTAGTACAATCTCAATATCAAGTGCCCTCTTTGCAAACTCTGAAAAGAACTCTCGTGCACCTGTCATATGGTGGGAAGCCCCACTGTCTATGTACCACATATCGGATGATGTACTCCTACTAGATGTAGAAGTAGTAAATGCAAATTCCTAGTCAAACTATGAAGGAAATTGCTCCACCTCTGTTGAAGCTACAGTACCCTTCTTCCCCTTGTTCTTCCTCTTAGGACACATAGTAGCATAGTGTCCCATCTTCTTACATGCCCAACATTTGACTTTGGACATATTCATGTCTTTCTTCTTCTTCTTCTCTTTTCCCTTGGCCCCACATGATGAGGCCCCTTTCTTTGCCCTACCTTTGCTCTTCCCCCTCGCTCTTAAGGCTACATCCTCCTCATCTTCTATCTTCACCCAACCATTGCCATTCTTCTACATCTCATGCTACACACAATCATCCCAGAATCTGTCCCAATTGGGAAGATTCTCCCTAGAGGTAACAACATCTCCAAATACCTCCCAAGACTTAGGAAGTCCCACTACAACTATCCTAACTAACTATGTGGGTGAAATCGCCTCACCAATAGCAGGCAAATCATTAAATACATGTTTTACCTTGCCAAGATAATGAACTACACTTTCATCCTTAATCATCCTAATGTTCTTCAATTGTTCTTTGAGTACCATCTTCGTGCTCTCATTGGTACTGATAGAGCATGATTAGAGTTGTCCACATCTGATATGCATATGTGTTTCCTCTCACTTGAGGAACCAAATTATCCTTCAGCCCGTCCATCAAAATATTTTTTCCTTTGCATTATTTTTTGTGAATTCAACAAGTTCATCTGTAGCAGTAGGAGGTACAACCACTTACCGCACTATGTCCCAAACTACTGCCTCCTCAAACATTGTCTGAATTATGTCCTTCCAAATGGCATAGTTGGATACCCCATCTAGTTTGTCCTATATCCTTAAAAACATGGCCATGACTGTTGTCCAAAATTTAAAAAACCAAGAAAATGGAGAAAATGAACTTTCCAGCACACCTTGTTGTCCCAAAAGTTTAGTCTATGTGAAATTTCACCTTATTGTCCCAAAATATCAGTTTGTTATCCAAAAATTCAGTTTGTTGTCCAAACCACTGTTTGTTTTCCCAAACTACTATCTGTTGTTAAAACTGCAATTTTCAAACTGTAGCTCTGATACCATGTTGAAATTTGATGTATAAAAAGTTTCATGCAATCCTAACCCAATTTTAATTTCACCTTATCACAATCATTCAGTTAAATTCCCTTTCCCATAAACATACATTCAAAATATAGAATTTTGGAAATGAAATTTTCATATTAAAACACATGGGATTGTCAACACACGCTGAAAATAAATATGGACATAAACAGACCAACAACACACATAAAAATACACACAGATTTTTAGTCAACTCAGACCCAGGCAAAACCCTTTCAATATCTCTGGGGAGAACTTGTTAGAGAGCTCTTCAAATTTATTTATATTGCAAGCTAAGGAAAAGTAAATTTGTAGACAAAACAAAATAACAAAATACAACTTATCTCTTCAGCCCAAAACTCCTTGAAAACCGTGCCCACTTTGCCTCGATTTTCATGCCCACTTGATGCTGAAAATATTTACTATACGGATACAGACTATACGGATTTCTGTATGGTTTTATGGCCTATATGGATTTTTCAAAAAAATCCAAAAACTTCTCTCGAATGATGTGTAACTCACAACATTAAATGTCATTCGTACTATACCTTTTGATGTCTTCTATGCCTCGATTTTTGTGCCTAGCTTTGCCCAGAAATTACTCCATATTGTTGCAATAAATTTCTCGTTCAGAAATTTTCTCTAGCTCTCAACCTCCTTTCTCCAATCTGCTCATGAAGAATGAATGCAATCTCTCTTTTCTTTTCCCCCTTTTGTTTCCCTAAATTTGGGCAACCCTAATATCTAATGGCTCACATTCATTTAGATCAAGGGATGAGAATAGATGTGCATTTAATTCTCACTTTCTATTCTTTAACTCACCCATTAAATAAAGTACCCACATTGTACTTTATGTCTAAAGTCACTTTTCACTTTATAATTTAGCATTGACTTTACCACTTATAAAGTCAATTTCACTTTATAAAGTCACACTTAGGAAAAGAATTATTTTGGACACTTTTTCCTAGTTTGAGACTAACCCATCGGAAACCACTTGTCCAAGGTACATTGAAAATCAACATCTTTAGCTCTTTGGTGGTTCCTATGACATATTCAATTTCTAGTCTATTCCCACTCCTTTTAGGTGTTTTATGGCTTAATATTGTTGGTGTCCTGCTCTTTCGTTCAACCTTTTCCTACACCTTACTTCCTATGGTTTCCTAGTTATGTGGATTTCATTGTTGAAAATGTAGTAAGAAATTCCTAATTTAACTTTTCCTTGATTAAATTAGTAGAAATTCGAATTTCAATTTCAGTAGAATACTTGGAGGTAACTAACTAAGCTGACATGGATCTTGTCACTCAGTTAAATCAATAAATTTGAGTTGGAGACACTTGAGTTCATTTCTACATGATTGATTGTTAATTTGTAGCAATTTGTTTTAGTTAATTTGAGTAACTTTCAATGTAACTAGTTCTCACTATCATTAGAACTAGTGGAGGTCAAGATGAGGGCGTGTAACTTTTTTCACAGTGAGTGATCATCTAGGTAACTGGTCAATCAACCCAAAATAGTTGTTGCATGCAGAGAATTCGAGTTACCCAGTTGAGATTGGAGTTCAAGGGCAGTGTACTATCAATTGTAAACTAGTTCAAGTTGTACAGGTGGTGCATGTAGTCAGAAAAGCACCTAGAGGAATTAAGCAATCCTGATTGAGGAATCTCCTAAATAATAGGGGCTAATTCCTTGAGGAACAACACAAGGAAATAGGAGGTTGGAGGCTCAAAAATTTTCCTAAGTATTGGCCAAGGTCAGTCAGTCAAGTAGAGGATAGAAGATACAGGTGAAGATTGAGCTGGAGCTTCAACAGAGCATATTGTATTCATAAAGATTCTTTGATTAATGCAATACAAATAGTAAGGGGTTTTGAGCAGTCACTTTCCCTAGATAAATCTTTGTGTATGTGTGTTGAATCTTGATGCATGTTAATGATTTGTGTTCTCGATCATGAATTTACTTGCGCGGATCATTAGAGTAGCTTCTAGTCTTGTGATTTAGAAAATTTCATGAGCAGTTTAGAATCTACACATTAATTTTTACATGGTATCAAAGCTAGATTCACAGTAGAGAAGAGATTTTGAAGTTGTCAATGCAGGAGGTTCGAATTTGAAGATCAGTGTTAGAGGTTTTCCCTAAGACTGAGAAGATGGATTTCAATGGACTTGAGCTTGAGTATGATTTGAAGGGAACCACAAATTTTGTGGCATGGAAGATTCACATGGAGGTGGTATTGGATGATAATGGGTTGCTAGAATGCATCAAGACAGATGTAGAAAAATCCCCAGCATCTGATACCCGGGATCTTGCTGAGTGGAAGAAGGATGTGGCTAGAGTGAGGAGGATCATACTAGATGGAGTTCGGTATCATATTGTCTCGAATCTCCATGGGAAAGAGACTCGATTCACGATGTGGAAAACACTAATAGAGTTATTTGAGAACAATAGTGACTACAAGAAGTTGGCACTCAAGGACAAACTTCGAAGTATTAATATGCAAAATAATGAAACAATTTTGTAGTATCTGAGCAGGTTTACATAGTGTCGTGATGAACTTGGAAAGCTCAGTATTACTGTCCCTGAAGAAGATCTAGTAGCTCTATCCCACTTGGGCCTTCCCAAGAGATGGCATAGTTATCAAGATTCGATAATGGTAAAGAGAAACTACCAAGTTGGGAGCGGTTATGGTCTGATCTAGTGCAGGAAGAAATAATGTGGAGCAATAGAGACGTGACTTCATCCAACAGAGAGGATGAAGGAATTGTTCCTTCGCTAGAAAGTTAAAGAAAGGAAAAGGGAATAAATCCCAATCCAAAGCAGAATTTGGTCAAGGGGGAAAGAAGAAAGACTTGTCCAAAATCAATTGCTTTCATTGTGATGAAATGGGACACTATGCCACAAAATTTCCACACAATAAAGAAAGAAATAAGACAGTAGGAGGAGCAGTGGGCGAAGCCTTGGCTTCACAGTTTGAACTTACCCTCATTTCATGCATGGCAAGCATAGTGATGGGTAGTGTATGGTATCTTGACAGCAGTGCCACATTGCACATGATGGGCAAGAAAGAACTTTCAGATAATTGGAGGATAAGGATCTCCAGATGCACATCGAGATGGGAGATGATAGAAGGTACAATGCGATTAACATTGGTACAGTTACTTTTTAGAGGGAGTTTGGCTCCCCTCTCAGGCTCAAGGATGTGATGTATGTATCGTGTTTAAAGAAGAATCTAGTTTATGTCTTGGTGTTGGAAGACCGTGGCTATGATGTGATATTCAACAAAATGAAGGCTTCCTTGAGACACATCTCCACAGGACAAGTGAAGCAGATCAAGATTCAAGTGAAGAACCTATACAAATTAGATGTGGAAGATTGTGATACATTGAGCACAAAAGCAGAGAAGGTGCAGAGCCGAGATGTCGATGAATTATGGCATAGAAGATTTGGTCATTTAAGTCATGGCACTTTGAAGATCATATAACATATTTCTACTAGCTTCCCTGATGGAGCACTAGAGCAGTGGGATACATGTAAAGGGTGTGCCTTGGGGAATTACATAAAAGCCATATTCAATGATCGGGAAAACAGGGAACATGCAATCCTTGAAAGTATCCACTTTTATGTTTCTGGACCTTTCTTGACAATGTCCATTGCTAAGCACAAGTATTATGTTATATTTGTAGATGATTTCTCATGGAAGTGCTAGATCTACTTCATGCAAAAGAAAGACCATACATTCTCCAATTTTTTTGAATTTAAAGCACTTGTTGAGAAAGAGACTGGCAGGAAAGTGAAGGTTCTTGGGAAAAATAATGGTGGTGAGTATGCGTTGAATGAATTTAAAACTTTTTGCGCAAAGGAAGGCATTCGATTGGAGTTGACAACACCTCATAACCCACAAAAAAATGGGGTGGCTAAGAGGAAGAATAGAAGTATTGATGTTGCATGAAAAAATCCTACCTCTACACTTGTGGGCTGAGGCATGCAACATAGTGGTTTATTTGCAAAACAAGGATCCTCACAGGATTCTTGGCATGAGTACACCAGAGGAAGATTTTTCAGGGATGAAACCAGATGCATCACACTTCTAGATCTTTAGATTATCAGTTTATTGCCATGTTTCCAAGGAAGCAAGGAAAAAGATAGATCCTACAACAGAGTTGGGAATATTTGTGGGGTACATTGGTACAACTCACAACTATTGTGTGTACTTTACATCCCTCAGTTAGGCAGTGGTTAGACGAGATGTGAATTTTGATGAGGACAAGGAAATGAGGTGTTATCTTGAGAGGGAGCCTTAGTTGCAGCATGATCGAGAGCTTTTGGATCCATAGGAAGAACCTCAGGAAGTTTTGGAGCAGCCATAAGCAGAGGAGAAAAGAGTGGAGACATCCACTCAAGCAGAGATATCTAGAGAAGGAAGGAAGTGGACCAGGGAAGTTGACATATTATTGTAGGATGCTAGAGAGAATGTGGGAGCACCCACATCACAACGTAGGCAGAGGAGGTCACCAGATCATTACAGTGGCTACATGGCTCTGATGAGCGAACTTGTATAGACAGAGCCATCCTCTTTCGAGGAAGCTATATAGAAACTGGTATGGGTTGATGTTAGGGAAGAGGAATATGATTCTATTGTCAAAAACAATGTTTGGGAAGTGATCCTAAGACCAGCAGAAAAATTAGTGGTTGGTTCGATATGTATTTATAAGGTAAAGAATGAAACATACGAGAGAAAAGAGAAACACAAGGCCATATTTGTGGCCAAGGGGTTATCTCAGGTTGAGGGAATTGACTATGGGGATACCTTTGCTCTAGTATCAAGGTACTCATCGATCAGGTCAATTCTAGCACTATTAGCGCAGATGGGGTGGAAGATCCACCAGATGGATGTGAAGAAAACATTCCTCAATGGAGTTATTGATTAGGAGGTTTATATTGAGCAGAAAGAGGGGTTTGAGACATTTGATAGAGAGTCGCATGTGTGCAGACTCAAGCAAGAATTGTATGGACTCAAGAAAGCACCTTGTGCTTGGTATACCAAGGTCGAAAACTATCTCACCGGTTGGTTTGGGCTTCACAAAAGGTGAAACAAATGAAAAACTTTATCACATTGTGGTAGGAGTTAAATTATTGATTATCATATTATATTTCAATGACTTGATCCTTACTAGTGATGATCAACTGATCAAATCTTGCAAGGAGGACCTTGCAAGGGAGTTCAAGATGAAGGACATGGGAATCATGCATTATTTCCTCAATTTGGAAGTTTGGAAGGAAGATGGGGAACTATATGTATCTCAAGGAAAGTATGCCAACGAGATACTAAAGAAGTTCCACAAGGAGAGTATCAAACACATGGACACTCATCTAGCAGCTAACTAGAGGAAAGAGGATGCCACTTTAGGTGAGGAAGTGGAGGCTACCATTTACAGGAATCTTCTGGGTTCACTTATGTATTTGGTGAACACACGATTGGACATGTGTCATGCAGCTAGCCAACTTAGTTAAGTCATCGTTAAGCCAACCAAATTGCATTGGAAGGCAACAAAGCATGTGTTGATACACCTCAGAGGCACTACTCAATTTGTTCTTTGGTACATACTAATAGAGGGAGTGAAGTTGCAAGGATTCAAAGATGCAGATTGGGTGGGGAGTCCATCAGACAGGAAGAGCACTTCAAGAGGAATTTTCAGTGCTGGGTCAGCAACATTATCTTGGTACAACAGGAAGCAGAGATCTATGGCACTCAGGTCAACAAAAGTTGAGTACATGGCTGAAAGTCAAGCATCATGTGAGGCTATATGGATGAGAAAGATTATTGCTGGGTTATTTGGTCAAAAGATGGATCCTATAGTGATTTATTGTGACAATTATAGTTGTATCAAACTGTATGAGAATCCAGTATTTCATGATCGATCCAAGCATATCGGCATTAGGTATCACCATATACAAGATTGTGTGGAGAGGTGGATTATGTTGTTGCAATACATTCTGAGAGAGGAACAAGACGCAGATATATTGACAAAGGATTTGTAAAGATAAAAATTTGAGTTCCATAGAAGAAGGATTTGGATATATGATAATCCCTTTCTTGCTGTGAAGGAATGTTGAAAATGTAGCAAGAAATTCCTAATTTAATTTTCCCTTGATTAAATTAGGAGAAATTCGAATTTCCATTTTAGCAAAATACTTGAAGGTAGTTAGCTAAGGTGACATGGCTCTTGTCACTCAGTTAACTCAATAAATTTGAGTTTGAGACACTTGAGTTTAGTTCTACATGATTGATTGGTAATGCGTAGCAATATATTTTAGTTAATTTGAGTTATTGTCTGTGTAACTAGTTCTTATTGTCAGTGGAACTAGTGGAGGTCAAGATGAGGGTGTGTTAATTTTTTCGCACTGAGTGTTCATCCAATTAATTGATCAATCAGACAAAAATAATTGTTTCATGCAGAGAATTCAAGTTACCGAGTTGAGATTGGAGTTCAAGGGAAATGTACTATCAGTTGTAAACTAGTTCAAGTTGTAGATGTGGTGCACGCAGTCAGAGAAGGACCTAGAGGAATTGAGCAATCCATATTGAGTAATTAACAAAATAATAGGGGCCAATTCCTTGAGGAATAACGCAAGGAAATATGAACTTGGAGGCTCGAAATTTCAGCTAAGTATTTGCCAAGGTTAGTGAGTCAGGCAAAGGATAGAAGATATAGGTGCAGTTTGAGCTCAACCTTGAGCAGAGTATATTGTATTCATCCAGAATCTTTGATTATTGCAATACAGATAGTAAGGGGTTTTGAGCAGTTTCTTTCCTCTAGATAAATATATGTGTATGTGTGTTGAATATTGATGCATGTTAATGATTTGTGTTCTCGACTATGAATTTAATTCCGCAGATCAATACAGTAGCTTCTAGTCTTGTCATTTAGAAAATTTCATGAGAAGTTTAGAATCTACACACTAATTTCTACATTCATGTAGGGATATGTTTCTATGAGCTAGTTGTATATTGGTTTTTCTTTCCTTGGGGTGGCTTAGGGGACTCTAGTATCTCTACTATTGTTGGTTTGTAGTTGGGGGGACCCTGTTTGGTTTTTCTCTCTATGGGGTAGTTGGTTGAGGCTTTGATTTTGTGTTTGGTATAACCTCAATGCCTTTTCAAAGGATGCACAATGATATAGGGGTTTGTGAGTGTATCCATCAAGGTTGGCCACATGCTTAGGCCCAAGCCTAGTGTAACAAACCCATGTTAAATTTTCATGTAATAAAGGGTAGCAAAGGAAAAATAAGACCAAGGTCACGGGACACATATTCCAAGTTGAATGTTGGGCACAACACTTTAGTGGGCATCAATTTTGGTTTATTATGGTTATGGAAATTGGCAAAGGCATTGAAATAGGCATAGAGGCATTAATTGGAATTTAATTATGATAAATAAGGAAAATAGGAGAAAAGGGAGTTGAAGAGACACATATTTGCATGCTAAGGAAATGAAGGAAAATGGAAAAAAAAAGAGACATCAATAATAAAAAGGCTTCAGAGAATCAGTTCATAAATTTTGTTGGTTTAGCTTTTGTCAGTTCAGTTTGGCTCTCTCCTTTCATCCTCTCTCTCATACACTCTTGCACACTTAGAGTATTCTTGGATAATTTTGGCATCCACTTGGTTGGGAGAAAGGCAAGCAAGCAAGCAAAGTAAGGAAAAGGACAAGCAAAGGAAAGCGAAGGAAAGTAAGGATAAGATTGGATCAACAACTTTAATAGGAGGATTTTGCAAGGAACAAGTCGCATGTGTGATTTCCTAGTTGAGGTGTGAATGCATGGTACATTTAGTTATAT
Source organism: Pinus tabuliformis (assembly GCA_031772625.1). NCBI lineage: Eukaryota > Viridiplantae > Streptophyta > Pinopsida > Pinales > Pinaceae > Pinus > Pinus tabuliformis. Next base: position 867,284,859 of record CM062813.1, on the reverse strand, counting down.
ATTTGGTTCATTTGTTTTCATGGGCATGGGTTTTTCATGGTTCAATAGTGGTTTCATCCCTGCCTTTCCATTTCATAGATAGCTATGGTGTGATGGGAGTCCTTCTTAGTTGAGTTTTGGATTGCTAGAAGGTTTTAGAACCGAGTGAGGTGGTCTTAGGAAAATTCCCAAGTGTTGGGGATGGAGATGGTTTTCTCTAGGAAGCCCTTGATAGGTGGGTAGAGACTAGAAAATTCCTCGAGCTATGGTAAATAAATTCTAAGGCATCAAAGCTCGGTTTGGTTTTATGATCTCAAGATCGGTTTAGGTGAAGTCACAATAGCTTGAAGTTGGAGGTGGTTTAACCTCTGGAGTCCGTAGTTGATTAGGTCTTGTTTTATCTCATGAGATACCATATTTATGCTTGGAATATGGAACGGGGGTGGTTGGAAGAAAGAAAGATTTGGTTCAGCCCAATCTATGGTCAAGTGGTACATGGAAGTCTTGACTTGGTTGGAAATTTGCATACGTTAATAAGAGTTGTTTTTGTATTGTTATCTATGAGCACTTTTACTTATTATTATATGGATTTGATGATTTATTTGTCATGGTTAATATTCTGGTTATGTGTTGGTTATAAGCATGGTTCTATGATGCTCTCTATTAATGGATATTGTTCATGATTTGATAAGTATTTGAATGGTTGATGAGTGCATGGGCTAAAAAGTGTTTTTGAAGCTACTTGAGAGGGTGTTAGACCTTCTTGGTGATTATCAGATGAATTTAAAATATTTGTAATCATCCCAGAATCTGTCCCAATTGGGAAGATTCTCCCTAGAGGTAACAACATCTCCAAATACCTCCCAAGACTTAGGAAGTCCCACTACAACTATCCTAACTAACTATGTGGGTGAAATTGCCTCACCAATAGCAGGCAAATCATTAAATACATGTTTTACCTTGCCAAGATAATGAACTACACTTTCATCCTTAATCATCCTAATGTTCTTCAATTGTTCTTTGAGTACCATCTTCGTGCTCTCATTGGTACTGATAGAGCATGATTAGAGTTGTCCACATCTGATATGCATATGTGTTTCCTCTCACTTGAGGAACCAAATTATCCTTCAGCCTGTCCATCAAAATATTTTTTCCTTTGCATTATTTTTTGTGAATTCAACAAGTTCATCTGTAGCAGTAGGAGGTACAACCACTTACCGCACTATGTCCCAAACTACTGCCTCATGACCTGTAATTTACATGTTCACCATATGTTTCATGAAATTTATAATTTGTACTAGGAATTCTAGGTCAAGTTTTCGCTTCATGTTTGAATGTTTAACATTTTCATCATGTTAATTATGATTCTGGAAAAGTACATGCAGTTTTTGGAAGTGGTCTCGAGGCTAGCCTAGAAAAGTGGCTCAGATCTCGGAATTTTTGTCACTAAATTGGAGGATTTAGGTTAACCACATGGAAGTAAGATTGTGAGTATGTTTGGGGCCTCATAACTGCACTCTTTCCTTGTTGTGCATGCGGTTGGGGTGTTAGGTCAATGAAAAAAGGTTTCAGCTCAAGGATTAATCACCTAGGGTGGATGTTCATCTCCTAAGTGATATGTAGTCCCTGTAGGTTGTGAATACGTGTTTAGTTTGTAGGCCTCACTTCCTTAACGAAACTTAGAGGTTGGGTCATGTCATAATAGCACTCGACGTCACATTTATCCTAGGAGCTTGTAAAAGTGGGTAATGTTGGGAGGAGGCGTTTACAGATTGGTATCAGAGCAAGGTTACAGCACTAGACCTCAGGGTAAACATGTATAGTTATGCATGCATGTCGATTATATATGTTCCTAATATGCATGCATTGGGATGGTTATATTTATCATGCATGTGATTATTATTGTAGTTTTGTGCCACCATGTATGTTGTTGAGATGTTGATAGGTTGATGTTAGATATATAGATATATAGATATATCTATATAGATATATATTATGCTAATCTGGATTGATTTGTGTAAACAAGGTAACCTCCCATGAACTTCACTAAGCTATGATTTTGATTATGTTTATATTTGGTTTATCTAACATGGTATGTTTGCAGGAAGAAAAAGATCAAAGATGGTAAGTAAAATGGTGGACTACATTTCACATGACTCTCCTTATAGATCAGTTAAGCAACAAGGAGATCAGTAATCCTATGATATAGCTGATACACTGAGAAGCTTGAAGGAAGAAATCTAAAGATGCAAGGCAGATAATGACATGATAATTCAATCATAGGAAAGACTTGCCAAAGCTCAGGAAAATAAAGTTGAGGTTAATGAAGTGATCCTTCAAAACCTATAAGATTTTCAGAAAGGGACAACCATGAACCATTCATGGACAGGAGGAAAGGATTGTTGGGGCATATGGTAGAAGGTCTTGATCATGATATATTTTGGATAGGGATGGCATAGTCAGAGGTGGCAGATGGTTGGATACACCTAACATGATAGGTAGTGCTTATGGGTTTTATTCTAGTTCTGGTTTAGAGATACATCATTTTCATCATCGCCATCATCATTATAGGAGGAGTGAGAAGCAATATTTTTAGATGATTTCAAGAAAGCCAAGCCTCCTACATTTGATGGGGATATGAAGAAACTGGAAGATGTAGAAACATGGCTAATTGGGTTAAAGAAGTTATTCGAGTTGCATGATTATACAAATAATATGAAGGTCAGGATAGCTATTTTTAGTCTCAAAAGAAAAGCAGATATCTGGTGGGAAGATGTGAAGTGTGTCATAAGCATCAAGGTAGAAGCGTTGAGTTGGCATGATTTTAAAAGACTCTTCAGAAATAAGCACTTGTCTCAGAGATATTATGATGGAAAGGCCAAGGAGTTCTATGAGTTGAAGATGGGATCTATGATAGATGAAGAGGACATGAAAAAATTTATGGAGTTTTTGATGTATGTGCCTTATCTCAAGGATGAGAAGGAAAAGGTTCAAAGTTTCATCAGTCAATTACCTTTAACATTCAAGGATTGGATTGATTATGATGAGCCTTGGTCTTTGGAGGAAATCATCGGTAAATTGAAGCGAAAGCCTGAGAAAAAGTGGGATTGGAAAGGGAATGAGAAGGCTAAAGGAAAATTACCTTAGAAGCAAGGAAGACCTTAGGATGTAGGTGAAAAGGAAAATGTGTTTCCTTACAAGAATTTTAGTGCAGCTGAGAAGGGACATTGACCTAAGCCTGGAGAGAAAAAAAATAAAGGTAGTGTTATAAACATATTTGGGCACTACAACCCCAATCACATATGTCCATAAACTAAGGGCTCTCAAACCCCTAAAAGTGTTGTTCCATAACCTAAAGGATCAAGGTCAACTGTTTACATCATTTCCCAGAAGTTCTCCCTGAAAAACTGCTTATAACTGGTCAAAACTAGACCATACAGACTGCTCCATGTTGAGGGTGCGATGCATCTCTCCTATTACACATGGGGGGTGCAATGTATACTGAAAATCCCTTTTGTAGGGTGCGATGGGCGAGAGCAGACAAATGGCAGAGGTAGTTTGCTAGGTGGAAACTCAAAGAATCTTCTAAAAACTGCTCATATGACACTTGCCTCTCTAAATTCGCCCAGGGATGAGTAAGAGATCATGAAATCTCCAAGTGGAACCAAGAACTATTAGTGAAATGACACTAATAAAAATCCCATAAGCTGACTCACTCTCCTCCAAACATCTATATATGGATCCCTCATCCTAGAGATCCAGAGGCTGGAATTTTGTAATTTGTAAGGAAGTGATGTTGGTTTCTCTTTGAGACATTGTATTGTTGGGTGATCTTGCTTTTTATGAGGTGAAGAGGGCTTTCATCCTGGGAGGATGATGCTGGATCAGAGAGCTTGGTTGTAATCCTCTCTTCTACTACTTTTATCAATAAAGTTATTTGAGTTTTCCTCCATATACTTGTGTATCTTTGAATCTTGTATTTGTATATGCATTTGTATGGTTAATGTACATCTGATCCTATATTGTTTATGGTTATAGATATCTATGCTTTGATGGTATTTTGCTGCTTTGACTCTATAGGTGTTCTTTGAAGTGGGACAAGTGAGAAAGGAGTGGTGAAAGCTCTATCAAAGGAGAGAGGAAACAAGCAAGGAGACTAGCGAAAGACTGAGGTTGGTACTCTTTGGGTCTCTCTCATCTATCTCTCATAAAGGAAAACACAAATAACTTTAGTTTGTTTGTTTCTAAGATAGCTACCCATCTTAGTGGGACTAGCAGCTCTGAATGGACACTAGTTTTCCTGATAACAAAATGGCGACTCCACTGGGAAGTGAATAGTTTGTTTGTTTTGTTACTGTTGTTTGCTTTATAAACTATAGATGGAGCCCGAAGTTAAGCCAGCTAGCCTTCGAATTGCTTTTGCTATGCAACTGCAAAGTAGATCAACGCTACTTCAGTCAATCTCCAGGTAGTTTATGAACCGAACATCTGACTTGCAAACATCCTAAGTTCCCTGGTGGTAGCTCAAATAACCTCATTAGATCAGCCCCTATACTTTGTGTTTACTATCTATCATTAGCTCAGCCTAAATCCCTAAACTTAGCTGCAAACTGTAAGTGAAAACCAACTTCAGTCTCGTCTCTGGACCATTGCACTCTCTCTCATTGGAAATCTGGATGCATCGCACCTCCCGTGTGTTGCAGGTGAGATGCATCCTTGTTTCCCTATGTTACAGGTGCGATGATTGAGTAAGACTTTTTCTGCCTCCAGATTTTGGTTTTTTCTTCATTGTCTTCAACTTTATTCAGTAGTTTTGTTGTCTATGATCAGTATATCATTGTTGAAACCATCTTCCTTTACGTTATTCAGGTTCCATTGATAAATAATTATGAATTTTTTTATGTATTTTTCGTCATTTACAGTTCTGCTTTGCAAACAGTAGCTTAATCGAACTATCGTCTTTTGATTTGAAAGTGTCGCAAGTGTCGTTTTCAGTCAAGAAAAAGAGTGTCGTAAAGTCTTCCTCTTTTAGATAGTTGATTACACTTTTTCCATTGTATTTTATTTGAATCATTAGTATCTCAAGTGTCGAAAGCAATTTTAAATTCAAAATCGCAAAGTGTCGTCTTAGTCTTCCTTTCGTTTTTTGAAGAGAAAATTGTTAGTACTGTCGCTTTGAAAGAAGATAGTTCAGATCTGTACTTAGTTTTATTTTTGTCATTCTCACATTAAGGAAATTGAAAAACAAATACATGCATGTGCATTTGCATTTAGACTGCATGCGGTAATTGATTTAGGCAAAGTGCATCCAGTGTGTGCTCTCTGCTCTATGTTGAAAGAATTTTACTTCTCTTTCCTTAGTAGCTAGGATTTTCATTGCTAAAAGAAAGTAAACAATTGTTTATCATCTTAGATTGCAAATTTAAGAATTGTATATCTACATCACGCGGTGAACCTTAAAGGCAAACTTCTTAAGAAAGATCAACTTTAAAATAAACCTCAATGAACATAAAAACGCTTTGGAACCTAACGCACAACATTTAGAATTCTAGGCTAGAGACATATTGCGGCGTCGTAAAGCCTGGTAACTATCGTTTTCAACGTAGGTTGGGTGATTCATCCTCTTTGATACAAAAAGTGCCAGTACGGACTTGTGCTCCCATGTACCGTCGAGTATATATTGGGAAACCACAATAGGCTATATCCTTTATCCTTAGGAAGTCGTCGATCACAATGCACTGAACATAGCATTCGGGAAGATTGACTGTCGTACTGTAAAAAGTATTCTGCAGTTTTACAATTGGTTTGGTAATCCCTATATCTAGATTTCTAGAGAAGTCACTTTCGTTCCTTTTCAAACTCCTTAAAAGAAAAGGTCCATCTGAGCACTCATCACTTCAAGCTCATTAAAAAATCGAAGGCGACTAGAGTCATATTTAGCTTTTTCTCGACTCTTAAAAATTGAAAAAGAAAGTTGTGTCAAAGCGTCATAAAATTTATTTTAATCGAAATAATGTCACTGTTCCCTTTTTGGTCTTAGGTTGAGAAAATGGAGTCTACCAAACAAGGATTTCCCCTTGGAGGAAATCCTAGTCCCTTCTCCTCTTGGGGAGGTGTTGGTGCTCCACACAAAACTACATTGTCCCTTCTAGGACTCACAATTGGCCTGCCAGTATGGCTTTTCTCGACCTCTATCATTCAAAACACCGCAATTCCTCAGCAATAAAATCAGTAACCAGATGATCCTGAAGTCACTCCCCCACCTTCTACTTCGTTTGTTTCTCCCTCTCCTTCTTCCTCTTCGCTTAGTGAAACTAGTAACACTAAAAACCAAGTAACTGAGAAGAAGAAGAAAGGGAAGGAGAAGAAGAAGAAGAAGCCAACGGCGAAAGGGGGCAACCATGCATTGTCTGGCGAAAATCCACACACTGCACCTTCCAAACCTAAATCTCCATGTTTCATTTGCAAGGGAGAAATCTATCATTGAGATTTTCCCTGCATCCCACGGATCCTGAGGGACTAGTCTCCCCGCTTGCACAATTAGGTGTCTTCAACCTCTGATGATCATGTTGAGAGCACACCATCAACTAGTGAAAATGAAGTCAATGGACAGAAAGGAAGATCTAGATTTCCTTATAGGCTATGTGAAGGCAATCATGCCGTCCATCGTTGTCCCTTCTTGGACGAAGCTAAAAGAGTCTTGGATAACCGTCCTGCTTCAACGCAGTGACTTCCTCTTGGATACAAGAAACTCTTGCCGAGTCCATCGCTAGTTGAAAATCTAACTGACACACCTTTTTTGTTGGCCGAAGCACTTATCATTGAACAAAAACCCTCTGAGTCCACACCGGACCAAAGTCAACAAGTCGAGATGGCAGTCGACCCAGTCTTGTCTTCAGAAGGGCCACCTTCAGATGATATAGCCACTAAAGAGAATGAGAATGACACAGTTCAAATTCTTTTTGTTAACACAGAATCCGATGAACATGGGGGAAATCTACCTGTTCCTTTACCGTATGAAGGAATTTCGTGAGAGATTCATCTGGCCTTTTATTCGGTCCCTCCTCCAAGCAATCTAGTCGTTTCCTTTGATTGGAATCTACTAGGGAGACCCTGCCTACCATCTAATGTACCATTCTAAATCATAGTACAAGCTTATAGAATGATCATGGTTGGTACTATCATAGATGAAGGGGCTTCTGTGAGTATCCTTTCCTCAATTGCTTGGAAAGCACTTAGTTCACCATCGCTTCTGCCTAAGATTCGAAATCTATCAGGCTTCAACAAAGGAACTAGTCGACCATTAGGGATCCTTCCAAATTTACCTATAACTTTGAGAAGGAAAACCATTCATATAAACGTGATGGTAGTCTAAGGGCCTCTAGATTACAATCTACTCCTTGGGCGTGTCTACATTTATAGCATGGGAGCTATTGTTTCCTCACTGTTATAGACATTTTTGTGCCTTACAACTATAAGCATGAAATGTCCATAATCCAAGGGATCCAAAGTCCCTAAACATGTTGTTCCTACCCCTAGAGGAACAAGGCTAACAAACTACAGCAATTCACAGAAGTTATCCACCAGAAACTGCTCAAAAACAAGTCAATTCAAGATCAATTTAGAGGCTCCACTAGCTGCCTGCGTTGAAATGCAGAGGCTACACTGGCTAGTTGCATTGCAATGCAGGTGGAAGCACTACCAAGGTGCGCTGAGCGGGAAATGACAAATGGCAGGGTCCTTTGTGCGAGGTGTAAAGACTGTGGAAGCTTCCAGAATCTTCCTCCATGACACTTGCCTTGCTGAGTTCGACTAAGTGATGAGTAAGAGGCTCTTAGTCTCCAAGTGGAAGCAAGAACTGACAGAGAGAGAGGACACTAGTCAGATCTCAAGCTGACTCATCCTCTCTCCAAACATCTATATATGGATCTCTCCTCCATGAGATCTAGAGGCTGGAATTTTGTTATTGCAAAGAATTGTTGTTGGTTTGAGATTGGAATCATTGGGTGCTTAATGCTTTGAAGGGAGGTGAAGAAAGGATTTCATTCGCTGGGAGGTAGATGCTGGATTGGAACTCTCTTGGTTGTATCTTCTCCTGAACCTTGTTATTTCATCAATAAAGCTATCTTGGTTTCTCCTATATACTGATGTGTCTTTGATGTATGATTGCATTAGTATGTTTAGTTTATTTCTAATCCTGAACTAGTTATGAATATGAATCTATGTCTTTGTGTAGTGTTCCCTTCTTGTGATCTTGCAGGAACCTGTTGAAGCTGGGCGAGTGAGAAGGCAAGTAGCTGGGAACTCCCAAAGAGAAGAGAAACCGGATCGGGGGACAAACGGAAGACATCGGTTAGTCCATCCATTTCTCTTTATTCTTAATTCATAAAGGAAGAATACTAGAATAGCTGTTTCTGTTTGTTGCTAAGGCACTGTCACACCTTAGGTGGATAGGATCGTCCTGCATAGGCATTTTTCCCCACAACAAATTGGCGAATCCGCTGGGGAGATATGTTTAGTCATTTTATTTGTGTTTCTATCATTGTTTGTTTCATAGACTCAAGAGCAGCAATCGAACTACATCTGATATTCTCAGATGCAAAGTAGACAGCTGCTGCTTTGATCCAATCACTGGATTTGTCTATGATCTGAACAATGGACTCACAAATGATTTGATGATCCTTTGTGATAAATCTTAGCCCTCCTTCAAATCATCCCTTTGATTGTACCTTGCTTGTTGCTTTTATTTGGCCTGAAACCGTAGATTAATCAGCAAACCGTGACCCAGAACCCAGAGAAGAACTCTCCTTTCTGCTCCAGCGCAGGCTCTGTGAAGAGACTTTGCATTTCAACGTAGTTCCCGTGAAGGCTACCTGCGTTGCAATTCAGTTTCTCTGTTATACAGGTGCGCTGATCCAGCTTAGGCCTTGTGCAGCTGGGGTTCTCTGCTCTGTTTTGCCTTGTTTTGATCTCTGTTTTTTGCAGCCTGTAACCAGCATAGGTACCTGTCTGATAACCCCTTTTCTCTGCTTTAATTCCGCCTCCTTTTGTACAAAAATACTGTGAGTGTTTTTATGTGTTTGTGGCGTCATTTACAGTTTTCCATTGCAAGAGTGAAATAGTCATCCTGTAGCCCTTGATTCAGATTTGTTGATTGTGGTCTTAGGAGAGAGTTCATGGGCTGTTTACAGTTGGTTATACATTTACTGTTGCTTTTGGTTTGAGTTTGTCTCTTTTAAGTGTCGAAACAAGTGTTCATTTCGAAAATCGTAAAGTGTTGTAATCTCTTCTACCCTTTCTGATTTCGAAAAAGTAAACTTGTTTGTATTAGTCATTTAAAAGCAAATTCAAAGTTGTGCAAAAAGCTTTCTTTTTAGGCATCAATATTAAGAAAGCGGAAAACAAACACTTGCATTGTGCATTTGCATCTTGATAGTTTGCATGCTTGATTTAGGAAAAGTGCATTTAGAGTGTGCTGATTGCTCTTTGAGAAAAGATGGTGTCTTTCTTTTCCCTTTGTAGCTAGGATTTTCATTGTTGAAAAAGAGATAAAATTTGCTTATCATCTTTTAGATTGCATTTAGGAAGTTGTATCTACATCTCGTGGTGAACCTCAAAAGGCAAACTTCTAAGAAAGATCAACATAAAATAAACTGAATGAACTTAATAACGCTTTGTAACATAACGCACAACATAGAGGTCTAGGCTAGAAACGTGTTTCGGCGTCGTAAAACCTGGTATCTGTTGGCCTCGCTGATGGTTGGGTGATTCCTCCTGAGGGACCAAAAGTGGCAGTACGGATTGTGCTCCCACATACCGTCGCGTATATATTGGGAGACCCCTATAGGCTCAAAACCTTTATCCTTAGTAAGCCGTGTCGACTACCCTACTGATCGCAATGCACCGAACACAGCATTCGGGAAGATCGACTGCCATACCGTAAAATGTATTCTGCAGTTTTGTGATTGGTTTGGCACACCCTCTACCTAGATCTCCAGAGCAGTTCCTTTTGGCATTTTTTAGACTCTATAACGGAAAAAGTCCATCCGAGCATTTGTCACTTCGGGCTCGTTAAAACATCGAAGGCGACTAGAGTCATCTTTTGTTTTTTCTTGACTCTTTAAAATTGAAAAAACAAGTTGTGTCTAAAGCGTCATTAAAATTTATTTTAACGGAATAATAAATCACCCTTATTCTCGCATTGATCTTTCAGTTGAGAAAATGGAGCCCTCCAGCCAAGGAATTCCCCTTGGTGGAAGTCCTAGTCCCTTCTCCTCTTGGGGAGATGTTGGAGCGCCCCATATGGCCACATTGTCGCTTCCAGGACTGACAATCGGCTTGCCTGTCTGGCTCTTCTCAACTAATGTTGTTCAAAGCACCACTATTCCTGAACAATCGAATCAGCAGTTAGACCAGTCCAGAGCTGCCCACCAACCTTCCACTTCCTCTAACTCTTCCTCTCCTCCTTCCTCTTCGCTTGATGGAGCTGGAAAAGCCAAAAGCCAAGCTCCTAAGGAGAAGAAGGAAAAGAAGAAGAAAGAGAAGAAGAAGAAGGAGCCAAAAGCGACTGGGGGAAAGCGAATGGCGTCTAATGAAAATCCACACACTGCACTGACCAGGCTTAAATCGCCATGTGTCATATGCAAGGTGTTAGCGCTTGAAATTTCACCTCAGGCTGAGAACGGTAAACCTCAAGGCTACATCAAACCATTCAGCCTCGTAGCTAGCCCTACGGGGCAGGAGAAGGCTCTCTCCGGTCAATCTCGGTAGATCTTCAATGGGATGAGATGACCAACAAGGTAACACTGATATTAGGCTAGTAAACTGATTAAAAAGGTTGATTTGGGGTTTTTTGGGTTTTTGGTGGCAAATTGAGAAGAGGGCAATTTTGGGTGCGGGGATTGGACACAGTTTCTGCAGGGGGTTCCTTGGGGCGAGGTAGGAGACAGTGTTGATGCCTTCAACCGAGGTGGATGGTCAGGAATGAAAGATAAAGAGCTAAAGAGAGCAAACAATAACTTTGAATTCTCTTTAGACAGAAGAAAACATAGAAATTAAACAAATTTAAAAGCAGAGCATGGCAAGCATGAATTCTTACTTTAACACTTCATTTGTTTAATGTGCAGCAGTAAAGGGAAGGAAATGATTCACATAAACACACTTACAAGAACATTGAGAAACACACCATCAACACATGAGTCCACAAGAATCCCAAAGAGGACTGCAAAACCCTGGTCTTCCTTAGCCAAAAATTGCAGAGATACAGTGAAATAATACAATGATAGCTTCTCCCTCAAGAGTCCAACCTTCCAACCCCTGAAAATGATTAAGAAAATACATAACATAGGCAATCCAACCTCTTCCCTTGCCTCTAGGGGTCGAGCTCATCCTTCTAGGAGCTGTTTCAACTAATTCTAAACTGAGCACTAAAATCTAGGCAGTCAAAACAACTTGCCTCTATAAGCTAGGAAACCAATCCATTCATTAAATATTTACCCTTGACATGAATGAATCTTCTAGAAGTGTTAAACAAGAGTAAAAGTGTCTTAGAGTTACAATAATTACATAAAAGATAATCATCTTCCACCCCAAAAAGTCAAACTGGGTCAAAACTGCGTTTTCTGAGCTATACAGTGAAATCTGGCAAAGTCTGCTCAACGGGTCGCGCCCCCTTGCTCAACGGGTCGCGCACATTGGGAGCTCTGTTTGAGGCACTTGAAGGTGTCAAAATTGGGTTCAGGATAGCTCGTTGGAAAGGTATTTGAGTCTACTTTCCAACCCAACTAGAATTTTTGAATTTGGAGTTCATTTGCCCTGCCAAAAAACAATTCTCCCAAGACAGCTTTCTGCAGTTCAAAAAAGTGGCAGAAAGTCAAATTTTTCATGTATTTTGACCTTCTGGAGGCCCAAAACCCCATAAAAACTCAAGTCCATCCATGGGCATATGTAACTTTGCATGAAAAATCTAGAAATGCTAAGTTTTTGCAAAAATGAGCTGCCATGACAAAGGGTCTCACCGGGGGTGAGACCCGTTGAGGAGCCAAAACCTGTAAATTACCAAAAAATGCCAAAATTACCCTAAATTCTCAAAAAAATTTGGGATTTGAGCTGTGGCTAGGCTATTGAGTGACATGATCCTTGAGAGAAGCCTCAGCCAAGATATGGAGGGGATTTGGCTTCTTTCTCTGTTTTTTGTGCCTTGGTCAACCGCCTTGGATCCGGCGATTGTAATTTTGACATTTCTCTAAAACCATGACACCTGTGCAAAAAGTGAAGGAGGTTTTTCTTCTTGGGCATGTTGTGGACAAAAACCTCTCTCAGTTTTCTAAAATGCATCTTTTATTGCTCTGGAACATCATTTGAGTGTGACTTGTCCCGATGTGTGAAACAAGGAATTTTGTCGAAATGGAGCGAAATGAAGGGGATAGGGGGCTTCTAAATTCTTGGGGAAATTTTTGGGAGTGGGGAGGGATGTTAGGAAGCAGGGGAAAATGGAATCTCAGAGATTGAGTGAGGGGAAGGGGTCCAAAAGGGCAAAACACAGGCCAAACCTAGAAAATTTCCAGATTGTAGCTAGAAACTAGGGTTTGTGCAAAAATGAGGAATTTGGCGGATCTAAGGGATGGGAAGTGTTTGATAAGGTAATTTAAGGATAGGGAAAGGTGTATGAACATCAGGAAACAAGTTTTGCCGGTGATTTGACCATCCAAGAGAAATTGCCTTCAAAACCCTAGGAGAGGGAAATGACCTTGCCTAGGTGCAACTGAAGCATGAACAAGGTGTGAAATGACTCATTAGACACTGACATGATAATGAAAACCCTATGAATGATGATAAACTCAGCTTAATGGTGACATGGATTGGCATTTTGGCAACTTTGAAAACAGTGAGAGCAAACCCTAGACCTAATGCCTAGTGACCAAATTTTGCTTGAAAACTCTTTGAAATGACAAAATTTGACCTTAACACTCTGAAACCACTTTGTAAGAGCATATTTGATCACTGGAGGAAGGCTGGAAAGACTAACACTAACATTGGCTCCAATGGGGATGGTAGCTCCTTGGAGGTGCCAAGAACCTTAGACCTTTGGGAGAGCAGACCAGTGCCTTTCAATCAGTGGGCAATGGAGTCAAAAACTCAAGCTGAAATGCATGACTGAAAAATTAATGACTTGACAACACAAATTGAGTCTCACTCAACTAAAAACTGACTCAATACTTAAACACAACCGACAAACTGAAAATAATGCTCAAAGTGGAGCTTATTCATCACAACCTACTCTAACAGTTTCATTCATCACCTGGTCAAGTGAAATGAAACAACCAATGTAACCAAGTAAGTGTCCCATCTGCTGTTTGAAATCTCCACAAGTTCTCACTTATGACCAACAAGAGAGAACTAATGAAAGGCAACTCCCATGACAACTTAGAAACAGATCCGTTGAATGATATGAATTCTCTATCCACCTCCAAAAACACTGCATAAGGATCTTGAAATTCAAGCACACTGGAACTTAGCTCATCCAATGGATTACTTCTCTTTTCCTCATACCATGACTGCAAAATTTGATCTGAGCCTTGTGACGAGACCTCTGTTGAAAATGAGAAAGAAACCGGCTGCCGAATCAAATTCATATCAGCACATGTTTCAAGCTCACATGTAGTCAATGGAGAAAGACTTTGACTGCGAACCTCATCCAAAACATCAGCGATTGGATCATGAAAAATGTGAAAAGACTGCTATAATGTATCCATTGAAAATGCATGACATCCTTCTAGCTGTTCATCTTTTTCTTGAGAGATTTTATGAGAATTCTGCCTTATAAACTGAAATGCTTCAAAACAAAAGGGTATAGAATCTTCCTGTATCATCAAATCATGTATTTCGGCTGCCACAGCTTCATCTGTAATCTGCCTTTCAATTTCATTTGGTAGCTGCAAATCTGATGCTACAGGCTGCTCAAGAATTTTGTTATCTGTCTCATCCTCAACATTAACACTGAAAAATTGCTGATTTGTTATAGGCTGTTCATTTGAAGATTTACTATGCACTCTACCCTTCAAAAACTGAAATGATTCAAAACAGAATGGTACAGAGTCACCTTCTTGTATCATTTGATCAAATATGTCGGCTTCCATGCTTTCATCTGCAACTTGAAAACCAATGGCATTTGGGGGCTGTAAATCTGAATATGAGAAGTCTGGAACAAGGTTTTTACTGCCTCCAAGATGGTCTAGATCAAGACTTGTTGACAGCTGATTTCTAATTTCATGGAAGTTGTCTTTAATGAACTGACATGAATCAAAACAAAAAGGTAAAGATCCTTCACTTACTTCAAAATTTGTTGCACTTTCCTCGTCACTGTCATAGCTGATATGTGATGGCTGAACATTGTATTCAAGCTGCTGAAAATGAACTTCTTCCTCCCACAAACTAGCTGCTGATTTGTCTATAAGATTAGCTTTTGTTTGGAGAACATAATCATCATCATACTGATCAAAATGAGGCAAATCATCACTATAAAACACATCATCAAGCATGCAGGTCATATCAACAGTTCTTTCTTCTTCACAATGATCTATAAAACAATCACTATGACAACTGGGATCAGAAACAAAATGTTTTGGGTCAGCAACTTGTTCTTCTTCAATCAGCGAGCCATGAGCTTGAACATCATAATCATTCCTTGCGTTGATCTTGTCCATCATCTTTTCCACTGCACTTACCAAAATGTCAAGATTCACCTCTAAAGATGTTGATTTTTCCGGATCTATGTTTTTCATCTCTTCTTCTTTCAACCTTGCCCTTCGGATCAGCAGATGAGCCTCTACACTTACAGCACTGTTTTGCATCTCGTGAAGTGTTGCAATATCCCTTTCTCTCAGCTGAAACTCCATCTCCGGATCAAAGGCACCCGGATAGTGCAAGAGAGCAGATCTAGGAGAAGGTCTAATATCAACTGGCATTGAATAATAAACTTGGTTAAATCTGGCTGAAAACTGTTGTACTGTCTCCCCTGGCAATCTTTTCAGCTGGTTATACTCTTCTACAATCAAGAAAAGGTTCTGCCCAATCATCCACCTATCAAGAAAAACTTTGACGAACTACTGGAAATCTGAGATGCTCGCATCAGGCAGGGCTTTGAACCAACTCTTCACTTTGGCTTGCAAAGAAAGAGCAAAAAGCCTTATACTAACATCTTCTTCATCGACTTCAAAAAGATCTAGAAAATTCTCAAAATTCTGGACATGTTGCTCAGCGTTGACATTCTTACATTCACCATCAAACATCGGCAAGTATAGATCATAGTTTTTGGGGAAAGCATGAAGAACAGAAGGTAAAACAAGAGGTTTATACCGATCTGGAATTTTACAAGGTATAGGGGTATGTACAACAGGTATAGGTTCATCACAAAATTCGAAAAAAGGATCGCGATCAAGCTCAAAGGCATGCAAATCTTTGGTTTTCACACTTTTCAAAGGGAAGGAATCAAATGCAGGCCTGGGATCTTTTCTCAACCATAGTACACTTTGCAAAGCCTTCTTTACATTCTTGGGAAAAGAGAAGAAATAATTTATGACAAAGAACAAAATGCCTTGGATAAATTTCCAACTTGAATACCTGATCTGTCCATATTCTCCTTTCATGTTTTTGCTGGTCAGGATCATCCTCCAGTGGAGTCTTTGGATCTGATCTCAAAACTGATTTAGAGTCGCCAAGTGAATGATTTCAGCCTTTCAAGTGTCTGATCGTTATCCACTATCAACAATCAGATCTGAACTTGATACAAGTACTGGGGTTAAATGCAAATGAAGTGTTGTATTCACAAGCTCACGGAGATTGACTGAAGCAGCGTTTATCTACTTGCGCTGATGCAAAGGAAGAGCGTTTTCGAAGGCTACCTGGCGTAACTTCAGGCTCCGTCTAAGACTTATGAGATGAACACATCAATGAGAAAACGATTAGTTTGTTCTCCCCAGTATGGTCGCCAGTATGTTAGCGCTTGAAATTTCACCTCAGGCTGAGAAAGGTAAACCTCAAGGCTACATCAAACCATTCAGCCTCGTAGCTAGCCCTACGGGGCAGGAGAAGGCTCTCTCCAGTCAATCTCGGTAGATCTTCAATGGGATGAGATGACCAACAAGGTAACACTGATATTAGGCTAGTAAACTGATTAAAAAGGTTGATTTGGGGTTTTTTGGGTTTTTGGTGGCAAATTGAGAAGAGGGCAATTTTGGGTGCGGGGATTGGACACAGTTTCTGCAGGGGGTTCCTTGGGGCGAGGTAGGAGACAGTGTTGATGCCTTTAACTGAGGTGGATGGTTAGGAATGAAAGATAAAGAGCTAAAGAGAGCAAACAATAACTTTGAATTCTCTTTAGACAGAAGAAAACATAGAAATTAAACAAATTTAAAAGCAGAGCATGGCAAGCATGAATTCTTACTTTAACACTTCATTTGTTTAATGTGCAGCAGTAAAGGGAAGGAAATGATTCACATAAACACACTTACAAGAACATTGAGAAACACACCATCAACACATGAGTCCACAAGAATCCCAAAGAGGACTGCAAAACCCTGGTCTTCCTTAGCCAAAAATTGCAGAGATACAGTGAAATAATACAATGATAGCTTCTCCCTCAAGAGTCCAACCTTCCAACCCCTGAAAATGATTAAGAAAATACATAACATAGGCAAGCCAACCTCTTCCCTTGCCTCTAGGGGTCGAGATCATCCTTCTAGGAGCTGTTTCAACTAATTCTAAACTGAGCACTAAAATCTAGGCAGTCAAAACAACTTGCCTCTATAAGCTAGGAAACCAATCCATTCATTAAATATTTACCCTTGACATGAATGAATCTTCTAGAAGTGTTAAACAAGAGTAAAAGTGTCTTAGAGTTACAATAATTACATCAAAGATAATCATCTTCCACCCCAAAAAGTCAAACTGGGTCAAAACTGCGTTTTCTGAGCTATACAATGAAATCTGGCAAAGTCTGCTCAACGGGTCGCGCACATTGGGAGCTCTATTTGAGGCACTTGCAGGTGTTAGAATTGGGTACAAGATAGCTCGTTGGAAAGGTATTTGAGTCTACTTTCCAACCCAACTGGAATTTTTGAATTTGGAGTTCATTTTCCCTATCAAAAATCAATTCTCCCAAGACAGCTTTCTGCAGTTCAAAAAAGTGGCAGAAAGTCAAATGTTTCATGTATTTTGACCTTCTGGAGGCCCAAAACCCTATAAAAACTCAAGTCCATCCATGGGCATATGTAACTTTGCATGAAAAATCTAGAAATGCTGAGTTTTTGCAAAAAGGAGCTGCCATGACAAAGGGTCTCACCGGGGGTGAGACCCGTTGAGGAGCCAAAACCTGTAATTTACCAAAAAATGCCAAAATTACCCTAAATTCTCAAAAAAAATTGGGATTTGAGCTGTGGCTAGGCTATTGAGTGCCATGATCCTTGAGAGAAGCCTCAGCCAAGATACGGAGGGGATTTGGCTTCTTTCTTTTTTTTGTGCCTTGGCCAACCGCCTTGGATCCGGCGATTGTAATTTTGACATTTCTCTAAAACCATGACACCTGTGCAAAAAGTGAAGGATTTTTTTCTTATTTGGCATGTTGTGGACAAAAACCTCTCTCAGTTTTCCAAAATTCATCTTTTATTGCTCTGGAACATCATTTGAGTGTGACTTGTCCCGATGTGTGAAACAAGGAATTTTGTCGAAATGGAGCGAAATGAAGGGGATAGGGGGCTTCTAAATTCTTGGGGAAATTTTTGGGAGTGGGGAGGGATGTTAGGAAGCAGGGGAAAATGGAATCTCAGAGATTGAGTGAGGGGAAGGGGTCCAAAAGGGAAAAACACAGGCC
This sequence comes from Pinus tabuliformis, assembly GCA_031772625.1. Lineage (NCBI taxonomy): Eukaryota > Viridiplantae > Streptophyta > Pinopsida > Pinales > Pinaceae > Pinus > Pinus tabuliformis. Next base: position 867,267,011 of record CM062813.1, on the reverse strand, counting down.
AAACCTAGAAAATTGCCAGATTGTAGCTAGAAACTAGGGTTTGTGCAAAAATGAGGAATTTGGCGGATCTAAGGGATAGGAAGTGTTTGATAAGGTACTTTAAGGATAGGGAAAGGTGTATGAACATTAGGAAACAAGTTTTGCCGGTGATTTGACCATCCAAGAGAAATTGCCTTCAAAACCCTAGGAGAGGGAAATGACCTTGCCTAGATGCAACTGAAGCATGAACAAGGTGTGAAATGACTCATTAGACACTGACATGATAATGAAAACCCTATGAATGATGATAAACTCAACTGAATGGTGACATGGATTGGCATTTGGGCAACTTTGAAAACAGTGAGAGCAAACCCTAGACCTAATGCCTAGTGACCAAATTTTGCTTGAAAACTCTTTGAAATGACAAAATTTGACCTTAACACTCTGAAACCACTTTGTAAGAACATATTTGATCACTGGAGGAAGGCTGGAAAGACTGACACTAACACAAGGGAGACCACTTTCACAGAGATTGTCCTTGCATCCCTCGGATACTAAGGGACTGGTCTCCCCGATTGCACAATTCGATGGCGTCAACCTCTGATAGCCATGTTGACAACACACCGTCAACTAGTTAAAGTGAAGCCACAGGACAGAGAGGGAGAGCTAGATTTCCCTGCAAACTGTGTGAAGGCGACCATGCCATCCACCATTGTCCCTTCTTAGACGAGGCTAAAAGAGTTTTGGAAGATCGCCCGGTTTTACCAGCGCGACTTCCTCCTGGATATCAAAAACTCATGCCAACTCCTTCACCAGTTGAGAACCCGATTGGCCCGCCCAGGTGGTCAGCCGAAGCACCTATCATTGAGGATGAACCGTCTGAATCCATACCTGACAAAAGTCAAAAGGTCGAGGCGGCAGTTGACCCGGTCTTGCCTTCAGAGGTTCTATCTTCGAATGATACCATCACAGAGGAGAATAAAGACGACACCGTCCAAATTCTCTTCATCAACACAGACTCCGACGAACAAGGGGGAAATTCGCCCATTCCTTTATCGCAGGAAGGAAGTTCGTCAGAGCGATATCCGGCCGTCTATTCGGTCCCACCACCAAGCAACCTAGTTGTATCCTTCGATTGGAACCAACTAGGCAGACCCCGGTTGCCAGCAAGCATACCATTCAGAATTATCGTTCAAATATACAGAATGGTAATGGCTGGCACCATCATTGATGAGGGGTCATTTGTGAGTATCCTTTCCTCTATTGCTTGGAAAGCGCTTGGTTCGCCAGCGCTTTTGCCTGAAATGAGAAATCTGACAGGCTTTGATAAAGGAACCAGTCGACCTTTAGGGATTCTTCCCAATGTGCCAATAGCATTAAAAGGGAAGACCGTTCAAATGAACGTGATGGTCGTTCAAGGACCCTTGGATTATAACCTACTCCTTGGACGAGACTATATATATTGCATGGGAGCCATCGTCTCCTCACTCTTTAGAGTAATGTGTTTTCCGCACGAAGGGAGAATGGTCAAGCTCGTGGATCAACTTTCATTCCCCGGATCATGCATCGCAAATAGTCATATACCATCCCTAAATGGTCTCTTCACTCAAGAAATGTCTCAACACACAGTCCGTCCTTCCGATGAGCGCGAGTAATCCGGAAGGATATGACTGGAACCCAGGGAGCATGCGTCCTGGTCTGCTTCGGCAGGAAAACTTTGGGTATAGAGTAGGTTTCCGCGGGAGAATATGACTAGTCTGTACCTCGTCCGTGGTTGGAAGAGGGGTTATTCTAGAATAAGATTCTCTTGTCAAAGTTATGTGTTTTGGCACTCACCTTTGTCTATTTCGGTAGACATCGCCGAAGAAGTGTTTTGTTTGGGGTGCAAATAGAACAATCTTTGGGTAACCTGTAAGAGGTAGGCCTCTCTCGGTAAAACAAATGTTTTGGCGGAAGATGAAGTAGGGGTAACCTTGAAACTCTGTTCTATACCTGGGGGCATGCAAACCTTTTGGAGTGCAAGCAAGGGCGACTATTTATTTTTAAAATTTGTAGGACCTCTAACCCTTTAAACTCATAGGATTAGTCGTTTCCAAACTTGCATAAAGAAAGGATCCGGGGCAAAGCTTTGTAAGATGAAGCTCCATAAAAAATAGAATCTTAATGAGACATTCTTATCATATGACTGGATTAATCGAGCAGTTTTAGCACACAGTTCATGCTCGTTAAAAAATAAACGCAAGATCCGAGCAGTTTTAGCGCATAGTTCATGCTCGTTAAAAAATAAACATAAGATCGAGCAAACGTTTCCACCCGCGTTTAAGCTCGTTAAAAAATGAACTATTCTGGTAAATAACCACCGTGAATGTAATATCATCAGCCATTAAATCCTTGGTCGTGTTTGCCCGTCACCTCCACTTTTCCATTGGCCGATCATTCACCTCCATATGATTGTTTACCCATTTTCAGGAACAGCTGCGAAGAGTGATTTCACTAGCCATCCTTGTGACACTGCCATGATTTGGAAATTCCAATCCTTCCCTGGAATCAGCTGCTACCCTTTTTATCACTCGTTCCTCAAAAGACGAGTCTTCTTTAAGCTCTTTTCATCTGACTCGTGAAATATGAAAAGATTGCCGAGTTTTGGCCTTCCAGCTCGATAAAGTGACCGGAAGATCTATCCCTCCTCTAGATTTTAATCTTTTTGGACCTGAGGGATTATTGCACAAAAAGATCGAGCGCTTGTTTTATTCGGCTCGTTAAAGATATCGAAAATCCATCCCTTCTGTATTGTTTTATACTTTTTCGGAATTAAGGGATTAGATGATGAAAAAGGACTTTTGGAGTTAACTTTATGTACCTTTTCAGACTCTCTAAAAATGAAAAGGACCGAGTTATCCTTGTCGTTAGACTCGTTAAATGCATGAAATAGCGACAAACTTGTCTTTAGATGAGAACGAGTTTCACTATCGCTAGGCTCGTTAAAACATAGCAATGGGCTTTCCCGAAGGGCAAGTTATAGAACAAGCATATGTTATCCTCCTCAAGCTTGACAAAAATAAAGAGGTATTGGTCAGCAATGACTGGGGAAAAATTGGGAGAAACTCAAGAAAACTTTGATGGTAGCAAGTCGCTCTTGAACATGACACTTTTCCTCCGTACCACAATCGGGTTGGGTTGTTTCATTCACCGGTCACATCACCATGGTCTCGCCATACCATCCATATTTGGGGTAATGCTACCAATCCATCGCATAAGTGTCGCCATATGTTCAAGAGAAGTCGTTCAGAGAAGTCACCTGTGTCCCATCCACTACCATACATTATACTCTTTCATGACCGCCACCCTGAATCATATGTCATCAGATCGTTTTCACCTCCATTAAAATAATTAGCTCCATTCCGTGTCATTGATGTGGGATTCATCATGGCCCTCCTTTGACGGATCGCTTCTTGTCGACATCAACTCATTATCCAAGAAGTTGATCTAGGAACACCCCCTCAGTACTTTGAAGCTTGCATGCCTCAATGGCAAGTTTCTCACTTCCGGCGACAGGTATACATCAATGACCTTCGACCGAAAGATTTTTCGTGGTGTTCGATGCCAAGTCCTCTATTCACACCACGTGAATTGTACTGCAGTACCTTGAGGGTCATCTTCATTATCGGTGATTCCTCTCGCGCTTGTTAACGGTTTACATCATTTACTGGTAATCAAGCGATGTCTTTCCATGTTCGACTTCAGAGCAATTCTCACATGGATCGACTTGTACTTAGAGTGAAGATCGGACGAGATTGAAGACCCCGGATCTAGTTTCATCCATCTGGGCTGCGATATATATTCAGAAAATAAAGACATAGAAATGTACAGCTTTACAGCACAGATAATCATCCTACCAAAAGGATGATGGCTCTATCAGAATCATCAGTCTATCATCAGACGATTGTCTGTTGTATGTACATGAAAATGAATTTATAAAGCTGAGCATGGGAATGCCCGCCTCAGCTAGATCATGAAAAAAGTATGAAAATAATGTATTATATTGTATTATATTACAGGTCTCCTCCCAGCATTGAAAGAACTTCGGATCCTCCTAATAAAGCATTTCACCCGATAAACGGCCTCATACTTTAGGGGGCAACTGTTATAGACATTTTTGTGCCTTACAGCTATAAGCATGAAATGTCCATAATCCAAGGGATCCAAAGTCCCTAAACATGTTGTTCCTACCCCTAGAGGAACAAGGCTAACAAACTACAGCAATTCACAGAAGTTCTCCACCAGAAACTGCTCAAAAACAAGTCAATTCAGGATCAATTCAGAGGCTCCACTAGCTGCCTGCGTTGAAATGCAGAGGCTACACTGGCTAGTTGCATTGCAATGCAGGTGGAAGCACTACCAAGGTGCGCTGAGCGGGAAATGACAAATGGCAAGGTCCTTTGTGCGAGGTGTAAAGACTTTGGAAGCTTCCAGAATCTTCCTCCATGACACTTGCCTTGCTGAGTTCGATTAAGTGATGAGTAAGAGGCTCTTAGTCTCCAAGTGGAAGCAAGAACTGACAGCGAGAGAGGACACTAGTCAGATCTCAAGCTGACTCATCCTCTCTCCAAACATCTATATATGGATCTCTCCTCCATGAGATCTAGAGGCTGGAATTTTGTTATTGCAAAGAATTGTTGTTGGTTTGAGATTGGAATCATTGGGTGCTTAATGCTTTGAAGGGATGTGAAGAAAGGATTTCATTTGTTGGGAGGTAGATGCTGGATTGGAACTCTCTTGGTTGTATCTTCTCCTGAACCTTGTTATTTCATCAATAAAGCTATCTTGGTTTCTCCTATATACTGATGTGTCTTTGATGTATGATTGCATTAGTATGTTTAGTTTATTTCTAATCCTGAACTAGTTATGAATATGAATCTATGTCTTTGTGTAGTGTTCCCTTCTTGTGATCTTGCAGGAACCTGTTGAAGCTGGGCGAGTGAGAAGGCAAGTAGCTGGGAACTCCCAAAGAGAAGAGAAACTGGATCGGGGGACAAATGGAAGACACCGGTTAGTCCATCCATCTCTCTTTATTCTTAATTCATAAAGGAAGAATACTAGAATAGTTGTTTCTGTTTGTTGCTAAGGCACTGTCACACCTTAGGTGGATAGGATCGTCCTGCATAGGCATTTTTCCCCACAACACTCACTCTTTCGAGTGATTTGTTTTCCGCATGAAGGCAGAGTGGTCCAATTAGTTGACCAGCTTTCATTCCCTGGTTCAAACACAACTACTAGTCAAATGCCATCCCTAACTGGTCTTTTTGCACAAGTAATGTCTCATCAATCTCCAGTTTGTCCACCTGATGAGTGCGAGTGATTCAGTGATTGTGACTAAACCCAGGGGACATGCGCCCTGGTCCGCTTCGGCAGGAAAACCCCATATATAAAGTAGGTTTCCGCATAGGATATGTGACTAGTCTAACCCCCTGTCTATTTAGGAAAATGGGATTAGACTGGAAAAGGATTCCCCCGTCAAAGGTTATGTGATTGGAAATTCCCACCATTCACCTTTGTCTATTCTCGACAGAGCCAAGGAAGTGTTTTGTTTGCAAATGTGGGTGAAACAATCTTGCTAATGCAAGAACTTCCGTATGGTAACCTGGAAACTCTACTTCTCTTTATACCTGGGGGCATGCAAAACTCTCGCATGCAAGTGAAAAATGGCCTTTTATTTTCTTAGGTTGTAGGCTCTCAACCCTTTAACCTTGTAGGTTAGTCGTTCCTAGCTTGCATACAAAAGGATCCGGAGCAAAGTTTCGTATAGGGCAAGCTCCCTAAAAAATGAACCTACCAATGAGAGACATCCTTATTATACAACTAGCACGAGCAGGTTTATGCGAAGTTCAAGCTCGTTAAAAAATAAACCTAGCAATGAGCACATGTTCCCCTAGAGTTTAAGCTCATTAAAAAATGAACCCACCTTCGGTAAATAATCTTTGCAATCGCATAACTATCAGCTTTTGAACCTTGGTCGTGTTCTTACCATCACCTCCACTCTTTTTTAGCCGATCATATGCCTCCATTTGATTATTTACCCTTTCGAGGAATAACTGCGACAAGTGATTCTATTAGCCATCTTCTTTACACTGTCGTGATTGAAAAAGTTCCAAACCTTACCTGGAACCAGCTACTACCTAAAAACATCACTCGTTCCTCAAAAACAAGTCTCCTTTAAGCTCTTTTCATCTGTCTCGTAAAATATGAAAAGATTGTCGAGCAATTAGCCTCTCCAGCTCGTTAAAGTCATTGGAAGTGTTGTCCCTCCTCTATATTTTAATCTTTTTGGACCTGAGGATTCATTACAAAAAAAATATCGAGCGTTTGTCAAGCTCGTCTCGTTAAAACTATCAAAAAGTCATCCCTTTTGTATTATTTTATACTTTTTCGGGCTTAAGGGATTATATTACAAAAAAGGACTACTGCAGTTTCCTTTCCATCTCTTTTTAGACTCTCTAAAATTGAAAAGGACCGAGTTATCTTTGTCATTAAACTCGTTAAAACAATAGCGACAAACTTGTCCATGCAGACAAGAGTGAGTTTCATTGTCGCTAGGCTCGTTAAAACGTAGTGATAGGTTTGCCCGAAGGGAAAATTATAGAACAAGCATATGTTATCCTCCTCAAGCTTGACAAAAATAAAGAGGTACTGGTTAGCAATGACTAGGGAAAAAGGGAAGAAAACTTGAATAACTTCATTGGTAGCAGGTCGCTCTTGAACATGACACTTTCACTCCATCACCATGATTGAGTCGGGTTGGGTTATTTTGTTCGCCGGTCATATCACCATTGGTCCTCTGTACCATCCATCTTGGGGTTAACACTACCAATCGATTTCAGTGTCGCTGATATGTTCAAGAGAAGTCACTCAGAGAATTCACCAACCTAGCTAATGCCTCATCCGATGCAATACCTTAACACTCTATTCTTTCATGACCACCACCCTGAACCTTATACCATCAGATCGTTTTCACCTCCACAAAATCATTTGATCCGTTCTGTGTCCTAGATGTGGGATTCATTAAGTCCCTCCTACGACGGGTCACTTCTTGTTGACATCAGGTCATTATCCAAGAAGTTGACTTACGAACAACCCTTTCAGTACTTTGAAGCTTGCATACCTCAATGGAAAGTTTCTCACTTCCGCGACAAGTTTACATCAATTGCCTTCGACCGAAAGATTTTGCGTCGTGTTCGACATCGACTCATGTATTCACACCACGTGAATTGTACTGTAGTACCTTGAGGGTCATCATCATTATCGGTGATTCCTCTCATGCCTGTTAACAAATTATATCATTGGCTGGTAATCAGGTGATGCATTTCCATGTTCGACATCAGAACATCTTTTCACATGGATCGACTTGTACTTCGGGCGAAGATTGAACGAGGTTGAAGACCCCAGATCTAGTTTCATCCATCTGGGTTGCGATATATTCAGGAAAATAAAGACATCAAATGTACATCATTGCTGCATAGATAATCATCCAAGCTAAGGGATGATGGCTCTACCAGAATCATTAGTCTACCACACAGATGGTTGTCTATCCTATGTACATGAAAATGGATTTATAAAGCTAGCATGGGAATTCCCACCTCAACTAGATCATGAAAATATTATGAAGATAATGTATTGTATTTTATCTTATTATAGGTCACCTTCCAGTTCGGAAAACCTCGGATCCTCATGATAAAGCATTTCACCCGACATCAGAAGATTTATGACCTCGTGCTTTAGGGGCAATTGTTATAGAAATATTTGGGCACTGCAACCCTAATCACATATGTCCATAAACCAAGGGCTCTCAAACCCATAAAAGTGTTGTTTCATACCCTAAAGGATCAAGGTCAACTGATTACATCATTTCCCAGAAGTTCTCCCTGAAAAAATGCTCAGAACTGGTCAAAACTGGACCATACAGACTGCTCCATGTTGAGGGTGCGATGCATCTCACCTATTACACACGGGGGTACGATGCATACTGGAAAGCCCTTCTGTAGGGTACGATGAGCGAGAGCAGACAAATGGCAGAGGCAGTTTTCTAGGTGGAAACTCAAATAATCTTCTAGAAACTGCTCATATGACACTTGCATCTTTGAATTCGCCCAGGGATGAGTAAGAGATCATGAAATATCCAAACAGAACCAAGAACTATTAGTGAAATTACACTAATCAAAATCCCAAAAGCTGACTCACTCTCCTCCAAACATCTATATATGGATCCCTCATCCTAGAGATCTAGAGGCTGGAATTTTGTAATTTGTAAGGAAGTATTGTTGGTTTCTCTTTGAGACATTGTATTGTTGGGTGATCTTGCTTTTTATGAGGTGAAGAGGGCTTTCATGCTGGGAGGATGATGCTGGATCAGACAGCTTGGTTGTAATCCTCTCTTCTACTACTTCTATCAATAAAGCTATTTGAGTTTTCCTCCATATACTTGTGTATCTCTGAATCTTGTATTTGTATATGCATTTGTATGGTTAATGTACATCTGATCCTATATTTTTTATGGTTATAGATCTCTATGCTTTGATGATATTTTTCTGCTTTGACTCTACAGGTGTGCTTTGAAGCGGGACAAGTGAGAAAGGAGTGGCGAAAGCTTTATCAAAGGAGAGAGGAAAAAAGCAAGGAGACTAGCGAAAGAATGAGGTTGGTACTCTTTGCTTCTCTCTTATCTATCTCTCATAAAGGAAAACACAAATAGCTTTAGTTTGTTTGTTTCTAAGATAGCTACCCGTCTTAGTGGGACTAGAAGCTCTGAATGGACACTAGTTTTCCTTATAACAGGTAGTGGAAGAGAACCATTGTAGTGTTAGATTTGTGGAAAATATCATTGCAAGAAAGTTTTTTTGGTTTACTAGGGTGGCAGGCCTTAGATCTAAAGTGCTCAGGAAGTGCAAAAAGTTGGGGATGTTTTTCATAACATTCCTTTGATTTATGTAGCACTTAATAACAAGAGGCAGATCATCAGGCATCCATTATTCAGATGGAAGGTAAGCTTTGTGATCGAGTTGTTTCCATTTGATTGATCCTATATCTAATTATAGTTATGTTAGTCTTGACCTGGTGGCTAAGTTTAGCTTGAATAAAGAAGTGCATGTAGAGTCTTGGTTGGTTCAGTTGACTGCAGGGACCAAGAAAAGAATTGATCATTGGGTGAGAGCTTGTGCATTTGAGTTGAATGATATTCCTACATCAACATATCTTAATGTGCTTCCATTGGGATCATTTAATATTATTTTGAGAATGCATTGGTTGTTCACTCATAGGACCCAGGTAGACTTCTATGAGAAGGATATCGAGTGTCAGATGATGATGGAGAAAAGAGAATCTTGCAGGGAAAGAAGAAGCCTACATCAGTGAGGATGGTCATAGCTATGTAGGCCAAGCGTAGTTTCAAGAAAGGGTGTGTATTATTTGCAGTGCACGTTTCTAGTGACAAAGGAAAGGATGTTGATGAGCCCCAATATTGCACTAAGAATGTTGCAACTCCTAGGATGACCAACTTTACTTTATCGACCCAGGGTTCGTATAAACTTGGAGGTGACAGTGCTATACGCACAACAGATGTAATAGTCTACTCTTGTCACTTCTCAACTATGGTGATAAACCACTAGGGTTTTTCAAACCAGTATTCTATTGACTAGAAGGAGGCTGACTACTGACAGTGAATGTAAAGCTATCTTTAATGCAAAAAGTAAGTTCTTGCCTATGTTAAGGAAATGAAAGTGCTATGAAATGACATGAAATTACCTAGCTAAGAATTAACACACATTACTTGCAGAAGAGACCTAATTTAACCTTGCATTCTATCATCTAGTTATTTGGACTAAGTAAGCATGGAAATGATCCTAACATTTCTAAGACTGATGTATGCATGCACTAGCTAAATATTGCAGAAAAGAGTCTTTTGGTTTTCAATTTAGAAATGTAAATGTTAAGCTAAACAAGTTGATCTTTTGCAGGGGAGGAAGGTATGGGAAAACTGGTCAAAAATGGCATTGAGGGGTATGGAGGTCAAGTTGAAGGCCTACCCTAGGCTCTAATCATCATTTCTGCCCAAAATAGTCTAAAACAGGTTGTTACAGGGTTTCCTGTAGTTGCTATAGGATTTCTTGTAGTTACTACAAGATGTCCTAGTTTACTACAGGAAACTTAGCTGAAAGTTGTAGGAAGGTAGGGAAGGTGAAAGGAAGTGCTGGGAAGGTGTATGATGGTGGAATAAGGTATGGGGAAGGTGCACACTACCCAAGGATCATCCCAACTCTTCAGAATGGTTGGATTTGCTCAAGGTGGTTGTCTACGATGGCTATAAAACATAAATATGAATTGGTGATTGGTGGGATTTGGCGAGAGGTGGAGAAGACTTAGATGAGGCTAGTGGAATGAGTTCCTCCCTACATATTAGTAACTCTTGCAACAACACATATTCATTTCTTTGTTTATGCACAACTTTATGTAAATGTGGAAAATATGAGTTGAATTTGAGAAATTGATTTATTGATGGCTACTGGATTAAATATATGGAATGGAATGCTTTCTAATCTACAACAAACTCAAGAAACCAAAATGACAATTTCAGGTGCTTCTAAGAAATCATTAACAATGATCTACTCAATAAGAAATCCTAAGCTATGTAATAATCAAAAGATAAATTTATTTTTGGGGTTGTGAGGGTGAGGCCCTCAAACCATGATCCCATGAGGGAGATGAGGATGAGGCCACTGTCACAAGATTTTTAGAAGTCCTTTCTTTCACTACTATAACATTGATCTACTTCTCCAACTAATGGAAGAAAAACTAACCAATCATTCAAAGACTTGTAAATTAAACAAAACAGAGATAACTTCAACAACTAATATATGATTCTAATCTAAGGATACATGTGTAAAAGGAGGAACCTATACTGCTAGGGTTGGGCCCTAACCCAAGAGCTTCATCCCTCTGAGTCAACTCAGCGGTGGATCAAAGAAACCCTTTTCACTATCACCAAAATGTCAAAAATAACATGATAATAACAATCATAATATCTTAGCTCGAAATTGCCTCTTGGCTATAATAAACAGTCGAATCCTAATGAGGCCCTAGACCTTCTTATTTATACAACTGAAGCTACCAACAACTTCCTTAAAATTAGGAAGGCTTGGCTCCCAAACTTGATATTAACTTGCCTTCAACTATCACTAGCTTGGCTGCAAATGAACTCGGTGAGCTTGGCTGCTTGTAACTCTAAGTTGATGAGATTTGGTGGAGGAATATTCGAGTGATTGAGGAGTTAAGGAGGGAGACCCAATCTCCTAAAATCCCTATTTCTTGTCTACTTCGAGTTCCTGCACTTAAATTAGCCCAGAACTGCTCCAAATCCCGCAATTAATGCACATTTGGCCACATGACATAACATATAAACTTTACGCTTCTCACTAGGAAAAATATAATAAAATATGTAAATAAATGTGAGAAAAGTTGATTTTAATAAGATGGAGAGTGGCATAAAGGCCTATATAATTTACCTTTTCATGAGACTCATGAGATGTTAAGGATGACGAATTCCTGAAGAGTATCTTGTTTTGTAACAATTTTAGGATGTATTCCCTGTAGAGGTTTCAAAGTTACCACCTCATAGGGAAGTGGATTTATCTATTGAGTTAGTACTAGGAGCAGCACCAACGTCAAAGGAACCTTATAGGATGAGCGCTCCAGATTTAGTGTAATTCAAGTTGCAACTTAAGGAAATGCTTGATAAGGGATACATAAGGCCAAGTGTGTTGCCTTTGGGTGCACCAATGTTTTTTGTGAATAAGAAGGATGGTACTCTCAGATTGTGCATTGATTATGGGTAGTTGAACAACGTGATGATTAATAATAGGTATCCTTTGTCGAGGATTGATGACTTGTTTGATCAGCTGAAGGGAGCAACAATGTTCTCAAAGATTGATTTGAGATGAGGATATCATCAAGTGTGCATCAAAGAAGAATATATCTATAAGACCACATTTTGTATAGGTATGGGAATTATGAGTTTGTGGTGGTTCTATTTGGTCTTACTAATGCTCCAGCTAATTTCATGAGTTTGATGAAAAATGTGTTGCATCCCTATTTGGACAAGTTTGTGATAGTGTTCATTGATGATATATTGATATATTCTAAGAATGAGGAAGAGCATGCAGAACACCTGGCAACAATGTTGAGATTGTTGAGAGAGCATCAGTTGTATGCCAAGCTTAGCAAGTGCATTTTCTTTCAGACAAGTTCATTACTTGGGGCATGTTGTTTCCAATCAAGGTATAGTAGTGGATCTGGAAAATATTAGAGATATCATGGAGTGACCAACTCCTAGGAATGTGGATGAGGTCAGATCATTCATGGGATTAGCAGGATATTACAGGAGGTTCATCTCACAAATTTCCTATCCTATTACATATTTTCAAAGAAAAGGAAAGAAGTTTGAATGGGCATAGGAGTGTGCAACTAGCTTTGAGTAGTTGAAGCATTTGCTTACAAATGCTCCAGTCTTGAAGATAGCAAATCCAAATAAAGAGTTCTTGGTATGTACATATGCTTGAAAGAGAGGACTTTGTGGAGTGTTGATGTAGGAAGGACCGGTGGTATGCTATAAGTCAAGGAAATAGAATAAGCACGAGAAAAATTATGTGACTCATGATCTTGATTTGGAAGCTATCATTCATGCCTAGACATTATATTCTAATGAGTTATCATAATGTATTAAGGTACTTATTTGATCAACCCAATTTGAATTCCAGGCAAACTAGATTGTTGGATAGTCTCAGTGAGTTTGATTTTGATATCATATACATTAAGGGAAAGGAGAATCATACTGTAGATGCTCTTAGTAGAAGAGTGCAGGTGAATCACATTGAAACAATGAGTTCGTATGGGACAAATTTGCAGGAGATATTATGCTGGAAGGGAAACATGATGACAAATACTAGCAATTGAAGCAGAGGTTGCAGCAGCAGGGTGAACGTGATATGGATAAGGAGTATCACCTCACAGCAGGTGGATTGGTTAGATTTAGGAACATATTTATTTTCCAGATAGTAGTGACCTCAAGAAGATTATCTTGAGTGTGTTTCATGTCAAGCCATATTAAGGTCTCCCGGGATATCAGAAAACATAGATAGCAGTCAAGAATTTCTATCATTGGACGAACTTGAAGAAAGAGGTGGTTCATTTTCTTGTTATATGTATGGATTGTCAACAAGTGAAAGAAGAGTGTAAGCGACAGCTGGTCTACTATAGCCTATTTTGATTCCAGAGTGGAAATGGGAGGTCATTTCTATGGACTTCATTACAGGTTTTCCACAGACATTTAAGAAGTGTGATTCCATCATGGTTGTAGTTGACAAGTTAAGTAAAGTAGCTCACGTCGTTGCAGTTAAGTCCACTAATTCATATAGTGAGATAGCTTAGATCTTGATTGGGGAGATAGTGAGATTGCATGGTGTTCCCAAGAAGATCATATCAGACAGAGATGCCAAGTTCACTTCCAGGTTTTGAAAGGGGTTGTTTGCAGGCTTAAGGAAAGAATTGGATTTCAATACAACTTATCATATATAGACATATGGATAGATAGAGAGGGTCAACATGATTCTTGAGTACATGTTGAGGATGTATGTCATGCATCAGTAGAGAAAGTGAGAGGAGTATCTTCCATTGGTGGAGTTTGCATATAATAATGGGTATCCAGAGTCCATGGGGATGAGTCCATTTGAGGATATTTATGGGCAGAGTTGTAATACTCCTATTAGCTGGAGTGATCCAGTGAACAAGGTGTTCATTGGACCAGACATGTTGGCTGAGATGGAATAGGAGATGCAAGTTATCAAAAAAGAATCTAAAGGCAACCCAGGACAGGTAAAAGAGTTATGCAGATCAACATATAGCATTCAAGGAGTTTAGGTTTGGGAGCATGTGTACTTGTGCATCAAGTCCAATAGGATATCTTTGAGGATTTTTTCCTATGCCAAGCTAGCATCTCAGTATTGTGGGTGTTTCAAGATCCTTGATAGGATTGGATTAGTGGCCTACCTACTTGCACTTCTACCAACAGTGAAATTCCATGATGTTTTCCATGTAATATTGCATAACAGATATGTGCAAGATGTTGATCATGTGATTGATTGGTCTGAATTGTAGGTGGAACCAAAGGGATATTTTCAGTCATAACCTCATTGCATATAGAAGAAAAAATAGCTCATGCTCCATAAATGAGCAATAGGGCAAGTTAAAGTGCAGTGGAATCACTTTGGGCCTAATGAAGCTAACGGGAAGATGATTGATCAGATGTGGGCTTTGTATCCTTCATTATTTGTTGGTCAAGAAAATGATTTTTTGGTATATTTATATGTATATGTATATGGATATGGTTGTAAATACCACAATGAGTTGTGTTATAAAGCTGCAATAATCGATATGTTTGTTTTGCTTTCAGTAGGATGTCATTGTAAATACTATATCAAGCTATGTTATAAAGCTCCATAGGAAGTATGTTTTGTTTTCAGCAATTTGTTGGTCCTAGGTGTCATAGAACACCGAGGATGATGTTCCCATAAGGGGGATGGGTTTGTAACAACCTCAGTTTAAAGTTTCATGTAATAAATGAAAATAAAGGAAAATAAGACCAAGGTTACGGGACACATATTCCAAGCTGAATGTTGGGAAAAGCACTTTAGTGGGCATCACTTTTGGTTTATTGTGTCTATGGAAATTAGCAAAGGCAAAGAGGCATTAATTGGAATTTAATTATGAGAAATAAGGAAAATAAGAGAAAAGGGAGGTGAAGAGACACAAAGTTGCATGCTAAGGAAATTAGAGGAAAATGAAGGAAAATGGAAAAAAAGGAGACATCAATAATAAAAATTCTTCAAAGAATCAGTTCACATCTTTTGCTGGTTTAGCTTTTGTCATTCACATTTGTCTCTCTCCTTTCAATCTCTCTCTCATACACTCTTGCACACTTAGAGTATTCTTGGAGCATTTTGGAATTCACTTGGTTGGGAGAAAGGCAAGAAAGAAAGGAAAGGAAGGAAAAGGATAAGCAAAGGAAAGTGAAGGAAAGTAAGGAGAATGTTGGATCAACAGGTTTAGCAGGAGAATTTTGCAGGTAATAGGTTGCATGTGTGATTTCCTAGCTGAAGTGTGAATGCATGGTACATGCATTTGTATATTTGGTTCCTTGTCATTTGCATGGGTTTTTCCTGGTTCAACAGTGGTTTCATCATTGCCTTGCCATTTCCTAGAGAGCCATGGTGTGATGGGATTCATTCTTGGTTGATTTTTGGATTACCAGAAGGTTTTGGAACCAAGTGAGGTGGTATCAGGGAAATTCCCAAGTGTTGGGGTGGATATGGTTTTCTCCGGGAAGCTCTCGACATGTGGGTGGGGACGAGAAAACTCCTCAAGGTATGGTGAATAAATTCTGAGGCATCCAAGCTCAATTTAGTTTTGTGATCTTAGGATCGGTTTAGGTGAGATCACATTAGCTCGAGGGTGGAGGTGGTTTAACCTCTGGAGTGCCTGGTTGATTATGTCTTGGTGGATCCCATGAGATCCAACATTCATGCTTGGAATATGGCCCAGGGGTGATTGGATGAAAGAAATATTTGGTTCAACCCAATCTATGGTTGGGTGGTATGTGGAAGTCCCTGACTTGGTTGGATTTTGCATATGTTAATAAGACTTATTTTTGTATTATTATCTATGAGAACTTGTACTTGTTATTATGTGGATTTGATGACTGATTTTTCATAGTTATATGTTGGTTATGAGCATGGTTCTATGATGTGCTCTAGCTATGGCTCTTGTTCATGATTTGATAAGTATTCAAATGGTTAATGAATGCATGGGCTAAGTGTTGTTGTGGCTACTTGAGAGGGAATTATGTAGAAATTCCTTGTAGATTAAAACTTATGTAATTTACTAAAACAAAAGACTTGAATCTACTCTACTCATGAGTGGAAATAATTAAACGATCAATAAATCACAACATAAACATGAGACAAGATTCAGTCACATATGCTCATAGATTTATCTAAGTGGAAAGAAACTGCTCAAAAACCCTTCCTATCTGTATTGCATTAGTAAGAAAATAGAGAAGAAATGCAATTCTTGCTCAAGCCTAAGCAACCTTTGCACTACTTTAATTTATCTCATTACTTCCTAGATAGGCTCTAGTCAATACTTCACCAAATCCAAGCCTTCCCAAGTCCCTATTTGATCCAGGTGGATATTGGTGGCCACCCACCTATTCCACCTAGACCTCGAGTCGATTTCATCTGTTTCCTTGTTTGTTTCAACATTTACGATTTTTAGCAATTGTTTGGGTCTTGAACTTCCGGAGCAGTTTTGACCCCCCAAAACGGAGTTTATTTGAAGTTCACAGCATGCCCATAGCCATAATCAATGGCCTACCACCAATCTTGTAGTACTCGGAGAGACCTTTCCAACAAGGTATCATACGCACCAAATGGAGATAATATGACCAAGTTACGATCCCGGGAAGTTGGCTGCCCAACTAACCCCAACGGACCCACAAACTCTTGGTGTTGCATCTCCTTGGGTTAGGGTTTTGGTTGTTTATGGTTTTCTCTTGTTTTTCAATAATAAATAGGCCCTTGAGCCTCATTGTAACACATTTCATAATCATGTAGCCGCCACATCTCTTCTAAGAGATAAGTTACCATTGTCCGAGACAATTTATTTCCATTATCTTTGTAATCATATTTTAGTATTTTGATATTAATGAAATGAAGTGTTATTTGTGTTGCATCTATGTATCCATGGTTATATCTGTATTTTTTTGTGTTCATGTTTAAGTTCGGATCAATGGTATAAAAGTGGTCTTCTCTTTCTCTATTTTTCTTTTCATGTCCCCAACGAGGTCAAGGTATAAGGAGTTAGGGATCGAATTGGTTGAACCTTTGCCAGACTAACCTCGCAAACCCCGATGGATTCCCATGGCGGAAGAAAATAAAGATGAAGGGGCAGGAGATATTTTCAAAATATTTCTCGAGGAAGCTCTCGAGCGACAGAGGAACATGATGATGGATAACTTTGCCCAGATCGTCCAATGGCTACCCACAGGTGACGCATCTTCATCCAACAACCACTCTTGAGGCGCCACTCCTTTTAAGGTACAAGTTAACTTTGATATTCCCATATTTGAGGGCCAGATAGATGTAGACACCATAGATAAATGGTTGAATCTGTTGGAAGGATATTTTTCAGTTCATGACTTTTCCCATCAAGAAAATATTACTTTTTCACTTCTCAAATCCGCCCATGCATCAAGGACTCATGGGAAACCTACTATGAACAAAAGGACGAGAGGGAATTCTCACTATTTTCAATTTCACCCACTTGGGATTCTTTCCGAGACACCATCATGGAACAATATTACCCTGTCAGGAGCTATGAAGATAAATACATAAAGCAGACCTCGCTACGGTAGGGAAGGGATCAAGACGTGCCAAAGTTGACAAATGTCTTCCATACCCTCCACACGAAGTTGGGTATCAAGGATTCTGAAAGGAATTTGGTACTCAAGTACTGTGACTATTTACACAAGTACATCCAAGATGAGATGGAGTTAATGGACATCTCCTCGCTTAGCACGGCATACCGATATGCTATCAAGATTAAGACAAATTTTAAACAGAAGAAGCAAGACTTTGGATCTGTGAATCGAAAGCAAGGAAAATGCGCCCCCAAACCATAGAGAAAAGGCCAAAACCAAGGCGGGGTGACCCAGGACAACCCGTTGAATCCGCAAGAAAAGAAAAACACCACGAAGACAAAGAAGGACACGGGAAAATGGCGTGAGTTCCCTAAGAGCTCCACTCACAACATAAGTGAGTTTCGGGCTAAGCAATCATTGGTGTACAAGTTAAAGGCTTCTGATTCAGAGGCATGCTCCAACTCTAAGTGAGAACCCGATAAGGGGAATGACAAAGGGAAGCAGATCATTGACACGGAGCCCAACGCCATCATGGCCACCACCAAGATCCAAAAGAATGAGCCTGAAGATCCAGAGGAGGGGGGACACCTCTTCCACTCGTAGATGTGGGTGAAGGGTTCTCCACTGGAGTTCGTTTTTGAGAGCGGTAGCTAAAAGAACCTCATTTCAGCAGAGGTAGTGAAGCCCCTAATCCTACCAACGACAGCACATATGCAGCCATACACTATTGGGTAGATTCACCAAAGATGATTTCTCTGTGTCATCTAGCAGTGTTTCCTTCCCTACAACATCCAACCCTTCATGGATGAGGTACTGTGTGATGTTTCTCCTCTTGAAGTTTGTGATGTATTATTAGGACAACCATACTTATGGAAGCGACATGTTGTATATGAGTCTAGACCTCACTCTGTGATTATTACTTTGGGAAATAAGTTGTACATGATACCGGAGGTAGCCCTGCCTACCACCATATCTTTGATCACTACAAAGAAATGTAGTAAGATCATTTCTCTTACTAGGAAATTTGTTTTCCTTATGATTCACCCTCAGGGAAAGAAGAAGGTCGTGGCCATGGCTTCCACACAGGGATCCTCGACACAATACAACTAGATGGAAAAGGTCATGGAGGAGTACGGGGACATTTTCACCTCACCTATAGGGCTACCTCTTCATTGTCAGGTCAAGCACTCCATCAATCTAACACCAAGTGTGCCACTACCTAGTGGATCGATCTATCAACGCTCAGTTCTAGAGAACGATAAGATCAAGAGGTAGATTTGAGAGTTGTTGCAGAAAGGGCACATCAGGCCAAGCTCATCACTCTGTGGGAGCCCAATTGTATTGGTATAGAAGAAGGACAAGACCTTGAGACTATATATTGACTATCGGGCGATGAACAATATCATTGTCCAGAATAGGTACCCAATCCCACAAATAGATGACCTTCTGGACCAGCTCAAGGGGGCAAAATATTTTAGCAATATTGACTTGAATTTTGGTTATCACCAGGTGCCTATCGAATGCTTTGATGTATGGAAGGTTGCCTTCAAATCCAAGGAGGTCATTTTCAAATTGTTGGTCATGCCTTTCGAGTTTACAAATGCCCCCGCGACCTTCATGAGATTGATGGATGACATATTTCAACCCTTCACCAATGCATTCACGGTGGTGTATTTATATGACATATTGATCTTTATCCAAAGTTGGGAAGAGCACCTCCACCATATTCAACAGGTCCTTCAAAACCTGCGACAACACAAGTTGTGTGCCAATTTGGAAAAATGCACTTTTGGCATGACCTAGTTTCAATATCGGGGGTACATCATTGATGAGAATGGTGTGCATGTGGACCCAAATAAGATATAAGTCATTCAGATCAGCCAGTCCCAACCACTCTAACAGAGCTCCGCAGCTTTCTAGGTCTTGCCAATTTCTACCGCAGGTTCATGTTGGGGTTCTCTCATCTCACTTGGCCTTTAAGTCAAGTTGCCAAGGGCGAAGCGAAAGCAAAGTTTTTTTGGTTTGAAACCCAACATAAGGCATTTTCCGAGTTGAAGCATCACCTCTACTCTACACCAGTGCTCACATTACCAAACCGACAGCACCTCGAACTATGTTATTGTTGTAGTTCTTACTTAGCAGGAGCAACCAATGGCTTACCACAGTGAGACACTTTCAAATATAGTATGAAAGTATCACACTTACGACAAAGAAATGTACTCCATTTTGCAAGCTTGTTGTCAATGGAAGCATTACATTATGGGGAAGGAAATGGCCATCCACACAGACCACTGACCACTGCAGTTCATACAAACATAAGGAAAGTTGTAGAACAATCGCCATCAGAAATGATCCACCTACCTACAACAGTTCCATTTGAACATTAAGTACAAGAAGGGCAGCACCAATAAGTGTTATTTCTAGTGCATCTCTTTATTTGTGGTTATATATGTAATTTGTTATGTTCATGTTTAAGTTTGGATCACTATTTCCTTGCATTGTTCCTCAAGGAATTAACCCCCTATTTAATTAGGGAAATTCTCAATTAGAATTGCACATCTGTAGGCCATTCTCGGACTACATGCACCACCTGTACAACATGGATAATTATACAACTGATAGTACACTTCCCTTGAACTCCAATCTCAACTGGGTAACTCAAATTTCATGCAGGCATGAGTTAATTAAGGTTGATTGATCAGTTAACTAGTTGAACACTAAAGTTGCACCCCACTGCTAGACCTCCTATTAGTTCCTCCAACAATTAGAACTAGTTTAACTGCCCTTAACTCAATTTAACACAAATAAATTGTTACAACTGAAATTAACTCAACCTAGACTCCTAAATTTAGGAATCACTATACACAACTCAAGTTAAGCCCAAAACTCGAATTAACTAAGCTAACTGAGTGATAACAACTTATTTAACTCATTCAAGTTGTCTTGTGATGTGGAATTTCAATTTTCTCCTAATTTAATTCAAGGGAAAATTAAATTAGGAATTTTTTACTTCATTTATACTCCCTCTCAATAAGAAATGGATTATCTGCTACCCTGATCCTACCTCTATGGAACTCGAATTTACATCTTGACAATGCCTTTGTCAAAATATCTGCATCTTGTTCCTTTGTAGGAATGTACTCCAACAACATGATTCTTCTATGCACAAAATCTCGTAGATGGTGATACCGTATGTCGATCTTCTTGGACCGATCATGAAAAGTTGGATTTTCAAAGAGTTTGACAACTCTAGTTGTCACAATAAATCATTGTAGTATCCATCATCTGACGAAATAACCCAACAAGGATCTCTCTCATCCAGATAGCCTCATATACTACTTGGTTAGTAGCCATGTATTATGCCTCTATTGATATGAGTGAAACATATTGTTGCTTCCTGATGTACCAAGAAACCGTTGTTGAACCAACACTAAAAATTCCTCTTGATGTGCTCTTCCTGTCTGATGGACTACCTGCCCACTTTGCATCTATGAATCCTTACAGCTTCACTCCCTCTATCTGCCTGTACCAAAGACCAAACTGAGTGGTTCCTTTGAGGTATCTCAACACATGCTTTTCTTCATTCCAATACAATTTGGTTGCCTTAACCATAGCTTGACTAAGTTAGTTAATTGCATAACACATGTTTGATTGTGTGTTCAACAAATACACAAGTGAACCCACAAGCTACCTGTAAATGGTAGCCTCCACTATTTCACCTAAAGTAGCATCTTCCTTCCTCAAATTCCCTGCTAGAGGAGTTTCCATGGGTTTGTTGCTCTCCATGTGGAACTTATTCCATATCTTGTTGGCAAACTTTCCCTGAGAGACAAAAAATTCCCCATCTCCTTTCCATTCTTCCATACCAAGGAAATAATGCATGAGCCTCAGGTCCTTAATCTTGAATTCTCTTGCAAAATCCTTTTTTCAAGACTTGATCGACTTCTCATCACCAGCTAAAATTAAATCATCGACATATAATACTATAATCAATAATTTACCTTCAACAACAATATGGTAAAGTTGTGCATCTTCTTCACTTTTGGTGAAGCCCAACCTAGTGAGATAACTGTCGATCCTAGTGTACCAAGCACGAGGTGCTTGTTTCAATCCATACAACTGAGTCTGCACACATGCAACTCTCTGTTGAAGGTCCCAAATCCTTCTAGTTGCTCAATGTACACCTCCTTCTCAATCACTCCATTGAGGAATGGTGTCTTCACATCCATCTAATGTATCTTCCATCCCATCTGCACTGCAAGAGATATAATTGATCTTATTGAAGAGTACCTTACAACTGGAGAAAAGGTCTCCTCATAGTCAATTCCCTCCACCTAAGAGAACACCTTGGCCACAAATATGGCCTTGTGTTTCTCGATTCTTCCATCTTTTGATTACTTCACCTTGTAGGTCCACTTGGAACCTACCACTGACTTGTCCTATGGTCTTGGGACCACTTCCCAAACACTATTTATGATAATGGATTCATACTCCTCTACCATGGCATCAACCCATACAGGTTGTTGCACTACTTCCTCGAATGAGGTTGGCTTGAGATCTACAAGCTCACTCGTCAGAACCATGTAGCCAATGTACCGATATGGTGACCTCCTCTACCTGTGTTGTAATGTGGGTGCTCCCACATTCTCTCTAGCATCATTCAATAATTTTTTAGCTTCTCCGGTGCACTTCCTTCCATTTGGATGTCTCTTCTTGAGTGGAAGTCCCCATTCACTCTACCTCTGCTTGTGGCTGCTCCACAACTTCGTGACGTTCCTCCTTTGGAGTCAAAAGCTCTTGCTCTGAATGCAACTGAAGTTGTTAGGTCCCTATACTACTAGTGTAGACCCTTATTGTTATTAGTGAAACCCCGTTATTGTATTTTTGTGCCCATGTACTCCCCATATTTTTATTATTGTGACCCATAGAATCCCACTATTTTTATTGTTGTGCCCTTACAATATTATTGTTATATAGACTCTAATTATATTGTGAACCTTAAGACTCCTATATATTGAAAGGAAGTTTTTCTATTTGTATCATCCAAGAATTGTTCCTTTATTTAATGTAAAGGAGGTTTCCCCCTCGAAAAGGCTGATTTTGAAGTCGTTGATCTATCTCTTCTTTTATTTTGTGAGTTGCTTGCATAACATTTGGTATCAGAGCTTTTGATTCTAGGGTTTTTCTGCTTCAAACAGGTCATCGTGGAATTTTCGCTATAAAGTTTTTCATATGAATCTTCAGAAGTTGAAATTAAAACCCATTTGAGAAGAAATATTGGAGAATCTCTTGTACAAATTTCATATCTTATCTCGCTACATTTTCAGAGATATGATCCGAGGAAGTTAGGGTTTTTGTAGGCTTTAGAATTCGATCTCAGACAGGTGACCTTGGTAAAATCATCATAACTTTCTCTCTAAGAATTGGATTCAAATTTCGTAAAACGTTGTAGAAAGAGGATGGACTGTAGCTTATTGGGTATCGTCTTAAAGGCCGAATGTTGAAACAATAACACATGGCACTTTGTACAAGTTCGCCCTACTAAACTATTCTATAATCAGACAATCTTGGAAGATTCGGCATAACTCTTTCTTGGAGAATTAAATCTCAATCCGACTTGTGGGGTTGGAAATAGGAATTAGAGGGCTACCATAGGAATAAATTACAGACCTTGGAAATAAAAAATTATAGAGATACAATATATTCAATATCGAGCTCCTACAAAGCGACAAAAAAAAAAAATGTGCATTTTTTAAAATTTGCATTAAGTTTTGTTTGAAAAATTAGTTTGAAGTGATTAAAAGGGAATATTAAAGAATAATTATCATTAATTGATACCTCAAAGAAATAAAATGGAAACACCTAGTAAGCAATCATCAAGCTCTAGTATGACACATGAAGAAGAGGAAGAAATGCAACATGATATATCAAAATTGCAAGACCAAGTGCAACAAATTTTTCTCTCGCAAAAAGTAATAAAAAATGAATTGGAAGCCATGATGAATGTTAAGATAGATGATATAAAAAGGGACATGGTAGTTTTGAATTATGGTTTAAAATCAGACATGGAAGAAATGATGAATGTCAATATAGATGGATTGAAGGAAGGTTTGGCAAAGTTGCTAGAAGAAAGGTGTCCCAATGGTGACAAGGCAATCCATGAAAATCATGATGAAGACAAAAGGAATATAAATTACAATTTTAGAGACTCCAATGTGGGGTTTAAGAACCACAATATTCCAAATATCGATATGAGGAAGTTTGATGGCAAGGATCTTGTAACATGGATCCTACAGATGGAGCAATATTTCGATCTCCATAATGTGCAAAACACACAAAAGGTATGCATTGCGACTTTATACTTGGAACCCAATCAGTTTGTATGGTATCGATGGATTTTCTCTCGTAAACAAAATTTCACTTGGTCAATTTTTACGGAGGAAATAATAGCACATTATGAGGATACAAATAGAAATGCCTTCTTTATCCAATTGATAAATCTCAAACAAAAAGGTTTAATAGTGGAGCACATTGAGGACTTCCAAAAATTGAATATAAGGGTAAATGATATTCCAAAGGAGCATAGGATTGATGTCTTCATAGGGACTTTAAAGGATAACATCCAACATGAGGTTTGTCTTTGGGAACTCGATTCATTGGAGAAGGCATTCAGGTTGGCAGCAAAAATTGAAAGCAAAATTATGCAAACAAGGAATCCTACCCCTCACAACTATAAAGATGGAATTGTTGTTTCTCCTAGACTTCCACAAACTACAAGGTTGACACCACAACAATCGGAAGAAAAGGGCTCTGTTACAGTTGTGATAGAAAATACACTAAAGGTCATAAGTGTTTTGAGAAGAAATTAATTTACATAGATTGGGAAGAGGAGGAAGAAAAGGAATAAGAAACATCAAAATACACCAGGCACCAACCCTAGATAAATAATAAATGAATCTGACCATATCATGTAATGCATTGATAGGAATTACCACTCCTTAAACTCTCAAGATAGGACATATCAAGAAGAAAAAGGTAATAGTGTTGACTGATTCGGGTAGTACCCATAATTTTATTCATTGAAAGATAGCCAAGGAATTGAATTTCTTCCTATATCCAACACCAGAGTGTCAAGTGATGGTTTCAAATGGAGGAACCATAAATTTCTCTAGAAAGTGCCATAATTTCAAGTTATCCATGGTAGAATATGTATTGAATAGTCCAATTCTTTCCATTCCAATGGGTGGTGCTAATGTTGTATTAGGAGTCCAATGGTTACAATCTTTGGGTACGATAGCTTTTAATTTTCAAGAACTTTTCTTAAAAAAAAGTTGGGAAAGAAAGGAAGTTGAATTAAGGGGTATCAAAGGGAAACCAGGAAAGATAATCAGTCGTAATGGCATGACAAATATTCTAAAGAAAGAAAAATGGGGCATAATTGCACAATTATGTTCACTAGAGGTTCAAATAGTGAAATCATCTATTTCTACAGATCTCAAAAAAGTATTGGATAATGTTATAAGATTCAAGAAGTAGAAGATCACATCGAGCATCAACAACAAGTTCTCCAACTCTTAAAAGATAACCTCACTTTGGCACTGAATAGAATGAAACAACAGGCAGATCAACATCGCAACAAAAGAAGTTTTGATGTAGGTGATTGGATATTTTTACGACTACAACCATACAAACAAGTTTCCCTCAAGCAAGCTAAGAAGGATAACAAATTATCACCAAAGTACTATGGTCCTTACAAGGTGTTGCAAAATATTGGTACTATGGCATACAAATTGGAGCTCCCGCAGCTTCCCGAGTGCACCCAGTTTTCCATGTTTCAAGCTTAAATAAGGTTATATGTGACAAGCTACCATTTCAAACAATATTTTCGAAACTTTACAAGGAAGGAAAAATCATATTGGAACCTGAAGCAGTCTCGGAAATAAGAACCCGACAACTACGAAATCAATCAATTTCATAGTATCTCATCAAGTGGAAGAACCTAACCGCTGAATATTTTGCATGGGAGGATGAGAATTTTATAAGAAGCATCCATAACTATCCAAGCGTTGAGGACAACACTTTTTTGAAGGAGAGGGGCGTGTTAGGTTCCTGTATTACTAGTGTAGACCCTTATTGTTATTAGTGCAACCCTCTCATTGTATTGTTGTGCCCATGTAGTCCCCATATTTTTATTATTGTGCCCCATAGAAGCCCACTATTGTTATTTTTGTGCCCTCACAATATTATTGTTATGTAGGTTCTTATTATATTGTGACCCCTAAGACTCCTAAGGAGGTATTTTCATTTGTATCATCCAAGAATTGTTCATTTGTGTAATGTAAAAGAGGTTGCCCCCTCGAAGAGGCTAATTTTGAAGTCGTCAATCTATATATTCTTTTATTTGTGAGTTGGTTGCATAACAGAAGCTCCCTCTCAAGGGAACACCTCATTACCTTCTCCTCATCAAACTTCACATCTCTTATGACAATTGTCATCCTGAGAGATGGAAAATACACATGATAGTTGTGAGGTGTATCTGTGTACCCTACAAATATGCCCAAGTCAATTGTAGGCTCTAGATTTTTCCTTGCATCCATGGAAATATGACAGTAAACTTATGATCCAAAGATCCTGAAGTGTGACACGTCTAGTTTCTTCCTTGGAAAATATTCCTCTGTGTACTCATGCCAAGAATCTTGTGAGGACCCTTGTTCTCCAAATAAATAGTTGTGTTGCATGCTTCATCCCACAAGTGCAACGGTAAGCTGTAATCATGCAACATGGCCTGTGCAACTCCCACAATACGTTTTTTATTCCTCTCAGCCACCCCATTTCATTGTGGGTTATGAGGTTTTGTAAACTCCCATCGAATTCCTTATTTTGCATAGAAGTTCTTAAATTCATTCGACACATAATCTCCACCATTTTCGCTCTTGAGAGCCTTCACTTTCCTGCTAGTCTCTTTCTCAACAAGTGCTTTAAATTCAACAAATTTGGAGAATGTTTAGTATTTCTTCTACATGAAGAAGATTCAGTACTTCCGTGAGAAATCATCCACAAATATCACATAATACATGTGCTTGGCCATGGAGGTTGTCGAGAAAGGTCCACACAAATCTGAGTGAACTCTTTCAAGGACTACTTGTGCTTTACTGCCCTCCTAATTGAAGGTGGGTTTCATGTACGTCCCCAATGTACACCCTTTGCGTGTATCTCTCTACTCTAGTGCACCCTTGGGAAGTCTTGTAGAAATATGTTGCAGATCTTCAAGGATCCATGGTGAAAATGGCCTAATATTCTATGCCATAATTCACTAATGTCTCAGGTATGCACCTTCTCTTCTTTTGTGCTCAATGTTGCACAATATTCTACATCCAATTTGTAGAGGTTCTTCACCCGAACCCCGACCCTCTTCAACTATCATGTGGAAATGTGTCTAAGGAAATCCTTTCCTTTACTAAATATCACATCGTAGCCATGGTCTTCCAACATAGAGACATAAACGAGATTATTCTTCAGACCCAGAACATACATCACATCTTTTAATTTGAGAGGGGAGCCAAAATCCCTTTGAAAAGAAATTGTACCAATACCTATAGCACTATACCTTCCATCATCTCCTGTTTCCATGTGCATCTGAAGGTCCTTCTCCTCCAAGTCACTGAATAATTCTCAGTTTACCGTCATACAGAATGAGGCTCCACTATCTAGATACCACACACTACCCATTACGATTCTCACCATCCAAGTGATGAGGGTGAAATAAAGTTTGAATTGTGAAGCAAGAGATTCAATTGCCGCTCCTTCTAAGGGCTTCTTACCTGCCTTCTTGTGTGGACACTTCATGGCATACTGTCCCTATTCATGACAGTGAAAGAACTTGATCTTCGACAAGTCTTTCTTGTTGCTTCCCTGACTAGAATCCCCTTTGGATTGGGATTTCTTCCCCTTCCCTTTCTTTGCCTTTCCATCCAAGACATAATTCTCCTCATCGTCATGCTTGGATGAGGTTCCATCTCTCGTGTTCCACCGTATCTCTTCTTGCCCCAAGTCGGACCACAATTGCTCCCAATTTGGTAGCTTCTCCCTACTATTTATTGAATCCTGGTATTTATGCCAGCTCTTGGGAAGGCCTAGAAGTGATAGGCTTAACAAATCATCTTCTACAATTGTAATACCAACACTCTCAAGTTCATCCCGACATTGGGTGAGCCTGCTCAGGCACTGTGGTATTGTGTCTCCCTTCTCCATCTTGATATTTCGAAGCTTGTCCTTCAGTGCCAACTTCCTATGGTCACTATTGTTCTGAAACAATTCTATCAAGGCTTTCCACATTGCGTATGGGGTATCCTTCCCATGGAGATTCGAGATAATATGATCTCAAACTCCTTCTAGTATGATCCTCCTTGCATTTGCCACACATTTCTTACACTCTAGCAGATGTTGAGCATCAATTGTTGGAGGCTTCGAAATATCATTGTCTATGAATTCATTCAACCCATTATCTTCCAACACTGCCTCCACCATGTCCTTCTAAGAAAAATAATTCAAGCTACACTCAAGGGAATACTCGAGTCTCAATCCATAGAACGACATCCTACTGGCTCTAAAGAATGATACTACAAATTTAATTCAACTGCAAAGAAAAACTCAAATTCTTCTCTTCTATTGTGATTCCCGCTCTAATACCATGTATAGATTCCATGTAGATTCAAACTGCTTATGTAATTTTCTAAAACAAAAGACTTGAATCTACTCTACTTATCAGCAGAAACAATTAAATGATCGAGAAATCACAACATAAACATGAGACAAGATTCAGTCACATATGCTCAAATATTTATCTAAAGTGAAAGAAACTGTTCAAGACCCCTTCCTATATGTATTGTATTAGTCAGAAAATAAAGAAGAAATACAATGCTTGCTCAAGCCCGAGCAATATCACTACTTCATAGACAAGCTCTGGTCAATACTTAACCAAATCTAAGCCTTCCCAAGTCCCTATTTCCTTGTGTTGTTCTTCAAGGAATTAGCCCCCTATTAATTAGAGAAATTCCCAATTAGAATTTCGCAATCCCCATAGGCCCTTCTCTTACTGTATGCACCACTTGTACAACTTGGATACTTATAAAACTAATATTTCACTGCCCTTGAAATCGAATATCAACTGGGTAACTTGAATTTCATGTAGGCATGAGTTAATTCAGGTTGATTGATCAATTAACTAGTTGAACACTAAAGTTTCACCCCACTTCTAGACCTCCTACTAGTTCCTCCAACAGTTGGAACTTTTTTAACTGGCCTTAACTCAATTTAACTAAAATACATTGTTACAACTGAAATTAACTCAACCTAGGCTCCTAAAATTTAGGAATCACTATACACAACTCAAGTTAAGCCCTCAATTCAAATTAACTAAGCTAACTGAGTGATAATAACTCAGTTAACTCATTCAAGTTGTCTTGTGATGTGGAAATTTGATTTTCTCCTAATTTAATTCAGGGGGAAATTAAATTAGGAATTTCTTGTTTCATTTTCAACACATTAGACCTTCTTGGTGATCCTCAGATGAAGTTCAGATATTTGTAATCAGATATGCATTCATGACCTGTATGTTACATGTTCACCATATGTTTGACAAAATGTCTAATGTGTACTAGGCAATCTAGGTAATGTTATGGCTTCAAGATTGAATGTTTAGCATTATCATCATGTTAGTTGTGATTCTGGAAAGTTACGGGCAGTTTTGGAGAGTGGTCTAGAGGCTATCCCGGAAAAGTGGCTCAGATCGCAAAACCACTGGTAATGAACTGAAGGATTTATGTTATAACCACATGTAAGTAGGCTTTTTCATGTGGTTGGGGCCTCATAACCACACTCTTACCTTGTTGTGCATGTGATTGGGGTGTTAGGCCAATGAAAAAGGGTTCCAACTCAAGGATTGATTACTTGGGTTGGTTGTTCAACTCCTAAGTGATATTTAGTCCTTGTAGGAAGTCAATAAGTGTTCAATTTGTAAGACACACTTCCTTAACTGCAACATGGATTTTGGGTCATGTCATAGTAGCACTCAACCTCACATTTACCTTGGGAGCTTGTAAAAGCACGTAAATGTTGGAAGGAGGTGTTTACACCCAGGAAGTGATCACAACTTCTCCTAGCATTCAAGGGGAGATTCATTAGTTGGAGACATGTGTCATTAATGATCACCGGACCTATTCATATTTGAAAATTAGGGAGGAGGTCTCTAATTGACTCCCTAACCCTAGTTATACCAGGGGAAGAAGAAAGAAATGCTTGCATTCCATCACCCTACATTGGCAGTTGAAGACTTTGTTAGGCCGAGTTCTGAAGGAGAAACATGAAGATAAGAACGACATCATGTTCCCCCTCAACAAGATCCAAAGTGTGTAGTGTTATCAATGGTCTTGTTTGGGGAGACTAGATTCTCGCTTGGCTCACCTGGAGAGTCACCTCCAATGTGAGCTCAAGCCTTCTATGCCAACTGGAAAAAGTGTAAGGGACCTTGCTTCTATGACATCTTCAAATTCTTAAGTATGCAGTTTTGTAGTTATTTTGTTTTATATTGTAGTCCTATTTTAATATGGAACTAATGTGGTAATTTTTGGCTTCTTTATGACGATACTCTATCTCTCTTTCTTCTAGCCAATAGACCTGTTTTCCATTCTTGTGAGGCCAAATTATTTTTTAACAATGGTCTATCAATGATGTATCTTGAATTTCAAAGGTAATTCATAAATTAACTCAAAAAATAAAATAGTTAGAGGGTAGCTTGATCTACGTAATTAATCCATAATAGATCAAGAATTTAGCTCTAACACAAAATGGAATAAACAATCTGTGTTATTATTTTGATTGATATAGTCTCTATGTAATTGTATATTATAATATTAAATATAATGATTGATTGTTAAGATTTGGTGATGCTACAATGAGCTCTATGATAGTATATTTATATGCATCAATTTGTCACAAGGTCAAGGGGTGTGTGACCCTTTAATAGTTTTCACTAACCTTATTATTATTACTACTACAATGAAAACATTGGCCAAGGTAGAAGGTCAAGGTGTGTATTTATTCCTCAATAACGTGAGGATGATGCTCATAAATTTTAACTATGGGATTCTAATACAAAATCATAGGTATCACATCAATCAAAAGGAGTTTCTTGTTTGTGGCTTAGCTTCAGTTAGTTTTCCATGTTTTGTTGCGCCATTTGTGTATGTGATTATAGGGTAAGGTTGAGTGAGGAATTCACTCTAATTTTTAATATTACTTAACAACTTTAATAAACACAAGTTCAAAGGTTGAATGGTAAATATTTCCTAGTTAAAATCAGGAAAGGGAGATTTCCTTCCTATAGGACTACCAAGTGAAGTTATTCAAGATAGAAAATACAAGATAGATGAAGGGTGATGTGGAGGGTGGAAAAGTCGAGAGGGACATGGCATCATGAGAATGATTCTTTGTAGGCAGAGGACGGTGACAAGGATGCATGGAAGATGATGGTTAGAAAAGTGATGCAGGAGCATTAGTAAAATTTTAATGACCAAGGATGTCAAAACCTTTTAATATAGGAGTTGGTTCCTCAAAGTGTGGGATAGGTTAGCTAGATTAGGATTAATATCGTTAAATCCCATGTAAACCCTTTCAATATTAGAAAATTCGTTAAGATAGAGGAAGTTCGAGGGGTTTGTTTTGAAGTAAAAATTAGGCCATTTCATCCAATTTTTATGGATCTGGAAGGATGCCATACTTGTATTTATTCATGTTTAAATTTTTAAAAATGTAGAGAGACAACGTGAGAAGGAATTTGTGTGTAAAAACTTAGAGAAGTTGATTACATCCATTCCTTGTGATTCTTGTGAAAATATTTCTTCAATTTTGATTAATTGCTTTGTTTTTCCTTTCTTATGGTTGTATTGGATCAAAGTGGGGTCACAAGAGAAATCTATGTGTACATATTTAAACTTTGTTTAATCCTTGTGTAGAGGCTTGCATAATAGACATTAATGATTGAAGGGTCAAGATTGAGGTTTTTAAAGTTTTAGAAGTTTGTTGATTAACGATGATCGAATTGACAGAACTAAGTTTTGTTACAAGGTCTTTTTCCTCGGATAGACCTTCCCAAGTGATTCCATAAGCAACTGCATTTAAAATTGTCAGGACAAATATATTCCTAGCAAAAGACAAAAAGGATTTTGACAATCAACAAACAGGAATCTTCATCTCACAGATAATCCATCTCATAAAATGTGTATAATTGTCAAGTGAATTATCGCCAAGGTGCTAGGTTCTAAGATTAGATCTGGTGGTCATGCCTCATGATCACATAACTTATTACTTATGGCTCAAGGATTTTAAAGCATTATAAAAAAGGAGACTTGGTAATTGAAAAAGATAGAGAAGTTGGACATTAGGTGTTAAAGATATTCTCGTCACAAAAATCAAGTAAGCAGTGGAGGTCAAAGCACTTGGAAAAAACTTTTAGCGTCAGGACAAAACTTTTGAGGGTGTTAGTTAATATAAATATTCCCACCTTGGATGTTTTTCTCCCCAGAATTTTTAAAGGGTATTCATCGCAAAATCACTAGGGTCTGTGGTTTATTACATTGGTAATGGGTTATAGTCAAATGGGTTTCCTAGTAGGTGTTGGAGAAAAAGTTAAAGTGGCTCTCGCATTCATATATAATCATTAAATTATTGAGCCTGTGATGGCGGTATATATATATATATATATCTAAGGTCTTGAATCTAGTGGTTTTCAAAGGGACTTCTCCCTTAGTGCTTGTCACATATATGAATCTAGTTGTTTTATAAAGTATGTGTGTGTCAACAACTCTTGTTAGAATAAGTATTAACATGTCGGCAACTGGAAGTCTCTTATATTGGTTTGGGGACTTAGTCTCATGTCTTAGATGTGGTGGTTCTATATTGATTTGGGGGTTTGATTCAAATTTGACCGATTATGTATATATTTTAAATTAAAGCTCAAGCCTGCAACATTAGTGATATCAAAGCAAGATAACTTGCTCAATTGAATTTTGTAGAGATTGAAGATGAAAATTGTGGTAATGATCTACTAATATTCTCTCCATTGTTAATACAAGCAAGGGCATGTAAATACATGTATAATGATTTGAAGGTTGTATAATAGGGTTGTTAGTTGTATTACAGAGCATGGATTGCAGAAGGAGACCAAGCATAAGTTTGGTGTAGATTGAAACAAGTGAAGTGGATACGGGTTGATGCTTTTTAAATCAAGATTGAGTAACATGACAAATTATAAACAACTGATTTGTACTAGCAAGGATGAATGGGAGATTGCAACAATAATTGAAGAGATTGGATGACATGTAATGAGGCTTTTTGTTTTCAATGAATCTAAAGGAAAGTGTTGGAGTAGGTAGCAGCAATTGCAGTTAGGAAGTTGTGATAGAGAAGGAAAAGAGAAAGTAAAAACTCTCAAAGTAAAGGATTATGGCAGAGGAAGTTGTAGCAAGGAATTATATAATCACATTTTAGGTAGAGATTGAAAGTGAAGGGAACAGTAAAAGTTCTCAAGAGAAGAAGAGGGTGAGAAGAGTGCACAAGCCAGAAAAGAGTAAGGAGTTCTCAAGAAGAAGGTTTTAAGAGACAGAACCAATGATACCAAAAGATCAAACTCAAGAGGAATGCTTGATGTGGTGTTGAGTAGTAGTGTTGGATACTGACTACAAGGAGAAGGCTTATTTACAGCTCATAATGGGATGGAGGAGCTCATAGAAGAGAAGATGGATATGACCAAAGATAGTCAAAACAAAATTTTAAAAGAAATTCATAGAAAGAAGAAAGAGGATGCTAGAAAATTGGCAAGAAGAGGACAATGAGTGATGAAGAGTTTGAAAAGGAGATGGTTGAGATGAGGGCAGAAATCATCAAAATTAAAAAGATACTACATAAGGAAATCATAAAACAATTGAGACAAGGATTGTATGTAGGAAAGAGGGTCAAGTGGCATGTCAAGTAATTATTTTCCTAAGAAGATATTGCAGAGAATGGAGATAGAGAAAGCACTCAGGGTAGTTGAGTACGAGATGAGAGAATCCATTTATGAACCAAAGAAAGGACCAATCCTTGGAGATGATGCTGATGATGATGGGATGATTATGTGCTCAAATCAATGCAACAAAAGGATGCTAGAGGCATATTCAGAGACTAAAAGGTCTCATGGTTTTAATTTTAATTATTTGTGTGTGTATTTGCAAGTACCAAAGACAATAGAGTTGAACAAATATCAAAGATGGTGGAATGAACAGAAGTTCCACAAAGGAAAAACTTTGATTATGAAGTACAACTAGGGTTAGCAAACTTTGAACACGGACAATCTCAAAGAACTATCACAAGAGAAGACGATTCAAGATCGGATAATAAAGATAACATTGAAGAAGGCTATGAAGGAGTTCGGG
This sequence comes from Pinus tabuliformis, assembly GCA_031772625.1. NCBI lineage: Eukaryota > Viridiplantae > Streptophyta > Pinopsida > Pinales > Pinaceae > Pinus > Pinus tabuliformis. The sequence goes on along the minus strand of CM062813.1, from coordinate 867,233,045 downwards.
GTGGAACTCTACAAGTTTGTTAAAAGGAGAGTAGTTTCAAAGGTATGATTAATTGTTTATGTCTTCTCTTATGGAATGTCTACTGGATTATTTTTGAAGGAATTACATTAAATATTGGAAATAAATGGAGATGGAGGAAAGAGAAGAAATAATATGTTCTACAAATTGGTGAATAACATATCCATGTGAATATGGTGAAGGAGGAGATAGACAGAATAAATCAACTCAAGGTAATTCAGTGAATTCATATGAGGCTATAAAGAATCAAGGATGAGAAGACAACAAAGAACCCACGATACAAGAGGATGCATTAGCACTTCATATGATCAAGAAGGAGCGAAGACTAGTTTACAAAGACAATTATGAAGAAGGGAGAATAAACCAAGGCATCGCTTTGGAAAGAAATGATAAGTTGTATACAAAGAAAAAAGTTGTTCTAAGGAACAACGATTAGGATGTCAGGCATATCCAGGGATTTATCAAAGGTGAGCTTAAAGTTCAAGAAGGAACCTATGTGTAGCAATGACAAGATGTATACAGAGAAAGAAGTTATTCTAAGGAACGGTGATGAGGGTGTAAAACATATCCAAGGAGTTATCATATATGAGCTTAAATTTCAAGAAGGATCCGATGAGAGAAGGAATTATAAATTTTTCAAAGATAGTGAAGTTGAAGATGAGAGGCAATACTCAAAGGCAATGTTCAATAATTTTAATGAAGAACCAAAATTGTTGGAAGAATTGTTATTACAATCTAAAGTTAACGCTGAAAATATTGAAGTGATGAATTTACCTATAGTTGATTCAGTTTTGTTGAATAAATATGAATCTATGTTGAAAATAAGTGAATGAAGGATTGTTCTTTAAGAAAATAATAAGGTTCTAAGAGTATCCTCTATAGGAGAACAAAATGGATACTAAAATTTCAAGACTAGTTGATTCTGAGGAAACATTAAATCAACATAAAGATTCAGTAAACAGGGATGGATAATTTCTTGGAGGAAATTCAAACCATAATTAAATTCTTATGATGGAATTTTTAGGCAGCCAAATATTTTGAAAACTTGTGAATGGAAGAGGATGCTTCAAGGTAACAAGAGGTATGACAAGGGAACTGTGTGGAACAACCAATACAAAGTTTGGTTTGATGAGATAGATAATGTTTCACAAGTTGACAAACATCAAAGAGGTAGGTTGGAGATAGAAAAGGCACAAGGAAGAAAGGTTCAAGAAATACAACATAAATCTGAAAGAAGTAGAGATACGAGGGATGTCATTTGGCTTCAAAAATATTGATATTGTAGGGTTCTGAGGTGCTTGATGCAAAAGTGCATTAATGCAACTATAGAGGAAAAGATAGTAGTGAAAGACCATGAAAAACCTATTGTGTCATGTGCATATCAACAACATGAATATCAAAGTAACTTGAAGGAAGAGATGGGTGCAAAGTAAAATTTGATTATGAATTTTAAAATTTTAAATGTTAAATTTATTTTGCAAAATATTTTTACCAATATGCTTACTTATGCAGATGGAGATAAACATAGGAGTCTTGGAAATGGAAGTAATCAATCACTCTTATTGAGCCAAGAAGATGAGGCTTGGAATGAAGGAATGATATTTTCTACAACTCTTACACGAGGCATTGTTGAAGCTGAGGATTGCGGGAAGATTACTAGAAATGCAAATATGCAACATGTAAACAAATATTTTTGTCAAGCTCAAAAGGAAGTGAAGACTAAAGGATTGCTTGGGAAAGTGTAATTGGATACACCCTAATGAAAGGTTGGCAAGTTTCTAGAACATGGCAGTATATCAAGAATTGGATTTACATTTTCATACCGAGCAAGGAAATGAGTGTCTTCAAGTATAAGAGGATTTCACTTGGAACAGTGAAAAGATGGACAATGGAAGCAATGGAAAATTTATATATTCAACAAGTAGAGGAAATGTGGATTGTTGCAGCTAAGGAATTAAAAGAAGTGTTTTAGAGACAATAGATTATAATGGTGAAAGTACAAGACAGAGTTGCTGATAAAGAATGCATGGGAAAGGATTCTAAATATTTTGAAACTTCAAAAAAATATTTATACAGGTTGTATTATGAAAGAGTAGTGTGTCCAACTCAAAGAGGAAACAGTCAACAACAAGCAAAAGTGAGAGGAGCAAGATCAAAGACAAAGACTCCCAAGTGGATGAGTAACAACAACCACTATAACTATGAGAAAATGATTAGTGAAGAAATCTGGAGAAACAAGACTGCACAAAAGCAAAGGTTTGGGATCTTGAATGGTTACAAGTAGTAACAGAGTAACAACATGACAATATCACAAGTATCAAGCTAAAACATAAGATATGGGATCTAGGAGAACTTCAACAGCAAAAGAATCATGATTAGAAGATCATGATTTTTTTCTCCTTGGGAGTATGACGTGAGAGCATCAATAAAATTTAAATTATTGAGGAGGTCAAAACCATTTACCAATGGAGTTGGCTCCTCAAAGTGTGGGATTTGTTAGCTAGATTAGGATTAATAACGTTTTAAAATAGAGGAAGTTCAAGATAATATTTGGAAGCCAAAATTGGGCCATTTGATCTGCTTTTTAGGGATCTAGAAGGATAACATACTTGTAGTTATTCATATTTGAATTTAATAAAATGTAGAGAGAGACATAGTGAGAATAAATTTGCGTAAAATTTTGAAGAAGTTGATTGCATTCATTCTTTATGATTCATGTGTAAATATATATTCAATTCTCATTAATTTCTCTACAGTTTTTCTATCCTGACAGTTAGGTTATGATATCTCCATCCTAGGATAGACCTTCCTTGGTGATTCCACAAGTGACTACATTTAAAATTGTCAAGGCAAATACATTCCTAGAAAGAGATAGAAACGAGTTCAAAAATCAATGGAGAGGAATCTGCATCTTGGAGATAATCCATCCCAGAAATTCTTATGAGTGTCAAGTGAATTATCGTTGAGGTGTCTGGTTTCTGAGATTGGGTCTTATGGTCATTCCTCATGGTCACATAACTTATTCCTTAACTTTGGCCTCTGGAGTTTTGGTGTTTGGAATCGATTTACAAGTAGTCCCACTCGTGTTATGGCTCAAGGCATTTAAAACGTTATAAAAAGGGAGACTTGACAGTTGATGGAGACAGAGAGGTTAGACGTTCGGTTTTAAAGATATTCTCATCCCAGAATTAAAGTAAGGGGTGAACGTCAAAGCACTGGGAAAAAACGTTTAGCATCGAGATAAAAATTTGGAGGGTGTAAATTAATAGAAATATTCCCTCCCTGGAGGTTATTCTCCCAATAATTTTTAAAGGTTGTTAATTGCAAAATTGTCAGGGTCTTTGGTTTATCGCATTGGTCACGGGTTGTAGTCATATGGACTTCCTCATAGGTGCTAGAGGAAAAGTTAAAGTGGTATGTGCATTCATATATAGTGTAAGGTCTTGAGCCTGCAATGGTGTCATCTTGAATATGTTGGTTTTCAAAGGGTCTCTTCCCTTAGTGCTTGTGTCATATATGAATCCAAAGGTTTTATAAAGTATGAACATGTTGGAGCTCTTGTTAGAATAAGTATGAATGGGTCTGCAACTAGAAGTCTCGTCTATTGATTTGGGGACTTAGTCCCACGTCTTGGTTGTGGTGGTTTTGTATTTATTTGGGGTTTGATTCAAATTTGATTGGGTATGCATATATTATCAATTAAATTCTAGGCCTACGCCACAAAGAATCATGGTATTGTAGTTACTCATAACAAAGATGTGTTTATGTTTCACACTGCAAATATTCCAAGAACATTTGGTAGGATCGAAGCGCACAAGTTGTCCAATTAGGAGAAAGAAAAAAAGTTGTGATTCCACTGATAAGAGGGGCATGAGCCAACAATGTATAATCCAAATCTCTTATAACATTTTGGCTAGGTTGAATGATGTAAACCACTTCACAAGGGAAATTTGGATCAATGGTCCTTACTAATGCAAGGTTAAAAGTGCAAAGACACTCACTATGGGCACTAAAATGAGCCAGGTGTTAGCATTGTGCAATCCACAAGTCTCACAACATTTTGGCTATCAAAATATACAAATTATTTAAATAGAGAAGGATCACTGGTCCTCATTATCACAATGTTTATGGTGTTTTGATGTTATTGGAGCAATCTGGAACAAGAATGAATGACCAAGCCTAAGCAATATGACAAAAATACCTATAGCCTTCACCCACATCAACAAAGTGAACCATGAGTATAATCATTAATGGACCCAAAGATGTTAATAGGGATTCCATGCAACCAATCATGCCATTATGTCCATGGTCAATTTGGTTACATAGAAGTTATAATAATTTAGGTAAAAAAAATTCTATGAATGAGAATATATTTAAGTCAAGAAAACAACTAAAATGGGTTTTTATGTTTGATTCAAGTTAAATGTTTCAATTAGGTAGTTCAATTAAAGGAAGAGTGGTGGAATCCAAATTAGTTCTTGTTTGAAGATCAAGATAAAGAGAGACTAAGGCCTTTCCAGTTAAACGTTGATTCTAAACCCTTGTATCCATGCTTGATAGCATGGTCATTTGAATGAATAAAGAAATGCCTATTTTTGTTTATTAAAGTTCAATATTTGATTATGAATCCTTCCTTCATTTTGTGTGTGTGTGTAGATCTAATAATTAGGTTACATTTGTACACCAAAGATTCAAGAATTGTTCATAAGGTTCTCTATGGAGGGATTAAAAAATCAACACACAATCATCAAGTCTTTTCCCACTCATGTGATCAAGTCACATACAATGGGGAAAATTTTCAAGAAAGTCACTAATAGAGTCACTTATAGGAATTGTTCTATGGAAACTCAATAAGAAGCATAAAAATTTCCTTTAAACCTACATAATATTAGGGATTACAATGATAAAGTCTTCTAGGATATTCCTAAATTAGTTCCGTCAACATAATATCATAAGCAATATGGCATTATGCTTATACCATAAGTACCCCTCTCAACATTTCATCTTACTTGCAGGGATTTTCCAAGGTCCGAATAATTGATTCCCCTCTTCAATGGAGCCAATAAACGTTATTTTATTTAAGGAAAACATTTTATTGGTTCAAATCATGATGAAACAATAGGAAAATCGATATCATGTTGAGAAGAAAATATCACAATGAGAGGAAATTCTTACGGACTGCCTAGATCTATCTATCCACCCTTAAAAAAGAAAAATAAAAAAATTGGATCCAAAACTTTATGGTCCCTAGAAGAGCTTGGATAAGACTCGAAAATGTAACTTATGACTTTAAATTTCTTTTCTCTAAATGCATCCATAAGGCTTCCCCAATCTCTTTTCTAAGTTAGGCCATTTGATAAAACGTTCTAGTCTAGATTAAACTTTGAGAAGGGAAAAATGACTTTAGAACCTTAATTAGTTCTTGATCGCTATACTTATCATATTGGGAAAGGACCCATTATAGAATACCTCATCAAGTAGAAGAAGATGCTTTTAGAGGAAGCCAAATGGAAATATAGACTCTTCATAAAGTAACAACCTCAACAACAAAACAATGAGAGAATATATTTTTGGAGGGGACTATCTTATGACCCTAGCCATTAGTAAATCTATATCTTTATCATCTTAGTAGCACATCTTCCCTCCTTTTGAGTCATTTTTCTACTTGAGGTTTCCTCTTTAGCATTCAAGGGGTTGTATTTACGTTTAGATGCATTGACCTAAAGTGATAAGATGTAAATAACAAATCCTAATTCTTATCCTATATATAAGGTAGAGAGATTCATGGATAATCACCTTGTAATTTGTATTTTTTTAAACCATAACTGTGAAATTTTGTATTAAAAATCTACATAAGGAATGCAACATTACATTATAAGGGAAAAAGTTGGCTTATCATGGTCTAAAAGTATAACTAATTCAGATTGAGCCACTGATTTGATGACAATGCTTCCTATATACAACACAAAATTGTCAAAACCTCTATAAATATAAACTTTCCAAAAGGATCCAAAATACATTAAAAAAATTCATTCCATAGATAATTAGGATTAATTTTTTGTATTTTTACCTACAAAATCCAGCACATCTAGCTTGCCCACAACTTGACCAACATGTTCGTTGAGATCTCGAAGTCCCGCATTCTTCTTGTTTAGTGAGCTAACAAAATGAGACATATTCTTATTGTCCTTAGATATTTGTAACTTAGTTTCTTGCATTTGGCTTCTGATGAACCTCAATTCATCTTCCATCTTGTTTATTTGGGGTTTTTATTTAATGATTTGTTCCATAGCTACTATTAAGGAATAAACCAATTGATTTTAGTGAATTTTTGTTGGGTATGTGTTATTTCCTTTGCATGACTATCTCCACATGTTGTAAAAATGTGTGATGCGCAGCAAGGGGGTCTTCGTGCAGGGATTAGAGGAAAAAATGGGTGGTTTTTTGCATCCATTTTTGGCAGTTTTCAACAGACGTATTTTGCTAAAAGTGAGTGTCTATACCATGGTGATTTTTCCCATTGTTTTGTAGTTTTAGTTAAGGATATAAGGTTGTATTCTAATATAGGGTAAATGGATAGGAATTTCATGGATGTCACGAGATATATATTGTATTGTAATACCATACAGAAGAAGATATGTTGGAAAAATATTGCTAGTTTTCCTGATTCTGGGTTTCCAAGATAAAATCTCTATGCTAATATGTGTGTTTTCCATTGCATATTTTCTATTTTAATTAATAATATGTTTGCAACAACAAATTTTACAAGGTGGAAACCAACATTTGGTATCAGAGAAGTTTTAGCTTAAATGGGGTGCCTTTGTGGCTAATGGGTTGGGCTCAAACTTGTGGTAGACCCTGTTATAGTGGTAGATATATAGAAGTGACTCTTGTTGTGAAAAGGAAATGGTGAGAAGTTCAAAGATAGAGATTGATAAGTTCAATGGGAAAAGTTTTGAGTTGTGGAAACTCAAAATGGAAGATTTGTTGGTGGGACAAGAACAGTGGATCATTGTGGATCCACATACTACACCAACAGGGATGTCAACAAAATAATGAACCAAGTTGGATCAAAGGGAAAAGAGTACAATATAATTGTGACTCTTAGATTCAATGTTATTGAATGTTTCAAGGAAAACTACAATGAAGGATTTTTGGGACAAGTTAGGGGATTTGTATCAGTCTATGTCCCTGGTGAACGAGTTATTCCTACAGAAGAAGGTGTATAACCTGAGGTGAAGGATGGAGACTCAATGACAGAGAATTTGAACAGATTCAATATTATGGTAAGTTAGTTACTATATGTTGATATCAGGATTTCAGATGAATGTAGTTGTGTCAGTTTGTTATGTTCCCTATCAAACTCATCGAATAGTTTGGTTTTTGCCATAGGTAGTAATGCAACTACTTTAAAGTTCAATGAAATAGTCTCATTTTTGTTATTAGAGGAGATGAGACAAAAAAAATATGGAAAGTCAGAATGAAGATGTCATTGTCTACAAGAGGACGCTCTTGAAATAGAAATAAAAATAATTCCTTGAGTGAGATATCTAAATATTGAAAAATATCTAATTCTCCAGAAAAGTTCATAAAGGTATGTTGGAAATGTGGAAAAGAAGGGCATTACATAGATCTAAAATTTATGAGAAAGGGAAGGGATATGAAGATGCTCCTTTTGTAGAACCAAAAACCTCCTCAGATGGAGGGGATGTGTACTTGGATTCTTCAAGTATACATGTAGATCATGAGGCATGGTTGGTCTATTCAAGCGCATCCTTTCATATGACCCCTCATAGGGAGTGTTTTTGCAAGTATGCACGATTCAAAGGTAGTGATGTTTTCTTATGAGATGTCTCCACATCCAAAATCATGGAGTGAGGAAAATTCAAGTTGAAGCTCATGGGTGGAAGGATTAGAACACTCCCTAGTGTTCTATACATCCCAGGATTAGCCAAAAAAATTATTTCTATAAGCAATATAAGCGATGCAGGTGTAAAGATAATGTTTGAAATGATACTTGTAAGATGGTCCAAGGATAAATGGTATTGTTGAGAGGATTTTGGATTGGAAATCTACATAAGATGTTGGGAAGCACTATGAGTGATTGGGGAAATAGTTTGTTGTTCCTCGGAGTGGAGCAGAACAAGGAAAAACTCTTGCAATTTCTGGAGAGAAGACTATGATATGGCATCAAAGTTTGGAACATATTAGAGAGAAGGGCCTTTGAGTACTATGTAGTAATAGTATTGTAGAATGTATGTCTAATTTCTCTCTAGATTTTGATTTTTGTGAACGATTTTTATTTTTGTGAACATTTTTTATATGTGAAGAAAAATCAGGTGCGATTCTCCAATGGTTTTATGAGGTCAAAGGGAATATTACATTTGTTGCACAGTGATGTGTTTGGACCTGTGTCAGTTCTATCACGAGGTAAATATGTGTATTATGTCTCATTTTTAGATTGCTTCTCGAGGAATGCATGAGCTTATTTCCTCAGGAATAAATATGAAGTCTTTAGAAAATTCAAAGAATTTAAGTCTCTTGTCGAATATCAGAGTTGAGGATAGATAATGGTGGAGAATTAAGTGGGAATGAATTCAAAGAATTTTTTTAAAAAGTGGAATATAACAAGGAAAAATGCTATTCCATACATACCTCAGTAGAATGGATTTACAAAATGGATGAACAATATGTTGATGGAGAAAGCAAGGAGCATGCTCAATGATGCCAAGTTAGGACAATAATTCTAGGTAGAGGTAGTGTACATTGTATGTTATCTTGTAAATAGATCACCCCTCATCAATGTTGGATAACAAGACTCCACATGAGGTATGGAATCGTAAAAATAACTTCTCTTAAACATCTTAGGGTATTTGGCTATTATTCTTATGTACATGTTCTAAAGGAGAATATGAGTAAGATGGATAAAAAAGTTGAGGAGAGTATATTTATTGGACATAAAGATAGTCTGAAGGGTTATATGCTTTGGAATATAGAAACTAGGAAGGTTGTGTATAGTCGAGATGTGGTACTTAGAGAAGTTAAAGATGTTGTCAAATAGGAAGTCATACTAGGGGAGAAATAACTGTAAAATATAGAGTTTGAATTAAAGGATGATGAATGAGACTCTATGAAAGAACATGAATAAGAATAAGAAGAACCACAAACTTTGGCACCGAGGAGATCAACTCATGAAAGAAGGCAATCGGAAAGGTACAGTCCACTTGATTTATGTTCAAGTTTTGCATTGTTTATTATTTATGATGATCCTAGAACTATTAGGAAGGCAAGGGATTCAAGTGATGGAAAAATTTGGGGAAATAGCATGGTTGAATAAATGGAAACCTTGGACAAAAATAAGGCTTGGGATCTAATGGAATTGTCGGTTTTAAGAAATCCCATTGACAATAAAGGGATGTTTAAGAAAAAATTTAATGCATAAGGCAGAGTGGAGACATACAAAGCTTGGTTAGTAGCAAATAGTTATCCAAAGTAGAGGGAATTTCCTTTGGTGTTATTTGTTCTCCTATTTCCAGGTCAACTTATATTATATTTCTTTTATCCATTGTTGCTACTTTTGATCTTGAAGTAGAACATATGGACGTGAAGAAAACATCCCTACATGAGGATCTCGAAGAAGAAATCTACATGAAGCAGCCAAAAGGGGTTTTTAATGAAAGGAAAGAAAGAGCTAGTACGCACACTGAAAAAGTCTTTGTATGGGTTAAAGCAGTCACCAAGGATATGGTATCAAAATTTTGATACTTATATATTGGGACTTCGCTTCATAGGGAGAAAAGGATATCATTGTGTATATATCAAAGTAGTTTGTGATCATGTTATTTATTTTGTCTTTGTATGTGGATGATATGTAGTTGATTGGAAATGATAGGGAAATCACCCAGAGAAAAAAAATATATATATATTTGTCCTCTAAATTTGACATGGAGGACCTCGATGTTGCAAATTTTTCTTGGGCATGGAAATTAAAAGAGATTGTGAAAACAAGAAACTTTGGTTAACTCAGAAGAAATATGTAAAGATGTTGAGAAACAGCAACAATAAATTTCAGTTTAATTTGTCCTTAAATTAAACTGTGAATTAAAATTGAATTCTATTCTCATAGAAACTTGTAACTAGTTAATTAAGTTTAATTAACTTAATTAGCTCAGGAATTTCAAGCTGGAAGTCTCTCTAAAGTCATGTATATGTCCTCCCTAAGTGCTAGGGGTCCAGTATGAGTTTAAAATGAGTTGGAAATTAGATCACTCAGTTTATTGAGTTAAGTTAAGTTAAATTAGTTTCAAATTGTTTGAGGAACTAATAGAGAGTTAACAGTCAGTTGGTGCAGTAATGCATCCACAAGTGTCACTCTAGTTAATTGAAGATTCCCTCATCGGAAACTCATGCATGTTGATTCTGAGAAAGGCCCAGTTGAGACTAGAGTGCAAGGATGATGTACTATCAGTTGTATTATTTACTAGAGTGTAAATATCATGCATGCATCATAGATTGACCTATGTTTGGATTGCATATTTTTGGAAGCATGAATTCCTTTTATATACGAGCTATTCATCCTAGGAATTGTGCAAGAGATTAGGGGCTTGGAGAGCTGAAGAATTGGCTAAGTTTTGGCTAAGCGCTGGCTTGTGAACTGAGAGAGTTGAGCATACCTGTGTGGAATTGTTCTAGTAAGAACAAGCTTTGTATCTTCACTCATATTTCTGATATATGCAATACAGATAGCAGGGTTTTTAGCAATGTCTTTCCCCAGATACATCTTGACATGTTATGTGCCATTGATTTATCTTCTTCTTGTTCATATTATTTTCATTGATATATTGGCTTCCGCTGGTTGAAAGTAGAAGTAGATTCTTGTCTTATGCTTTAGTACATTGCATGAGCTTGTGAATCTACAAGATTTCCTATAAAAGTCAATATTGCAAAGGTTTAATATACAATAGGAAGAGGAAGAGGACATGTTCCATGTTTGACATGTTAGTGTGGTTGGAAGCTTGTTGCGTGCAATGGTTTGTACTACGTTGGACATTACACATGTAGTGGGAATATTTAATACGTATGCGTCAAAACCATGAAATGAGCATTGGACATCAATAGAGAGATTTCAAGTATTTTCATGTCACTACTTCTTATCGATTGTGCTACTAAGGAATACTAAGATTGGATAAAGTGTTGGACATACATAGTTTTGTTGATGTAGACTAGGCTAAAGATCTAAATTGTAGAAGATATGAAAATGGTTATGTGTTTAATCTATTTAAAGAAGAAATTAGTTAACTGAGAAAAACACAATTTGTATTTGCACTCTCAACTGCAGAAGTTGAATACATGGTAGCCATTGATGCAAGAAAAGAAGTAGTATGGTTATAGAGATTGTGTTTAAGTATTGGGTTGGTACAACAAGCTATAAGAAAATATTGTAATAGTAATAGTGTAATCTTTTTGGAAAAGAACCCAACTTATCATTCGAAGACAAAGAATATGGATCTTTGGTGTCATGATTGAAGACAAGAAGGTGTTGCTAGAAAAAGTGGACACTTTGAATAATGTTGCAAATATATTAACAAAATTTGTGAGCACTGAGAAACTCTCTTAGTATATAGAAACAATGGGCATTGGCTGATTACTTACTGATTATCTGGATCGAAAAATGAAGCGCCACTTTCCTGAACCTAGAGAAGGGAAGGGAAAACGAAGCATCATTTTGGGTCATTTTGCACGGGCACAACCCATGATTACAGGCGCTATAACGAATGATCATACGATAACCTATGAGAATCTAAGATGATATTGCCCTCAGATGAGAAGATAGATTGATTCGACTGAATAGCCTTTTCACCCGGATAGACTTATTTATTTCCCTCAATTATTGATCACATATTATTGCGAACCCTTGTGTGAAAAGAAAACATGAGAGAGAATATCGAGAGATATTTCGGTAAAAATCACATAGTATACTTTTAGTCAACATGTTTCGAACCAACTAGTGTGGTTCATCTTCAGGACAAGATGAGGAACCAGATCATGGCATCAACTTAAATAGATGACGAGAAATGTTTACTAGTCGTTAGAATATAACTGCTACTTTTGACCAAAGAATATATATATATATATATATATATATATAATTATAATTATAATTTTCTTAACTAGAAAAAATGAATAAATATAAAATTGTTATTATTGATATTTTTTTAATTAAGATCAAAATTAATTTTATTCTAAAAATTAAATTGAATTGATCCTTTATAGTCAAAAGAAACACATAAGGAAATAAATCAAAATGCCAATCTTAAAAATTTCAAACAATGAAACTAATAACTAAAAAGTTGTCAAACCTAACTAGTGAACAAAAATAATTATAATATGAGAATTAAATTAAATTAATTCTCTATAGTCAAAAGCAAAGTCTAATGGAAAAAACACAAACAATAAAACTAATAACTCATAACAAACAAACAAAATGAAATAAAGGTTCAAACTTAACTAGACAGACACAAATAAATAAATAAAATAGAAAGAAATGGGATAAAAATGAAAAAATAAAAATAACATAAAATAAAATAAATGATAAATAAATAGAGAAAAGAAGAGAAAATAAAATAAAATTCAAATAATAGCAATAATGGAGTAAAAATTTAATTCTAAACATCTAAGAAGGCAATGGAGGGGTCTAACATCTACTAATAACCCAACCATCATCTCTATATAGATTGTTAGGCCTCCTTTCAATTTCCAAAGCCTCCCTGAAAGAGAGAGAATGTCAAGTATGTGTAATATTTTTTGAACGACTACCCATATATGCTGTAAATATGTGTGATATGTAGCAAGGGCCCATAATACTCCCTACATGGGGGTTCAAGAGCAGTGCCCCAAATTTTATTTTATTTTTTAGTGATTTTTTGCCTCTATTTTTTACGATTTTTGGTATACAACTTTTGCTAAAAGAAATTTTGTGGTGCATGGTGCTTTTTCCCATGGTTTTGTAATTTTAGTGAAGGAACTGCAATTCTATTCTAATCCAAGGTAAATGCATTGGTGGTTCATGGATGTCATGAGATATATATAGTATCGTAATATTGTACATAATATATATATATATAGAAACAATATTGTTGATTTTCCCGATTTTGCATTCCTAGGATAAAATATGTGGTAAAGTGTGTGTTTGTCATTGCATCTTTTCTGTTTTAGTTAAGAATTTGTTTGCAATGATTAATTGTACAGTATTAAAACCTACAATTACAATTTGAATTTCATAATATCGATTGATTCATCTTCTCCTCCCATCTTGTAATGTGCATTTCCCTAGAGTAAAAGAGGTGTGCCTCCCCCAAAGAAGGATCTAAATAATATTTTCAACCATATGTGCATAACTTGTCATTAATTAGATAAATTTTAAATAATGGTAAAAACTTATAACTTGTTGTAAATGGTCAAATTTTGAACTTTAAATATAATAATACCTAGATAACTTTTAAATATTGGTAAAAACTTTTAACTTGTTATAAATTCGTAAAATTTTGAACTTTAAATATGATAATACCATACTATTGGATACCCAATATGTAAAGTTGCTAAGTCATAATGAGAACTAGACCATAGTAAAAACTATTTAATATTAATTAAAGCTATCACCTTCATATTTACATTCAGTAAATTTAATCAACAACACCAGTTCTTACATTTTTACTTGTAACAAAATGAATAATAAAACAATTATTTTCTACAAAATGTTATAAAAAATATAACTCAATCCTTTATAATCATTACTATTTACAATGCCGAAGTTTATTGGTTAGACATTTGGAAGTTTTCTGGCCTAATTTTTGGTAATTTGCCCATAATCTGGAAGGGGTTTGTTGGAACCACAAATTTGAGTGTGAACTCTTCACAATCTAAGTGCCCCATGGGTTTTTCAAGGTATTAAATCCATATATGCAGTCAAAAACCCAACTGCATAAAGGATGTTCATTTTTCTACAAAGTGCAGGAAGCCGCACTAGCAACTCAATTAGATAAACATCATGTGCAATGACTACCAATTGAGATTTACTCTACTCAATAAGATAGTTACATGATTAATTCCATATTCACAACAATAAGCTTCTGCACTTCAACAATCTTCCCTTCTGCCTCAGCCTGAGCTTTTTTCATAAGCATTTCCTTCTTTGCAGCTTTATCTTCCAGTCTATATTTTAGAAGCATCTTGAAAAGGTTGGCAGTGACATTCTTGTCAAGGGTCTTGTTAAACTAGTTTAAGGCTGGAGGAACCTTCAAACGATGCTTCAATACCCTCCTTTGCCTCTGAATGAATACAACCTTCAGTCATTTCACGAATCTGTGAAAATCCTTCTCTAGCGCTAGAGCTCCCCCAATCCCAAACTGCTTAGGTTGCTTTTCAAACAATGGTGTGTGTGTGTGTGTGTGTAACCATGGTGAATCAGCAATTTTTTGGACGGGAGATCCAATGTCAACCTTTGTGGTTGTGTTATAATTGCAAGAGTATATCTAGCAACCTCCAAACTAGATATACAAGATTTTAGGATTTAGCAAGAGTCGAGACTCTCAGAAATGGGAAGTTTACTCCTTGAGCCAACATCATACAAATCCATATACTCAATGGGATTTGAACTGTGATCTCATTGATTTCACCCAATTAAAATTAAAGTTAAACCACATATCACTGTATAATATATATATATATATATATATATATATATATATATATATATATATATATATATATATATATACACACACACATAAAGAAACACTAAAATTTTCAAATCTATATTACAACATATTTACGTCGTAAGGCGTTCCCTCTAGGAAGAACTCGCCGAGATGCCACTTTGTACTCTTGTGCACCGTCAGATCCAATGTTAGACAATTGAAAGTTCTTCCACCATTAGATCCCATTGCTTTAACTGTCAACTGAATCTTGATTTGTGCAACTGTTCACCTTGTTGATCTTTATTATAAGCCATGAACATATTGCAGGTACTTTGCCAACTTTTACCTCATTTTTTTCTCTGGCGGCTCTTTCTTGTTGATTTGGCCTATATTTGCTTTTTCTGAATTTTCTTTCACCAACGGTTCTTTAATTGTGGAAGCTCTGCATTCTGAAGATTTTTTAGATGACCTACGTGTTGAGATTGCAACAAGATGATGGAGCTTAGTGAAAAGAGTCGCCTTCACTAAGTGGACCCGCAGGCAAATTATGGCGCAAGTTCTATTTTTTATCACAGTGTGGATGATCACAGTGTGGATGATCACAGTGTGGGTGATCACACTGTGGGTGACCAAAGTGTGGGTGATCAAAGTCTATTTTTAGACTGGCTGTCAAAAATAGAAAAGTCAAATATTATTGTCTCATAATGATATTTGGACTATAAACTTGATCTTATTCTCTTGGAGCACTTCAGTTTGAGCTACAGATGTGGCCCATGCAGCTGTCAGAAGGAAGTACACTTTTCTTATGAGTTAGTTGAGTTGTTGCATGCATGACTTCAGTTAGAACTCAATCAGTTGAGTTTGGTGGAGTTGATTGTGGAGTTGATGGAGTTGTGTTCAGTTTGACTTGGTTAAACTAGTTGTAGTTAGTCTAACTGCAGATAGACTAATGATGAGTTGTTAAACTAATTATTAAATCATAATACAACTATAGAATACATCAGTTAACTCAGTTGCATGTCAGTGCATGTTCAGTTCAGCAGGGACAGGTGTTAGAGAATCAGATTGCTATCAGTTGTGACTATAGTTGTGCATCAGATCTTGCACAATCAAAGGATTGAGTATGCCAATGAGTTTGCTCATGTATTTGCCCAGTTTGTAGCTTCTGCTCACGTCTTACACATTGTGAGTGATTCTTTGGAGGTCAAATACGAGTTTGGTAGACCATTCTCATTCAGTTCTTGAGCAGGTATTGAGCAGTGGAGGCAGGAAAGCAGTGGAATAGATTTGGAGATCAGATCTAAGTTGTATTGTGTGTAACAGGTGGAGTTGGTACTGGATTGCTTGTGATAAGCATTGTACTTTGTAATGTTACATGGTCTCAATCATTAATATACAGATAGTTGGGGTTTTTAGCGATATGCTTTCCCCGGGTTACATACTGTGTTAATGTGTGAATGCTCTTGATGTTTTATTGTTATTGATGCTGCTATATTGATGATCAACGTAGAGGAGCTTATGTATTGTGTATGTATTCCGCAATAGTACATGATCAGGATAATCTCTGTTGAATATGTGTTAAATTATTCAAATTTTCTACATGGTATCAGAGCTGCTTGATTTGTAGAAGAGATTTTTACAGGATATCAAGCGAGGATTGATCATCAGATCTACTATTCAGGAAGTGTTTACATTCTATTTCTCCAGGCAGAGTCTGTAATTGGGCCAGGTAGCCTCCGGATTCATCCTTCCTTTGGAAGGTGAGATATCCGGTGAATGCCCATACAGTCAATCTCTGTACGAGAAATATTGTGTTCTCACGAATTCTAGATCGGAAGCGGTTGAGTTGGTTGCTAGTGGAAATCGAATTTGCAGCAGTGTTGTTGAAATGTCTTTCAACGGATTGCAAATGTTATTACAAAGCAAGAGCGACCTGGCGCTCAAGGATAAACTCAGAAACAATAAAGGTGAGAATGGATCTTCATCAAAGGTATCTGATGAAGAGAATCGTGCTTTGGTTGCCAAATCAAAGAAAGGAAAGAGCAAGAAAGCTTCTCAGTCTGGTGCGAAAGGCAAGAAGCAGGATATGTCCAAGGTGAAGTGTTTTCACTATCACCAGCACGGACACTATGCCACTAATTGTCCGCAGAAGAAGAAGAAAAAGCAGGCTGCTGGATCTTCAGCAGGAGAGGCTCTAGCCTCACAGTTTGAGCTTGATTTTTCATTGATCGCATGCTTGGTTTAAAGTGTGATGGGATCAGTGTGGTTCTTGGACAGTGGTGCGTCTTTTCACATGACGAGAGATAGATATTTGTTCTCTGATCTGGAGGACAAAGATCTTGGAGTGCACATCGAGATGGGCGATGATGGTAGATACAGTGCGACCGGTATCGGTACCATTTCTTTTGAGAGGGAGTCTGGTAAACCCTTCGTATTGAAGGAAGTCATGCATGTTCCAGGATTGACGAAGAATATCATCTCAGTGGCGATGTTATAAAACAAGGGGTATGATGTTGTTTTCAGCGAGGGAAAGGCTTTCCTGCGCAGCAAGACAACTGGTGAGACTCGGAAGATAGGGGTTCGAGTGAGGAACCTTTATCAGTTGCATGTAGATGGATGTGCAGCAATGGCGGGCAAGGCAGAAGGATTGGTGAGCCGGGATGATGGCGAGTTGTGGCACAGGAGATTGGGTCACCTTCACCGTGGAGCCTTGAAGATACTGCAGCAGATCACTACAGGGCTTCCTAAAGGCACACTTGCACAGTCAGATCAGTGCAAGGGGTGTACTTTGGGGAAGTTTGTGAAAGCCACCTTTCACGAGAAGGATAGTCGCGCCACGACGATCCTTGAGAGAATTCACACAGACGTGTGTGGACCTTTCTCAGTTGCTTCGACAGCAAAACACAGGTATTATGTGATTTTTGTTGATGATTTCTCTCATAAGTGCTGGATATTCTTCATGCAGAAGAAGAGCGAGACATATTCAAAGTTCTGTGAATTCAAAGCACTGGTCGAGAAGGAGTCGGGGAAGAAGGTGAAGGCTCTTAGGAGCGATAATGGTGGTGAATACATCTCGGACGAGTTCAAGGATTTCTGCAAGGCAGAAGGGATTCGTAGAGAGCTCATAGCTCCCCATAACCCACAGCAGAATGGGGTAGCTGACCGGAAGAACAGAACGATCGTGGGTGTTGCACGGGAAATGTTGCATGATCAGGGCCTACCCCTTCACTTGTGGGAGGAAGCATGCAATACAGCAGTTTATGTGCATAACCGTTGTCCTCATAGGATACTTGGCATGAGTACACCCGAGGAGGCTTATTCTGGTAAGAAGCCTAACCTTTCTCATTTGAGGATTTTTGGTGCTAACGTTTACATGCATGTGACGAAGGATGCCAGGAAGAAGTTGGAGCCGACCGCAGAGGTTGGGATATTTGTGGGGTACACTGATACGCCCCACAACTATCGTGTGTATTTTCCAGACAGTAGTAAAATTGTTGTGTGATGGGATATAAAATTTCAAGAGGAGAAAGCCATAAAGTTTTCGCTTGAGAGGGAGCTACACTTGCATGCAGATGAGGAGCTATTAGTTCCTAAGGATGAGCTTCAGGACCTGGATCAGCCACAGGATGAGGTTCATGGAGTGGATGAGTCCACTCATGCAGCGCCAACCATCAGAGGGTGAAAGAACTTGACAGAAGCTGAGCGACTGGCTCAAGATGCAGAGAAAGTTGTAGGACCACCTACAGCCCAACGCAGGCAGAGACAGTCACCTGATCGGTACACTGGATACATGGCTCTTATGAGCAAGTGTGTTGTGACTGAGCCATCCTCTTTCGAGGAAGCTGTGGAGGATCCCGCATGGGTAGACGCCATGGTGGAAGAGTATGATTCTATTGTCAGAAACAGTGCATGGGAGATTGTTCCTAGACCGGAAGGGAAATCAGTGGTGGGTTCGAGATGGATCTACAAAGTTAAGCAGGCAGCTGACGGGAGTGTGGAGAAGTACAAGGCAAGATTTGTTGCCCGAGGCTTTTCATAGATAAAAGGGATCGATTATGAGGAGACCTTTGCACCTGTCGCAAGGTATTCTTCCATACGGACGATTCTTGCTCTCTCAGCGCAGATGGGATGGCACATTCATCAGATGGATGTGAAGACTGCGTTCCTCAATGGAGTCATTGAGGAGGAGGTGTACATTGAGCAACCTGAAGGCTTTGAGGTCTTCAGCAGCGAGTCGCATGTGTGCAGGCTTAAGAGAGCGTTGTATGGGTTGAATCAAGCACCACGTGCTTGGTACACACGGATAGACAACTATTTCACAGGACTTGGATTCTCCAAGAGCGAGGTGGATCCTAACCTATACCAGATTGTGGTGGAGGGTAAGTTGCTTATCATTGTACTGTATGTTGATGATTTGATTCTAACGGGTGATGAGCTATTGATACTGTCATGCAAGAAGGATCTTGCTACAGAGTTTGAGATGAAGGATTTGGGCCTCCTTCACTATTTCCTAGGATTGGAAATATGGCAGCGCAGTGGTGGACTGTTTGTTTCTCAGGGAAAGTATGCTCGGGAGATACTGGAGAAGTTCAACATGCATGGCTGCAAGCCTGTTGATACTCCTCTTCCTATAGGTTGGAGGAAGGAGGATGCCACTTCAGGAGAAGAAGTGGATGCCACTGTTTATCGACAGTTGGTGGGGTCGTTGATGTATTTGGTCAATACATGACCTGATATATGCTATGCAGTTAACCAGCTTTCACAAGCTATGGTTAAGCCTACCAAGATCTTCTAGAAGGCGAGCAAGCATGTATTGCGCTACTTGAGAGGCACATCAGGATATGGTTTGTGGTACAAAGAGGAGGATGAGGTGAAGCTATGTGGCTTCACGGATGCAGATTGGGCAGGGAGCCCAACGGACAGAAAGAGCACATCAGGAGGGGTCTTTAGTATCGGATCGACAGCAGCTTCTTGGTACAGCAGGAAGCAGAGATCCGTGGCGCTCAGTTCAGTGGAGGCCGAGTATATGGCAGCAAGTTTGGCTGCATGTGAGGCTATATGGATGAGGAAGATCATGGTTGGTTTGTTCGGTTCTCATTTGGATCCTACTGTGATTTACTGTGATAACCATAGTTGTATTAAACTCTCGGCTAATCCTATATTTCATGATAGATCTAAACATATTGACATCGGGTACCATCATATCAGAGATTGTGTGCAGCGGAGGATCATGTTGCTTTCATACATTCCAACGGAGGATCAGGATGCTGATATTCTGATGAAGGCTCTCACCAAGAGCAAATTTGAGTACCACGAGGCAGGATAGGGGTTGCTGATAATCCATATCTTGTCGAGAGGGAGTGTTGAGATTGCAACAAGATGATGGAGCTTAGTGAAAAGAGTCGCCTTCACTAAGTGGGCCCGCAGGCAAATTATGGCGCAAGTTCTATTTTTTATCACAGTGTGGATGATCACAGTGTGGATGATCACAGTGTGGGTGATCACAGTGTGAGTGATCACAATGTGGGTGACCAAAGTGTGGGTGACCAAAGTGTGGGTGACCAAAGTGTGGGTGATCAAAGTCTATTTTTAGACTGGCTGTCAAAAATAGAAAAGTCAAATATTATTGTCTCATAATAATATTTGGACTATAAACTTGATCTTATTCTCTTGGAGCACTTCAGTTTGAGCTACAGATGTGGCCCATGCAGCTGTCAGAAGGAAGTACGCTTTTCTTATGAGTCAGTTGAGTTGTTGCATGCATGACTTCAGTTAGAACTCAATCAGTTGAGTTTGGTGGAGTTGATTGTGGAGTTGATGGAGTTGTGTTCAGTTTGACTTGGTTAAACTAGTTGTAGTTAGTCTAACTGCAGATAGACTAATGATGAGTTGTTAAACTAATTATTAACTCATAATACAACTATAGAATACATCAGTTAACTCAGTTGCATGTCAGTGCATGTTCAGTTCAGCAGGGACAGGTGTTAGAGAATTAGATTGCTATCAGTTGTGACTATAGTTGTGCATCAAATCTTGCACAATCAAAGGATTGAGTATGCCAATGAGTTTGCTCATGTATTTGCCCAGTTTGTAGCTTCTTCTCACGTCTTACACATTGTGAGTGATTCTTTGGAGGTCAAATACGAGTTTGGTAGACCATTCTCATTCAGTTCTTGAGCAGTGGAGGCAGGCAAGCAGTGGAATAGATTTGGAGATTAGATCTGAGCTGTATTGTGTGTAACAGGTGGAGATGGTACTGGATTGCTTGTGATAAGCATTGTACTTTGTAATGTTACATGGTCTCAATCATTAATATACAGATAGTTGGGGTTTTTAGCGA
Source organism: Pinus tabuliformis (assembly GCA_031772625.1). NCBI lineage: Eukaryota > Viridiplantae > Streptophyta > Pinopsida > Pinales > Pinaceae > Pinus > Pinus tabuliformis. The sequence goes on along the minus strand of CM062813.1, from coordinate 867,211,991 downwards.
GATGCTTTCCCCGGGTTACATACTGTGTTAATGTGTGAATGCTCTTGATGTTTTATTGTTATTGATGCTGCTATATTGATGATCAACGTAGAGGAGCTTATGTATTGTGTATGTATTCCGCAATAGTACATGATCAGGATAATCTCTGTTGAATATGTGTTAAATTATTCAAAGTTTCTACACTACGTCAGTATATCAGGGTGAAGACTAGTTAATATTCTGAAAACGTCGTGATAACTTTACGTTGTAAGCTTTAACATAATGCAATGAAGGAATAATTTTGCAACTAGAACTCTTTAAACTTCTTCTTTGTACAGATACTTTCATGCATTTAGAACATCTTAACTGCTTGATTCCAAATCTGACCTCTGTTGCTTCATGATCATAAAATAAGTAAGCTTAACAGTGAATGAGTAATCATAAAATAATCCATACCAAAATTTATTTTCTAGATACTTTGCATTTTAAATAAAAACTAAGCTAAAGTTAAGAAATCATTCTTCGTGACATTGTTGAAGGATTTGTTTTATGCCTTCTTGATAAAGCATCTACGAACAATCTTGAAATCCATTTTAGGCAATGGTTGTTTGTCAGTTCCTATCTTTATCTACCTGGTAATACATGGAATAAGAGTTTTAATAATTTGATGTTTGCTTAAAACAAGGGTTGTTAATGGATATTTTTTAAGTTTGTTGTATTTAAAAATGAATGTGTCCCCTTATTTAGATTAATTTGATTCATTACTTAAATTTAAGTAATGTTTTTACAAAAAAGTTGTTTCCTACGGTTTCATCTTTCTTTCACTCTTGTCTCAGCTATGTATAGTTGTGATTTCACCTTATTTTGCAAAATTGTTCTCAATTATTTACACAGTTGTTTCTCCTTTGATGATGGGTGTAATATTCACCTCAAAAGTTGGACACAAAATGATGCTCAACTTCATGAAAATAAATACATACAATATGTAATCTATGAAAACCCACATGCTGAAACAAAGCGAAAATTTTCAAGACTCAAGCATGATAATGGATGCTTCTAGCAGGGGCAAGTAGTAACAGGAGCTCCTCTGGTTTTTCCCTCTTAAATGTTACTCAAGCATTTGTTCAGTTTATTGCCATGAATTCCTTTGGAAATGGCGAGGAATTTGGGAGTCCATTTTTCCTTTAGTCTGTAGGATGTGTTGTGCAAGATTATTTATGGCTCTACCAGAGATATACTTTTCATGTCCAGATTTTTGTGAAGTTTTTTATATAACTTGTGTATTTTGCACATTTCCATTTTTTAAGATGACACTGATATATTTTGTTCGATTCTAGCAGGCCTACAAGTGTTGATAGTTGTTACACTATTTAATCATATTTATGTAGCATGTAACAATCGACTACAGGGAATTAAGCGGTGCAGACGAGAAGGCAGGAAGTGTTCCTCAACAGAATATATGTTCGAAGCCTGTTAGTGCTTTAAATTGAGGGTTTTTTGTAATTTTATCAAAATCTAATGATAAGTGTGGATGGATTTAGATTATGTTTTAAAAGTAACATGCATGGTGGGTGCAATGCAACTGGAGATCGCTCGTTTCAGAAGGAATAAAATGCCACTTCGTCGGTAAGGGTTATTTCGTTTTCATTTTTGAATGCATTGAAGACAATAACCTCATCTTTAGAAACGGGCCATACTTCATGGGTCCCCAGGGTCTGTACCTGAACAAATGGACACCAGACTTTGATCCAACCCAAGATGTGCCCTCGGTTGTCCCTGTCTGGGTGTGCCTCCCACATTTACCCTTGCACTGTTAAAGTCTGAAGACTTTAGAAACCATTGGAAACACCCTTAGAAAATACATTGATAGAGCAGACAGGAAGGGACAATACTCCTGTGCCAGAATTTGTGTCGAGGTTGATCTGGAAGTTGGGCTTCCAGAAGCCATAAAACTAACAGTGGTAGAATGGTCTCACGTGAAAGAACTAGATTACGAGCAACTACCTTTCAAGTGTAGGCATTTCCATGGATATGGGCACTTTGCAAGAAACTGTAAAAAGAAAATCGAAGAAGAAGTAGAGAAAATGAAAGGAGACTAATGGACAATGGTGCAGAAGACGGCCTCATCAAAGCAGCGCAAAAAACCAAGAGGGAAAGGGGCTCAAGTAGGAACCATTGTGCCATCCACAGAGCTACAATTGGAAGGGATAGTACCCTCTAGGACAGACCTTCCCTCAATTTCCTTCGCAGCTCTCAGCACATAGGAAGAAACCCCTGTTATAGAAAGTGACACAGAACAACAGGTCAATCCCTCATTAATCGAGGAAGGAAACGTAGGGGTTTCCCCTACCCAAAATGACTCCCTAGAAAGAGGCCCTTCACCATCCTCTTATGCAGACATGATAAGAAAGAAGCTCTCAAAATTGACAGGCTCATCGGAAGAGGGGACATTTGAAAGGCCCTCGAAGTGGGCAGAGAGGAAATCCCTCAAGGAAGCAAGAGAGGAAGAAGCAGAGAGGCAAAAAATGCAAGGAAGCCAGTCCACTCTAGAAATTTCCATAAGTCAAAATTCCAAAGCACTGCCACCAAAGGGAGGCCTCTGCTACACTACCCCAAACAAATAATGAGTATAGTCTCTTGGAACTGTAGAGGCTTGGGGAACCCCATGACGATTGCAACTGTTAAAGATCTCATGAAAATAGAAACCCCAGAGGTCCTCATGCTCCAAGAGACAAAAATTGAAGGGGAAGCCCTTCTTGAGTTTAGCAGAACAAACTGGAAGACCAAAGCTGGGACGGTCGTAAGTGCAAGGGGAACCTTGGGAGGACTTGCCACGATCTGGATGGAGGAATTGTTCCAGCTAGAGAATTCCTTCAAGACTCGACATTGGATTTACACCGAGCTTCGACATAAAGCAAGTAAGCTCACTCTCACCCTGTTTAATCTTTATGTTCTTGTTCTTTACCTTGAGAAAAAAGAGTGTTGGAAAGCACTTATCAATTTTGTAGACATCTATTCTCCCATGAACATTGTAATAGAAGGAGATCTAAACATTGTTCTTGAACCTAAAGAAAAAAGAGGGGGTAACAAAAGCAGAGATCCATCGCTACCCCTTGTGGAGGACATAATTCAGCAATGGGATCTTCTTGATCTCAAACCGAAGGAGAGATACACTTGGACCAACAACAGAACAGGGGAAGCTCACATCTCAGCCAGGCTCGATAGATTCCTAGTGCAGAGCACTCTTTTAATGGATAAGAGAATAGTATCATCGAGAATCCTACCAAAGCTCACCTCAGACCATAAACCCATTCTCTTACAACTGGATGAGGAAGAAAACCTGGGGCCTATACCGTTTCGCTTCAGCCCTTTGTGGATAGATCAGGAAGGGTTTATGGAAGTCGTTGCCAAGGCTTGGTCTATCATGGTCACCGGATCACCCAGTTATGTATGGGAGAAAAAATTAAAAGCAACCAAAGCAGCTCTAAAAGAGTGGGTCAAAACGCCTCCTAGCACCTTCACCACATATAGAAAAGAAACTGTCCAACAGTTATCTTATTTATAGTTATAGATGGAGGGAAAAGACATAACCACACGTGAACTGGAGAAAGAACTAGTTGCCCAACTTGCTTCTTTCAACTCTTTCAAAAAAGAAGAATAATTTTGGCGGCTTAAGTCCCGAAGGCTATGGTTGAAAGTAAGTGACCGAAACACAGCCTTCTTCCACAGGCAGTTCAGAGCTCGCCTCTCCCGAAATCACATCTTAGAAATCACCTCAGCAGATGGGACAGTCGCCAAAGGTTTTTCCCAAGTTAAAGAAGCTGTTGAAACTCACTTTCAGCGGTTATACACAGAGGATGGAACAAGTGATGAGGCGATATCCAATGACTTCCTCTCCTAGATCCCTTCCTTGGTTAATGAGGAGAATAATTCAAACCTTATGAAGCCCTTCACTGAGGAAGAAATCAGCAATGTAATTTGGGACATGGAGCCTGACAAAGCCCTGGGCCCAGATGGTTTCTCAGCACACTTCTACAGAGTTTGTTGGACAATCATCAAATTCGACCTGCTAAGAATGGCAAAGGGTTTTTAGAGAAAGGAAAAAGTGGGAGGCAACACCAAATCCACCTTTCTGGCCTTAATACCCAAAGGAGTGAATCCGGCTACCTTTGACAGATTTAGACCCATTTCGTTATGTAATGTCTCTTACAAAATTCTTGCTAAATTTCTCGCAAATAGAATTAAACCTCTGCTAAGTAAGCTCATTTATCCCAGTCAAGGAGGGTTCATAGCAAGAAGACATATTTTGGATAATGTGATACTTGTTCAGGAATCCATGCACTCCAGTCATCAGAGGAAGGAGCAAGGGGTGTTGATCAAGTTGGATATGACCAACACCTTTGATCGGGTAAAACTTTCATTTCTTTACAAAGTTCTACTCTCCTTTGGATTCAGCCCAGCTTTTGTGAACATGATCAAGGCCTGCACTGACAAACCTTGGATCACCCCACTGGTAAATGGTTGACCTGCCTCTTATTTCTAAGCTTCAAGGGGGATAAGGCAAGGATGCCCACTATCTTCCTTTCTGTACATAATAATGGCAGACACCTTGAGCAGGAAATTGATAGCTTAAAGAAATAAAGGTACTCTCCCAGGCATCCGACCAATGATTGGATTAGAACCAATCAACCATGCCTTGTTCGCAAATAATTCTCTTCTATTGGGAGGAGCTTCCACACGAATAGTAAAGGAATTCAATGGCACCCTGCAAAGCTTCTGTATCATTTTAGGAGCACTTATTAATAAAAGAAAAAGTGCAGTGTACAGTTGGAACACAGAGGAGAAAACCATACTCCGAATTGCCAGAATCCTGGACTTTGTGGGCTATGCCTCCTGCGACAAAATTCAATACCTGGGACTGCCTTTAACTCTGGGGGCTAACCGAGCCTCACTCTAGACTGAAGCCATCAGCAAGATCAAAACCAAGATAGCTGCTTGGGGTGGGCAGTGGCTCAACTACGTTGGCAAGCTAATCCTCATAAAGTTTGTCCTTTCCTCTCTCCCTATCTATAAGGCCTCCTTCCTTCTGGCACCAAAGACAATCACGGATCAGATTTCACAGCTACTCAGAAACTTCCTATGGCAAGGAGGCAAAGGAAATGAGAGGAAATTTCACTTGGTAAGTTGGGACACAGCGAAAAGGCCAAAGCTAGAAGGAGGTCTCCAGATTAGAGACCCTGGCCTGGCCAACATTTCCTTAGGTGGCAAAATCCTCTGGAAGCTCTACTCCAATAAACACCACCCAATCATCCATCTACTCCAGAATAAATACTTCAAAGGAGCCTCATTGAGAAACCTCCAAGCAGACAGAGTTCCCAAAGGCACGCCGCTTTGGGACCTATGCAGAAAAGGGCTTGCCACCGTCCAAAACCAGCTTTACAGGGTGCCTGGAAATGGAGAAAATATTATGATATGGCAAGATAAAATCATGGGAAATTCCCCCCTTGAACACACAATGGAGTTAGCTGATCTCCGTGACTGGCTCTCCTAGCACGGCTTGCACAGTCTAGCCGAAATTTCTGCTTGGGACATCCAAGGGAACTGGGAAGACTGGGTCTTCCCCAACCTGCCAGCACACTTACTTCACCAAAAGCTCCTCCTCTTGGATAATGTGAAGGGCTCGACACCAATTAACCTACATACATTGGATCTTTAGAGATGGGGGAAGACAGGGGTCTACACCCCTGCGCTTGGCTTTGCAGCCTTGCAATCCACACAAAATCAAGTTCTCAACCCTTCCATTTGGCAGCGCACTTGGGACGCATATGGTATCCCCAAGGTGAATTTTTTCACTTGGTTACTCATCCACAGGAAAGTGTTGACAGGTGAAAATCTTGCCCACAGAGGCATTATAGGGCCACATTGGTGCATTTTGTGTAGATCGGCATCTGAAAACGTGGACCACCTCTTTGTAAGTTGCGCCTTTGCCCAATCAGTATGGGCTCTCATCCTTCACGGTCTCGATGCACCCGCCCCTCTCTAGTGTATAGTCATGGAACTCTTCTCCACCTAGACTGCAAGGTACCCTAGGACTCTCAGCACAAAATCTCTGTGGAATCGGATCTGGCACTCCATTCCCAAGTTCATTTGTTGGAAGCTCTGTCTCGCCCGAAATAACTGGATTTTCAACAATGTAACATCCTCTCCCTTGTCAGTGGTAGCCAGAGCTAAGGCGTCCTTGATGGAAGCTCTAGGGAACTACTCCAGCAACTTAGACGATACCCTCATAACTGAAGAGCGAAGCTGGCTGGGAACCCTCCTCGTTCGAATCAGCAAGAAAGTACCTGCCTGCCCCACATTCAATCCTTCTTGGCAAATCAGAACATCCGATGCAGAGTTCCAACCTGGGGGAGGAAGCAAGGAAAGGTAACTGTTTTCTTCGATGGCGCCTCTAAAGGCAATCCAGGGATCTTTGGTGTAGGTGGAGTGGTCTACTCTCAGGACGGCTCCCGAATAGATAGCTACAGCTGGGGACTAGGACAGAGCACATACAATCAGGTCAAAATTCTCAGGCTTATTAAAGGCTGTCAAATCGCACGGGAGCATGGACACAAAGCTCTTCAAGTCTTCAGGGACTCAGAGCTCTTGATAAAGACATTAAACTCAAAAGAGCACTTTAGCAATCTGTCTCTCAATAATACTCTCCAGAGGTTGCGTGTTGTTGGGAAAAGTATCCAATACGGAATGACCCTATCCCACTCTAAGGGTGATAGTACCTCAGCAACAACCGAATGCAAAGCTATCTAAGATTACTTCTTTATGAGATGTAAGAGAGAGGAGAAAGAGATCCACTAACCGTTATCTTCCGCTAATGATTGATCCAATCTTCCCTCTTTGCCGCTTGCTCCCAGCTCCTTGCTCTTTCACTGGCCCAGCTACACCAAGATCCTGCAAAATAACAAGAGAGGGAAACTACAAGAAGCATACATTCATAATTGATTCAAGGATTAGAATAAATCAAATATACAAGTATCAATTCGCCATAGAGACACATGCATATAGAAGAACCTCAAATGCTTTATTAATGGAAGAAGTAAAGTTCTGAGAGTGTTACAACCATAAGAGGCCCAATCCAGCAACACCTCCCAGCAAAAAGAAATCTTCTCTTCACCTCCTTCAAGCAAATCACCCAATAGTTCTATACTCAAACCAACAGCACTTCCTTACATTCACCAAATTCCAGCCTCCTTAGACCTCATGAGAGAGCTCTATATGTAGGAGTTTTGGAGAAAGGATGAGTCAGCTTGAGGCTGGCATGAAGCTGACTAGTGTCCTCTCCCACTTCAGTTATACTTCAGTTCTTGAGTCCACTTGGAGTTTCTTGCTTCCACTTGGAGATCTAGATCCTCTTACTCATCACAAGGCGAATTCCCTGATCCAAGTGTCAGTTTGGAAGCTTCCTGGGCATTTGACACCTTGCAGAATGACTGTGCCACTTGGCCAATCTCGCCCAGCGCAGGTAGCCTTCATTAGATTTGACATTCAGCGCAGGTACAGAGTGGAGCAGTTGACATTCAGCGCAGATGCTCAGTGGAGCAGCTGACATGATCCAGAAACAGCTTGTTTTTGAGTGTTTTCAGGTGGAGAACTGATTTTCAGTACTGTGGTTTGCTGACCTTGTTCCTCTAGGGGTAGGAACAACATGTTTAGGGACTTCGGATCCCTCAGATTATTGACATTTCATGCTTCATGCTGTTAGGCAAAAAAATGTCTATAACAGTTGCCCCCTAAAGTATGAGGTCGTTTATCGGGTGAAATGCTTTATCAGGAGGATCCGAAGTTCATTCAATCGCTGAGAGGTGCCCTGTAATAAAATACAATACAATACATTATTTTTTCATTCTGCTTTCATGATCTAGCTGAGGCGGGCATTCCCATGCTCAGCTTTATAAATTCATTTTGGTACATAGAACAGACGATCGTCTGATGGTAGACTGATAATTCTCTGCTGAAATTATCATCCTTTGAGTAGGATGATCATCTGTTGCAATGATGTACATAACAAATGTCTTTATATCCTGAATATATATATCGCAGCCCGGATGGATGAAACTAGATCCGGGGTCTTCAAACTCGTTCGATCTTCACTCTAAGTACAAGTCGATCCATGTGAGAATTGCGCTGAAGTCGAACATGGAAAGACATCGCTTGATTACCGGTCAATAATGTAAACCGTTAACAAGCGCGAGAGGAATCACCAATAATGACAATGACCCTCAAGGTACTGCAGTAAAATTCACGTGGTGTGAATAAAGGACTTGGCGTCGAACACCACGCAAAATCTTCTGGTCGAAGGTCATTGATGTATACCTGTCGCCGGAAGTGAGAAACTTGCCATTGAGGCATGCAAGCTTCAAAGTACTGGGGGGGTTTGTTCCTAGATCAACTTCTTGGATAATGAGCTGAAGTCGACAAGAAGTGATCCGTCAAAGGAGGGCCTTAATGAATCCCACATCAATGACACGGAACGGAGCTAATGATTTTAGTGGAGGCGAAAACAATCTGTGAAATATGATTCAGGGTGGCGATCATGGGTGGATGAAGGATAATGTATGGCAGTGGATGGGACACGGTTGACTCTTTCTGAACAACATCTCTTGAACATATAACGACACTGATGTGATGGATTGGTAGCATTACCCCAAATGTGGATGGTTTGGCGAGGACCATGGTGATGAGACCGGTGAATGAAACAACCCAACCCGATGTGATACGGAGGACAAAGTGTCATGTTCAAGAGCGACTTGCTACCATTAAAGCTTTGAGGTTCTCCCAATTTTTCCCCAGTCATTTCTGACCAGTACCTCTTTATTTTTGTCAAGCTTGAGGAGGATAACATATGCTTGTTCTATAACCTGCCCTTCGGGCAAGCCCATCGCTATGTTTTAACGAGCTTAGCGATAGGGAAACTCGTTCTCGTCTAAAGACAAGTTTGTCCCTATTTAATTATTTTAACGAGTCTAACGACAAGGAAAACTCGGTCCTTTTCATTTTTAGAGAGTCTGAAAAGGTACAGAAAGTTAACTCCAAAATTCCTTTTTCGTCATCTAATCCCTTAAGTCCGAAAAAGTATAAAACAATACAGAAGGGATGAGTTTTCGATTACTTTAACGAGCCGAATAAAACAAGCGCTCGACCTTTTTGTGCAATAATCCCTCAGGTCCAAAAAGATTAAAATCTAGAGGAGGGATGGCTCTTCCGGTCCTTTTAACGAGCTGGAAGGCCAAAACTCGGCAAACTTTTCATATTTTACGAGTCAGATGAAAAGAGCTCAAAGAAGACTCGTCTTTTGAGGAACGAGTGATAAACAGGGATAGCAGCAGATTCCAGGTACAGGTTGGAATTTTCCAATCACGGCAGTGTCACAAGGATGGCTAAGTGAAATCACTCTTCGCAGCTGTTCCTCAAAATGGGTAAACAATCATATGGAGGTGAACGATTGGCCAAATGAAATGGAGGTGGCGGGTGCAAACACGACCAAGGCTTTTATGGTTAATAAATTTACGATCACAATGGTTATTTACTGGAATAGGTTCATTTTTTAATGAGCTTGAACTCTGGAGGAAACTCTTGCTTGAAAGCTTATGTTTATTTTTTAACGAGCATGAACTATGACGCTAAAACTGCTCGGATCTCGCTTTTCTATTTTTTAACGAGCATAAATTCCGCGGTAAAACTGCTCGAATCACATGATCAAATTTTGATTTTTTACCATTACTAGCTTTTCTCTTTTCAAATATAGTACTGCTTTTTCAATTGCTGCAACAAACTTTGTTAGAAATGAATAATATTTGCATGAAAATGAGATTATAACCCTAATATTTCACTTTAAACTGTGTAAAAAGCCATTAAAAGGTGTTTTTACCTCTCATTTACCATTTCATTTGCATTTGGTTTGTTGGAGCTCTGGAGGTGCCTCTTCCCCCTTGATTTTCACCAGCTGATTCCGTGAGATTCTGCGGACGATTTTCGGTGCCGTCTAGACCAGGTAGGAGCTAAACCCTAGCTCTTTCTTTTCACGGTTTCCTTTTCCTTTTTTTTGCCTGTTTTCCGGTCTTTCTGAGCCCCTGGGGTTTTGCCAGGGCGCCCTAGGATCAGCGCAGGTTTCCCTTTCGAAACCTGCGCTGAAGGTCAAGCTGCCTTAAAGCAGCCTAACCCTCAGCGCAAGTGGGAGACTTCCTGCCTGCGCTGGGCTCAAAAAGACTGAGTTTTAAGGTTATTTTTGATGATTTTTTCGCCAGTTTTTCATCAAATCAGGAATTCACTCTTTCTCTTGTTTGCTTTGCAGGGAACCTTGAACAAAATGTCCCTTACATGGCGAGAACGAGAACATGAAGAGGAGGACATGATTGCCCTCCATGACCCGGTCACGGTGAACGCGCTGCGGAACTGTGGCCTGCTGAAGTTCTTCCATATCTCTAGCATGAGAGCACAGATTTCTTTACTGCAGTATATGCTTGATGCTTGGGATCCTGTTAACCAAGTGTTTCAGATTAGGGGGAAGACCATCCCCTTGACCATAGAGGACATGTACTTCTTGACTGGACTGTCAAGACGAGGTGCCCCCATTTCCTTATCAGGTACGGCCCGGGGGACTGATTCCACCAGAGATTATGTCCGCCAGTATTGCAGGGAAGGTTCTCAGTCGAGCAGAGACGGCAAGATTGTTATCCGTGAGATTACTGATCGGGCTCTCAGGTCCATTCTGTTCACTATTGGTAGGATGGCCGGCAGTGCAGCTTTACATGTTGCCAACAGGTCTTATATGCAGCACGCCTTGGAGTGTCTCCAACCGAAAGTATTCAACTGGTGTGATGCAGTACTTGTTCAGATGAAAAGTCAATTGACCAAGGTAAAGGACGGGAAGCTGAAGAACTTTGGATTTGGTTCTATTCTGACTGCCTTCGCCTTGGAGAAAATCCCACTGATGCAGCCTCAGTACATCATACTTGACTTGCCTTCTCCAACCGAGCCACGCATGCAGAGGTGGGTTGACCACATGTCTAGGCATGCAGGTCAACCTCAGATTACTTTTACTGAGGCCTTCTTTAGGTGGTTCGAGCGCCAGGAGATGGCGTTTTCTGAGTATCCATATGTGGGTATGGATTTCCGAGGTGATCCGGATTTGGTGCTACCGGATGGCGAGCAGTGGGGTGCCATCGGTAAACTCTTTGACCATATTACTGTTCATTTGTTCTTACTCATAATGTTGTTGTGCTTTATTCTATCAAGACTTTTAATTGTACTCTTGGGTGCATGCAGATATTGGTCCTGTTCGTCCAGCAGTTCGTCCGAGATCGCCAGTTGCTGCCCCGGCAAGGGAGCCTGCTAGGAGAGTTGTTATTCGCGATCTTGACGACACCGAGACCCTTACAGTTGTGCAGGAGCAGGTTGAGAGCCTTACTCGTGGCCTTCCAGATGTACAGATTGACGAGTTACCTTTACAGATGCAGCGGCATACCATTGGTGTGCCTAGACGATGGACTCGTCTCTTGCGCATGATTGCACAGGCCGTGACGTACTATCATGAGCACCACTAGGTTAGGGTGCCCCCTAGCATCTTTTTTGAGTTTTTAGGTCATATGACCAATTTTGTCTTGGTTACAGAACATTATGTATGAACTTATACAAACAGCTTATATATTTTGATTTTCGGGTTTTATTCTGTTTGAGTTATATGATCCATATGTACAATCATTAATGACGTGTCCTTTTTATAAATTTTGCGAATGTCTATCTAACACATAGTTTGCTAATCAGTCGGTTAATGTGTTTAAGTTTCTTGAAATATGTTGATATTGAATTGAATAAAATCGTCTTTCCAAGATCTTAACCCTTAGGAACATGCGATAAATAGCTGGATTGCGAACAGAATATATACCATTGAGTTGTAGTATTACGAGCTGTGAGTCTAGCCTGACAATTAGTCGGCGTATGCCACGTGTGATGGCATCAGAGAGTAGTTCTATCAACGCGCTATACTCAGCGATGTTATTCGTTGATTGCCCAATACATACACCTCTGAAACTTACTAACTCGCCGCTTGGATCAAAAATGGCCCAGGCTGCGGAGGATAGGTTCCGCGAACTACGACTCGCTCCGTCGGCATATCCAACACATGTCTCCATAAGGTTTGACATCTGCAACGAACGAAAAAGGTGGATCACTCGACCAGAACAAACACTTTAGCGAAAACAAAATACAACAAAAGCATACAGGTTACTATTTAAGCATAGTAACGCTTGAGGTACAACCCGTTGCGGGGCTGCGCCAGTGGAATTCCATCGTAATCCATTAACTCGTAGGCTCCTTTTGCTAACACCCTTTTAACAATATAGGGGCCCATCCATAAGGACTTGAATTTGCCTGCTCCCAATTTATCGGATTCTTGGTCATAAAGCAAGACCAAATCACCTTCTGAGAAGACACGAGGTTTGACATTTTTGTCAAACTGAGCCTTGACTCGTTTCTTATGAGCTTCGTTAGCCAAAGCGGCGTCACGACGGGTTTCATCCAACTGGATTAATTCCAAGAAACGAGCCTCTTCTTCTGAAGTTCCAGGGAGGAGGTCGATTGCGAGTTTAAGTGATGAAATTTCGCACTGGATTGGTAAGACTGCTTCCAAGTCATACACCAGTTGAAAAGGTGTGAACCCGGTTGCGTTCTTTACTGAGGTCCGGTAAGCCCACAAAGCTGAGTACAGGATTAGGTGCCATCCTCTTTTATGAACTCCGATCATCCTTTGCAACATACGCTTCAGGACCTTGTTGATTGCCTCAACTTGTCCGTTGGCTTGCGGATAATATGGGGTAGAGCTGTCGTGAGATAGCCCTAGCTTGGCAGCTAATTCGACCATCATGTGATTGCGAAAATGCGACCCATGATCTGTGACTATAGCCTGTGGTACGCCGAACCTGGCGACTACATGATTGAAAAAGAAAAGGGCAGTTGTTTCACCAGTGTTATCCAATGTAGGCATCGCCTCGGCCCATTTGGTAAAACAGTCAACAGCGACTATAATATACCCATGCCCCCCGGTCGAGGTGGGGTTACATTGCATGAAATCGATGCCCCACTTGGCGAAGGGCCCAACAGCAACTATCGGCTGTAAAGGTGCGGGTGGTCGTCTGGTTTTGCTATCAAAGATTTGACAAGCATGGCAACTTCTGACTGCGGTTATGCAATCTTTGAACATGGTTGGCCAGAAGTATCCTGCTCGTAAGATTCTTTGTGATGTTGCATATCCAGACTGATGCCCCCCACACGCGCCTGAATGACAATCATTCAGGGCTTTTTCGGCCTCCTCATGGGTAAGGCACCTCCTCAGAACTGTATCGACACCACGACGGTAAAGTGTATCATCGACGATCATGTAGTCTTTTGCTTGGTATCGTATACGTTTTTGTTCGGAGTGAGAGGTGTTAGGCCTGAACTTTTGGGTTTGGAGATAAACTATGATATCTCCATACCACTCATCGCTTACAGATATTAGAAACAAACTTTCGTCCACGATTGACTCTTCCGATGTTTCATCGTTGGACGATGATGGGAGATCGCACAATAATTCTGCGAAAACTAGGGCCTTCTTTGATTTGGATTTTACAAATTCCAGATCAAACTCTTGAAGGATCGCTATCCATTTTGAATATTTTCCCCCCAGCAACTGTCGCGACAGTATATAAGTCATGGGGTTGCAATCTGACAGGATGGTAGTTTTCCGAAAGAGGACATAATGTCGAAACCTTTGAATCGCTTGAACAGCTGCAAGCGCTAGTTTTTCAACATAAGAATATTTACTTTCTGTATCGTTTAAGTTTTTACTTAAATAATAGATAGGATGTTCTATTCCATCGACTTCTTGAACTAAAACCATCGCAATGGTCGTATCCGCTGCAGCTAGATACAGGTTAAAATCTCTTTGATAGTCCGGGGCATACATTAATGATGCTTTTACTAGACAATCTTTCAGAGCATCAAAAGAAGCTTGCGCCACCTGGTCCCAGACAAAAGGTACATCCTTTTTCAATAGACGAGTATAACCCTTAGCAAGTTTTGCGTAATTTGGAATGAACCTCCTCAGAAAGTTTGCTTTCCCTTGGAGTTTCTGAATCTGAAGCAAATTTGAAGGTGGAGGCAAATTAATGATTGCCTGAACCTTGCAGGGGTCGAGACGAATCCCATCTTTAGAGACTACAAAGCCAAGTAAACGACCAGAACCGACGCAAAACACACATTTGTGCGGATTGAGTCTTATCTTGTAGTGTCGGCAACGTAGAAATATCGCTCTTAAATGCTGCGGATGATCAGTCCGCTTTCGCGAATGAGCCGGAAGATCGTCGAGATAAGGTTGAACAATGTTCTTGATGTCATGGAAGGCATAATTCATCGCCCTCTGAAACGTCGCCCCTGCGTTCTTTAAACCAAAGGGTAATTTTCGATAAGCGAATGTGCCCCACGGACAAATAAATGCAGTCTTTGACTGGTCCTGTGGGCAGATATTTATTTGATTATACCCGGAAAATCCATCCATAAATGAAAAGATTTCACATCCGGCGCATTCATCAATTATCTGGTCGATGAAGGGTGTAGGGTAGTTGTCCTTCGGACAATCTTGGTTTACATCCCTATAATCAACACACACTCTAATCGTCCCTTGTTTTTTCATAACAGGGACAATATTCGATACCCAATCGGTTAGAGGAACCGGGTTGATGAATCCAGCATGGAGGAGTTTTTCAACTTCCACCTTAATGGCAGCGGCTTTCTTCGGGTGCACCTGCCGAAGCCGTTGCCTTACTGGTTTGACATCAGGATACATTTTAACTTCATGTTCAACGATACTCGAGTCAATGCCTGGCATTTCATCATATGACCACGCAAAGACATCTCTAAATTCGCGAAAAAAGAGCGTTATATATTTCCAGTTCTGAAGGGGAACAACCTTTGCCGACATAAATATTTTCTACAACATCTGTTTTGGTCGAGATATTTATGGCTATAGTCTCTTCAATATTGGATAGGTTTCGCTCGGAATCCACCGTATTTACAGTATTCGTTAGGAACTCAAATACTGAAGGGTGATAAAGATCACTTTGAGTATCTTCTTCATATTCCGGAAGAAGGGAACGATGGTGGTGATCATTCCATGGTGCCCCCTCAATCATCATTGATTGTAAGATTCCTTCATCAGTCCCATGTACTTTCGACCAAGGATCTAATGGGGTTCCATATTCTCTAGATCTATCTACCCAAACGCTTGACGAGCGTTGATTTGGGCTCGCCTCCCATGCTTGAAACATTGATTGCTACAATATTTCTAAATGGCTTGGGGGCAAAACCATTGAATGATCCATGTTGACCTTCGTGGAAGATATCATGTTGCAGGTTGCTACAAATGGTACATTTCCTATATAAATAGGAGGTGGTAGCGCGAAAGTTCCCATCAATGTGGGGTCTTTCAATAATCCTACTCCGATATCTTGAATTGAATGGTTGCTCTCATGGATCATGGGAATGCTTCCTGTAACTTGTGAACCATTAGGGAGGAAATTCTGTTGGTCGACGATCGTAATCCCTCCTTCAAACGGGAATGCGATCTTCCTAAAATAAGTCGACACGACAGCTGCCATGGCATAAATCCATGGTCTACCTAGTAGGATGTTATAGTCAAGATTTCCATCAATGACTTCTACATCAATTTCTACTGTCTTTCCTCCTAGTTCAACTTTCAAGTTATTAAGGATACCGTAAGGGGTATAAGTCCTTCCGTCGAAAGCTTTTAATGTCGTCGAAGACCGCGACAAGGTTGGAGATCCTAAAGTTTTCCAGCAACTCATTGACATAATACATGTCGAGGCTCCCTCATCAATTATCGTTCTGTGAACAGTTTTGTTGAGTGCTTTCACTTGAATAAGGAAAGCTAGCTGAGCTGGTAACTGAGGATCATATCCCTTGTGATCAAAGGATACAAGATTGGAATCCTTAGGATCAACCCCACCAATTGCCGATAACAATGCCTGCCTTTGGGTTGGACAATTTTGTAGCACTTCAAGAGTCGACATAGCGGATGGCGATTGGGCCAAATCTTCCACTATATTATAATGCTACGCCGCTCTGGCGCGAAGATTAAATGTCGACTTGTGTACTACACCCTTCGGCGGTTTTATTGTTAATTCAGGGATGGTGGGCGTTACAACTTCTGTCGAAGTTGTTGTCGAACTACTTGGTTGATCTTTACCTTTTTCGTTCGACACCTGAGGATTCCCATAATCTTTATTCCTTGTCGAAATCAAAGCATCATTCTGCTGTTTCGAAACCGACAACATTAGGACTTGCGACGGGGAAGCATTTCCACTCTCAACCAGATTTTGACCTGGGTTGGGAAATGGATCAGTTAACACAACTGAGGTTTGGGAACTTTTAAAGAACCTCTTTAACTCAGCTTTGAATGGGCAATTCTTTGTGGTATGATCCTTATCATCACATATTAGACATGGATAATTTTGTTTCCCTTTGCCAGGAGGGTTTGAAGAATCTTTTCCAGGGGATGACTCACCATGTTTCTTCTTCTTCCCTTTGTTTTGTTTCTTCTTGCTTCCTGGTTGATTGGTTTCTTTGCCCTTATCTTCCGATACGGCATTTACTTCCGAAGCAAGAATTTCTTCTTTTGCATTTTGATCCGAATTCTTACGGGCTTTCTTTGACGAAGCCTTTATCGATTTCGCGTTTGCCGTGCCAATCACGCCGTCACCGGCATGAGAGTCACTGTTTTATTTAGGAGTGGGAGGAATTGAAAACTCTGGTCTAGGGGCGTCAGGTATTTTGTCATAGAGTGTGCCGGACTGAGTATAAACTAAGTCCAAATATTGTGCACGAGCAATAACTTGCTCCTCTGTTACGAATCCCCCCTTGGCCACATCTTCCGTAATAGCCGGAAGTAACGACTTTATAAACCATTCAGCTAATAGCTGATCGGGAACATATGTTTTCACCATCCTACGACGATGACGCCACTCATGTATATGATCAGATATATGGGTAGCAGTTGTCTGTTTGAAGTTGGTTAATATTTCTGTTCCCGTTTCATACCTTATCGGTAATTGAAAGTGGGTTAAGAAAGTCGTGGCTAGGGAACTAAAATTGTCGAAAGAGGCTCTTGGCAATTCAATATACCATTTAGCCGCTGGACCTGTCAATGTCCTCTGAAAAAGGCGAAGTCTTATCGAATCGTCGTTAAGGGTGTTCGACGAACACCACAGATGAAAAGTCATCACGTGATTCGACGGGTCTTCACTTGGATTTCCATTGAATTTAGGAATGTCAGATGGAAGTTTATGAGGAATCGCTGGCCACCAAGGGGCATAAGCAATCGGATCGTTGGTTAAACGGTGTAAATCGGGTAACTCTAAAGTTGCCACGAATGGTAACTGTTGATTCAGGTTAGGCGAAGCGTAACCAGGGTACGATGGAATCGCTTGAGCAGTGGGTCTTTGCATACCAGCATAATGTAATTGATGTTGGTATGATTGATACGGTTGGTGGACTTGACCACTGTAAAGTGGTTGGTTTTGACCGTTTTGGATATACGGTTGTCCACTATTCGCAAAGATCTGCTGCTCAGAACCTTGGTACACTTGCTGGAACTGCGGTTGTTGGTATTGTACAAGCCATGGTTGTGACGCCACGTTCTGTTGCGCCATGCTAACCATTGGACCAAGGTGTGGGGTAATTGTACCCGTTTGTACTTGTGTCGCCCCACCAGTTGGTGATTGTGGTTGTGACCCATGGTCAAGCGACTATTGCATTACAACCTGAGAAATCTGAGGTTGACATGTAACAGGTATCGCTTGAACTTGCGACACGGTTACAATAGCCGGTGTGGTTGGGATGTTCGTCACAGGTACACACTGTTGCATAGAATATACAATCCTTGGTTGTTGAGGTAGCATAGGTACCCAACTACTTGACGCAATTCCAGTATAACCTGAACATTGTTGTGAACTCACGTATGGGTACCCTCCCGGAGGGGGTAATGAAAGGGCATACTGCCCCCCATACGGTATCAATCCAGAACTAAAGGGGATTGATGGCCCAGATTGACCTCCAAATGGGTCAATTTGGCGAGTTTCAACATAAGAATTATCGGGTATTACTCCGGATGAACAAACTGGAACAGACCATACTGTCGAAATAGTCCCTTGGTGGGCTCCTTCTAGCTGTTGAGAGCTAGTTGGGACAGCTGGTATGCCGGCAAACATCGTTGGAATGACGGCAGGGGCTTCTGCTGTCGCTGTGTCATTTGACACAGTCCTAGATGATGACGGTTGTTCAGACATTTTAAGTCTATCCAATAGATTTCCTAGCGATTCTACAGGGACTTCCACTTGTGGTGGATTAACTTCTGATGAAGGAAATAGAGTGACCCCGACTCCAAAATGAGTTGGAGTACTTGCTTGCGGATCCTCTGCAACTTCCTCTATCGCAATCAAACCTGGTGGAAGAGGAAGACCGTCAGGTCCGTAAAATATTTCTGGTGCCGAAGAAGTGGTTATTTCGACAGCGACAGTTGTTCGAGGAACAAAACTCTCTGGACCGGTTATAGATGGAATTGGTTCAGTTAAACAAGTATTTGCCCCCAGACTAGGATCAGTATTACTGTCCTTCTGTGGCTGTTGAACTTCTCCTATAGAGGCAGGGTTTCCAGAAATGTTAGGAGTAACCGGAACCTCAGATGCAGTCGGAACACTTGTTCTAACTTTCAAAGGAGATTTTGAACCGGTTAAACGAGTTCGCTTTGCCCGTACTGTTTTCGATTCCGGGGACAAAGACGGTTGACTCGTAAGCCTCCGCGAATGACGGGGTTTCAATTGACTTTCTTCCACGATTGCGGATTACTCGATCAACTAAAATATTAAAAGGGGAAATTTGTGTTTCCGAATTGAATGAATTTTATTAGACGCTTTTAGACACAACTTGCTTTTTCACTTTTTAAGAGTCGAGAAAAAGCTAAAGATGACTCTAGTCTCCTTCGATGTATTAACGAGCCCGAAGTGACAAATGCTCGGTTGGACTTTTTCAGTTATAGAGTTTGAAAAAGGCCAAAAGAAACTGCTCTGGAGATCTAGGCAGAGGGTGTGCCAAACCTTTCGCAAAACCACAGAATACGTTTTACGGTACGAGTGGTCGATCTTCGTGAATGCTGTGTTCACTGCATTGCGATCAGTAGGGCGGCCGACACGGTTTCCTATTGGATAAAGGCTTTATTCCTATAGGGGTCTCCCAATATATACGCGACGGTACGTGGGAGCACAAGTCCGTATTAGTGCCACCGACTCTCAGGAGGAATCACCCACCTTCGTCGAGATCGACACTCACTACGTTTAACGACGCCGGAACACGTCTCTAGCTTAGACCTCTAGATGTTTGCGTTATGTTTCAAAGCGTTGTTAGGTTCATTCAATATATTTTAAGTTTGATCTTTTTTAGCAGTTTGCCTTTATGGATCACCACGAGATGTATGATAACACTCCTAAATGCAGTCTAAGATGATAAGCAAGCTTTTCAATCTTTCAACTTTGAAAATCTTAACTACTGAGGGAAAAGAAAGATAACATCTTTTCACACAGATCATAGAGCACACACTAATGCATTTTTTCCTAAATCAACATGCAAACTGTCATAATGTATATGCACAATGCAAGTATTTCTTTTCTCTTTCTTAATGTTGGTGCAATACAAAAAGAAAGCTGTTGTATAATTTTGAATTCAATTTCAAGTGAAAGCAAACAAGCTTGTCCAAAATCAAAAGACACCTTAAGATTTACTTGTTTCGACACTAGAAATATATAAATTCAAACCAAATGACGAAAGCAAAAGTTCAATCAGCTATGAACAGCAAACAAACTAACTCTTAAGATCAAAACGACACTTTATCACAGGTCTAGATCTAAGAGGTCACAGCAAGACTAGTTCACTTTCGTTATGGGAAACTGTAAATGTATAAGAAATACACAAAGAAAAAACACAGTTTCTTTATACAACCGAGGAGGAATAGTGACAAGGAAAGTTGGTTTCAGATAGGCACACTGACTGGTAACAAACAGCAAAAACAAGAGTGAAAACAAGGCAAGAAACAGCAGGAAACCCCAGCAGCACAAGGCAGGACTGGTCCAGCGCAGGTGGAACACTGCCTGTTTGACCTTCAGCGCAGGTAGCCCCTTCGGGAACTGCGCTGAAATGCAGACATCCTTTGTACAGCCTGCACTGAAGAACGAAACTTTCGTTTCTGGTGGTTTCCGGGTCACAGATTGCTCAAAAATTCACAGTTTTTGCTCAAATCAGAAGCTATCAGTCAAGGACACACTAAGGGATGACAAGGAGGATGAAAAGCTATCACTAAGAGCTTATTAGAGTCCTTGTGGATCAGCTCTTCAAATCATAAACTTGCCCAGAAACTGAGCTAGAGTAGCTGCCCTCTACTTTGCATTTGAAAGATTCAAACACAGTTCGATTCGGTACTCCCTTTGTTTATGAAATGAATAGCAAAAACACAAACAACCAACAAGATACGGTCCCTAGCGGAGTCGCCAATTTGTTGTTGGGAAAAGTATCCAATACGGAATGACCCTATCCCACTCTAAGGGTGATAGTACCTCAGCAACAACCGAATGCAAAGCTATCTAAGATTACTTCTTTATGAGATGTAAGAGAGAGGAGAAAGAGATCCACTAACCGTTATCTTCCGCTAATGATTGATCCAATCTTCCCTCTTTGCCGCTTGCTCCCAGCTCCTTGCTCTTTCACTGGCCCAGCTACACCAAGATCCTGCAAAATAACAAGAGAGGGAAACTACAAGAAGCATACATTCATAATTGATTCAAGGATTAGAATAAATCAAATATACAAGTATCAATTCGCCATAGAGACACATGCATATAGAAGAACCTCAAATGCTTTATTAATGGAAGAAGTAAAGTTCTGAGAGTGTTACAACCATAAGAGGCCCAATCCATCAACACCTCCCAGCAGAAAGAAATCTTCTCTTCACCTCCTTCAAGCAAATCACCCAATAGTTCTATACTCAAACCAACAGCACTTCCTTACATTCACCAGATTCCAGCCTCCTTAGACCTCATGAGAGAGCTCTATATGTAGGAGTTTTGGAGAAAGGATGAGTCAGCGTGAGGCTGGCATGAAGCTGACTAGTGTCCTCTCCCACTTCAGTTATACTTCAGTTCTTGAGTCCACTTGGAGTTTCTTGCTTCCACTTGGAGATCTAGATCCTCTTACTCATCACAAGGCGAATTCCCTGATCCAAGTGTCAGTTTGGAAGCTTCCTGGGCATTTGACACCTTGCAGAATGACTGTGCCACTTGGCCAATCTCGCCCAGCGCAGGTAGCCTTCATTAGATTTGACATTCAGCGCAGGTACAGAGTGGAGCAGTTGACATTCAGCGCAGATGCTCAGTGGAGCAGCTGACATGATCCAGAAACAGCTTGTTTTTGAGTGTTTTCAGGTGGAGAACTGATTTTCAGTGTTGTGGTTTGCTGACCTTGTTCCTCTAGGGGTAGGAACAACATGTTTAGGGACTTTGGATCCCTCAGATTATTGACATTTCATGCTTCATGCTGTTAGGCACAAAAATGTCTATAACATTGCGGGCCTGCTGGTTTTTTTTACCTCATCCTCCTTCTTTCACATCCTCCGCAACTCAAACAAGGAGGCAGATATCAAAGCCAATGAGGGATGCTATCTAACTCAATGGTTTCTCAAAAAAAACTCAGAAGAGCTCGTGTGGATTGCCATACCATAGCTCAACAGCACTGCGCTAAGTAAAATTTGCACCGAGCAACTGTTGGATCTTAGTGATCAACAGTCCAGATTCAACAACAGAGGAACCTAATGGAACTATCGGAACTGACCGATGGAGCAGATCAAGGGTCATCGCTTGTGAAAGAGCACAGAAGTTAATACAGCGAAAAGGCGGTTTTTTAACCTCGAGGGGTATTTCAGGTGACAATAGCAGTGGTAAGTGGTATTGTGGGCTTGGCTATGATTCCATAATTGGAGGACACATAGCTGCAGTGGAGTGTGGGGAAACCGCTTTATCGGGCAGTTAACCCCCATGTGCGTTATCAACCCGAAATAAATGAGAACTGTCGGATCTAACAAGAGTAGATCAACGACGGAGGTTGAATATACAAGTTGGTCGATCGGGGATTGGGGTTTGGTAGCACCATGCATTTTTGCGAAGGGCCGATGGGTGCGGACCCGATGTTGTTATGTGTGCAAGTTTATAAAGTTTGAAGTCCGACAGCTCAATCACATATCGGATGCAGAGGAAGAGTGTTGTAAAGTGAGCCACAGAGGTCTCGATACCTGATTGCGACAAAGGTGGAATCTCGGAAAGCGTGTCAAGACCGTACTAAGGTGGAAAGGATTGTTTTGTGGACATTTCCTTTATAATGGTTTATAAGGAATTAGCGTCGTTGGAAGGTTGTATGTGTTATTTATATATAACCTTTGTTAAGAAAGGAAAGGTTAAATACTCGTGGCTAAGGGGTAACGAAGTTTAATAAGAGGGTTTTAAAAGTCTCGATAAGTATTTATGGGCCTTAAACATTGGAGGCCGATCGCATCGCTAAAAGAATTGGTCTTTGTTCCGACATCGTCGAAAGCTCTTCTCCAATGTGATTGTTCCGGGATCGCAAATCATATCCTATCGTGTCTTAAGACCGCCACTTTGTAAACTTCAATCGCCGATGCGAAGTTCCTTCAAGTCTCAAAACTAAGAAGGAAAGATTGTTATGTAATGTCGGTTGATTAGGCTATGGCCCAACCGTTGATCTATAAATATATTAATCGTTTTAGTTAAAAAATAATAATAGAAAGTGATTTTCCCGCTTAGTCTTAAAATGTATAAATTAAATTTATTTAAATTGAAGATGTTTTAATAAAATAAATTAAATTGACATAATGTTAATATCTATATTATATATTTTTAAATTGTTAATATTTTTATAATATATTGTAATAAGAGGTTTCTCCAATTAATTTTAAAATATTTAAATTAAAGATGTTCTAATAAAACAAACTAAATTGACATGTTGTGTTTTTAGAATGTTAACATTCATATGGTATATTTAAAAGAAAAAGAATATTTGATATTTATTATAAAATAAAATTTATGTTTTTGAGTGATAGATAAAATGTATATATTAAATTTATTTAAAATAAAATGTCTAAATCAAATAATTTCCAATTTACACGATATTAATATTTATGTTATATAATCTTAAAATTTTAAATTTTAAACCACATAACAAAATTATAATGTTGCAACAAATAATAAGGCTCTTACAACAAATTCCTTTTGGTAACAAACAAGAATTGAAACCTAAATTATGGAGAATTGGAGCCTAAAAATACATTGGCATTGAGATAATAATCAAGTAGATTTGTAGGATCCAAAACTTCCTTGGTATATCTCCCCTCAAATCGTTGTAATGCACATAGATTCCATTGTGACATATGAGATTTGCAAACACTCAATTAGAAATCCACACAACTTTCTATGCGGAAAGAAAATGTTGGCCATCTTACCTTGCTCATTTTAGGAACTCCTTTGAATCCCTTGCTACAACGATCACCCTCTACAATTTGCGAATATAAAATCCTTCCCATGGGTTCAAGCATTCCTTTTATTACAACCATAGTAGATTATAACTTATGTTTGTATCAAGAGGATTAAGAAATTTTGGTTTTGTGAATGAGAATTTAGGATTGAAGTTGATGTGATGGTTGCAAAGAGTTGTTTTTGAAAATAATTAAATTAGAACATTTCAATTAGGATAATATAACATTTGATACATACCAAAAAGTGGAAACCTTAATTATCTTTGATGTCTCACTTGAATTGGCATACCTATTGCCATCTTCACAAGCAAAAACACCATAGTCATGGTTGTGACCATCCTTTATAGTAATTTCCTCTTTTCAATATCTTGGCCCTTTAACCATCATATTTCCTATCAAACTAATCTCCCTCATACCTCCCACAAATATTGGCAATTAAAAGAGAATATAAAATTTGAAGAAAGTTTTGCACCTCTAGAGATTTGATTCCTTTCGGAGCTTGATATATTTGAAATTAAGATGGATATAGGCTGATTTAATTATTAATTTTATTTTTTTGGTTATTTTTTGTTTTTATGTAATTTCAGAGTCAAAATGTTTTAATTATTTTTTGTTTTTATGTATAAATTTTGAATAATATGACACATATTCACAGAGATTATCCTGATTATACACTTATAAGTGAAACATGCATAATACATAACCTCCTCTACGTTGATCATCAATTTACAGAAGCAGAAACATTCACAGGCGCACATAGAAGCATCAATCGCACATATCAACATAGTATTTTCCCGGGGAAAGCATCTCGCAAAAACCCCAACCATCTGTATATTATATTGATTGAATCATGTAACAATACATAGTACAATACTCATCCCAAGTACTCAGTACTATCTCCTCATGCTACACATAATACAGCTCAGATTTGATCTCCAAATCTCCCCCGCTGCTTACCTACCTCCACTGCACAATACCTGCAAGAGAATGAATGAGTATGGTTTACCAAACTCGTATTTAACCTCCAAAGAATCACTCACACTGGGAAAGACGTGAGCAGAGGCTATAATACTTGGTATTGGCCAATTCATTGGCATACTCAATCCCTTTGATTGTGCAAATCATCATGCACAACTATAGTCACAACTGATAGCAATCTGATCCTCTAACACCTGTCCATGCTGAACTGAACATGCACTGACATGCAACTGAGTTAACTGATGTATTCTATAGTTGCATTATGAGTTAATAATTAATTTAACAACTCGTCATTAGTCTATTTGCAGTTAGACTAATTACAACTAGTTTAACCAAGTCAAACTGAACACAACTTCATTAACTCTACAATCAACTCCACCAAACTCAACTGATTGAGTTCTAACTGAAGTCATGCATGCAACAACTCAACTGACCCACAAAGAAAGTGTACTTCCTTCTGACAGCTGCATGTGCCACATCTGTAGCTCAAACTGAAGTGCTCCAGGAGAATAAGATCAAGTTTATAGTCCAAATATTATTATGAGACAATAATATTTTACTTTTCTATTTTTGACAGCCAGTCTAAAAATAGACTGTGATCACTCCTGCTGTGATCACTCCTGTTGTGGTCACTCCTGCTGTGATCATCCCTACTGTGGTCACTCCTGCTGTGATCATCCCTGCTAGGATCCAAAAATAGAACTTGTGCCATAATTTGCATGCGGGCCCACTTAGTGAAGGCGACTCTTTTCACTAAGCTCCATCATCTTGTTGCATTCTCAACAAGCATTTCTTGTTGCACACTTTTCAACACTCCCTCTCAACAAGAAAGGCTTCTTCTCAAAGCCGATCTTGTAACTCTGGAATGTTCTCCATGCAACACATCTGGCTGGTCCACTTGCTTTGTCATCAAAGTCTTTGACTGCTATTGCCTCTGTAGACTGAAAACTCTGCATCTTTGTGCTCTTCAGTATCTGACTGCTCTAGCCTCTGTCACTTTTATCTCTGACTGCATCTGTGTTGCTGCTAGTTCTATCTCCCAGCATTGCATCCGCACTGCACCTCCCAACTAACCTCCCTATTGGGCTAGAAACATCCTCTGATGTTGAAGCTCTACCTGCTGTTGACAAGTGCTCCCTCTCTGACATCTGCGCTAGTGCAACATCTCCATGCATCTCGCACCATTGCACACCTCTTTGTGCCACCTAGCACTGTGCAAAACACTTGTGCCTCTCGCATTGCTGAACCTGCTAGCTATGCATTGTCCTGGGATTCCCTGCACTGTTGCTCTCTTTGTCGCTCCATCTGCATCTGTCTCTACCCAATCAATCAGTTCCTGCTACTCCACATCAGGGCTCCCGTAGCAAGGTCACATCCAAGAGGTTGGGTACCTCAAGGATCTTGCCCCTCCTTCTTGGGACAATCAATCCACATCACCCCACCTCCTACCTGGAGGTATGGCTGCATGCGATCCCTCAACCCACCTGGCTCGAAGTTTCCCCCTACTGGAGGTCTCTGCATGAGTAGATGTCTCTACTCGATCTCTGCTCAGCTTCCCTTGTTGTGGCTCCTCCACAATCGTCTGATACTTCTTCTGGCTCTGCATGTTGAAAGGTAACATACCTTCCCTCTCAACCACCAAGTCTCCATCAATTGCCTCGCTGCTCAAGGCTTTGCATGCATCTTGAACCTCAAGAGAATATAGGTTCTTGACCCGTGAATCCTCCTCATGACAACGAAAGCATCGCACTTTCGATTTGTCAACCTTCTTCCCACCACTGGAAGAACTGGATTCGGAAAGAGAACCCTTCTCCTTCCCCTTCTTCACCTTACTCGCTAAGGCACAGTTCTCCTCATCCTGCATGGATGAAGAACCGTCTCTGGTGCTCCGTCTAATCTCCTCCTGCACAAGATCCGACCAAAGTCTCTCCCATCCTGGCAGTTTCTCCCTTCCATTCACCGAGTCCTGGTAGCTATGCCAACTCTTAGGAAGGTCAAGGAGTGCTAGACTCACCATCCTCATCCGACAGTCACGCCCACACTTCCTAGCTCATCGTGGAATTGGGTGAACTTCGTGAGATACTGGGGCATAGTGTCTCCATTCTCACACTTAATGTTTCTGAGTTTCACTCTTGCTTTGGAATAAATTTGAATTCCACCAGCTCAAAAATCAACCGCTTTCGATCTAGAATTCGTGAGAACAAAGTATTTCTTGTACAGAGATTGACTGTCTTGGCATTCACCGGATATCTCACCTTCCAAAAGAAGGATGAATCCAGAGGCTACCTGGCCCGATCACAGACTGTGTCTGAAGAAATAAAATCTAAACACTTCCTGAATAATAGATCTGATGATCAATCCTCGCTTGATATCCTGTCAAAATCTCTTCTACAAATCAAGCAGCTCCGATACCATGTAGAAATTTTGAATAATATGACACATTTTCAAAGAGATTATCCTGATTATACACTTATAAGCGGAACATGCATAATACATAACCTCCTCTACGTTGATCATCAATTTACAGAAGCAGAAACATTCGCAAGCGCACATAGAAGCATCAATCACACATATCAACACAATATTTTCCCGGGGAAAGCATCTCGCTAAAAGCCCCAACTATCTGTATATTATATTGATTGAATCATGTAACAATACATAGTACAATACTCATCCCAAGTACTCAGTACTATCTCCTCATGCTACACACAATATAACTCAGATTTGATCTCCAAATCTCCCCCGCTGCTTTCCTGCCTCCACTGCAAGAGAATGAATGAGAATGGTTTACCAAACTCGTATTTAACCTCCAAAGAATCACTCACACTGGGAAAGACGTGAGCAGAGGCTATAATACTTGGTATTGGCCAATTCATTGGCATACTCAATCCCTTTGATTGTGCAAATCATCATGCACAACTATAGTCACAACTGATAGCAATCTGATCCTCTAACACCTGTCCATGTTGAACTGAACATGCACTGACATGCAACTGAGTTAACTGATGTATTCTATAGTTGCATTATGAGTTAATAATTAGTTTAACAACTCATCATTAGTCTATTTGCAGTTAGACTAATTACAACTAGTTTAACCAAGTCAAACTGAACACAACTTCATTAACTCTACAATCAACTCCACCAAACTCAAATGATTGAGTTCTAACTAAAGTCATGCATGCAACAACTCAACTGACCCACAAAGAAAGTGTACTTCCTTCTGACAGCTGCATGTGCCACATCTGTAGCTCAAACTGAAGTGCTCCAAGAGAATAAGATCAAGTTTATAGTCCAAATTTATTATGAGACAATAATATTTGATTTTTCTATTTTTGACAGCCAGTCTAAAAATAGACTTCGATCACTCCTGTTGTGATCACTCCTGCTGTGTTCATCCTGTTGTGATCATCCCTGCTGTGGTCACTCTTGTTGTGATCATCCCTGCTGGGATCCAAAAATAGAACTTGCACCATAATTTGCCTGCGGGCCCACTTAGTGAAGGCGACTCTTTTCACTAAGCTCCATCATCTTGTTGCATTCTCAACAAGCATTTCTTATTGCACACTTTTCAACAGCAAAAACACCATAGTCATGGTTGTGACCATCGTTCATAGTAATTTCATCTTTTCAATATGTTGGCCCTTTAACCATCATATTTCCTATCAAACTAATCTCCCTCATACCTCCCACAAATATTGGCAATTAAAAAGAGAACATAAAATTTGAAGAAAGGTTTGCACTTCTAGAGATTTGATTCATTTCACAGCTTGATATATTTGAAATTAAGATGGATATAGGCTGATTTAATTATTAATTTTATTTTTTTAGTTATTTTTTATTTTTATGTAATTTCAGAGTCAAAATGTTTTAATTAATAATTTTATATTTTATTTTTATTTTTATTTTTAGATAACATAATATAACAAGACATTACAACATCTCTTCCATATTGGGATGGAGAGTGTCTCTCAGCACAAAAATTTAATAAAATTAAATTTAATATATATATAAAATATTTTGATTTTGAAATGAGATATGGTTTTTGAGCATGTGGTATTGATGAGCCATGGTATTGGCCCATGGTATGGTATGGTTAGGTTAATAATATCCATGGTAAATTGGGGTGAGTATTCATGGTTAAAAATCTTGTTATATTATAAGTATTATTTTGATAGTGAAATGAGAGATGGTTTTTGGGCATGTGGTATTGATGAGCCATCGTATTGGCCCATGGTATGGTATAGTTAATAATATCCATGGTAAAGTGGGGGTGAATATATATGGCTAAAAATATTGTTATATTGTAAGTATTAAGTTTTATGTGCTTATTAATGAAATTTAAATACGTTTACAAAATTATTATGGGGTAGATGTCAAGTGTAAATGTTTAACATTTAACATTTATATGTCCACTCAATTAAAAAATAATAAAAGGTTAAAAGTAATTATATAGAACTCATTATGGTGGAGATGTTGTAATGTAAACATTTAATTCTTGGCTCAATTAATAATAAAAAGTAAAAAGTAAAAAAATAAATAATAAAATTCAATTTTTAGTATTGTAATTTTGTTTTGCAGGGCCCCTTTCTCTATTGGTTTAACATCTTTATGGAACACTTTGAAACCATAGCTTTTAATTCTTGGCATCTCAAACCCAAATGTTTCTGGTTTGTCCATGACACTTTTTCGTTTGGCAATATGGTCAATCTGCCTTTCATTCCCATCTTAATAGCATCTCCCCTTATATCCAGTTCACTATGGAAATTGAATCTAATAATTCCCTTCCATTCTTAGATGTCCTTGTTTCCTACCTCCCCAATGGCTCCCTCTCCCATCAAGTCTATAGAAAAAAGACTCACATTGACTTATCTCCACGCCCTTTCTCATCACCACCCATCCCAAAAGTCAAGTGTTCTCAAAACCCTCATCTCCAGAGCTCTAAAAATATTTTCTCCCCAGTTTCTTTCAGTTGAAAATTCCCATCTGGTTAAGGCCTTCAAAGCCAATGGCTATTCCTCCCATTCTATTACATGAAGTAGATACTTGAGTTATCCTATTAGGACTAGAGTAATCTTGTTAAAATTGGAGTTAGGACTAGATATGTTTACTAATGAAGATTTGATTCGATAATAATTGTTGTTTCCAAAACTCTTGACTGTATCATGTAACCATGTCTTTGTGCACATTTCTTGTTTGCACATTGCTAATGAATCAACCTTTTAATTCTCTTCTTGATTGTGGACATTTCTTGGTATATTTTGGCTTTAGGAGGAAGTTGTTTAGACCAGTTATGGGCTCGTGTCAATATTTGTATGCAGAGATCAAGGGAAACTAGCTCTCATCACTTATCCAGATGTGGCCTTGAATTGTAAGTGATATATGTTTTCCTCTTTTCACTAACTGATATATTCATTTACTGATAATCTCATGACATTGGAACATATATGTCATGCTTTCTAGGGTTATTATTTTGCCTAGAAGCCTCTTCATTACTATTCCATAACTTCTGTGTCTATCACATAGATGCACCTAGACATGAGGTTTGTATTGGCACTTTCTCCTTATTAGAATTCATAGTTATTTATATCTGCACTTTGCATCATATTTTGTGTATATGTCTTAGGTAAGTTGATGTTTTAGATGTCTCGACTTCTCATCTTACATAATTTTCATTAGACGATTTGGCAGAGCAGGTGGCTAAAGTGTTGTATCACTTTGGGTATTTACAAAAAACATTATTAATTGTTGTATTATAGATATAGATTAATTGATTTTTTCTCAGAGTTATCACATTTTGGGTTTACCTTTGATGCACTTTTTTTCAAGTTAGATTGACTTGTGATATTCCATTAAAATTTGGTTGACATGATTCATGAGGAATCTAAGTATCACTACCACCTTAAAGCAAAAATCGTTTAGATATTGTCTTGACTGAGGTCTTAAAATATTTTTTTTCGTTAGTTTAATTTCCATCTGACATGTCTCACTGTCATCTTTTCACAAGAGGAAACTAAGCAGGCATTTAGAAAGCTGTAAAAGCTTAGAAAACATGACTTCAGTGACATCCTTATATTTTTATCTTATAGATTGTCAAATGTTGGGTGAGGAGAGTAACTTGGCAAAGAGATCTCCCAAAAGATCTGAGAGAAATCTATAATGCAAAAATATTCACCTTTGGGACTTATCAGTTGGGGGTAAGAAATTTGTTTGTTTTCCATTTTTATTTGAAATGTAAAATTGCCTCATTAATAAAATGGAGTTCCACCTATTGTACTTTTTCATTAGGCCTTGAAACACATGTTATCATCGAGATCCTGGTTACAACTTTCTACTCGAGTAGTGTAGTCTGTGAGTGATATCTTTGAATTCAAAGAATCTATGTTGAAGCATCCCTTCTTGTCTACAAATGACGAGGTTGCAATTACCAGTTGAAGATATGTAATTATAGGCTTGCAATTGTTTTTCTATGTTTTCATTAGTTGTTGTCACTTTATGTTTTTGACACTTGATTTACATGTTGTTGTTTGGATTTATATGGCACTACTATATTTGGGGTTACATTTAATTTGGATTGATTTACTTGCAGGCATTTGGTTGGGCATATGTCAATAATCGACACAATACATGGGAGAAATTGTATGTCTATTGGATTACTCCCTTCATTGGATCCATTTTAGTAGCTTGGACTTTAAGACTCATTTCTCCACCCAGTTCATCAAAAAAGGAGAAGAAATGATAAGCATGTCTTCCCACAAATTATCTACCTTTTCTCTCTTCTGAATTAAAGTAGAATTAGAATATATTTGAGGATAATTCAGCTAAAAATTGTCACATTTGGTTTTTGATAGACTAAATTGGGATTTCCAATAACACCGTGGCTGCGAAGGTGAGAATTTATTTGTAATCAAATTTTTAATTTATGCTTCTTGTTATTTATTTGATCTTAGTTCCCAACAATATTTGTCTGAATGGAAAAGGGAAAAGTGAATATGCATATCCTATCAGATTGAAATCTCCAAAATGAGGTCATTCTTCTGAGTCCATGATGCTTGCTTTAAATGACACTCTATTTGGTATTGCAGTAAAAGACTATCATTGTATATTTTGCAAATTCTCTTTATCATTGTATAAAAACATGTACACGGGTACTTTTATTCCCTGGGGAATTCTTTTACCCACTATATTGGGCATCCTAATGGTCTTCTCTAACAAGAGAAATTGATGTACCCCTCTGCCCATGTTTCAAATAATTTCATCATTTTTGCACTGACACCTAGACCCACACCTACTTATGTGCACATAGGTGATAAACATTGACTTTATCTTTTTTTATCACCTTGAATGGGTCATCTCTTACATTATAGGAGCATCGATTTAGTTGGCTTACGTTTATAAGTGCATTGCTTTAGAACTTTAATATTTTAACCAACCTTGCATCGTTTGGGACCTGACAGTAGGAAGGATATAGTTGCATTTATTTATTTACCAATATTTATGTTGAATCTGCCTAGAATGATTTTCATTTTCACATTTATGTTCTTATTTTTTTCAAAATTCATTTTTTGGGTTCTCAATCGCTTCATATCATGAATGGGCTATCAGCTGCAATTATTTTTCCTTATGGGTTTTTGTGGAAATTTTTTTTTGCTTGTTTTCATGGGGATGTCTTCTTGTTTGATGTTATTCAATGTGCCTCTTGAATATATTGCAGGCTAGAAAAGGCACTGATGTTTTTACTCGATAATCTTGATTCAAATGAAAATTGTCTTTTATGATATGAAGGGCTTTGTCATGATTCACCAAGGCCATCAAGTTATTTATCTCCCTCTCTCTCTCTCACACACGGTGCATATGCATTTAAACACTATTTGTTGTTTAAACCTAATTAAATCAACATTTTCAGTGTGATGAGATTGGTAATTGATACATTCTGGTGAAGTTTTAGAACATACATCATTTGGAGGATTTTGGATTTAATGCATTTTTCCATGTCATTTGCTTCAGCTTAATAATGTTTCAGAAAATTTTGTATTTTTATGGATAAAAAATGGACTTTATGTTTGAATTTGTTTATTTATTACTCATGAATGACATAAAATATGGAGTAGTTTGCTTCAATAGATGCCTTCACCCAATAAATATTGGTCCATTGCATTGTTCTTAGTGGTCATTGTAGCTTAATTTTAATGTAGATGTTTTCATATTAGGAACCCATAAGTTTGTATCAAAATGAGAGTTGTTTGGACTCTTTGAGAATGATGACATGCAATTTTCAGTCACCAGGTGGTGCTTCTTCTCATAGGATATACAAGTTACAAGTAACCCCTTACAGTAGCACATGTGGACCATAAGCTCATAAACTCAGGTTCTAGCTATTATTGGGTTACTCAAAGAAATCCACTTGCATTACTTCTTGTTTTCTAGATTTTTTTCAAGAGAGACATGGCCAATGAAAAGTGCAACAACCTAGTCTTTTGCCTACTTTAGAAAACCTTTGAAATCTTCCTTACTCTGGAAAAACATATCTTGAAAATGAAACCCCATACATAGTGTTGGACCTCACAGGTATTTTAGTGCACATAGAACACCACCCTAAAAATTCTATACTCTTAATCACAAAAATAAAATTGTGACAACATGCTGGAATTGACATAAAAAATGACTCAAAATGCACATATTATTCAATTGTGACTCAATGTGCTATGAAATATTTGATTTAAATCATTTACTTATAACAATTGGGAATGGTGCAGTTCCAGAGCATTTTCATAAATCCTTTGGAGTTAAGGTGTTGTGCATTACCTTCATTTTGAACATATTCTCAAATATTGGCTTGGTTAGAATCTCCCTGAAACATAACATATGATAAAAAAGAAATGTCAATAAAGAAACAAAATTGCATTAAAAATTACTTTTTTCTTCTATGCTATTACCTTACGACGTTTCTTTTGCAACATGTGGTGTGATTGCTAGTTTACACGATTTTCAAAAATTTGTCATATAAATTCTTTGGCTTACATTTTCTCTCTGCTCTTTCCAATGATTCATCCTCTAATAGGTTTCATTTTTTCCATCTTTGTGGTTCAATAAAAAAAGTGTTCAATCATTTTGTGTTATATCTCTACCATTGATAATGTGCAGTGCCCAAATTATTATGAGAAAGATACATAATAAGAATTAACTAAAATATTTAATTAAAACATATTTATATCTCTACCATTTATAATGTGTAATGCCCATATTATTATGATAGAGATACATAAAAAGAGTTAAATAAAATATTTAATTAAGATATGTACTTTTAATAATGTAGCTAAATATTATGTTAGATCCATTTTTAACTCTACAATTATTTAGTGGGAAAAGGAAGTAAATCTTTCAAAATTCAAATTTCTATTTAAGTTTAAAATTATAAAAATAAATAAAAATAATAATAATAAATAAAAATAAATAAATTAAAAATTAAAAATAAATAAATAAATAAAAATATTACACTTCAAGAAATTTGATTCCTCTCCACGCTGGATAGAACCACAATTAAAATAGACTACATTGACTTTTAATAATATTATTTATATTTATATAGATTTCACATCTCTAAAAATATGCTTATTTTTAAATTTATTAAAACCATAATAATACATATAATTACATAAATATACACATTTACATTTTTATTTGACATAATTTTATAATTTTATATTTTAATATGATATGCATAACATTGATTTTAGCTTGGGGGAAGCTGGAGCGAGAGGGGTCGTCTTTGGTCCCAATGAAAAAATGGTCTCTCAATTTGCTTGGGGAATCGAAATAGCCACCAACAACCTAGCGAAATATCTAGCCCTACAGAAGGGATTGGAGGTTGCCAATGAATGCAAAATCTCCATAATAAATGTTGTTGGGGACTCGATGCTCGTCATCCAATAGTTTACAAAGGCTAAAACGACCATTAGTAATGAATTTAGGGCCTTAATTCAAAGAATTTTTGCCTCTATCTCCCATTTTGAGTAGGTGAATTTCTATCATGTTTCTAGATACTTAAATTCAAATGTTGACGAGCTACCTATGAAGGGTGCAATCATGAACCAAGGGGAAATAGAGTCAAATCAAAACGTGACTTCTCGTCAATCCCTTTACATGTTGAGCATTTGATTTAAGAAATTGAAGTTGAGAGAGGGTGCTCTCCACCACCTTCCTCTAAAGAGTTTGGGTATGATGAAGAGCAATCAAGATCACTCATTAGTGGAATCTCAGGCCTAGCATCACTATGCTTTCCAGTCGACTCTCTCTAATCTTTGGTCCCAGATAATCATAATCCATCCCAGGTGTCTCTTGACAAAGTACAAGTGGCCTCCTAATCTGGCTCCAATCCTTATTAAAGGTCTTGTCTATTTAATTAGCATGAGGTTTGGGTCATTACAATTACAAGTGTAGATGTAATGTAAGAAAGTTTGTCAACATTTTTAAATGGCGAGAACAATATATATATATATACAAAAATAAATAAATTAAATGTTGGCTTCATATGTTTTAATTAATTTTCAAATTAAAAATATATAATATAAAATGTAAAATGTAAACAAACGTCAAATAATTTCACCTAACAATGATCTATCTCAGTCATCATAATTGGGTCATTACAATTACAAGTGTAGGTGTAATGCAAGACAGTTTGTCAACATTTTTAAATGGCGAGAACAATATAGATAAATTAATTAATTAATTAATTAAATGTTGGCTTCATATGTTTTAATTAATTTTCAAATTAAAAAATATATAATATACAATGTAAAATGTAAACTAATGTCAAATAATTTCACCTAACAATGATCTATCTCGATCATCATAATTTATAAAAGAAAATTTAACAAACAAAAAATAAGAAATTGGATAAATATAAAGTACAAAACCATGGGCAAAAAATAATAGATTAAACAAATATAAAGTACAAAGCCATCAATTATAACTAAACCATGGGCGATAACACTTTTCCCAAAAGCTACTTTAACACAATTAAATCTTGGCACTAAAAATGAATCATTTAGTAAGATGTAGACTCAAGTGATATTTATATATAATATTTAATTTAACAGAAATTAAAAAATTCATAATTTAATAATATTTTTAAAATCACCCGGACGAGGATGGCATTTGATTACCGTTGTCTTGTTTGCATTTATAACCTCCATGCATGCACACCACAAGTGGCAATCAAATGCCTTTAATTCTCCCTCTTGGCCTGCAAATACATCGATTTCAATGAAGCCCAATCCATTGCTCCATATCTGTCACGCCCCTACACCTGCGGTAGTCTTTCAACCGCTTATAGCGAGGTGCGGCACTACCAATCGTTTTCTTTTCACCAATACTTACGATTGTAGACTACGCCTAACATTCCTACTTAGTTTTATTTTCGTTACCAAGTATTATTAATGTGCTCCTTTATACAAGTGAAAGCCCATAACATTCACATAAACAACATTATACAACAGAAATGCACAACAATATAAAGGGAGAGGCAACTCCCCACAATATGAGTCTGTCCGAGTCAATATATTATACAATCTTCAATTTTACAAAGTACAAGTTAAATCTTGGGAAACCCCAAATTTACACTTAACCAATTTTCAACTTCGGCAAACTCGGTTGCCTAGCTCGTCGGCGCCTCTGCACGGTCACCGCACGACTCACCAACCCCTCGTTCTCCTGGTCGCACGATCGTGTTGTTTGCCCAACTTGGGCGCGCCTCGTCGTAACCAAGTCGCCACACACGGGCGCCTTCGCACGAGTCAACACTTCACCAAAATTCACACTGTGCACACTTGCACAACGGGCGGGCACTCACCCGAGTCACCCAAGAACCCATGCCAAGTCGTCGCACAAACCGGGCGCCCACGCCTTCGTTTCACCGTCGGGCGCTCCTTCGCACAACCCGGGCGCCACACCCGTGCATGCCCTTCTCCAACCGGTGGGCGACCTCTACCCGCGCCCTTCACCCAAAACCAAGATGTGCGTTTACCTCCGTGTGGCCTCGCCCAAGAACGGGCACATCACCCAAGTTCTGCGCCTTTCTACTTGCTGTGTCCACCCGTTTGATTTGTGCACTTCTTCAATGGTGCGATTGTTGAATGACCTCCAATGCACCTCCAATATATATGAGCAGGAGGTAAGGTCGTGGCTACCTAACCAACCTGCCCATGCGCTCAACCATCATCACAAATGCTTCAAAACTCAATTCGGACTTACTTTGTTCGCTGGTTGGCCCGTGGGTGTTCCATTACACTCCCATGCATATATAAATTGTTCACCCAACCTTCCACAAACTCATAACACCTTCTCATGCTTATGTTGAGTTCGCACTTCAGCTCGAACGCGCGTAAGAACTGCAGGTCCTAACATCCTCCACCTGAACTCGTTGTCGCCCTCGACAACATACCATCCTGGTAGCCATCCACCAAGATCATCAATATTTGTCTCATCCATGACGTCAACTCCTCCACAAACTGCAACCATTCTGCAACATATGTAGAACCACTGTCTCCATCATGTCTCGTCCTAACAATCATCTGTCACCAAGATCACCATACCAAGGTATACACCCCAACGATATGTTATACATCGGAAATCATCTCAATCCATGACCATCGACCATCTTGTCGCAATCTCCACATGCTGCTCTCTATCGTGGAAGGTTGGCCCCTCCATCTCAAGCTACATGCTTCCTACAGCATCTCGTGTCGACCTCATCATGTGTCGTCCTCGTGTGAACTGCTGTCATGATACTCCAACATATGCTAACACATCTCCGTACATGTCGGCCCCCATGTCTGAACTAGTCGGGTGATCAGTCCAACTGTCACGCTCAAACCATGAGAATGCACATCCTCATGCCATCATCAGTCATTTCTCAGAACATCCTGTCACATCCTCAACTCAATCAAGAATCCATCTCCATATAAGTGTAAGCCATGCTCAGGTCCATGAAGTAGTCCTCATCTCATCTACAACATGTTGTCCATGATGCTTGGTACCAATGTGCTGCCTGAAATCAGCCACATCTATCCCAACATCATCATCCATGTGTGCCTCCTCAATATGAAGAGACCATCTCATCAATCTCCAACTCTCGATGTGCCACATCCAGGTCCATGAAGCAACCTCCATCATATTTGCAATGTGCCATCCCTCAAGTCTGTCATAGAAACAGGTATACACCTGTCTCATCTATCCATGTGCTGCCCATGATCATAGATCAATCAACTCCCATGTGCCAAAAAGTGGTTGAGTCTCGGCTCAACCCATGCCCAAGTGTTGCCACCAAGGCATCATCATCGTTGTAACTCCATCACTCCAAAGTGTCTCATATTGATCCTCCACATCAAGTCACTCTTTCAAGCCATTCCCATACATGTATTTGAAAGTATGCACCCCATCCTGCATCAAAGTCTCTGACCTGAGCTCCTCAATGCATTAGATCCTCTAAGTCCACCATAGATGAAGTCCCTAAAAGTCACAACCTCGTCATCATGAGCTCCATCAGTCATCTCCAACCAACATCTCAGCAAGCATACAAGTCTCGACCCAAAGGTCTCTGCAAGATGCCTCAACGCTCCATGTAGTAGGAATGCTCCATAGTGTGCTCACAACTCCATCCAAGCCCATGGCCTTATTGTACAAGAGTGCACAATCTCTCCATCAGCTCATACATAAAACATCTCTATGTCACACCAGCAAATCTATCTGCACAACATCCCTACCTTGGCACTCCTCATTGGATGCCCATAAGAGACACCTCTACAAGTGCTCCTGCATAATGTCCCTACATAAGACTTCCATGCTCCATGTCTCCAACCTGATGTCCATGACTAAGTTGCCCATGTAGTCCAACCAAGTAGACCCATCACAACAATCGGTCATCCTCATCCAAGTCTGCAATCTTTGGTCTAGTGAACTCGGTCACCCAACCATATCATCATCATCACGAGTCCCTTCCTTCATAACTCCCCCACTAAAGATTCCACCAAGACTTCCTCTCTTAGTCTCGGCCATGAGAAGTCCACCCAAGTATCATCATACCTCAAGTGTGTGCCCTTTTCAATCTGTCCATGAGTCATGTCGGGCACTTAGCCAATTCTCTATGTGGCTAAAGCATGACCCACTCCTCCGCAACGATCATGATGTTCCTCCCTTGTCACGGGCCTTTGCACCTTCTACCATAAGGTCACAAACAACCCCAACAAGTCCTGCAACAGTCAACAATCCTTGCTTCTCCATACAAGGTCTCATCATAGTCATCCATGGTAAGATCCTCCCTAGCATCGGCAAACTAACTTTGCCCTTCCCTGCATACGGTCCATCCACCAAATGCTCAAATGAAACACAAGTATCAATACTTACTTCATCATCATCATGAGGCTCCGCCATAGGAGTATCCTCATCTATCCATGTCTGCAAACTGCACGATCCTGGTCCAACTTGATCAATTTCAAGTTCATCCTCCATCGTTGTCACATCTGCAACATCCTTGGTCATCACAGCTTCCTCTTCCTTGTCAGCACAATCTACAGCTTCATCTTACTCCATTGTCCAACCAAGTTGAAGAAGTTTGTCTTCAACATTATATTCCAAGACTTCAAGTTCCTTTCGAATCCGAGGGTTCTCTTATTTCAACCACTTCAACCTGTATAAGGTAAGCAAGAGTTTCCCTTCGCATTCTTCCAAACTTTCCATGCCTTGTCGTTCAACTTGGTCCAAGCACTACGCTTCACATCTGTTAAACTTGTTTCACCATTCACCTGAATCACCCTGATATTCCACCTGTCACCTGCAAAACTTGAACTTCCTGCCAAGTCTTCGGTCTTCGTAGAATCAACTCCTTGATTCAATTCACCAACTCTGATACCACCTGTCACGCCCCTACACCTGCGGTAGTCTTTCAACCGCTTATAGCGAAGTGCAGCACTACCAATCGTTTTCTTTTCACCAATACTTACGATTGTAGACTACACCTAACATTCCGTACTTAGTTTTATTTTCGTTACCAAGTATTATTAATGTGTTCCTTTATACAAGTGAAAGCCCATAACATTCACATAAACAGCATTATACAACAGAAATGCACAACAGTATAAAGGAAGGGGCAACTCCCTGCAATATGAGTCTGCCCGAGTCAATATATTATACAATCTTCACTTTTACAAAGTACAAGTTAAATCTTGGGAAACCCCAAATTTACACAGCCAATTTTGAACTTCGGCAAACTCGGTTGCCCAGCTCGTCGGCGCCTCTGCACGGTCACCGCACGACTCACCAACCCTTCATTCACCTCATCGCATGATCGTGTTGTTTGCTCAACTTGGGCGTGCCTCGTCGTAACCAAGTCGCCACACACTGGCGCCTCCGCACGAGTCACACCTCCGTTCACAATCTCAACACTTCACCAAAAGTCACACCGTGCACACTTGCACAACAGGCGGGCGCTCACTCGAGTCACCCAAGAACCCATGCCAAGTCATCGCACAAACCGGGCGCCCACGCCTTCGTTTCACGGTCAGGCGCTCCTTCGCACAACCTGGGCGCCACACCCGTGCATGCCCTTCTCCAACCGGCGAGCAACCTCTACCCGCGCCCTTCACCCAAAACCAAGATGTGTGTTTACCTTCGTGCGGCCTCGCCCAAGAACGGGCGCATCACCCAAGTTCTGTGCCTTTCTACTTGCTGTGTCCACCCGTTTGATCTGCGCACTTCTTCACATGAGCGAAGTTGTTGAGCGATGGTGTGATGGTTGAATGAGCTCCAACACACCTCCAATATATATGAGCGGCAGGCAAGGTCGTGGCTGCCCAGCCGACCTGCCCACGCCCTCAACCTTCATCGCAAATGCTTCAAAACTCAAGTCGGCCTTCCCTCAAACGCTCCCAAGTAAGGTTGGTCTTACTTTGTTCGCTGGTTGGCCCGTGGGTGTTCCATTACGCTCCCACGCATATATAAATCGTTCACCCAACCTTACACGCACTCATAACACCTTCGCACGCTTATGTTGAGTTCGCACTTCAGCCGGAACGCGCGTAAGAACTGCAGGTCCTTACAATATCCTTTATGCAAGCTCCCTGTACTTGGCCCTCGTGCCTCATTTACTTCGCAAGCCTCTTCCTCGGCGATGGTGAACTTTCTAGTAACCCTTTCTTGCCTCTTTTCCTGCCCGGCTTTTTCCTAAAGCGCCACTATCACTCACCCTGCTACACTCTCGTCTCCCTCCTAAAGAATCATTGTCATTCCCGCTACGACTTTGAACTCCCCTTCCTCATTCTCCTGCGTGCAACTATGGTTCACGAGCGTGGACAGGTCAGGCAGTGGACGTGGTCGTGGGCATCCCCCTCGTGCTGCAAGTTTTGACGAGAACTCAGTTCTCTTCAACCCAAACATTCCAATGAGCATATGACGCAATGTGGCTTCTCTGGAAGCCGAAGAAAGCAAGCGCCTTGGTGATGGGCATTGGGCCCTCTAAAATTCACTGGGCAAACACTTATGGAAGCATTAACAAGCCAAATAAGTAGCCATGAGAAAGGTTGTGGAAGCCAATACCCAAGTTAGCTGCCTCCACCAAACTTTGCATCAATTATCTTGCTACTTTGACATCTCCTTCCTTGTTGTCCCACTCTCCCCTTCCTCTTCCAACTCCGAAGATGGCATTCTCTCCCTCTCCATCTCACAAACGTCTCCCTCCCATTTTGCCCGGATAGATGATATCTAGTTGCATGGTCAAGCAAGCAGGGATGCAGAGTAGACACCGACACAACAAGCCTCGAGTTCATATGGTTGTCTCATCGTTGAGGAGCAACAAAAAGACACAATGGCAAACCAACAATGAGTCAGATGGCTCTACGACCTCCAAAGGCAAGCAAATAGTTTAAATTATCTTTCTTAATAGCTCTTATGCTCAGCTCTCAAGGAATTCGTATGAATATTTGTATTTTGGTCTTCAATTATGCATGTCACTTTCTCTAGCTCTGTCTAAGGATTGAGTTTTCTTTGACTCGTGTTTTCACTCAGGGACCTTCTGGTTTCCCCATGATGGGCAGTTGGTCCAAACTTGTTCTCACCAGCGTTACTATGGCTCTGTAAATTTTGTACATTGTTTTTGTTAATATGAAGTTCACGACTTGCTTACAATATATATATATATATATATATATATATATCAATTAATATTAATAAAAGATAATTGATACTAATTTAGGATAGTTAAATTTGACCATCAAAATTTAACATACTAATAGACCAATTATACAAATTATGTGCTTGGTCAATTAAAATAATTAATATAAAATAACTATATATATAGATGATTTAATAAATGCAAATATCTATATATG
The DNA here is from genome assembly GCA_031772625.1 of Pinus tabuliformis. Lineage (NCBI taxonomy): Eukaryota > Viridiplantae > Streptophyta > Pinopsida > Pinales > Pinaceae > Pinus > Pinus tabuliformis. The sequence goes on along the minus strand of CM062813.1, from coordinate 867,169,961 downwards.
AGAGACCCATTAAACACTTAATAATCCAATACAATTTTTTTAAAATTATATTTTAAAGTTGTTTAATTTACAAAGATAAAGTGTTTCGGGGTTTTTCAAATGCGGAATCCATTTATGTATTCAAAATTGTATTTTAAACAAGAAATAAAATCTTGCTAGAAATTGTGTAGCCATATTCTAGCCCGAAAACTATTTGAGACATGAAATAACAATTATAAATTATATTACTTTTAAAATCAGCCTAGATCCACTTAATTTTGGATTACCAAGCGCTTGGAGATCAAATCTTTTGAGATACAAACTTCTTTTAAAATGAAAAAAGATTAGATCCAAAGTTCAGATAGATCTACACTGGTATTAATAAAAGCAAAAATACAATATAACAAATTAAATGGAATTGATTTATTATTTTTAATTTCTAGTAGAATAAGCATTATATTTTATTATTATTAGATATAACAGTTCATTTAACACACCACTACAATATCTCTCTCATACTAAATTATCAAATTCCTATTAGCCAAAAACAAAAAATAATATCTAACATTAAAAAAATACAAAAAATAATATCTAACATTAAAAAATAATGCAATGTAATGATACATTGCTTATTGACTCATCAATGCCATAAGAGTGCTATAAGATGATCATTATCACTAACAAATTCTTAAATTCGTAAGTATAAATAATGATAATTACCAAAAATAACCATAAATGCATTTATGGTAGATACAAGATAGATGGATGCTCATATAAACTCTTTATGCTCATATAAATTTTATAGAAGGAGAAGATGGCACAAGAGAGTGTTTCATCAAAAGCTAATACATTTCAGGGCAGCTACTTGAATTGTATCAGAAATGTGGAACCTTGTTCCAAGGCCAAAGTTTACAAGATCATGTGATGACTACGGTATATGCTAGATGGAAACTTTTTCTGGATTATGAAATCTTCAAAAATCTATTAAAAGAGTTTTGTGTAGCTTCATTCTTACATTTTCATTTTGTAATTGCTGATACTAATGTCCTCTTGATTTCTTAAAATATTATATATATATATATGAAATATTTTAAGGAATCAAGAAGATATATATTTTATATATATATAGTGCCTAAGCACCTAAACATTCTTTTGTACCCTCTGACGACAAGTGTTCAAGGTTTTGCCAGTGTTAAGACTTGATCACATGCCTTCTCCCCACACAAATCCACGTTGGCAATTTATCGCATGGTGTGTCAAGTGTTAAATGGCATGCCGATTGCCACCCTGTTTCAATTTGCTCCATTTTAAACCCTCTGGAGTGAATTTTAAAAAAATTCTCTCAATTTCTCTTGTTATATGTAATTCTTCCAACTAAGGGACGAGTAGTTCTGGAAGCAAAAATATATAAACCAATCAAAAGGTATACCATTGATTGAATAAACCAATACCAAGTTCCTGCTGGTTAACTATAAATTATAAAGAGGAATGGAAAAGGCTAAACAAAATTTAGAAAATTGTGTACAGAAGAGGGAGTTCTCATTGGAAACCTTTGAATTTTCTTTGATCTTTGTATAATCCCATGAAAGAGAGAGCCTTTAAACCCATGGAGACACTTGTACATGGTCTACAATTTTGTAAATCACCTTCACTCCAACATCAACTTGGTATACTCCGTAGAAAATTTCATATGCTTCTGCAAAACTTGTATGCATTGGAACTAACTCTTTCACCAAATAATGCGGTAATCATAAGATGACTTCTGTTATGTCAAAAAAATGTCACCAGCCCACAATACACATGAAAAATTGCTAAAAAGTTTATTATATGGTTAAAAATATTTCATTTTAAAAAAATCTTCAATCGGCAAAACCAGGCAGAAAGGAAAATGAGAAAATGAAATGGATGGGCAACAAACACCATAACTGTTGGTAGAATGGGAGAAAAATAGGAGAAGAAACAACAAAAAAACCACAACAGAATGACCAAGACACGAAACTGAATAAGAAACTGAATTGGAATTTGTTATTCAACAACGAATCTCCGCACATTACATTTCATGGGCATTTGTTTCTTTTATATCATCGACCGTCGTTACATAACTAATATTTCGGTATAAAACTGTAAAAACTGTCTAGTTACATTTTACCCAAAATTACTAATTCGTTGTCAAACTAACAAACTCCACCTTGACAACAATTTTCCTAATTTCTTGCCCATGCCCATTCATCATCTTTTCTGCAAGCCAAGAGAAGCTAAACACCACCGCAGCTTCTCTATTGTAACTAGCTTTGTGAACATATCTGCACAATTCTCTCGCGTATGGACCTTTTGAAGAGCTACTTTTCCGCCATCGATCACATGTCTCAGAAAATGATACCTTACATCAATGTGCTTGGTTCTGCTGTGATAAGCAGGATTTGTAGCCAAGTGAATAGCGCTTTGACTGTCACAAAGTACATTCACTTTCTCTTGCGTCCTTCCAATCTCATCGAGCAGACCCTTTAACCAGATTGCTTCTTTACTGGCATCTGAAGCAGCTATATATTCAGCTTCGGTAGTGGACAACGCAACTGTTTCTTGAAGCTTTGACATCCAACTAATTGCTCCACCTGCAAGAGTAAAGACATAACCTGTAGTAGATCTTCTTTTGTTCAAATCACCTGCATAGTCAACATCTACATATCCGCAGACTAATCCTTCACTACCGTTAAAGACGATGCAATGGTCACTTGTGCCTCTTAGATATCGAAGCACCCATTTCACTGCTTGCCAATGTTCTTTTCCTGAATTTGCCATGAACCTACTGACAACTCCAACTGCATGTGAAATGTCAGGTCTTGTAGATACCATCGCATACATTAAGTTGCCTACAGCGTTTGCATATGGTACATGAGACATATACTGCTTTTCTTCATCAGCTCTAGGACTCAAAACCGAAGAAAGCTTAAAATGGGAAGCTAAAGGAACATTAACAGGTTTCACATTATTCATAGAGAACTTTTCAAGTACCTTCTCCACATACTTCTGCTGTGACAACCAAAGCTTACCATTTTTCTTGTCTCTGTGTATCTCCATGCCCAAGATATGTTTTGTTGCTCCAAGATCCTTCATATCAAACGTCCTAGAGAGTTGAGCCTTTAACCTGTTGATCTCTTCCATGCTTTTGCTTGCAATAAGCATATCATCAACATACAAAGCTAAGATAATGAATATGCCATTGAAACTTTTTAAGTACACACAATGATCATACTCACTTCTTATAAAGTTCTGGCTCACCATGAAGGAATCAAACTTCTTGTACCATTGTCTGGGACACTGCCTCAAACCATACAATGATTTCCTAAGCTTGCAAACTAATCTTCTATTGCGACCTCGTACAAAACCTTCTGGTTGTTCCATATATATCTCTTCGTTCAAATCACCATGTAGAAAAGTTGTTTTAACATCTAACTGTTCTAACTCAAGATTAAGCAACGTAGTTAGTGCCAACACAGTACGTATAGAAACAAGTTTTACAGCTGGAGAAAAAATCTCATGAAAGTCTATACCTTCAACCTGAGAATACCCTTTTGCTACCAGTCGCGCCTTATACCTTTCAATACTACCATCAACTTTTCGTTTCAGCTTGAAGACCCATTTACATCCAACAACACTTCTCCCTTCAGGAAGCTCTACAAGATCCCAGGTATTGTTCTTGGCTAAGGAGTCCATTTCTTCCATAGCCATTTTCCATTTCTCGCTATCTGTATCATCTACTGCTTCCTGATAACAAGAAGGTTCCCCATCTTCAGTAACCAAAGCAAAAGATGACGCAGAATCTTCATACCTTTTGGGAGTTTTCCTTTCCCTTGTAGACCTTCTCAGAGCGACTGGTTGCTGAACTGGTTCGGAAACTTGCACTGGTTCAGAAGCTTCAACAGCTTCCTTTGTGTCTTCAACACCTTTTTCTCCAAAAGTCTCTCCTTCCTTTCGACTGTCACCGAAAGATCTAGCCTCCAACTGAACTCGTTGACTCGGCAATACCTGTTCCTGTTCAATTCTTTCAACATTTGATTTTAACAAAGAGGATTCATCAAATGTTACATCTCTACTAATGACTATGTTCCGCAATGTAGGATCCCACAACCTATATCCTTTCACTACATAGTCATACCCAACAAAGACATAACATTTCGACTTTGGATCTAATTTTGAACGCTGATTTTTCGGAATAAGAGAATAAGCATCACATCCAAATATCCTCAAATGTGAATAGTCACAAGACTGACCTGTCCAAACTTCTTCAGGAATTTTAGAATCAATTGCTACTGAAGGTGATCTGTTAACTAAATAACAAGCAGTAGACACTGCTTCTGCCCACAACTTCTTTTGCAAGTTAGCATTGCTGATCATGCTTCTGGCTCTTTCCATAAGAGTCTGATTCATACGCTCAGCAACACCATTTTGCTGAGGAGTATAAACAGCAGTTTTGTGTCTAACAATGCCCTCATCCTTACAGTATTGTTCAAATTCAACAGAAGTGAACTCACCACCATTGTCAGTTCTTAGACATTTAATAGATTTGCCTGTTCTTTTCTCTACCATTACTTTAAATTGTTTAAAGACATTTAATACATCAGCTTTCCTTTTTATCATATAGATCCAAACTTTACGGGAGTAATCATCAATGAACGTTAAAAAATACAATGCACCCCCATATGACACAACAGGGGAAGGCCCCCACAGATCAGAATGAATGTAGTCTAAAACATCTTTACTATTATGATTTCCAACTTTAAATCTCTGTTTACACTGTTTTCCATACACACAATTTTTACAGATATCTAAATTCAAGGATTTCAAACTGGGAAGAGATTTACGTTTCATCAGTATATGAAGACCTTTCTCGCTCATATGACCCAAACGCTGATGCCACAGACGAGTACCTGCTTTTTCCTTTTCTGACGCAACCGCTGCTTCACTGACCTGAGTACTTCCTTTTAACCTATAAAGATTTCCGACCTTTTCTGCCTTCATAACCACAAGGGCTTCTTTAAAGACTTTCAAGACGCCATCCTGACCTATAAACTTATAACCATCTGAATCCAACACTCCCAAAGAGATTAAATTTTTCTTCAAGTCAGGTACATGTCTAACACTAGTTAATGTCCTAACTGTGTTATCATACATCTTAATCCTGATATCTCCCATCCCAACAGTCTGACATAACACATTGTTACCCATAAACACAGAACTACCGTTTACATTTTCATACGAGGTAAACCAATTTCTATGTGGACACATGTGATGCGAAGCACCAGAGTCTAACAGCCAGCTATCAAAACTCTGAGAGACATTACATTCAGGTGAAGTTTCATCTATCATACATAATTCTTCAGCAGATAAAACTTCGTCTATCATACCTGAATCGACCTGATTCGCTTCGTTCTTCGGGTTTTCGGATTCCTTCCGTTTCCAACAGTCCTTCTTCAAGTGTCCAACTTTACCGCAGTTCCAACATTTTGCCTTACACTTCTTGCCCTTCGATTTTGACCTGGAAGACCCCCTTGGTTTTTCTCCTCTTTCCTTTGAGCGTCCTCTAGCAACCATGGCTTCTGATGCAACTGTTTCAGTGTTGGATTTCCTTCGTACTTCTTCAGACAGAAGAGCTCCCACGACTGATTCAAACTTCAAAGAATCAGCAAAACTGATGCTGATTGAAGTTACGAAGTGATCCCATGATTCAGGCAGCAAGGTTATGGCTTTATCTTCTTTCTGTATTTTGATTTCCATATCTGTTAATTGACAAATTAGTGTATTAAAAACATTCAAATGTTCTGCAACGCTTGAACCTTCTTTCATTCGAAGACTGTATAACTGTCGTTTCAGATAAATTCTGTTGGTTAATGATTTTGTCATATAGAGGTTTTCAAGTTTTTCCCACAATCCTGACGCCGTAGTCTCTTCAACAATGTTGAAGAGAACTTCATCCGCTAGGCATAACCGGATGGTACTGAGAGCTTGGGCATCCAAGTCCTCCCAGTTTGAAGTAGTCATGGTTGCAGGTTTCTTAGCTACTCCATCCAATGCCTTGTGCAACCCTTATTGCACAAGCAGATCCTTAACCTTCAGTTTCCAAAGAGCAAAATTGCTCTTTCCGGTGAATTTCTCCACCTCGAATTTTGCATTCGACATCTTGGCCATTTTCTAAGACTTTCAATCTTCAGTCTAGGGTTTTAAAAAAATATTTTAATTTTCTTCTTCCAAAAAAAATATCCAATGCCAACAAAGGATTTCCAAGTTTTAACTCTCCCTACTTCAATTGCTGAATAATTTTTCCAGGGAAAAACCTCTGCTTTTTTTAAATTCAAAGAAAACCCTTTTTTAAGAAAACTTCTTTTCTCCTTTCCTTTAAAAAAATTTGTCTTCTTTTTTCTTGACTTTCTCACATTCACCCCTTTAAACAAAAAATTCTTTAAATGAAAAAATACCCGGATTTTAATAGCAACTTCAGCTCCTTCACGCAGCAAAGGAAAAACGCCTCACGCAGATCAATCATTCAACTCGCACTGCAGGTTCTCACTCTGGGCAGCGATCTGGCAATCTCAACTCGCACTGCAAGTTCTCATCAAGCAGGTTTTCACACAGGCAATTATTCAACTTGCACTGTAGGTTCTCACTCCGGGCAGCAATCTGACACTTCACGCAGGGACGCAGGGATAGGCTCTTTCATAGAGGCAGCAACTTCGGCTCCTTCACGCAGGGCAGTCTGGCTCTTCTAGCTCTTCACGCAGGGTTTCAACAACGATCCTCCACTGAATTGACGCAGAGCACACAGCCGGCTCTTCTGGCTCTTCACGCAGGGTTTCAGCAACGATCCTCCACTGAATAACTTGACGCAGAGCACACAGCCCTTCAAACCTCGCTGGTTTTCACACAGCAAAAAACAAGTCTTGGACTCACGCCTTCACGCCCATTCACGCAGACAGCATCAAACCGCTCTCACGCAGGCTGATTGCCTTTTCTTCAACGCGGGTTCTGGACTCTTCTTCACGCAGGCAGGGTCTTCACGCCCAATCGCTCGGCCTTGTTAGGCTCTGATACCACTTGTTGGTAGAATGGGAGAAAAATAGGAGAAGAAACAACAAAGAAACCACAACAGAATGACCAAGACACGAAACTGAATAAGAAACTGAATTGGAATTTGTTATTCAACAATGAATTTCCGCACATTACATTTCATGGGCATTTGTTTCTTTTATATTATCGACCGTCGTTACATAACTAATATTTCAGTATAAAACTGTAAAAACTGTCTAGTTACATTTTACCCAAAATTACTAATTCGTTGTCAAACTAACAATAACAAATTTAGCAAATAACGATTATATCCACAGCTTTATCACTGAAAACTAACAATTCATGGTAGAAAATCCAGGTTCAGATCAAAGAAAGACCCCTCATCATCGAGTGTCATTCTCCAACATAGTCTATTGAATGGTTTCCAAATGCCAGGCATTACCAGATCGTGAGAAATCTTAACAACGCCACTGGAATAAGTTGTTGAAATTGTACAAGTCAATTTTCTGGGTATTGGTTATCGTTTGTCAATTCATACCACCCACCTTGTTTTGCCAGAGTCGGAAATACGCATCTTTACTGGAAATTGAGCCTAGCAAATTTGTGTTGAGTATAATGATTTAAGTTAGCTCACCATAGCACTGGATATGTATTCTGTATTGCCCCATCTGTCCCAGAAGACACATTCGTCAAAAATGTCGTAAGCAAGAGCAAACAGATATTTCTATGCACAACTGGATGACTGAAAGTTTAATACCATATACTTGAAACTCTTGGTTTGGGACTCGGAAGTGGTTCAACCACAACAAATGGCATGTTAGAGATTAATACAAAATATAATGTCCAGATAGATTGTCACTTACAGAATGATGGAACTCTAAATACTATCAGCAAAGGCCCTGCACTTACTGCTACAAAGTACAACATATATATGACAAACCCAAAAACAGCGGCCAAAGAAGAGAACTTTATGGATGCACCTGGTTGAGATAGATGAAGGAAGAGGTACAAAAGTCAAACTTTGAGATCCTTCAAGAAGCATATTACCTCTTGAAGTGGTGAGATGGAAGCCTGAGTGTTTAAATTCGACTAGGCTTATCACAAATATGGTATGTGTTTATTCATTACTCAGCACCACTGGGTGCAGTTATCTCGCAGAGAGAAGTTGGCTGCAGCAGTGTAGCAGAGAAAAGAAGTATCCCAGATACTGGAATCTAATAGCAGTCAGCCTTGTTCAACTGGCCATAGCCTTCTAGCAGCATGAGAAGAATGAAACTTGGGACGTGCAATAGGTGATTGGAACAATCTGCCATTGGGTCATGACTTTACTGTGCAATCAGGTGATTTGAAGGGTCTTACACGTTTTATCCATTGTCCAAAAAATTGTATAGACTGTGCCAAAATTTGGCGCATTTTAAAAACACCCTTGACATGATTTTCACTGAAAGAACCTGCAGATAACCTCAAGCACCTTGCCCATCTCTATCACTAAACTACCTCTTTTGTAAGATTTCTGTGGGAAAATGCAAATCTTGCATTGGCCGGTCTTCTTGAGAGCCATGCAACACTCATGAAATGAAGATCACAAAAGAATTACTTTATTCCCTAGTTGTTTTTTACAACAAATAAACAGTTGACAAGTTACAATGCTATCCAATAGAATACAATAAGCCAGCAGCATCTTGGATTCGAATATGGACAGCAGAGAGATCCAGGAAGTTTAATCCCTGATAATATTATTCAGGGTTTTCTTTATATATACATAGAAACGCCTTTTCACAATTCCCTTCAAAGCAACTGACCTAGACAACTTCCAAAATGCTCACTCCAGTGAATGTATGAAAGCAAATAGCAAGACAGACAGTGGCAACAACAATTGATTTAGTACCGACATACCTCACAATCTCGAGGAGTCTATGCAATGCATCATGGCAGGCAATAGGCAGAGTTACAGTAAAGAATTCAGAAAACTTAAACAGCACAAACTCGAAGAAAGACCGCGAGGCTTCGACGGTAACCTTGCCACTTACTTCGACTAACAGCTTCCGGTTGCTGGGAATTGAAAGGGTATAGGAGATCTTATCGATCCAACTATGCTTTGGTCCTGAAACCCCATAATTCACATCCTTGATGTCCAAGGTTGTCTGTTCTAGATTCACCCCACCAACCTCAATCCCCAGAGTATCGGACAATTCGCAATCCTCCTTGTAGTTATTAGAGACGTGCTGGGTTTCAGTTTCACCATCACTCTGGCATGAATTTTTATTTCCGTTGGAGGATCCATTTGTCAAAACATCATACGAAGTGCTAACAAAGGTCTCAACAGCCCCATTGAGGACAGTAATCAAAATACCCTTCATCTGGGCCTCGTGCTTAGGGTTTGTCAAAGCAGCACAGATCTCGTCATACACATTAATGTGCATAGTTTTGTCCAGATAAACAGTAACTGCAGTGCTAACAAAACTCCGAATGCATTCCGCAAGCAAAACCCGAATTTCACCCTTACATAGAACGTCAACAAACCCAGATTCCCCATAAGTTTTAGGACTCAAGTTTAAATTTAGGGTTTTTAGGTTTTGATAATGCTCGAAAAAAGAGACAACCAAGTTCCGAGCAAAGTTTCCGACAACAACAGAAACAAAACCTGTTCCGGCCGCCGTGAAGAACTTGTCCATAACCCTCTCTGCGACTCCTGGCCCGGGAGAATTCCCTTCTTCTCCGCTCAAACCCTTAAAAACCCCGGTGGACATGGCGCCTGAAACCATAGTTAGGGTTTCGTGGACTTCTCGGCACTGGGCCAGCTTGAAGAGCTGCTTTAAGCTTGTGGGTATTTCGTCAGAATCCGATTTCAAAAAGGTTTTAATATCATTCGACAACAAAGAAAGTGTCTCTGCAGATGCCGAGGCTGCCTCGGATATCGTTACCAGAGAATTCAGAAGTTCAAGGACTCGGTATTTTTTTGTCGCAATTGACGGGGATGTGCACAATCTGTAAAACCCGTATCCGGTTCCCGCCATCGCTGTGATGGCCAGTAGCCAGCTTCTGCGCTTTCTGCACACGGAAACCGCGTTCGTGCTCATTTTCTGAGCCATCCTCTGTAATTCCATTGCACAATTTATGGGATATGTCGAACTGAGATTCTGCACTGTGCATATCTACATGATGAATACATATGCAATTTTGGGATATATACAAACTATATAAGCTACTATCATGGACTGGCCTACGTAGACCTGCATCAGCCTAAATACAAAGTTAGCTATTGGGGTAGCTTTCCACGTTTCTTCGTTATCTGGCCAGTGTTCCTAGTCAGAAAGTTATCCTATAATGACAAAACCTGGCCAGTGTTCCTAGTCAGAAAGTTATCCTATAATGACAAAACCTAGCCAGTGTTCCTATTCAGAAAGTTATCCAATAATGACAAAACTAATGATGGTCGATACTTGGATTGGGCTGATCTGAACATGGATCCCTATCCATCTGTAAAAGATTTCAGGGCTCGTGTCGTTTTTGCGGGAATAGCATGTTCAAATTCTCTGATAGTTTATATTTTTATATTTTTAAGGTGATATATCTAGAGGGTGGAGTAAGTATAGAATTATTATTATTATTATTTAATTTTAAATTCATATTTAAGAAATATTAATTTGGTATATGATACTTCTTGTTTGTAAGATAAGGGACTTGTTTTAGCGGAGACATATATAGTCTACTTCCTCTATCCAATTGTAGTAATTGTTTGTAGGATAAGGGGGTATGACACCCCTTGTTTGTAGGATAAGGGATCCACTTTTGCGAAGACATACATACTCTACCTCCTCTATCTAATTGTAGTAATTGTTTGTAGGATAAGGGACCCACTTTCGCAAAGACATACATACTCTACCTCCTCTATCCAGTTGTAGTAATTTGGCTAAGACTAAGGTCAAGGTTAGCTTTTTCTAGTTTTTATTATAACACTAGTAAGTCACCTATACTAATGACTTATGATTTAGAAAGCGTCCATATGTCACATAAGTAAGGTGATTATATTTTACATGTTTTTTGGAATTGAATCTTGGTGGATGGAGAACAAATCATGCTCTCAACCACTCAAACTACCAACATGCTCCATAAATTTTAGCAATTAAATCATTGCACCTGGACCATCTCTTGTCTAGTCTCATACACTAATTTGATGTTTTAAAATTAGACTATTATTATTACATTGTAATATTTTTTTTCTAGATGGAAAATTGCACAAAGTCTTAGTGTTTAAGCTCTATGTATAGTAAATGGATAAAAAAAATAGGCTTTTTTATATCACTTGACTCAAATGTGTAGTATCAATAATTATTAGACGGAAAATTATGGATTTAGTATTAAGAATGATTAAATTGGAGATTTATGTATTTAGTTGATCTAAGTTTAAATTGTTTTTTTTACTTTGGAGTATGATGTGAAATTGCTTTTGATTAGTTAAGAGTTTGTCTTCCTTAGAAATAAAAAATAAAATAACAAGACCTAAAAGAAATCCAATAAGGGTGGAAGTATATCCCCTTATAATCCAATTGCGTGTTATTTCAAGTGGTCATATTTTGTCTACACATAATGGTGTTGGTACATGTATGGGTCTTGAGATGGTATCGATAAAGGCTAGGTCAATAGTCTTTAGTATTTTAGAGTTTTCCCTACATTGGTGTGGAAAAAAAATCGATCCTAATGTTTCAATGGTATTAGGGTTTTTGAGGTTTGTCAATGGAAATTTTGGCTAAGGTTGGTCTTATACATGCTCTTACAACTCAATCATAGAGGAAGAAAGAAGTGTGGTTAGTAAAAAGAGTCCCTATCGAATCAAGGGGTTGTTGTATATCCTCCATGATTGTAGCTTTCCAAAGGAACCAAATCATGGAAGAGGAAGGTTTTAAGGTTGTCATGTCAGAATTAAGAATACGATCCTATAACCAAGGGTTTAGCTCTATGATGTATCTGTGATGGAAAACTTTGTCGTTCTAATCAAAAGGATGGTCATGTCAAGTTGGAGGTTGATAGGCTCATACAACATATGAAATTAATTACTCCATTCATCAAAAGAACAAACTTTATTTATCAATATGGTAGCATAAATCTTTCAAAAATTCTATACACTATATATACATTTTCAAAATCTTAACTTCCTTTGTTGTTTTATCCTAACTATTGGCTTCTTTCTTGGGGAAATTACAAATCTTTTGTTTCCCTACATTATTGATACATTGACTACTTTATTTATTATAAATAATTTTATAGAGTAGCTGGTTTCTAGATGCTAACTAAATTATGTTACAAAAATAATTACAACTTATACTAAATTCAGCCACAAGAAATAATTACAGTGGCAAACCAAACTTATCTAACCTATTCCATTGCTAAATTCTTTGGTATCCATAGTTAATTCAACCAATCTAAATCAATTACAAGATGAATATGTCCTAAATTATTTAGTGCAAGAAAGTAATGTATCCTATAAAATAAAAATTGTTGCCTAATTGCAAATAATTAAAAAGACATAATCAAGCCATAGACATTTGCTTAGCAAAAAAATAGTACACAATTTGAAAATTAAAGGAAAAGATGGAATCGCCACAATTATAGAGCGGCCTTTGCCCTATAGTTCATTGTATGATCCCTTGAAAAAGAAAAATCAACCATGGATAACTAGCACAAAGATTCTCTAAAGAGTCCTATAATCCAAAATACGTGAATCACAATGAACCCCCTAAGTTCTCTTTTCTATGCTTTATACAAAAACAATTTGCTCAAATTCAAGAAACTAACTTAACTAAAAATTGAATCAATTGTTTCTCCTTGAATAAAGGAGAAATAAAAGATAACCACTTCCAAAAACGTAAGTCATGGTGTTAACAACTAATTTCCTTAACCACTTCATTAATCGAGTTGTCTTTAGTGAGACTTTTTGGAAGCTCTTTTGGTGGGTTTTTCCAGTCTAATTTCTCTAAAATCGGGCAGGAATTTATTGAAATCGCAAGCTTGATGGGTAACCCCTGCACAATCCAATTGCCCTATGGGTTTTTCAAGGTGTTGAATCCATATATACAGTTAAGAAACCAGTTTAAATAACACAAATCAAGATTTCACCTCAATTTTTTCCGTTGGATTCCAGCACCGGAAAGTCCAAAAAGTCGCACTAAATATAACTCCTTCATTAATTACACAATTTTGAATTCCCACATAAGCCAAATGACTCATTGTATGTAATTATGAATACATTATGGTTGATATGGTAGTTCAATATGTTTTTCTTGCAAAATAGTAAAAAGAGTATTTATATATATATTTTTAAATCATTGTCACTAAGAAATTCTGTAGTGTTGAGTCTTCCTTTCCTTGGTGATTACATTGATGAGAAACTTTGTAGCGATTGATATTTTGACATAAAATATTGATGTTGTTGAGAAATTATGCAACAACTATTGCTAATTGAGAATTATGCAACAATCAAACAACGATAAAAACAAGATAACTTCGTTTAAATCTTGCAATTAACAATTTAACCATTCCAAACACCCACATCATGTAATCTCATTATTTTTCCTAATAAAACTCATTCATTTTGTTTGGAAATCCTATTGTGAAATTATAGGGTATTGGAAAAGAGAAATGAGGTGAAATTGGAAAATAATAGTAATGGAAGGATAAAAACATGAGGATGAAGATGGGAAAATATATGATTGGAAAAAGAGAATTATCAATCTCATCATATTACCAAACTTATCTTCTTCTTCTTTTTTACAAATTCGGTTGCTTTTATAAATCTGAAAAAAGGAGGGAGACTGAGCTCCTGAAATACATGCTGAGGTCCAAGAAGAGCTAGGGAAGGAGTTACAGCTTAAACAAAATTCCTCCTGAATCTTGCCTTTTGGGCTTCTAAAAATCAAAGACCAAAGGTAAATCCTAACAAACTGCAGTAATAAATAACAACATTTACAAAGCATATCAATCTATATTACTGTGGCTGATGTGTCGAGCAATGGACTCTTCAGGTTTGTCGTCAGCACCAACTTGCTTCAAGCTTGACGAACTTGTTGGCACTGCGTTTTTCTTTTCTGTTGTTCCTTTTTTGTTGTTCCGTTTTTTCTGCTGTTCCTTTTCTGTTGTTCCTTTTCTACTGTATTTTCTGTTATTCCATTTTTTCTACTGTTCCTTCAGGAAAAAGGAACAGCATAAACCAAAGGTGTTGTTCCTTTAGATCTATGCGGATCTTAGTCATAGGCGGAATGAGGACAATCTTTGACCAGGCTATCATATCGGATGAACTGAGATGTTGTTCGGATCCAGGAGGTCTCTTCATTATGGTATATGTTGAAATGATTCCACGCCATTGCAGATAAGGCAGCCCAGTGATCTGGCACAAGCTTTGTTGGCTTGACTGTCAGCAATTTTATTGAGCGATTGCAAAACATGATAGTAGCGCACATCTTTCATGGTGTGTCCTAAGATTTGGCACCGTCTGATAATCTGCTGAAGGAGAGCATTGGGAAGATCCCTATTCTAAACCATTGCACTGACGACTATCACCGAGTCTTCCAATATCGTGACTGTGTCTGTACCAAGCTTCCCAAGCTAGATAAGACCTTGGTAAAGGGCCAGGGCTTCTGCTCTGTTATTGGAAGTGTGGCCAAGACCCCACTTGTAAGAGAGTATGTTATCCCCATTAGCATTAAAAATAACTCCTCCCGCCCCTGCTGCCCTGGGATTCGACTTTGAGGCCCCATCGAAACAGAGATAATGCCTATTACTGCTTTTAAGCCAACCTGCAAATTCTTCCTCTTTTAGCTTGATCTTCCAGTTAGGGGAAACATTGTTGTTTCTGTTGCTAGCAGCATTGCCCTTCTGATTGCTGGTGTTTTGGTCTAACAAGTGTCCAATGAAAATGCGTTCTTTTATGCTGAGTTCACTAACTTTTATACTTCTCGGATTCTTAACTGAGATGATCTCAATGTTGGCATTTTGGCACAGGAGTGGTGCTATGGTACAAGTGTTGTCCTTGATGGCAACTCTCTTTGGTGACAGATCTCAGTTCAGGCGCTCATAATGAAGGAAACCTTGTATATGCAGGTTCACCTTGCCAAACACGCGTATACACGCGGGTTATACGTTGAGAAGTCGCGTATGCGTATAACGCACTTTTATGCACAAAAAAGCGCGTACATGGTGGGAAACTTATTTTTGGTCCATGGTTGTTAGTCCTTGGAATTTGAACCTATGGTTTTGGACCATGGTATCTCGTCAGAAGTGTTGACCCCAGGTTTTGGGCCCTTGGTATTGGTTTATTATGGTTTTGGACCGTGGTATTGTGGAAGGCCTAAAATTATAAAAGAGGAAGGAGATCATGTGACAAGGGATCATCTGAATTATTTGAATATCTGATAATGTATGAGATCTGGAATACTGGTGATTGAGTTATGGTGCAGATCTAGATCTGAATGAAGGAGGAACCTGAGCGCAAGAAGGATAAGGACTATTGATGGATCAAAATCTCAAGGCTTGAACATTGGTATCTCTGTATGATTTTGATCTGTTATATGTGGTGCACTCTTGATCTATAAATCTGGGTTAACTGATGTCTGAATGCTTAAAAGAATAAATTATCCTTTATAGATCTGTACGCAGGTTCAGTGAATTGCAGGTGCGTATACACGCTTTTTCTGTGAGTGAAAGAAGCGTATACGCAGTTTGGTTGTGGTACAGAGGCGTATACTCGCAGGTTGCTGAACAGTGAAGTAGCGTATATATCTTTATTTATGTTCTAGCTGCTTCTGTTTTATTATTGCAGTGTTCTGGGTTCATAATTGGTGTTTGATTACAGTTATTGTGTTCTGGGTACAACGATCAGAGAAGTGTTTATTTGGTTCAGCTTTTGATTGGTGAAAAGGAGTTTGGGTTATGCAGAAATTCTTGATGTTTGATTGATGTTACTTGTGGATCCAGTCTGAAAATTAATGAAACGAGGTCCCTGAAAGAAAAGAGAAGGTTGCAGCCTTCTGCAGGTAGGAGCCTGCGTACTAGTATCTCAAGCTAGTACAAGAACTTAGGGGGTTGGAGCTCCCTTCCAGGAAAGCTGGAGAACGAGAGAGAGTTGTAGCTCTCTGCAGGTTGCAACCTGCGTACTGGTAAAGACTGCACCAGTACAAAACATTGTAAAGAGAAGTTTCTAATTAAAAAGAAGATAGAGACGAATTGCAGCAGGGGGTTTTCACCCACATTGGGTTTCCTCCTTATATCTTGTGTTCTTGTGTGTGACTGTCTTCTGCTCTGTTTCTGGTACTGTTTATTTGCTTCTGATACACAGATTAATAACTGACATCTGAAAGATAAATCAAATTATAAGTCTGCTTTGTATACGCGGGTTTCTTTATCTATAGTTGCGTATATACGTGGTTTTTATTAGCAGAAGTAGCGTATATAATCTGGAATTGAAAAAGGAAATATTTGACTTGATAATACTGATTCACCCCCCTTCTCAGTATTATTTCCAACAATTGGTATCAGAGCAGGTCCTTCTGAAGAAGCTTGATCGCTTGAAGGAAGATCTTTCATCATGAGCAACTACGAGAGGGAAGCATCAATCAGGCCACCGGTTTTTGATGGGACAAACTTCGTATATTGGAAGGTAAGAGTTACTGCCTATCTTCAATCTTTGGGTACAGAAGTCTGGGATATCATAGATACAGGATATACTTTTCCAGCAGCAACTCCTACAGATCCAGCTGAGAAGAAGAAATATGAAACAAATGCAAAGGCGGTCAATACTCTATTGGGATGTCTATCTCAATCAGAATTCGTGAAAGTTATGTAGTTAAAATTAGCAAAAGAAATATGGGACAAGATTGTCCTAAGCTATGAAGGAGATGATCAGGTAAAACGAGCAAAACTTCAAACCCTCAGGATTCAGTATGAAAATCTCAAGATGTATAATGATGAAAGTGTGGCTAACTATTTTCTTCATGTAGATGAGATTGTTAATTGTATGAAAAAATTGGGTGAAGAAATAAAAGAGGCTGTTGTGGTTGAAAAAGTTCTAAGATCTTTGTCCCATAGGTTTGAATCTAAAGTTTCTGCAATAGAAGAAAAAGAGAATCTACAAAGCCTTAAAATGTCACAGCTGCACGGAATTCTAACTGCTTATGAAATGAGGAAAGGAGGACCATCAGACAGGAGAGAAGCTGCCTTCAAGGCTTCAGGCAAAGGCGAGTACTATGAGTCAGGACACGTGTCAGAAGAAGAAGAAGAATCAAATTTTGTCAGAAATCTTCAACGAGGTACTGGACGGTTCCGAGGTAAGTTACCTTTCAAATGCTTTGCTTGTGGAAGAGTCAGTCACTATGCTGCCAAATGTCCGCACAAGGATAAGATTGAAAAAGGGAAGGAACCTGTTAGATGGAACAAGAAACAGAATACAAATAAGAAAAGCTATTACACTCATGAAGATAGTGATGGACTTTCAAATAGTGACGAAGATGAACGAGGTAAAAAGTATAAACTTTTAATGGCTTTTGAAGATGATGACTACATGGATGCTATAGATGTAGAAGGCTTTTGTGAAGAGATGACTAATCTCAAAATCTGCTTAGAAGAGAAAAGTGCAATTATTGATTCTCTACAATGTCAACTGGCTGAAAGGGAAAAACATCTTGAAAAATTGGAATGTGAAATTGTTTGTCTTAGAAAGGAGATTGAGAAAACAAAAGCTATTAATCTTAAATTTGTTAAAGGATCTGAAACTCTGGATGATATTATCAATGTGCAGCGTTCTCCACTAATCAAGACAGGTCTGGGATATAATGGAGAAACATCTCAAGCTTCTACCTCCAAAAGTTATCTTGATGCAACAAAGAAGAGCGAGCAAAGGCCTAATAGAAATCATCAGGTAAATCAGGGACAGTTTACCTCAAGAACGAATAAAGACTATCAAGAAAATCGGGGACAAGCTACCTTAAGGACAAACAGAAGCTACAATCAGCCACAGGTAAAATCTTCCCAATTTGCCTCAAGAATGGATGTCAGTAGAAACTACAATCGGTTGGATGATAGATTTGATAATCGCAGGAGTTTCTTCAATGGCCAATGTTTCTCTTGCCATAATTTTGGTCACAAAGCAGCTCAATGTGTTACCTATAAGACAATCATGACTAGAGAAGCTCAAAAACAAAGGAATATGACTGGAATCACGAAAAGGACTTATAACAACTTTTCGGCCCTTGAAAATGAAGTTGAATGTTCTATTTGTAATAACTTTGGTCATGAAGATTCTGAATGCAGGAGCAGGTTTTGGAAGACAACTCAGAAGGAACATACCTCAAGTGCCAGAACATGGAGAATGAAGGAACCACAACCAGAAAGATGTGGGATAGCCTTCTATGCAGAAGGACAGGAAAATATATGGTATATCGACAGCGGATGTTCGAAGCATATGACAGGGGATAAAGAAAAACTTGAATCATATACTGCATTAGAAAAGGGAAAGAAGGTGTCTTTTGGAAATGATACCCCTGCAACCATAAAAGGAAAAGGCACTGCTCAGTTGAAAGAACAGGTCAAAGCTGGAAATGTTTTGTATGTTGATGGCTTGAAGCATAATCTACTGAGTGTTAGTCAGATGTGCGATCAAGGAACCGAAGTAATATTTCGATCAAATGGATGTAGTGTTCGTGATCTTGATACAGGAGAAACAGTGATCAAAGGCAGAAGAACTCCAAATAATCTATACATATTTGAAGAAGGACAACAACAATGCTATTTAAGCAAGGATGATGAACACTGGTTATGGCACCGGAGGTTGGGGCATCTAAGCTTTTCACAAATAAGGAAAGCATGCAAATACCAGGCAGTTCGTGGTCTTCTAGATATCAAAATTCCAGACAACACCATATGCAAATCATGTCAGTTTGGTAAGCAAACCAGAACTAACTTTCCTGACAAGGAAGGATCAGCTAGCAGGCCTCTTGAGCTAGTCCATACAGATGTATGTGGTCCATTTAGGACAAGGTCACCTCGAGGAGAAGAATACCTTATATTATTCATTGACGACTTCTCCAGGTTTGTTTGGTTAGGACTTATGAAGCACAAAGACGAAGCATTCGAAAAATTCAAATCCTCCAAAGCCTTGGCTGAAAATGAATCAGATCACAAAATTAAGTGCCTCAAGTCCGACAGAGGTGGGGAATTTACCTCAAATGAATTTTTTGATTTCTGTGAAGAACATGGAATAAGAAGGGAATTCTCTACATCTAGGACTCCTCAACAAAATGGAGTGGCAAAAAGGATGAACAGAACAATCCAACAAATGGCTCGTGCTATGCTTAATGAGTCTGGAACTCCCGCAACCTTCTGGGGTGAAGCTGCATATGCTGCGGTTGTTATTCTCAACAAAACAAATGTCCGAGTGAACAAAACTCAAACTCCTCATGAGCTCTGGTATGGTGAGACTCCTTCGGTAAAGCATTTCAAAATTTTTGGGAGCAAATGATATATTAAGAATACTGATGAGCAGCTTGGAAAACTTGAACCTAGAGCAGATGAAGGCATTCTCCTTGGTTATTCTCCCTACAGCAAAGCATATAAGTGTTACAATAAAAGACTTGGAAGAATTGTTGACAACATTGATGTAGTGGTTGATGAAAAAGGATACATCCCTAGGGAAGTGAATCATGAAAATATCAATGAGGATGAAGACTACTCTCCAAATCAAACAGATGATGAAGAAGAACCCCAAGAGGCACCAGAGGAACATATAAGGATAGAAGAGAAGACTCCATCCAGGTACGTTCAGAAGAATCATCCAGAATCTCAAATTTTGGGGCAGAAAGAAGCAGGTATACAAACAAGAAGAACAATAGCAGAAGCTTCAAGCTATTTGGCATTGCTCTCTTCCACTGAACCACAAAATGTAAAAGAAGCATGCAAAGATGAGTGTTGGGTTAAGGCAATGGATGAAGAGCTTGAGCAGATCGAAAAGAATAACACTTGGGAGTTGGTTCCTAGACCAAAAGACAAAAATGTCATAGGAACAAAATGGATCTTCAAAAATAAGTTGAATGAAAATGGGGAAGTGATTAGAAACAAGGCCAGACTTGTTTGTAAAGGGTATGCTCAACAGGAAGGAATAGACTTTGAAGAAACTTTTGCTCCCGTTGCTAGACTTGAGGCCATCAGAATGTTCCTTGCTCTCTCTAGCTTCCAGAAGTTCAAAGTATTTCAAATGGACGTAAAATCAGCCTTTCTGAATGGAGACTTAGAAGAAGAAGTGTACATAGAGCAATCAGATGGCTTTATCCTTGGGAATGATCCAAATCTTGTATGCAGACTTAAAAAGGCTCTCTATGGCCTTAAACAAGCTCTAAGGGCTTGGTACTACCGCTTGGACAAATACCTTCATCAACAAGGTTTTTCAAAAGGATCAGCAGATAGCAATCTTTATATAAAAATTGAAAATGACAAATTGCTAATACTTGTTGTGTATGTAGATGATATTATCTTTGGCAGCAATGAAGAAGGTATGAGTCAAATCTTTGCCTTGGTGATGCAGAAAGAATTCAAAATGTCTTTGCTCGGAGAACTGACATACTTTCTTGGATTGCAAATCCAACAAAATGAAGGCGGTATCTTCTTGTCTCAAACCAAGTACCTCAAGCAGATTCTGAAGAAGTATGGCATGGAAGATTCAAAACCAGTATGTACCCCCATGGTTACAAGATGCAGCATCAGTGCAAATGATGAATCGGCAGCAGTGCATCAACCAACCTATAGATCCATGAATGGAAGTCTACTTTATTTGACAGGTACCCGACCATACATCATGCATGCAGTGGGAATAGTTGGAAGATTTCAGGCAAATCCAAAGGAAACTCATCTTCAGGCAGTCAAGAGAATCTTCAAGTACCTTCAAGGAACTCAAAACTATGGCTTATGGTACCCTAGAGATACAGATCTCACACTTCATGCTTACACAGATGCAGATTGGGCTGGAAACGTGGATGACAGGAAGAGCACAAGTGGTGGTGCATTCTTTATGGGTTCCAGATTAGTATCTTGGTTCAGCAAGAAATAGAGTTCGATTGCTTTATCTACAGCTGAAGCGGAATATGTGGATGTTGCATCTTGTTGCACTCAACTTCTTTGGATGATGCAAACCTTGCAGGATTTTCAAATCACTTGTACTCCACCTGTCTCTATCTTATGTGATAATACAAGTGCAATAAGCATTTCAAAGAATCCTGTCATGCATTCAAAGACCAAGCACATACCTATCAAATATCACTTTCTTTGGGAACAAGTGCTTGAGAAAAAAGTCAAGTTGGAGTATGTTCCTTCCAAGGAACAAATTGCTTATATCCTTACCAAACCACTGCCCAGGGAAACTTTTAAATATCTCAGACAGAAGCTGTGAGTAGTTGATGCTTCATCCTGCTGTTGAAGCTTGTCTGTTTCAAAGAAAAGTTGGTGTACGCGAGTTGGGTGAGGGGAATCCGCGTACATACACAGATTTATGCAGGTGCAGTCACGTATATGGAATTCTGAAGAAAATCAGCAAGAACAGACTCTAGTTGAAGAGAGTCTGATATGGGTCTGTCAGAGACCATCAGGCACAGGTTCAGGGGGAGCAGATAATCTTCTAACAATGCATTGTTGGCATTACCTTAGAAGCTCTTGGTTCTAGTACTCAAGCTGTTTTTGTTTCAGGTGGATCAGCTGCAGAAAGGAGAACAGAAGAACATCATGGTTGTTGATATATACAGTGATTGTCAGATGTTGCTGATAGTAGTTATTGGTGATTTGCATAGTCTTGATATTTCGTGTCTATGTCATGTATATCTTTTTTATCTAGGTCATGTAACGACCTATTTTGGTTTCCCCACTATGCCTGGGATGATTGATGCAATGTGATTGGTTGTCATCTGTAAATTTCTGATGTATCCCCACTTGGTTGGGTGATGGATGTATGTATTGAGTCTTTTGGTGATAGGAAGGTCTTTCATAATGTATATGTCTTGGTTCTTCTTGAAGAACATCCTTTGCAGATCTTGCCTACAGCAAAGCATGTTTAGCATAGCAGAGCAGAGATATCTACATGTACTAAGGGGGAGCACAGCCCTTTGCCCTTGATGACAAAGGGGGAGAATGACTTTGAGGATCTTGGGATTGCCATCAAGTCCAAAGGGGGAGATTGTTGGCATTTTGGCACAGGAGTGGTGCTATGGTACAGGTGTTGTCCTTGATGGCAACTCTCTTTGGTGACAGATCTCAGTTCAGAAGCTCAGAATGAAGGAAATCTTGTATACGCAGGTTCACCTTGCCAAACACGTGTATACACGCGGGTTATATGTTGAGAAGTCGCGTATGCATATACACGCACTTTTATGCACAGAAAAGCGCATACATGGTGGGAAACTTATTTTTGGTCCATGGTTGTTAGTCCTTGGAATTTGAACCTATGGTTTTGGACCATGGTATCTCATAAGAAGTGTTGACCCCAGGTTTTGAGCCCTTGGTATTGGTTTATTATGGTTTTGGACCGTGGTATTGTGGAAGGCCTAAAACTATAAAAGAGGAAGGAGATCATGTGACAAGGGATCATCTGAATTATTTGAATATCTGATAATGTATGAGATCTAGAATACTGGTGATTGGGTTATGGTGCAGATCTAGATCTGAATGAAGGAGGAACCTGAGCGCAAGAAGGATAAGGACTATTGATGGATCAAAATCTCAAGGCTTGAACATTGGTATCTCTGTATGATTTTGATATGTTATATGTGGCGCACTCTTGATCTATAAATCTGGGTTAACTGATGTCTGAATGCTTAAAAGAATAAATTATCCTTTATATATCTGTACGCAGGTTCAGTGAATTGCAGGTGCGTATACACGCTTTTTTCTGTGAGTGAAAGAAGCGTATACGCAGGTGGTTGTGGTACAGAGGCGTATACTCACAGGTTGTTGAACAGTGAAGTAGCGTATATATCTTGATTTATGTTCTAGCTGCTTCTGTTTTATTATTACAGTGTTCTGGGTTCATAATTGGTGTTTTATTACAGTTACTGTGTTCTGGGTACAACGATCAAAGAAGTGTTTATTTGGTTCAGCTTTTGATTGGTGAAAAGGAGTTTGGGTTATGCAGAAATTCCTGATGTTTGATTGATGTTACTTGTGGATCCAGTCTGAAAATTAATGAAACGAGGTCCCTGAAAGCAAAGAGAAGGATGCAGCCTTCTGCAAGTAGGAGCCTGCGTACTAGTATCTCAAGCTAGTACAAGAACTTAGGGGGTTGGAGCTCCCTTCCAGGAAAGCTGGAGAACGAGAGAGAGTTGTAGCTCTCTGCAGGTTGCAGCCTGCGTACTGGTAAAGACTGCACCAGTACAAAACATTATAAAGAGAAGTTTCTAATTAAAAAGAAGATAGAGACGAATTGCAGCAGGGGGTTTTCACCCACATTGGGTTTCCTCCTTATATCTTGTGTTCTTGTGTGTGACTGTCTTCTGCTCTGTTTCTGGTACTGTTTATTTGCTTCTGATACACAGATTAATAACTGACATCTGAAAGATAAATCAAATTATAAGTCTGCTTTGTATACGCGGGTTTCTTTATCTGTAGCTGCGTATATACACGGTTTTTATTAGCAGAAGTAGCGTATATCATCTGGAATTGAAAAAGGAAATATTTGACTTGATAATACTGATTCACCCCCCCTCTCAGTATTATTTCCAACACTCAAGGGCAAGACTCCTTGCCTTGGTGCAAAGGCTTCTAACAGTCGAGTCCTTATCGTTAAAAACCTTCCGATTTCGTGCCAGCCAAATATTCCATAGCATATTGTGGCGAAGAATATCCCAGACTCTCTTCACTGTGTTATTTTTCCTGTGCTGCCAGGGGTAGTTTTTTTTCCATTTGTAAAGAATTTCTCCTATGGTGTTTTGGGTGTTCCATGGGATTTGATTGTTATGAGAGAATTTCCTCCAGCAGTTGATGGCAAAATGGCATTCAATAAAGAGATGATGAATTGATTCTTCAGCAGCCAAGTAGTTAAGACAACGAGAGGGGCCATTAATTCCCTTCTTTTGCAAATTTTCGGCCGTGAGGACTTTCCCTTTGAGGAGGGTCCAGAGAAAAAACTTGATTTTTAGAATTGCCTCATATTTCCAAACCACTTTCTAGTGGTGCCAACTTGGCATGGGGTAGCTGATGTTGAAAATATAATGGTGAGCAGCTTGGATGGTGTAAGAGGATCCGGATGGGTCCCAATGAAACCCATCAAGATCGTTCTTTTTGACAGGGGCTATACTGTGCAAATGGGATTGAAGGACAGAAAGACTTGCGTTAAGACTATTGGGTATGGCTGGGAAGGCCCAACCTGACCAAAGAAGTGTGTGAGGATCCCATTGGGAGATCTGGTCTAGGTAATGAATGCCTGTTCTTTCAAAAAAAGAAAGGATAGGGTGGACTCCCCCATTTCTGTTTATTGGCTGTTGACCCATGATTCTGTCTGCTTCAATATTGATGCTTGCACCTCCCTTGGGGGTTTTTGAAGTATTTTGAGCGATTAGTGGAATTTCTCTCTTGCATAATTGCCAAATTTTGGAGGATTCTCTATTGGGAATATCTCGATCAAGAAGCTGCTGTCTAGGAAAATTGAGGCATTTAATTTCCAGAACTTTTTTCCACCATGTTGGGAGTCCAATAATGAGTCTCCAGACAATTTTGCCTCCAAATGCTAAATTGAGAAATTTAGGATATCTAATTCCAAGACCTCCTCGGTCTTGGGGCTGGATCACTTGCTTCCAATTAATCAATTTGAACTTCTTTTTATCATTCCCCCCCCTGCCATAGGAATTGGCGAAGGATGATTTCCATTTTGTTGTGGAAGGAAGCCGAAGCTTGAAGAAGAGAAAAAAGATATAGGGGGAGAGAAGATATACCTGACTTAAGAAGAGTGAGGCGACCGGCTGGGTTGAGCCAAATAGATCCCCACTGCTGCACTTTTCTTTTCATTTTGTCGACTACTGTGTCCCAGACTTCTGCTCTCAAAGTTCCAGCACTAACAGGCATGCCCAAGTAAGAGAAGTGAGTCCAATCATACTTTCAAGTGACTCCAAAGATGTTGGTGATTTTGTGAAGCACCTATATTGTTGTGTTCCAGCCATATATGCATCTTTTCAAGTTATTTACCATTCTGCCAGAGTAACTCATGTATTTGTCAAGGAGAGATTGAAGCGCTTGGCTATTGTGGTGGAGGCCCCTCCAATCAGCAGGGTGTCATCGGAAAATTGTGAATGATTTATGTTCTTGAATGATTCCTGTGATTAAGCCAACCCTACGGCTGAAGTCCAATGCCCTGCTGAAGGATTCAGCCATTAGAATGAAGAGATAAGGTGAGAGGGGGCAACCTTGGCAGAGGCCTCTAGAGGATTGGAAAGCTTCTCCATGCCTGCCATTTACAAGAGGGGAGATCCATGGCCCTAAAATGCAGGATCAAATGAGGTTGAGAAAGCGGTCATCAAATCCCATCTTCTTCAAAGCTACCAAGAGGAAGGAGTGTCTCACTCTGTCAAATGCATTGGCCAGATCAAGCTTGAGGATAAACCCTTTCTCATTTCTGGTTTGACTCGAATGGATGGCTTCTTGCAAAAGTAAAATGGAATCAATTATTTGTTTGTTGGCTAAGAATCCCCCTTGATTTTCGGAAATGAGAGAAGGAAGCAAAGGCTTTAGTCGAGTAGCAATGATTTTTGTCAAGATTTTATAGGAGAAGTTATAGAGTGATATGTGCCTGAAATGAGCAAAGGAAGATGGCCTATTTTCTTTGGGGATGAGTGCTAGATGAGTAGCATTGGTATATCCTCCTATTTTGCCTTTTTGTTGGATCCAATTGAGCATTTTTGTCAAGTTCTTTTTAATAATTCCCCATAATGCTTGATAAAAGCAGATGGGAAAGCCATCCGGTCGCGGGGCTTTATCAAGTTGAAGATTCCAGATTGATCTCCTGATTTCCTCCTCATCTATCTCCTTTCTTAAAATGTCATTCATTTCCCTGCTTATCCTTGTTGGTAGATGCTGCAATAAATCTGTATAATCCTTTGCTTCCTTTGTTTCAGTTAGCAGGTCCCGATAGTGATCTATAGCAGCTCTTCGAATAGCTTCCTAAGTGCTTTGTCTATCACCTTCTGCATCTAGGATGGAGCTAACATTATTCCTTATCTTTCTAGTTGTCGTTTGCTTGTGAAAAAAAGCCGAGTTCTTGTCACCCCCTTGTAACCATAATTGTCTCGACTTGAGCCTCCATTTTGTTTCTTCTTCTCTGTTAACTCGGTATAGCTGTAAGTAGAGTTCATTTTCCTGCTGTTTGTTCTCTTGGGAGAGGCCATTTTCCTCTATTTCTCTTTGGATACTCTCCAATTTGTTCTTAATTTATTTTTTTACCTTCTCTGGTTCTTGATACTTTGTTTTAGTCTATTCTTTGATGGCTTGTTTTGTTTTCCCTAGTTTTGTTTCCCAAATGAAACCCGGAGAGCCTTCCACGTGTTGGATCCAAGAGCTGTAAACAATTCCTGCAACTGCTGGTATATCATTCCAGAGAGAACTGTATCTGAATGGGATGGGCCCAAGTGGCCTATGATTTTCCAGCGTTAGAGTTATTGGGAAGTGGTCAGAGGCAGAGCACGTTAGAATGTTAGCATATCCAATGGAGAAAGCAGAGAGAAGTGTAATATTGATGAGAATTCTGTCCAACCACTCCATGATGTTACCAACACCCATCCTGCGGTTGTTCCAGGTGTATCTACAGTTTTTTGGAGGGACATCCATAAGATCATGCTCCTACATGATATTTTCCAACTTTATTCTATATGGATCAGGTGTAAAACTTCCTCCCCTTTTCTCATTGGCGTGGAGGAGTAAATTAAAGTCACCTCCTAGAATAATGTTAGTGTTTTGTTCTGCGTCCAGAGTGTCTTTTAGATCATGCCAACAACTATCCTTATCTCTGCAGTGATTCGGCACATAGATGTTGTAGATGATAATGGATTGCTGACTTGCTTTATTTTCCAGAGTTGTTTTGATCCAGTGTTGATTTATTGTTTCCGAAATACAGTTCCATATACCTTGATTCCAAATTGTTGCTATTCCTCCTGAGGCTCCTCTTGCCTCACTAATGCTTCCTCTGTACTGTCTTTGTTGCTCAATGACTTTACTCATTTCCTTGTGGTTTTGTTTTGTTTCCTGTAACATAATAATTCTTGGCTTCTCAGAGATGATAAGATCCCTTAGGTCTGCTACCTTAGAGGGGTGCCCAAGTCCCCTGATGTTCCAAGATAATATTTTCATCATTGGATATGTGGTGTGCGGAGAGGTGCTTGCCCCCCTTGGTCCTTGTTGATTGCTTCTTTGTCATGATGTCCCGGGATATAAGTTTCTATGGGTGTCTGCATTCCCATTGCTATGTCCTTTTCTCATCCCTGTGCTGCTTAGCAGATTTCCTGCCTGGGCCAGGTTTCTTGGAGGGTTCACTGGATCCCCCATGATCTTTAGATGAGCTTACCAAACTTATCTTATTGCACATTATCATAATCTAATTACACAACTTATGCATGTTGATCTGCACAAAATGCTCTATAGTTGTAAGGAAGCAATTATGTGAATTTTTCCTGTGCATGACCCCCTGTTAGCATTTCTATCAAATCTCATCTTTTCTTCTCTTGGTGTTTGTTTATAGTCAAAACTCCTTTATAATTTGGAGCAAGATATGAAATCAATGGATGTTTAAATCAAAAACAAATACACTAAAGCATGAGCTCTCTAACAAAGTTGACATATAATCAATGATTGTAAAAGGATGCATGTAAATTAGGTGATAAATGAGGTTATATTTATTTGAGTATATCACCTAGCTCATTCCATATCCCTTGACATACTAGTATAACTTAGTATTATAAATTGTTATATAACTAATAAATTATTTGACTACTTCACTTTGCACTTAAACTATAGTTGCATGTATCCTTGGCTTTGGCAACTTGTTGTGATGATCTTTGAAAACATTTGGTATGGAATTTGGCTCTGACTTTATCCAAAGAGGAATAATAAGTTCCTCAATCTTATAAAGTTCTAATTCATGGACCCTTTTTAGCTATTTTTCATAATAGACAAAAAATCTCTTCTATTTACATTCCTAATATAATGGTTGGGATTATAGATAGTACTTGTAGGCAACATGTAGTTATGTACATACAATTCAGATGCAAGCCTAATAGCTCCTTTCCAAATAGCCCCCAGAGCCAAGCTCATTTGCTTGTTGTTCTAGTCATGCTCACTGGAATCAAGCGCTAAAACCAAGCGTTGTACAATAGTTGTTATCTTGTAACCCCGCATCCACGTAGCTTTATTAAATTATAATTGTAAACACTTACAAGCTCGCGGGACTCTAGGTATTTCGACTTGGTCTCACCATCTCTTCTCATTGCCAAAGGCTTTATCTTTTTATAAAATGCTTTTCAGGTCACATTTTTTCCTATAACGCGAAAGACTTGCAAACCACCTTCCTGCTTGTGGGCTCCACCACGTACAATTACCCTAATGCTTTCAGTGTTCCAAGATCCCTACCTTCCTACATTTCTCCTTCCCGCAACCTTGGATCCTTAGTGCTCGATCGAAATTCAATTTAAAAGGGTTACGGGATTCCGACCTTTCAGGCATGAGTTCCACCATCCTTTGACTCCTTGCTTATTTCTTCTAACTAGCCATTGTCCACAATACAGTGGAAAACTCTGTCAATCCTCATTCCAAATGTTGGCCCCACTCAACTCTTTAACAAAGGAAAAACCTCTCCAACGCACTCACCCTATAGAGGGCCCCACAATCTCCATCTCTTGACAGGTCTAGGGAACGAAAAATGCTTCCGTCACCATCACTTGACGGTCCCTAGTCCCCTGGTCTCAACACTTTTAGAAATCAATTTACATATGGGAATCAGTGGTTCCAGGATAAATTTCTTGTTACAGGATTCCATCAGTAGACAATCCTGGCTCTGTCACTTGACATGATTTACAACACTTAATTAAAATATCTTATGGGATCCGAGATTCTGGATTTCAGGTTAGATGTATGTCACAGTATTTCTTCAATAGATGACCTCGACTTCGTCAATTGACAGACTCTCTCTAAAATATAAAAAATGGATAAGTGTTGGGCCTTTCTAGGCTTATTCTCGGCTTCTATTGCAACTTTGATTTTGCCTCATCCTCTAACTTTTGGCTCTTTTGGTTAAATTTTGATCATTGATCATACAGTTGTTCAATGATCAACAACCCTATTCCTTCCATTATGAAGTTCTCTTGCCTCAATTGCAACAGGACATTTGGACCTCTCCTACTTCCACGCTTCCTTTGCGTTACTCTGATCCTACAAGCAATATATATATATATATATATATATATATATATATATATATATATGAATCCTTCCTAAGTTTAATTCTCGCAACCACCAATATTGTCCCTACATATATATAAACAAATGTTCGACATTCACAATGAAAAGAGATTCATCCTTGGAATACACTCAAAACAGAGTGTTATGCATTATATATACATAATTAAAAAAAGTACCATTGGCCTGAAATACAATTTGGCCCTCTTTGGCCTTATGACCTCTCTCAGCCCTCAAGCCTCTCTCCTATCTCTTGGATCTATTCCTATTTCTCCCTATGATGAATCATCTTTCTACAAATTATATACAAAAAGGGGATTTTGAACCAGAGTTAGTTTGAATCCACAATTCCTTCAACAATCTCTAAATCTAGCCTCTTTAGATCCTCAAAATTCTCTAAAAATCGAACTAACTCCTAAATCTCTATAACTCTCCAGTATACTCTCGAGATCTCTCATTTAGAGAAGATATGATTACATCAATCCTCACTTTAAATCATTTAAATAAATTTATTCGAAAAAAACTTAGCAAAATACATTAAATTAAACAATTTCACTCAATTAGGGAACCAACTCCCTTGGTAAATGAAAAGACCCCTGTTCTAATCAAAATACATTTTGACTTGGAAGTGGTATGCTCCTGCATCATACTCCCAAGGTGAAAAAGAATCATGGTCTCCAAACCATGTGTTTTTATATCTGGTTGAAATCCTCCTGAATCTCAAACTTTGCTTTGTAGTAAGTCAGTTGTTATGTCATGTTGTTGTCCTCCCACTATTGTCTCCTTCTTTCTTCCTGGTTTCCAGACTTTATGTTGCAGCTGCCCATTGATTTTGTTGATGCAAAGTTCTTTGGTTAGCTGCACCTTTCCATGGTCTATCTTCCTCTGTCTACTGTATCTTTTCTGCCTCTTGGATGTTTTCCTCATTAGCGTCCACAATTCACCAATCTCATGCCCAGTTTGTCCTCTGGTTAGTATATGTTTTTCCAATCCCTATTGTCTTCTTATTGAACTCCACTGTTATAGTTTATTGATTGTTGACCTCCACAAGGAAAAAGTACAATTGTGGTCATCTCCAACTCCTTTAGTTGTTTATTAACAAAACTATATGTTCTTTGTTGCATGATTTTGAGCTGCAACTTCAAGTTGTCCACCTGCTCCAACAACTCCATATCCTGCATTTTGTTAAAATGGAAAAATTTCAACAAACAAGTCATACCTTTATGCAAGGTGTCCTCCATATTTTTTCTCCATTCTTCAATAATATCTTCCTCTTTTATCAATGCCATGCTTACTCCTTTGTAGTTCTGCATAACTTCTTCCAAAGTTCGTTGTGCTTCTTCTATTGAAGTCTCTTTAAGCCAACCTATCATTCCCCACATATCCTCTTACTAACTTCCAGTTTGTACCTACACATCCTTCCATTTTCAATTCCTCCTTTGGTATGATAGATATGTAAGCATGTCTATCCTTGCATTCCTCATTTCATGCAGACACAAACCATTCATTAGTTTTAAAAATATGAGACTTTAGAGTCTTTGTAGATGTCTCCAATGTCTCCTTATACATTATTAGAAACATGAAACCATTCATCAAGTTCTCATTTTCCTCTTCTATCACAATAGCTTCTTCCTCTTTCTGCTTGACCAAAGCTTCACCATCCTCATGAATCTCATTACAAAAGGCAAATGCTTCCATTTTAGGAATATCATCCAAAAATAAAAATCTTCTTGCCTTGGGTTCTTCTTTCATGAATGAATTTTTTTGTTGCTTATAGTCTTCACCTATATTGCCGTTACAAGACAATTCTAGTCTTTCTTCCTTCTCAACAATAGTACTCAAAGATTGTTTCCCGTCCTTACATTGAACAAAGCCAATGTTTTGTCCATCATCTGCAACAATTCCTGCATTCATACACCAATTATCAGTAAAAACAAAAGGCTCTCTAGCCTCAGTCGATGTCTCTGTCATCATATGTTGATCCTCAAAATGTTTCTTTTTAGCATTTTCCTCATCCCCACTTTCTCCAAGGATTGATCCTTGCTTAGGTTCACAAATAAGTTACATTCTGTACTCAGTTGCTCTGGGTTATTCCTTCAATTTGGCACACACCCTCTACTTCAATTTCCTCTGTAATGAAAGCCATCTTACCTTCTTCTTCCTTATCGGTTAGCCATATCCATGGTCTTGTAGTAGCTGTCTCAAATGGTTTAATTTTTACTTCAACTCAATTATCTCTCTCTTGAACTCCTCATCACTCATCCTCCCTATGTCAGTTGTCTTGACATCTTCCTTTATTTGGCTGTGACTCCTCCTCAAACCCTATACATGACTATCAATAGTCATTCCTCTTCTTCTTTTCTGAACACTCCTCGTCCACTTCTTGTGAGATGCATCCTCCTCCCTTTCTTCCTCTATGTCTTTGTTTCTAGGAAGTTCTACCCACGATCACTGTGGAATTTCCTGCAACAACATCTACCAAACTCTTACGTGTTGGAAGTTGTTCTCTCTTCTCTATCTCCTTGGTTATTCATAGTAGAACCTCCTCCTCTAGAGCACATCTACTCTTCATCTTCAAAATTTATTGGCTGCTACAAATTCAAATGCGCACTTCTCCTGGAGAATTTATATTATCCTCGTCTTCTCTTCAACAATCCATCTTGTTGTTGGGTTTTGTTACAATCCTCCCTAAAAACTTCTACTCTATGGTTGCTACTTCTCTTCAGTTTAATTCTTGCAAGAAAACTCATACATATTCATACTTGTGCTAAGATTTCCTCAATCGGTCCTCTGAATCTATTCTCAAAACATTTTCCTCTGCTTCTCGGGTCATCCTCCCGGTCTTCACAACACTTCAATCTCAATTCAAATTGAAAAGAAATTTTTTTACCTCAATCGGATCTAATTCTGCCTTGTGGAATTGTAGTAACTCTACTTCTGCATCTCTTCTGAAAGTTCAGAACATTCTTTCTCTGATACCACATGATGCAAGCCAAAATAATTGAGCTTCTTAACCCACATTCCATGTCACTATTCAAACTCTCTCTCGGGATAACAATAAACCACACTTGTTGGTTCGAAACGCGTCGACAAATGAATTTTGATGTGATTACCGCCGAAAACCTGTCTCAAAAATTAGATATGGATCACAGAAGCCTCAATTCAATAATAATGAATCATCTTTATAAACTGTCAGAATAAATCTCCTTTCCAAATAGCCCAAGGAGCCAAGGAGCCAAGTTCATTTCCTTGTTGTTCTAGTCGCGCTTATTGGAATCAAGCACTATAACAAAGTGTTGCACAATAGTTGCTATCATGTAACCCCATGTCCCCGTATATTTATTAAATTGTAACTGTAATCACTTGAAGGCTTATGGGACTCTGGGTATTCTGACCTGGTCCCACCATCTTTTCTCATTGCTAAAGGCTTTCTCCCTTTATAAAATCATTTTTGACTCACTTTTTTCCCTATAACAGGAAAACCTTACAAAGCACCTTTCTAGTTGTGGGATCCACTAGGTACAAGTACCTTGACA
This sequence comes from Pinus tabuliformis, assembly GCA_031772625.1. NCBI lineage: Eukaryota > Viridiplantae > Streptophyta > Pinopsida > Pinales > Pinaceae > Pinus > Pinus tabuliformis. The sequence goes on along the minus strand of CM062813.1, from coordinate 867,136,926 downwards.
CTTTCAATGTTTCGATATCTCGACCTTCCTACCTTTCTCCTACCCATAACCTCAGATACCCAGCGTTCGATTGAAATTCAATTTAAAAAGGGTTACGGGATTCCGACCTTCCAGGTATGGGTCCCACCAGCCTTAGACTCCTCGTTTATTCCTTCCGACTAGCCATTGTCCACAATATATTGGAAAACTCTTTCAATCCTCGTTCCACATGTTGGCCCCACTCAACTCTTTAACAAAGGAAAAACCTCGCCCACACGCCTCACCCTATAGAGGGCCCAACAATCTCCATATTTAACAGGTCAGGGGAACGAAAAATTCTTCTGTCATCGTCACTTGATGGTCGTTGGTCCCCTGGTCTTGGTGCTTTTAGAAATTGATTTAAATTACTTATGGGATTATGGGATTCCAGGATTTTGGGATAAATTTCTTGTTACGGGATTCTGTCAATAAATGGTCCCGACTCCGTCACTTGACAAGCTTACCGACGCTTGATTAAAATATCTTACAGGATCTAGGATGCGGGATTCCAGGTTTTTGGCTAGATGTTTGTCATGGAATTTCATTGATAGACAACGCTGGCTTTGTCGATTGACAAACTCTCTCTAAAATATAAAAAAATGGTTTTAGTGTTGGGCCTTCCTAGGCTTATTCTCGGCTTATACTGTGACTCTAATTTCACCTCCTCCTCTGGATTTTGGCTCTTCTGGTTAACTTCCTATCATTGATCATACAATTTTTCAATGATCGACAAGCATATTCCTTCCATTATGAAGTGTTCTCGCCTCGATTACAACAAGATATTTGACCCTCTCCTACTCGACATTCACAATGAATAGAGATTCATCCTTGGAATACACTCGAAAAGAGAGTGTTCTGCATTATATATACATAATTAAAAAAAAAAGACCCTTGACCTGAAATACATCAATTTGGCCCTCTCTATCCCTCTCTATCCTTATGGCCTCTCTTGACCCTCAATCCTCTCTCCTATCTCTCAGATCTCTTCCTATTCCTCCCTATGATGAATAATTTGTCTACAAATTATATACAAAAAGGGGATTCTAAACCAAAGTTAGTTCAGATCCACAATTCCTTCAACAATCTCTAAATCTAACCTCTCCAGATCCTCAAAATCCTCTAAAATCCAACTAACTCCTAAATATCTCTTACTTTCAATATCTCTCATTTAGAGAAGATTTGATTACATCAATCCTCATTTTAAATCATTTATATACATTTATTCTAAAAAACTTAGGAAAATACATTAAATTAAACAATTTCACTCAATTAGGGAACCAACTCCCTTGGTAAATGAAATACCCCTGTTCTAATCAAAATACATTTTGACTTCGAAGTGGGATGCTCTTGCATCAAATTCATAAACCAATTTTTTCTTCTCTAACACACTAAAAAAGTAAATAACATAGTAGGTTATTCATGTAGATTTTTGTTCAAATAGTAGGTCGGACACTATTCTCCCCATTTGCAATCTCAACCATTTCTCTTTTAAGTAAATAGTATAAACCAACAAATGAGGTCTACACATAATGCCAATTCCCCCATTTCCTCTGTATTTTGTTTAAATTATTTTATTTACTCATCTCTTTCCTTTATTTCTTCATCATAACTTTGTCTATCTCTATCAATTTTTTTCTTAATTATTTATTATTTTGTTTTAATATCCATATAGTTGGATTCTGATTACTATGTATTTAAATACTCTTTTTTTTCTAGATCTAATCTCTTATGTACAACTTACATAAGGATATACTCCTCTTCATTAAAAGATGTATATAACTACTTCCACGAATCATTTTCTAAGCTAACCCCCTTAACTTGTTCCCTAAGCTAATTCAATTTTGGCATCAAATCAAAAGGGACTTTTTGAGTCTACAAAGTAACTTGGCAAGATGTGTCTCCCTTCCATCTTTTGCAAACACAATTAACTCCTCTTTATGATTTGGTTCGTGAACATGAAGAGGTGATGTGGAAGGTCCCTTAGCATTCTGCATATCGCTTGTGTTGAATGTGTTGTCATTGATGTCAAGTTCAAGGATACTTCCTAGTGGACACATGATTATCAAAGTCAGGGGGGGTTCTCAACAAAGGTCATGACTGAAATTTTGTGATTCTTCCTTGAACGAAATTTGGAATTTTACACAAAACTTGGCCCTCTCTTAATATAAGCCACTAAATAATCATTAACACTAATAACACCATGATTAGGGAGCTTGTTTAGCGAGTTGTGCACTTAGTCATATTTAGACTTTGTTTGTATTTGCGAATCTAGATATTTGGAAACTCACCAAGATAAAACACTTAGTCGGATATTGGACTCCATGGGTATCTAGGCATCCATCTATGTGGTCATGCAAAAATTTAACATTTCATGAAGTGAGGTAGATATTGGATTCAATCTGATTCATTTTTTCTCATATGGGAATCCAAATGTTCGGTAATGCACCAAAGTGACATCTTAGCAAAGTACCTTGATTCCAGATTTTTGTCCTAGCAATGGATGGACCCCAAGATGCGGACAGGTGGTAGTATGACAATTGGAAGTGACATGGAAAAATGGTGACATAGGTGATGACATGGAAGTAATAGAGTGACATGTGGTAGACATAAATTTCATTTTTGGCTATCACTATATGATTAGCAAGTGACATGTGATAGGTACAGGTTATCACGAGGACACGTGGTAAGCTTGGGTTAGTCGCAGAAAGTGACTTAGCATGTGAAAGTGGCAAGTGATTTGTAAAGTGACGTGGAAAATCATGGGTCTCAATTCATAGCTAAAGGTTTTTTAAGTAATCTGGTCATTCAACCATCCAAGAATGCGTCGAGGTAAAGAATTTTGTTGTTTGACCTGGATTTCGAATTGGGTGAAGGCAGTTAAAGCAAAGTATAACTTTGGTCAAGGTTCCACACTGAAAGATAAATGAAAATTCATCTAGGCATTCGGTAATCTAGATGTGAACCAAGTGTGGTCATTAGAAAATTCCCTAGACTCTGTATTCAAGTGAAGTAAAGGAGATGGTTAAGGTTGTGGAAATTGAGGTTACACATAGAGGAAATAAAAATTCATTCGGGCATCTAGTAATATGGATGTGAACTGAGTGTGTCGATTGACTTAAAACCTGTTGAAAAGTGTGCAACAAGAAATGCTTGTTGAGAATGCAACAAGATGATGGAGCTTAGTGAAAAGAGTCGCCTTCACTAAGTGGGCCCGTAGGCAAATTATGGCACAAGTTCTATTTTTGGATCCCAGCAGAGATGATCACAGCAGGAGTGACAATAGCAGGGATGATCATAGCAGGAGTGACCATAGCAGGAGTGATCACAGTATGGGTGATCACAGTATGGGTGATCACAGTATGAGTGATCACAATATGAGTGATCAAAGTCTATTTTTAGACTGGCTGTCAAAAATAGAAAAGTCAAATATTATTGTCTCATAATAATATTTGGACTATAAACTTGATCTTATTCTCTTGGAGCACTTCAGGATGAGCTACGGATGTGGTACATGCAGATCCCAGAAGGAAATACGTGGTTACCTATGGGATGACTAATATTTGCATGCAGGACTTCAGTTAGAACTCAAGTGAGTTGAGTTTAGTGGACTGGAGGTGCAGTTGATGGAGTTGTGTTCAGTTTAACTTTGTTAAACTAGTTGTATTTAGTCTAACTGATCAATAGACTAGAGATGAGTTGGGTGAATTAATTATTAATTAATTCACAAGTTATTAACTCATAATGCAACTATAGAATACATCATTTAACTCAGTTGCATGTCAGTGCATGTTCAGTTCAGCAGGGGCAGGTGTTAGAGGATCAGATTGCTATCAGTTGTGACTATAGTTGTGCATGATGATTTGCACAATCAGAGGGATTGAGTATGCCAATAATACCAAGAATTGTAGCCTATGCTCACGTCCAACACAGTGTGAGTGATTCTTTGCAGGTGAAATACGAGTTTGGTAAACCATTCTCATCAGTTCTTGAGCAGGTATTGAGCTGTGGAGGCAGGCAAGCAACGGGGGAGATTTGGAGATCAAATCTGAGTTGTATTGTGTGTAGCATGTGAAGATAGTACTGAGAACTTGTGAGGAGCATTGTACTATGTATTGTTACATGATTCAATCACTATAATATACATATAGTTGGGGTTTTTAGCGAGATGCTTTCCCCGGGAAAATACTGTGTTGATATGTGTGATTGATGCTTCTATGTACGCCTGTGAATGTTTTTGCTTTTGTAAATTGATGATCAACGTAGAGGAGGTTATGTATTATGCATGTTCCACTTATAAGTGTATAATCAGGATAATCTCTGTGAATATGTGTCATATTATTCAAAATTTCTACATGGTATCGGAGCTAGATGATTTGTAGAAAAATGTCTACATGGTATCAGAGCTAGATAATTGTAGAAAACGTTTCTACATGGTATCAGAGCTGCTTGATTTGTAGAAGAGATTTTTACAGGATATCAAGTGAGGATTGATCATCGGATCTATTATTCAGAAAGTGTTTACATTTTATTTCTTTAGGCAGAGTCTGTAATCGGGCCAGGTAGCCTCTGGATTCATCCTTCTTTTGGAAGGTGAGATATCCGGTGAATGCCCATACAATCGATCTCTGTACAAGAAATACTTTGTTCTCACGAATTCTAGATCGGAAGTGGTTGAGTTTTTGAGCTGGTGGAATTCAAATTTAATTCCAAAGCAAGAGATAAAACTTAGAAACATTCAGTGTGAGAATGGAGATAGTATGCCCTAGTATCTCATGAGGTTCACCCAATGCCTGGATGAGCTGGGAAGTGTGGGGGTGTTATAGACATTTTTGTGCCCTACATCTCCAAGCATGAAATGTCCATAAACCAAGGGTTCCTAAGTCCATAAAAGTGTTGTTCTAACCCCTAAAGGAACAAGGTCAATAGATTACAACTTCTCCCAAAAGTTCTCCACCAGAAACTGCTCAGAATTGGTCAAAACAGGATCATTGCAGCTGCTCCACTGGCTAGGTGCGTTGCATCTCACCCAAATGCACTGTGAGGGTGCGTTGCATTTCAAAACTCCCTTCTGTGGGGTGCGATGGGCGAGAAATGACAAATGGCAGTGTCATTCCGCGAGGTGGAGAGGCAATGGAAGCTTCCAGAATCTTCTCCTGTGACACTTGCCTCACTGAATTCGACCAAGGATGAGTAAGAGGCCCTCAGTCTCCAAGTGGAAGCAAGAAATGACAGAGAGAAGACACTAATCAAATCACAAGCTGACTCATCCCCCTTACAGATATCTATATATGGATCCTTCATCCCAGAGATCCAGAGGCTGGAATTTTGCATATTGTAAGGAATTGTTGTTGGTTTCTAGAGACAAACATCAAATTGTTGGGTGATCTATGCTTTGTTTGAGGTGAAGAGGGGCTTCTTTGCTGGGAGGTTGATGTTGGGTCAGAACCACTGGTTGTAACTCCTCCTGGATCTTTCCTTGTTTATCAATAAAAGCTATTTGAGTTATCCTCCATGCTTTTGTATCATTGATGCTTGTTACATTTGTATGGTCAATTTAAATATGATCCTAAGTTGTTTATGAATATAGATCCATGTCTTTGTATAGTGCTATGCTTCTGTGATCTTGCAGGTACTTTGTGAAGCTGGGCGTGCTAGGAAGCAGGTAGCTGGAGACTATCAAAGAAGAGAGGGATCATATCAAAGGATTAGCGCAAGACACAGGTTAGTTCTTCCTATTCCTCTCTACCTATAATTCATAAGGAAATACAAAAGTAGCTTTTCTCTGTTTGTTTCTAAGGTAGCTGTCACACCTTAGTGGGATAGAGCAGTTCTAAATAGACACTTTTCCCTGTAACAAAATGGCGACTCCGCTGGGGAAATAATTAGTTTGTTTGTTTATCATACTTTGTTGTTTGTTTCATAAACTTATAAGTAGCATTCGAACTGCATTTGCCATAACAAATGCAAAGTAGATAACTGCTGCTTCAATCCATTCACTGGATCTGTTTATGATTTAAACAGCTGATTCACAAACTATCTGATTGCCCTTGTGATAGCTCTTAGATCCTCCTTAGATCTACCCCTAATTGTTGCATTACTGATTGCTTTTTACTCGGCCAAAAACCAAGGACTGAACTGCAAACTGTGACCCGGAACCCAGACAGAGTCTCGTTTCTGGCCCAGTGTAGGTACTGTTCAGAGATTCTGAATTTCAGCGCACTTCCCGAAGGGACAACCTACGCTGCATTTCAGATTCTCTGTGTTACAGGTGCGCTGATCAGACTAGCTCTGTGCAGTTGTGGTTCCTGTGCTTCATTCTTTCCAGTTCTATCCCTATATTTTGCTGCCTGTGATCATTATATGTCTGTTTGAAACCCCTTTTCCTTGTTGTTATTCCGCCTCCTTTGTACAAAAGAACTGTAGATGTTTTTGTGTGTTTGTTGAGTCATTTACAGTTTTCCTTTGCAAAAGTAGCATAGTCGTACTGTCGTCCTTTGATTTGAATCTGTCGCAAGTGTCGATTTCGATCATAGGAGAAAGTTTGATTGCTGTTGATGGTCGATTATCCTGTTACTATTGCCTTTGGTCTGAATTTGTAATTTTCTAGTGTCAAGAACGAGTGTTCATTTCAAAATCGTAAGGTGTCGTAATCATCTCTATTTTTGATTTCGAAAAAGAGCTTGTTTATATTTGTTGCTTGAAAAGAAATTCAGATTTGTACATCAACTTTCTTTTTAGCATCAATACTAAGAAATTCGAAAACAAATACATGCATGTGCATTTGCATATAGACAGTCTGTTTGGCTTGATTTAGGAAAGTGCATTTACAGTGTGCTCTTTGCTCTTTGTGAAAAGATTCTGTCTTTCTTTTCCCTAGTAGCTAGGATTTTCATTGCACAAAAGAGATAAAAAGTTTGTTTATCATCTTTAGATTGCATTTTAGGAATTACATCTACATCTCGTGGCGAACCCAAAAGGAAAACTTCATAAGCAAGATCAACTTAAAATAAATTCAATGAATCTAACAATGCTTTGGAACTTAACGCACAACATTTAGAGGTCTAGGCTAGAGACGTATTCCGGCGTCGAAAAGCCTGGTAACTGTTGTTCTCACTGATGGTTGGGTGATTCCTCCACTTTGAAACGATAAGTGCCAGTACGGACTTGTGCTCCCACGTACCGTCGAGTATATTTTGGGAGACCCCTATAGGCTTAAATCCTTTATCCATAGGAAGCCGTGTCTGCCGCCCTATCGATCACAATGCACTGAACACAGCATTCGGGAAGATTGACTGCCGTACCGTAAAAAGTATTCTGCAGTTTTGCGATTGGTTTGGTACTCCCTCTACCTAGACTTCCAGAGCAGTCCCTTTCGTTCCTTTTCAGACTCCTTAACGGAAAAGGTCCATCTGAGCACTTGTCACTTCAGGCTCATTAAAAATCGAAGGAGACTAGAGTCATCTTTTGTTTTTTCTCGACTCTTAAAAACTGAAAAAACAAGTTGTGTCAAAGCGTCTAAAATTCATTTAATTCGGAAACATACTTCCCCTTTATTTTAGTTGATCGAGTAATCCGCAATCGTGGAAGAAAGTCAATTGAAACCCCGTCATTCATGGAGGCTTACGAGTCAACCGTCTTTGTCTCCGGAATCGAAGCCAGTACGAACAAAGCGAACTCGTTTAACCGGTTCCAAATCTCCTATTAAAGTTAGAACAAGTGTTCCAACGACATCAGAGACTCCGGTTACTCCAAACATTTCTGGAATCCCTGCCTCTACAGAAGAAGTTCAGCAGCCACAGAAGGACAGTGATACTGATCCTAGTATGAGAGTAAACACTTGTGTTACCGAACCAGTTCCATCTACAACCGGTTCGGAGAGTCTTGCTCTTCAAACATCTGTCGCTGCCGATTTCACACCTTCTTCGGCACCAGAAATATTTTACGGACCTGACGGTCTTCCCCTTCCACCTGGTCTGATTGCCATAGAAGAAATTGTAGAAGATCCTCAAACAAGTACTCCAATGCACTTTGGAGTCGGGATCACTCTATATCCTTCTTCGTCAGAAGTTAGTCTACCACCAGCGGAAGCTCTTGTAGAATCGCTAGGTAATCTTTTGGATAGACTACAAATGTCTGAACAACCGTCAACATCTAGGACTGTGTCGTCTGACACAGCGACGGCAGAACTCCCTGCTATCACTCCGACAATGTTCGCCGGTATACCATCTGTCCCGACTAGCTCTCAGCCGCTAGAAGGAGCCCACTCAGGGGCTATTTCGACAGTATGGTCCGTTCCTGTTTTTTCATCCGGAATAATATCCGGAAACTCTTATGTTGAGTCTCAACAAATTGATCCATTTGGAGGTCAATTTGGGCAGTCCGGCCCCCAAGGGCAAACAATTCCCTTGAGTTCTGGATTACCACCGTATGGGGGGCAATATACCCTTTCATTATCCCCTCCGGGAGGATATCCATACGGGAGTTCACAACAACATTCAGGTTATACTGGAATTACCTCAAGTGGTTGGGTACCTATACTACCTCAACAACCAAGAGTTGTATACTCAATGCAACAATGCGTACCTATGTCGAATATCCCGACTACGCCAGCTATTGTGACGGTGTCGCAAGTTCAAGCGCTGCCTGTTGTATGCCAACCTCAGGTTTCTCAGGTTGTAATGCAACAGCCCCTTGACCCTGCGACTCAACCACAATCGCCGACTAGTGGAACGACACAGGTTCAGACAGGTACAATTACCCCTCATCTTGGTCAAACTATTAGTATCGGGCAACAGCATGTGGCTTCACAACCATGGCTGGTGCAATACCAACAACCGCAATACCAACAAGTATACCAAGGTTCTGAGCAACAAATCTTTGCTAACAGTGGACAGCCGTACATTCAAAACAGTCAAAATCAACCATTTTACAATGGTCATGTCCACCAACCTTACCAAACATACCAGCATCAAATGCATTATGCCGGTATGCAAAGCCCAACTGCTCAGGCAATCCCATCTTACCCTAGGTATGCTTCACCTAACCTGAATCAACAGTTACCATTTGTGGCAACTTTGGAGTTACCTGATTTAAACCGGTTAACCAACGATCCAATTACTTACGCCCCTTGGTGGCCAGCGATTCCGCATAAACTTCCATTAGATATTCCTAAATTTAATGGAAATCCGGGTGAAGATCCATCGAATCATGTGATGACCTTTCATCTATGGTGTTCATCAAAAACCTTAAATGATGATTTGATAAGACTTCGCCTCTTTCAGAGGACGTTAACGGGTCCAGTGGCAAAATGGTACATCAAATTGCCTAGAGCTTCGTTCGACAACTTCAGTACCTTAGCCACAACCTTTTTAACCCATTTTCAGTTACCAATAAGGTACGAAACGGGAACAGAACTTCTTACCAATTTCAAACAGACAACGGCCACTCACATATCTGATCATATACATGAGTGGCGATGTCGTCGTAGAATGGTAAAAACGTATGTCCCCGATCAGCTATTAGCTGAATGGTTTATCAAGTCATTACTACCTTCCATCACGGAAGATGTGGCAAAGGGGGGAGTCATAACAGAAGAGCAAGTTATCGCTCGTGTGCAATATTTGGACTTGATTTACACTCAGTCCGGCACACTCTACGATAAAATACCTGACGCCCCTAGACCGGAATTCTCAATTCCTCCTCCTCCTAAATCGAACAATGACTCTCATGCCGACGATGGCGTGATTGGCACAACAGACACGAAATCAACAAAGGCTACATCCAAAAAGGCCCGTAAGATTTCAGGTCAAAATGCAAAAGACGAACTTCTTGCTTCAGAAGTAAATGCCGTATCGACATATAAAGGCAAAGAAACCAAACAACCGGGGAGCAAGAAGAAAGGCAAAGGGAAGAAGAAGAAACAGGAGGAATCATCACCTGAAAAATCTTCTTCAAACCCTCCTGGAGATAGGAAACTAAAATTTCCATGCATGATATGTGATGAGGATCATCGGACCGCAGATTGTCCACACAGAGCTGAGCTTAAAAAATTCTTTAAGAATTCGAAAACCTCAGGAGTGTTAACTGATCCGTTTCCAAATCCAGGAACAAATCTGGTTGAAAGTGGAAATGCTTCCCCGTCTCAAGTGCTAATGTTGTCGGTTTCAAAACTGCAAAATGATGCTTTGATATCGACAAGGAACAAAGATTATGGGAATCCACAGCTGTCGAACAACAAGGATAAAGATTAACCAAGTAGTTTGACAACAACTTCGACAGAAGTTGTGCCACCCACCATTCCTGAATTGACGATAAAACCGCCAAAGGGAGTAGTACACAAGTCGACATTTAATCCCCGCGCTAGAGTGGCACAACATTATAATATAGTGGAAGATTTGGCCCAATCGCCATCCGCTATGTCGACTCTTGAAGTACTACAAAATTTCCCATCCCAAAGGCAGGCTTTATTATCAGCCATTGGTGGGATAGACCCAAAGGATTCCAATCTTGTATCCTTCGATCATAAAGGATACGATCCTCAATTACCAACTCAACTAGCTTTCCTTGTTCAAGTGAAAGCCCTCAACAAAACTGTTCATCGAACGATTATTGATGAGGGGGCATCCACATGCATTATGTCGATGAGTTGCTGGAAAACTTTAGGATCTCCAACCTTGTCGCGATCTTCGACGACATTAAAAGCATTCGACGGAAGGACATATACCCCATATGGTATCCTAAGTAGCTTGAAAGTTGAACTAGGAGGGAAAACGGTAGAAATAGATGTTGAAGTCATCGATGGGAATCTTGATTACAACATCCTACTAGGAAGACCATGGATATATGCCATGGCAGCTATTGTGTCGACCTATTTTAGGAAGATTGCATTTCCCTTTCAAGGAGGGATTACAATCATCGATCAACAAAACTTCCTCCCCCATGGTTCTCAAGTTACTGGAAGCATTCCCATGATCCATGGAAGCGCCCATTTGCTTCAGAATATCAGAGTAGGCCTACTAAAAGATCCTATACTAATGGGAACTTTCGCTCTTCCACCTCCAATCAATCTGGCGGAAGTAGCGTCGATGGGAACCTGCAACATGATATCTTCTAAAAAGATCTCAGAAAACGATATCGACATGGATCATGCAGTGGTTTTGCCCCCAAGCCCAACGGAAATATTGTAGCAATCAATGTTCCTAGCATGGGAGGCAAACCCAAATCAACGCTCATCAAGCGTTTGGATAGATAGGTCTAGAGAATATGGTACCCCTTCAGATCCTTGGTCGTGAGTGCATGTCACCGACGAAGGAATTTTCCAATCTATGGTAATTGAAGGGACACCATGGAATGATTCCCACCATCGTTCCCTTCTTCCGGATTGTGGAGAAGATAATCAAGATGACCTGTATCATCCTTCAGTTTTTGAATTCCTATCAAATACTATAAACACGGTGGATTCCGAGTGAAACTTGTCCAATATTGAAGAGACTATCGCCATAAATATCTCGACCAAAACAGATGTTGTAGAGAATATTTATGTCGGCAAATGTTGTTCTCCTTCAAAACTAGAGATATATAACTCTCTTTTTCGCGAATTCAGAGATGTCTTTGCTTGGTCATATGATGAAATGCCAGGCATTGACTCGAGTATCGTTGAACACGAAATTAAGATGTATCCAGATGTCAAACCAGTACGACAATGGCTACGGCAGGTACACCCCAAGAAAGCTGCTGCCATTAAGGCAGAAGTTGAGAAACTTCTCCATGCTGGTTTCATCTACCCGGTTCCTCTAACTGATTGGGTATCGAATATTGTCCCTGTTATGAAAAAACAAGGAACAATTAGAGTGTGCGTCGATTATAGGGATGTAAATCAAGCTTGTCCAAAGGACAACTACCCTACACCCTTCATTGACCAGATAATTGATGAATGCGCCGGATGCGAAATCTTTTCATTCATGGATGGATTCTCCGGGTATAATCAAATAAATATTCGCCCACAGGACCAGTCAAAGACTGCGTTTATTTGTCCGTGGGGCACATTCGCATATCGAAAATTACCCTTTGGTTTAAAGAACGCAGGGGCGACGTTTCAGAGGGCAATGAATTATGCCTTCCATGACATCAAAAACATCGTTCAACCATACCTCGACGACCTTCCGGCTCATTCGCGAAAGCGGACTGATCACCTGCAGCATTTAAGAGCGATATTTCTACGTTGCCGACACTACAAGATACGACTCAATCCACACAAATGTGTATTTTGTGTCAGGTCTGGTCGATTACTTGGCTTTGTAGTCTCAAAGGACGGGATTCGTCTCGACCCATGTAAGGTCCAGGCAATCATAAATTTGCCTCCACCTTCGAATTTGCTTCAGATTCAGAAACTCCAAGGGAAAGCGAACTTTCTAAGGAGGTTCATTCCAAATTACGCCGAACTTGCTAAAGGTTATACACGTCTTTTGAAAAAGGAAGTACCCTTTGTCTGGGATCAGGTTGCGCAAGCTTCCTTTGATGCTTTAAAAGATTCCCTAATGAAAGCATCATTAATGTACGCTCCTGATTATCAAAAAGATTTTAACCTGTATCTGGCTGCAGCGGATACGATCATCGCAATGGTTTTAGTTCAAGAAGTCGATGGAATTGAACATCCTATATATTACTTAAGTAAAAACTTAAATGATACAGAAAGCAAATATTCTTACGTTGAAAAGCTAGCACTCGCAGCTGTTCAAGCGATACAGAGATTTCGACACTATGTCCTCTTTCGGAAAACTACCATTCTGTCAGATTGCAACCCCATGACTTATATATTGTCGCGACAGTTGCTGGGGGGCAAATATTCAAAATGGATAGCAATCCTACAAGAGTTTGATCTGGAATTTGTAAAATCCAAGTCAAAGAAAGCTCTAGTTTTTGCAGAATTATTGTGCGATCTCTCATCGTCGTCCAACGATGACACATCCGAAGAAACAATCGTGGATGAAAGTTTGTTTCTGATATCTGCAAGCAATGAGTGGTATGGGGATATAATCATTTATCTCCAAACCCAAAAATACAGGCCAAACACCTCCCACTCCGAACAAAAACGTATTCGATACCAAGCAAAAGACTACATGATCGTCGGTGATACACTTTACCGTCGTGGTATCGATACAGTTCTGAGAAGGTGCCTCACCCATGAGGAGGCCGAAAAAGTCCTGAATGATTTTCATTCAGGCGCGTGTGGGGGGCATCAATCTGGATATGCTACGGCACAAAAAATCTTACGAGCAGGATACTTCTGGCCAACAATGTTCAAAGATTGCATAACCACAGTCAGAAGTTGCCATGCTTGTCAAATTTTCGATAGCAAAACCAGAAGACCACCCGCACCTCTGCAACCAATAGTTGCTGTTGGGCCATTCGCCAAATGGGGCATCGATTTCATCACATGTAACCCCACCTCGACCGGGGGGCATGGGTACATCATAGTCGTAGTTGACTATTTTACCAAATGGGCCGAGGTGATGCCTACATTAGATAATACTGGTGAAACAACTGCTCTCTTATTTTTCAATCATGTAGTCGCCAGATTCGGCGTGCCGCAGGCTATAGTCATAGATCATGGATCGCATTTTCGCAACCACATGATGGTCGAATTAGCTGCCAAACTAGGGTTGTCTCACGACAGCTCTACTCCATATTATCCGCAAGCCAACGGACAAGTTGAAGCAATCAACAAGGTCCTCAAACGCATGCTGCAAAGGATGATTGGAGTTCACAAAAGAAGATGGCACCTAATCCTGTACTCAGCTTTGTGGGCTTACTGAACATCGGTAAGGAATGCAACCGGGTTCACACCTTTCCAACTGGTATATGGCCTGGAAGCAGTCTTACCAATCCAGTGTGAAATCTCGTCTCTCAAACTCACAATTGATCTCCTCCCCGGAACTTCAGAAGAAGAAGCTCGTTTCTTGGAATTAATCCAATTGGATGAAACCCGTCGTGATTCCGCTTTGGCTAACGAAGCCCATAAGAAATGAGTCAAGGCGTAGTTCGAAAAAAATGTCAAACCCCGTGTCTTCTCAGAAGGTGACTTGGTCTTGCTTTACGACCAAGAATCCGATAAATTGGGAGCAGGTAAATTTAAGTCTTTATGGATGGGCCCCTATATTGTTAAACGAGTGTTAGCAAAAGGAGCCTACGAGTTAATGGATTATGACGGAATTCCACTGGCGCAACCTCGTAATGGGTTGTACCTCAAGCATTACTATGCGTAATGGTAACCTGTGTGCTTTGTTATGTTTTTGTTTTCGCTAAAGTGTTTATTTTGGTCAAGTAATCCACTTTTTACATTTGTTGCAGATGTCAAACTTATTGGAGTCATGTGTTGGATATGCCGACGGAGCGAGTCGTAGTTCACGGAACCTATCCTCCGTAGCCTAGGCCATTTTTGATCCAAGCGGTGAGTTAGTAAGTTTCAGAGGTGTATGTATTGGTCGATCAACGAATAACATCGCTGAATATAGCGCGTTGATAGAACTTCTCTCTGATGCCATCACACATGGTATACGCCGACTAATTGTCAGGCTGGACTCACAACTCGTAATACTACAACTCAATGGTATATATTCCATCCGAAACCCAGCTATTTATCGCATGTTCCTAAGGGTTAAGATTTTGGAAAGACAATTTGATTTTATTCAATATCAACATATTTCCAGAAACTTAAACACATTAACTGACTCATTATCAAACTATGTGTTAGTTATAAAAAGAAACACACCATCAATGTTTGCATGTGGATCATGTAGCTTAACCAAAATAAAACTCCGAAAATCAAAAATATATATAATTGTTTATGGTTTACACATAATGTTCTGTAACCAAGACTAAATCGGTCAAATGACCTAAAAACTCAAAATGCTAGGGGGCACCCTAGTCTAGTGATGCTCGTGATAGCAAGTCACAGCCTGTGCGATCATGCGTAAGAGACGAGTCCATCGTCTGGGCACACCAGTAGTATGCCGCTGTAACCGCAAAGGTAGCTCGTCAGTCCTCACATCTGAAATACCAAGAGTGAGGCCCTCAACCTGCTCCTGTAATGCTATGAGAGTCTCGGCCACATCAAGGTCACGAAGAATAGCCCTTCCAACGGCCTCTCCTGCTGAGGCAGCAGCTGGTACTCTTAGGCGAACTACTGGATGAACAGGACCAACATCTGCATGTACACATGAGTTTGATTAAAGTCTTGATAGAATAAAGCACAAGGACATTATATAAAAAAAAAGATAAACAGGAATATGGTCAAAGATTTTGCCAATGGCGCCCCACTGCTCGCCATCCGGCAGTACTAAATCTGGATCGCCCCGGAAGTCCATGCCAGCGTATGGATACTCAGAATAAACCATCTCCTGACGATCAAACCACCTGAAGAAGGTATCAGAAAATGAAATCTGAGATTGGCCAGCATGCCTAGACATATGGTCAACCCATCTCTGCATACGTGGTTCAGTAGGAGAAGGTAAATCGAGTGCAATGTACTGCGGATGCATCAGTGGTATCTTCTCCAAGGCAAAGGCGGTCAAAATAGAACCATACCCAAAGTTCTTCAACCTCCCGCTCTTTATCTTGGTCAACTTTTCTTTCATCACAAGAAGTACTGCGTCACACCAGTTGAACACCTTCGGTTGGAGGCATTCCAAGGCATGCTGCATGTAAGATCAGTTGGCTACATGAAGAGCCGCACCACCGGCCATCCTACCAAAAGTAAACAGAATAGTCCTGAGGGACCTGTCAGTGACATCACGGATGATGACCTTGCCGTCTTTACTCGGCTGAGATCCTTCTCTGCAATACCGGCGGACATAATCTCTCACAGAGTCGCCTCCTCGGGCCGAACCTGACAAAGAGATGGGGGCACCCCGCCTCGACAAGACAGTCAAGAAATAGATGTCTACTACAGTCAAGGGGATATATTTGCCCCTGATCTGGAAAACCTGATTGGTAGGATCCCAAGCATCGAGCAAATACTGCAGTAAGTTGATCTGCTGTCTCATGCTAGAAATGCGGAAGAACTTCAGCAAGCCACAGTTCCGCAGCGCGTTCACTGTAACTGGATCATGTAGGGCAAGCATGTCCTCTTCTTCATGCTCACGTTCTCGCCATGTAACGGTCATCTTACTCCAAAGATCTATGAAAAACAAACAAGAGAGGAGTTAGATCCTGATTTTGGTAAGAAACAGGCAAAATTTCCATAAAAAATTGTGCATCAAATTCCCTTTTTGCGCCCAACGCACCTGCAGCAGTGTTCTAGGTGCGTTGAATGTCAGATAGCCTTTAGACAGGCCAACATTCAACGCAGTTTTCGATACACTGGGGGTGCGCTGATGGCAGAACGAGTTCTTTAAACCCCAGGGACTCAGAAAAGCTAGGAATCAAGCTCAAAATGCAAAATGGAAACCATGAAATGAAAGAGCTCAGGTTTAGCTCCTACCTGGTCCAGACGGCGCTGAGAATCGTCCACAAAATCTCCTGAAATTAGCTGATGAAAATCGAGGGGGAAAAGCACCTCCAAAGCTCCAACAAACCAAGTTCAAATGAAATGGTAAAATGAGAGGTAAAAACACTTTTTCATTACTTTTACGTAGTTCAAAGTAAAATATTAGTGTTCTAACTCGTTTTCAAGCATATATTGTTCATTTCTGACTAGTTTGATGAAGCAATTGAAAATACGGTACGATCTTTGAAAGGACAAAGCTATTTATGGTAAAATCAAAACAAGACTGGATTAATTGAGCAGTTTTAGCACATAGTTCAAGCTCGTTAAAAATTAAACATAAGACATGAGAAAATGTTTCCACCCGCGTTTAAGATCGTTAAAAAATGAACTATTCCCCGGTAAATAACCATCGTGAATGTAGTACTTCAGCCATTAAAGCCATGGTCGTGTTTGCTCCGTCACCTCCACTTTTTCATTGGCCGATCATTCACCTCCATTTGATTGTTTACCCATTTTGAGGAACAGCTGCGAAGAGTGATTTCACTATCCATCCTTGTGACACTGCCGTGATTGGAAAATTCCAAACCTTACCTGGAATCAGTTGCTACCCGTTTTATCACTCGTTCCTCAAAAGACGAGTTTCCTTTAAGCTCTTTTCAACTGACTCGTAAAATATGAAAAGATTGCCGAGCCATTGGCCTCTCCAGCTCGTTAAAGGGACAGGAAGTGCTATCCCTCCTCTAGATTTTAATCTTTTTGGGCCTGAGGGATTATTACACAAAAAGATCGAGCGCTTGTTTTGTTCGGCTCGTTAAAGCTATCGAAAATTCATCCCTTCTATATTGTTTTATACTTTTTCGGACTTAAGGGATTAGATGACGAAAAAGGAATTTTGGAGTTACCTTTACATTCCTTTTCAGACTCTCTAAAATTGAAAAGGATCGAGTTATCTTTGTCGTTAAACTCGTTAAAAATATTAATAGCAACAAACTTGTCTTTAGACGAGAATGAGTTTCACTATCGCTAGGCTCGTTAAAACATAGCGATGGATTTGCCCGAAGGGCAAATTATAGAACAAGCATATGTTATCCTCCTCAAGATTGACAAAAATAAAGAGGTACTGGTCAGCAATGACTGGGGAAAAATTGGGAAGAAAACTCAAAGAAACTTTGTTGGTAGCAAGTCGCTCTTGAACATGACACTTCCACTCCGTGTCCGAGTTGGGTTGGGTTGTTTCATTCACCAGTCACATCACCATGGTCACGCCATACCATCCACATTTGGGGTTAATGCTACCAATCCATCACATCAGTGTCGCCGATATGTTTAAGAGAATTCATCCAGAGAAGTCACCTGTGTCTCACCCACTACCATACATTATACTCCATTCTTTCATGACCGCCACCCTGAACCTTATATCACCAGATCGTTTTCACCTCCATCAAAATCATTTGCTCCGTTCCGTGTCATTGATGTGGGATTCATTAAGGCCCTCCTGTGACGGATCACTTCTTGTCGACATCAGCTCATTATCCAAGAAGTTGATCTAGGAACACCCCATTCAGTACTTTGAAGCTTGCATGCCTCAATGGCAAGTTTCTCACTTCCGGCGACAGGTTTACATCAATGGCCTTCGACCGAAAGAGTTTGCGTGGTGTTCGACGCCAAGTCCTTTATTCACACCACGTGAATTGTACTGCAGTACCTTGAGGGTCATTATCATTATCGGTGATCCCTCTCGCGCTTGTTAACAATTTACATCATTGACTGGTAATCAAGCGATGTCTTTCCATGTTCGACTTCAGAACATTTCTCACATGGATCGACTTGTACTTCGAGTGAAGATCGGATGAGATTGAAGACCCCAGATCTAGTTTCATCCATCCGGGCTGCGATATATATTCAGGGAAATAAAGACATTAAATGTACAGCATTGCAGCACAGATAACCATCCTACCAAAAGGATGATGGCTCTATCAGAATCATCAGTCTACACTCAGACGGTTGTCTGTCCTATGTACATGAAAATGAATTTATAAAGCTGAGCATGGAAATGCCCGCCTCAGCTAGATCATGAAAATATTATGAAGATAATGTATTGTATTGTATCTTATTATAGGTCTCCTCCCAGCATTGAAAGAACTTCGGATCCTCATAATAAAGCATTTCACCGACACCAAAAGGTTAACGGCCTCATACTTTAGGGGGCAACTGTTATAGATATTTTTGTGCCCTACATCTCCAAGCATGAAATGTCCATAAACCAAGGGCTCCTAAGTCCCTAAAAGTGTTGTTCTAACCCCTAAAGGAACAAGGTCAACAGATTACAGCTTCTCCCA
Organism: Pinus tabuliformis; assembly: GCA_031772625.1. NCBI lineage: Eukaryota > Viridiplantae > Streptophyta > Pinopsida > Pinales > Pinaceae > Pinus > Pinus tabuliformis. The sequence goes on along the minus strand of CM062813.1, from coordinate 867,118,083 downwards.
GAAGTTCTCCACCAGAAACTGCTCAGAATTGGTCAAAACAGGATCATTGCAGCTGCTCCACTGGCTAGGTGCGTTGCATCTCACCCAAATGCACTATGAGGGTGCATTGCATTTCAAAACTCCCTTCTGTGGGGTGCGATGGGCGAGAAATGACAAATGGCAGTGTCATTCCGCGAGGTGGAGAGGCAATGGAAGCTTCCAGAATCTTCTCCTGTGACACTTGCCTCACTGAATTCGACCAAGGATGAGTAAGAGGCCCTCAGTCTCCAAGTGGAAGCAAGAACTGACAGAGAGAAGACACTAATCAAATCACAAGCTGACTCATCCCCCTTACAGATATCTATATATGGATCCCTCATCCCAGAGATCCAGAGGCTGGAATTTTGCATATTGTAAGGAATTGTTGTTGGTTTCTAGAGACAAACATCAGATTGTTGGGTGATCTATGCTTTGTTTGAGGTGAAGAGGGGCTTCTTTGCTGGGAGGTTGATGCTGGGTCGGAACCACTGGTTGTAACTCCTCCTGGATCTTTTCTTGTTTATCAATAAAAGCTATTTGAGTTCTCCTCCATGCTTTTGTATCATTGATGCTTGTTACATTTGTATGGTCAATTTAAATATGATCCTAAGTTGTTTATGAATATAGATCCATGTCTTTGTATAGTGCTATGCTTCTGTGATCTTGCAGGTACTTTGTGAAGCTGGGCGTGCTAGGAAGCAGGTAGCTGGAGATTATCAAAGAAGAGAGGGATCGGATCAAAGGATTAGCGCAAGACACAGGTTGGTTCTTCCTATTCCTCTCTACCTATAATTCATAAAGGAAATACAAAAGCAGCTTTTCTCTGTTTGTTTCTAAGGTAGCTGTCACACCTTAGTGGGATAGAGCAGTTCTAAATAGACACTTTTCCTTGTAACAGGGGGTGACTGTCGGATGAGGATGATGAGTCTAGCACTCCTTGACCTTCCTAAGAGTTGGCATAGCTACCAGGACTCAGTGAATGGAAGGGAGAAACTGCCAAATTGGGAACGACTATGGTCGGATTTGATGCAGGAGGAGATTAGACGGAGCACCAGAGACGGTTCTTCATCCATGCAGGATGAGGAGAACTGTGCCTTAGCGAGTAAGGCGAAGAAGGGGAAGGGGAAGGTTTCTCTTTTTGAATCCAGTTCTTCCAATGATGGGAAGAAGGTTGACAAGGCGAAGGTGAGATGCTTTCGTTGTCATGAGTTAGGCCATTATGCTACTAATTGCCCAAAGAAGAAGTCCAAGAAGGGATCCGGGGAAGGATCTTGTTGGTACCATCCCATGACCTCCTTTTTCCTCCTAAAACATATCATTTGCCTATTCCTTTTCATCATATATCTCTTAGAATCCTTGAAAATTGATTAGTTAATAGTTCTATAGTTATTAAAATGCATTGAAATTGATTTAGGAATTTTATGTTAAAGAATTAGAAGTTTTTGGTAAAATGGTTACAGGAAGTTCCAACATCCTGTAATTGGCTCATTGTTTGACATGTGGCACAACAGCTGGGCTAGAGCGAAAGGTATGGATGAAAAGTAGAATGTCCAAGCATGGACAAATACCTATCCTACAGCCGAATCGACCCTCCTACATGCGCGGTCAACACAGGTCAAAGCATGGCACACTGGCGATAAAGGTAGCAACAACAGAGCATTCTAATTTGATTTAGTTTTTGTTCTTTTTGAAATCAGTTTAGGATGGAAACATTTTAAAAATCTCGATGTAGTAAAAGCGGCAAAAACCATATCATGTATGTACATTCATTTTTGAAATGTGTTGTAAAAAGACATATGTAAATACAGTTCGGTGTAATGAACGATGGTTAATCGTTGTATCATTTTGAAACAGAGTTTTTGAACTTAATATTAAGAATCAAGTTACAGTCACGACCCTTATCTTGTGTGTTGATTTGATAACCGGTTGAATACAGTCCAGTATACCTCTGGAACGCGGACGGGCCCTGCGTTAAACTGGTATACTGTCCTTTTTGTTTTATTCGCACTTAGGGTATTACATGGTTTGCACAGTAGTTAAGATTGGTTTCCGATTTCAATAGTTAGGATTGGTTATTGAATTTCATCGAATACATATGGTTGTGTTTGTGATAATGCTTGAATAGCCCATCGCTGAGATCGTGAATCGTGTCCTATAAAGGATTCGATCCCTGTGTCGTCTTTTGAAGCAATGTCATGAACTTTGTTTTTATTTCAAAATCTGTTTATGATCTCTGTATATTTTTATCTTGCATAAATATTAGTGAATGCTGGGTGTTTGCTGAACAAGGGTTTTATGTATAATGTCTCTGTAAGGAGATTGAAATCTTGGGCTGCAGTGATACACAGTGTTTAATTTGGCGAATGAATTTAATGACCGCATTGTAATTAGGTATATTAGCAGAGTGACCTGAGTGTTTGGATGATAGGTAACATACCCCAATCTTCCGTAAAGAAGTTCTGTGACCTACATCATAACCACTTAGCTAATAATCCTTTATGTCTATATACTTTAGACGCATGCCTCTAAGCTTACGCATCCTGGTCGATAATAAATATGGTCTAGTCTAGTACCCTAGATAGAACACTACAGATCTGAAGGTGAGGCAGCCTCACTTGCTTCACAGTTTGAGTTGGATTTCACACTCTTCGCATGCATGGTTTCATCCATGATGGGAAGTGGTTGGTTTCTTGACAGTGGAGCTTCTTTCCACATGACCGGTGACAAAAGTTTGTTCAGTACTTTGGAGGAGAAATATCTCCAGATACTCATAGGGATGGGTAATGATGAGAAGTATAGTGTCTCAGGTGTAGGCATAGTTATTTTTCAGAGGGAGCATGGAGCTCGCCTTACCTTGACCGATGTCAAGTATGTACCAGGACTGAAGAGAAACTTGGTGTCGATCGCGATGTTGGAAGACAAAGGCTATGATGTGGTCTTCAGTAAGGGAAAGGTTTTCCTTAGACACATCATCACTAGACAGGTGAAGCAGATTGGTTCACGGGTCAAGAACCTGTATGCTCTTGAGGTTCAAGATGCATGCAAAGCCTTGAGCAGCGAGGCAATTGATGGAGACTTGGTGGTTGAGAGGGAGCGTATATTACCTCTCAACATGCAGAGCCAAAAGAAGTCTCAAATGATTGTGGAGGAGCCACGATTGGTGCAGCAGCTTCAGGAGGTTGTGGAGGAGCCACAACAGGGGAAGCTGAGAGGAGATCGAGTAGAGACATCTACTCATCCAGAGACCTCCAGTAGGGGGAAACTTCGAGCTAGGTGGGCTGAGGGATCGCATGCAGCCATACCTCCAGGTAGGAGGTGGGGTGATGTGGATTAATCGTCCCAAGGAGGAGGGGCAGGATCCTTGAGGTACCCAACCTCTTGGATGAGACCTTGCTATGGGAGCCCTGATGTGTAGTAGCAGGAACTGACTGATTGGGTAGAGACAGATGCGGATGGAGCGGCAGAGAAAGTGACAGTGCAGGGAATCCCAGGACAGTGCATAGCTAGCAGGCTGTAGCAATGCGAGAGGCACAAGTGTTTTGCACAGTGCTAGGTGGCACAGAGAGGTGTGCAATGGTGCAAGATGCATGGAGATGTTGCAGTAGCGCAGATGTCAGAGAGGGATCACTTGTCAGCAGCAGGTAGAGGTTTAGCATCAGAGGGTGTTTCTAGCCCAACAGGGAGGTCAGTTGGGAGGTGCAGTACGGATGCAATGCTGGGAGATAGAACCAGCAGCAGCACGGATGCAATGCTAGGAGATAGAAATAGCAGCAGCACGGATGCAATACTGGGAGATAGAACCAGCAGCAGCACGGATGCAGTCAGAGATCAAAGTGACAGAGGCTAGAGCAGTCAGATACTGAAGAGCACAGGGATGCAGAGTTTTCAGTCGACGGAGGCAATAGCAATCAGAGACTTTGATGACAGAGCAAGTGGACCGGCCAGATGTGTTGCATGGAGAACATTCCAGAGTTACAGGATCGGGTTTGAGAGGAAGCCTTTCTTGTTGAGAGGGAGTGTTGAAAAGTGTGCAACAAGAAATTCTTGTTGAGAATGCAACAAGGTGATGGAGCTAAGTGAAAAGAGGCGCCTTCACTAAGTGGGCCCGTAGGCAAATTATGGCGCAAGTTCTATTTTTGGATCCCAGCAGGGATGATCACAACAGGAGTGACCACAGCAGGGATGATCACAGCAGGAGTGACCACAGCAGGAGTGATCAAAGTATGGGTGATCACAGTATGGGTGATCACAGTATGGGTGATCACAGTATGAGTGATCACAGTATGAGTGATCAAAGTCTATTTTTAGACTGGCTGTCAAAAATAGAAAAGTCAAATATTATTGTCTCATAATAATATTTGGACTATAAACTTGATCTTATTCTCTTGGAGCACTTCAGGATGAGCTACGGATGTGGTACATGCAGGTCCCAGAAGGAAATACGTGGTTACCTATGGGATGACTAATATTTGCATGCAGGACTTCAGTTAGAACTCAAGTGAGTTGAGTTTAGTGGACTGGAGGTGCAGTTGATGGAGTTGTGTTCAATTTAACTTTGTTAAACTAGTTGTATTTAGTCTAACTGATCAATAGACTAGAGATGAGTTGGGTGAATTAGTTATTAATTAATTCACAAGTTATTAACTCATAATGCAACTATAGAATACATCATTTAACTCAGTTGCATGTCAGTGCATGTTCAGTTCAGCAGGGACAGGTGTTAGAGGATCAGATTGCTATCAGTTGTGACTATAGTTGTGCATGATGATTTGCACAATCAGAGGGATTGAGTATGCCAATAATACCAAGAATTGTAGCCTGTGCTCACGTCCAACACAGTGTGAGTGATTCTTTGCAGGTGAAATACGATTTTGGTAAACCATTCTCATCAGTTCTTGAGCAGGTATTGAGCTGTGGAGGCAGGCAAGCAGCGGGGGAGATTTGGAGATCAGATCTGAGTTGTATTGTGTGTAGCATGTGGAGATAGTACTGAGTACTTGTGAGGAGCATTGTACTATGTATTGTTACATGATTCAATCACTATAATATACAGATAGTTGGGGTTTTTAGCGAGATGCTTTCCCCGGGAAAATACTGTGTTGATATGTGTGACTGATGCTTCTATGTATGCCTGTGAATGTTTCTGCTTTTGTAAATTGATGATCAACGTAGAGGAGGTTATGCATTATGCATGTTCCACTTATAAGTGTATAATCAGGATAATATCTGTGAATATGTGTCATATTATTCAAAATTTCTACAAAACCAAGGTCCCAACCTTAGGTCATAAGGGGATAAGTTCTCAATGCTCAAAGCCAAAGGTGAATAAAATGGAAATCCAGGCATTCGATGATCCACTTAGTTTGAAAAAGGCATGAGTAAGAAAAAGGGCTAAAATGTTCTCGCTCCATATGTGTGTGTGTATGTGAGAGAGAGATTAATTGGTAAGAGACGTGGAGTGGTGATCAGAGAATATGATAGAGCACATACACCATCAAAGAGCATGAGTGAGGGGAGCACATGTGGAAGGAGTGCATAAGCATGTGGAGAGCATAAGTGTGAAGTGGGTGTGCAAATTGTGTGAGGGTAGAAGAGAACTCCAAAGATAAGATAACATAAGAGACAAGACAAAAAGTAAAAGAGAGTATGTTGGCAAATCTAAGACAACATGTACATAAACAAAGTGTGTGTAATTGAGAAGTGTGAGATATATGCCAGTAAGGAGCATTCAACGTAGAGTGTTGTAGCATGAAGCATGATAAAATATTGCCAATGATGCAAAAAGAGAAGATTAATGTTGAAAAATAAAAGAAAGGAAGGAGTTATAGGTTAAAATATTGAAGCGTAAGAATTTAAAAAGGGTTATTTTCGTTCTAGTCTGAAAATATGATTAAACAAAGATCTAGGAGGTAAAATAAATTGGATCAGTAGATCCAATGGGGATTGGTGTCTCCTGCAAGTTGGTGCTTGCAAATCTGAGGGGATTTGTGTCTCTTGCAAGTTGGCACTCGTAGACACGAGGGGATTGGTGTCTCTTGGAGGTTGGTTCCTAGAAATATTATAACAATATGTTAGTGCCTAATTCAATGAAATAATTAAAATACGTTTTGTGGTTTTCTCTCGAATGGGTTTCCACATATATCTCTTGTTCAATGCTCTTATGTGACTAGTGTATCATTTTGTGATTGAATATTTTAGATTGTGTAAAATTGTATTATATTGATTGACCCACACCGCCCCCCCAACCCCCCCCACCCCCCCCCCCCACCTCTCAGTGTAATTTTTAATCCAGCAATTGGTATTAGAGTGGGTTCCTTCAAGATTAGTCTAACTGCTAGAAGCTAGATCTTAAGGAAATGGCCAATTAGGATGGATCCTCTTCAAACATAGACCCTATCTTTTATGGGACCAATTATAATTTCTGGAAGATAAGTGCTTATTTAATGTATGTTTGTGTTGAAATTTGGACGTCTGTTGAATATGGATACACAACTCCAACAGATCTAAATGGAAGAAGGGATTTTACAAACAATGCAAAGGCAAATAATACAATTCTATGTGATCTTGTTGAATTTGAATTTGTTAAAGTAATGCATTGTAAATATGCTAAGGAGATCTTGGATAAGATCTAGAGCAGCTACAAAGGATATGCTAAGGTAAACAAAAAATAAAATCCAAACACACAGAATGAGGTTTGAAAGTCTAAAGATGAATGAAGATGAAAATATTATAGGATTATTTCTTAGAGTTGATGAAGTTGTAAGCACCATTGAAGGTCTTAACGAAAAAGTTGATGAAGAAATTGTTGTTCAGAAAGTATTGAGATCTATTCCCATGAGATTCAATGCCAATATTTTAGCCATTGAGGAAATGAAGGAACTAGACACCTTAAAGATGGAAACAATACATGGAATTCTCATAGCATATGAAATGAGGATTGGAAAAGAGAGGTTAGGACCAAAGGAGGTTGCCTTCAAAGTCTCAAAGAAAACAAAAGAAGGTCAAGATTGCTCCAACATGAGTCAGATCTAGAGGTAGCTCAATTTGTGAGGAAGCTAAAAAGGGGATCTGGAAAGTATAAAGGTAAGTTGCCTCTTAAATGTTTTGACTATAGTAGAATTGGCCATTTTGCTTCTCAATGTCCCTATCCTAAAGTACCAGATCATGGAAAGGAGAGAGAGAATAAGAATAGAAGTATATATCATAAATATAAGAAGGGGAAGTCTCAGATGAAGAAAAGCTTATATTCCAAATAAGACAGTTTCTCATTAGAAGAGAGTAATGAATATACACTTGATGAAGAGCTAAATGAATGCTTGCTTATGTCCATAGAAAGTAAATATAAATACAAAGATAACTCAGATCTTTAAGAAGAAATTGAAGGTGAAGTCGACCTTGGATGAACTAATGAAAGCTAGAAGAAAGAATAGAAGGTTGAAGGAACAACTATTGAATGTAGAAAACGAAAAACATTGTTTGATGAAGAATCAATTAATATCCAAAAGGTTCAATTAAAACAAGCAAAAAGAACTAAATAAACTCTAATAAGTAGCTAAGGGACAAGCAAAATAGTTGTGAAAGATTAGAAGATGAGAACACATTTTTGAGAAAGGAACTCTACAAGAAACATGAAAAGAAAGATATAAATTCAAATGAAGAAGCAATCATCCACTTGAAGACCCAATTTGGAGAGGAAAAGAGAAGAGAAGAAATCCTTCCAAATGAACTAATATAATGGAAGAGAAATTGTGAGAGGCTTGAAGCATTAGTTTCTCTAAGGATAGATCCAGAGAAATCTAGAGATCAAGTGGATACGAACTTAAGATTTATAAAGAGCTCTGAAACCCTCAATAATATCCTCAAAAAGAAAAGATCACCAACAATCAAGATAGGTCTAGGTTACAAAGAACACCATGAGATCTTGAAAGGAGAATCATTACAAAGTACCCAAAAAAGGAGAGCCCCTTAGCTATGAAAATGGGCTCAAAGGAAGGTAGAGTGAGGTAAACAAAGGCACTAAAAAATGGAAGAACCAACATAGAAATGATCCCATTTTCTCCACAGATAATACTCAAGGTAAATCAAAGAATCAACAAGAAAGATAGAAAGGATTTAGCATATCCACTTCTCCACAAAGGTTGTACACTTTTAGGTACCCAAATCTATTTTATGGCTATTGTTTCTCATGTCTTAATTTTGGTCATAAGGCTATAAATTGTAGAGGCTATAGATATACCAAAAATGAAAGTGTTAGATCTAGTCAATTTTTAATGTCTAGATCTAGGAATTCATAAATTGGAAAGAACAATGCATACTCTCCTCTCTTTAATGAAACTGAATTTATAATGGTAATACTTTTTGGCATAAGGCAAGTGAATGTAGAAGTAGATTCATAAATCCCCTTAAACAACCATTTCCTAAACAAGAAAACACTAAGAGGTGGAAAAAGAAACTAGAAAAATCTAAAGAATGTGGATTTTCATTATATGCTCGCAATCAAGAAGGGAAATGATATATTTACAATGGGTACTCAAAGTACTTGACAAGGGACAAGAGTAAATTCCATTAATTAAAGGAAGATAGAGGAGGAAGTGTCATGTTTGGCAATAATGCACAAGCTAAGATAAAATATAAGGGATCGTTAGCCTTAATGGAAAGACTAAGGCTCAAAATGTTTTATATGTCGATGGTCTGAAGCACAATCTGTTGAGTGTAAGTCAAATGTGTGACTGAGGATATGATCTCACATTTCAATCTAAGGGATGTGAAATAAGCAAAGCAATTAGAACTCCTAGAAATGTATATGTTTTTTATGGATCCAAAGAAAATGTTGCATGAGCAAAGTGGATGAAATTTGGTTATGGCATAGAAGAATGAGACATATAAATTTTGACAACTTGGTAAAAATCAACAAGACAAAAGCAGTGAAGGGCATGCCAAAGATATCAAAGCCAAATGATTCCATATGCAAACCATGTCATTTTGGGAAGTAGACAAGGGTCCATTTCAAGACAAAATAATATTCATCATCTAGACCACTAGAGCTAGTTCATATAGATGTATGTGGCCCTACAAGAACCCAGACCTTAAGAGGAGAAAGGTATTTCATACTCTGTATTGATGATTTATACAAAGGAAAAATGGATCATGTTATTTAAGGAAAATTCATAATCATTAGTTAAGTTCAAGGTATTCAAGGCTCAAGTTGAAAATGAAATGGACCAAAAGATCAAATGCTTGAGATCTAATAGAGGAGAGTTTACCTCAGAATAATTTGATGAATTATGTAAAGAACATGGAATCAAATGACAATACTCAATAGCCATAACTCCTCAATAGAATGGAGTAGTGAAAGAAAAAATAGATCAATGCAAGAGATGGAAAGAACTATGTTGGATGAAGTTGTTATGCAACCAACACACAAAAATATAGATCACAAAGGAGCTCTGAGACCAAATGTTATGCAACCAGCTCACAAAAATATAGATCAATGACTTAAAAAGAATCCTCTTTGAGGAGGAAGCCTCCTTTACATTACATAAATGAACAATTCTTTGATGATAAAAATGGCAAGACCTTGGTGAAGTAAATTGCTCTATGTAATTCATCCAACAATTCACCAATGACAGGAATGGGAAATTTATCTTTAATGTTTAGCTTGTTGAGCTTCCTATTGGAAATAGCAACAAGAAGTGATAAAAATAGAATCCAGAAATTCTAGTTTAATTTGTCCTTGAATTAAAATCCAAACTGTTTGAGGAACTAATAGTGAGTTAACAATTAGTTGATGCATTAGTGCACTCAACTAGTGCTACTCCAGTTAATTGAATATTACCTCATCAGAAACTCATTCATGTCAATTCTGAGAAAGACCTAGTTGATACTAGAGTGCAGGGACAGTGTACTATTTGTTTTAGATTTTTCTGAGTTGTACTGATAGTGCATGCATTCAAGAACTAATCCTTAAGGGATTGCACAGATTTTAGAGGCTTTATTTCCCTTTAAATACAAGCTATCCTCCATAGGAATTACACATAGGAATAGAGGCTTGGAGAGCTTGTGAATAGGCTAAGCTTTGGCCTTGAGCTTGCTTATGAGTTGGAGATTGAATTTGTTGAGTTCTAGGATTGTTCTAGAGAGAACAAGCATTGTAATTTCATCTTGATTTTCTGGATTAATACAAAACAGATAATAGGGTTTTGAGCTATGGCTTTCCTTAGATATTTATTGTATAATGTGCTTTTGATTCTCTTCCTTTATTGTTTATGGGATTCCTTTGTAAAGAGTATAAGTAGATTCTTGTCTCTAACTTTATAAAATTGCATTAGCTTGTGAATATACAGGATTTTCTACATGGTATCGAAGCTATATTTGTATAAATTTTCTACATGGTCTCGGAGCTAGATTTGTTGAAATAATTCTACATGGTATCAGAGCTAGATTTGTAGAAATTATTCTACATGGTATCAGAGCAGGATTTTTTTTGGCCGCGAGTTTGCAGAGAATATCTAAAAAATTTTGTGATAAAATTTCAGAAACAAATATCATATCTGGATTCCTTGGGAAAATATACCCAAATTAAAAAAAAAATCAGTCGAATTGGAGTTTGGATGAGGGAGATATCGTTGATTTAAAATAAGCTATTTTTATATAAAATTCTGTGACAGCGGGATAGAGGAATATATGGTAAGAATTTCTCTTCTTGGACTCCAAAAGAGTTGGCATAGTTATCATGACTCTATCAATGGTCGGGAGAAGCTACCATATTGGGAACAACTGTGGTCGAATTTGGTGCAGGAGAAAATCAAGAGGAACACCAGAGATGGGACCTCTTCCAAGGAAGTTGAAGAGGATTTTTCCTTAGCAAGTATGGCAAAGAAGGCCAAGGGAAAGATGTCCCAAGGCGAGGAGGGTGGAAAGAATATGGACTTGACGAAAGTCAAGTGTTTTCACTTTCACAAGCATGGGCACTATGCCAAGAACTGCACACAGAAGAAAGCAAGAAAGAAGGAGCTGATAGTAGCGACAACAAGTGAGGCTCTAGCTTCAAAATTCGAACTTGATTTCACTCTTATTGCATGCATGGTTGACACTGCCATGGGAGGCATGTGGTATCTTGATAGCGGTGCCTTATTCCATATTACGGGGAATAGAGATCTCTTTAGTGATTTTGAGGAGAAAGACCTCAAGCAGAGCATAGAGTTTGGAGATGACAAGAGGTATAGAGCTACCTGGATCAGTACGGTTACCTTTCAGAGGGAGTCTGGCTCCCCTCTCAGGATCATAGATGTGATGTATGTTCCAGGACTAAAGAATAATCTTGTTTTAGTCACGGTATTGGAAGACCGTGGCTATGATGTGGTTTTTAGTAAGGGAAAGGTTTTCAATACACCACATCACCATGGGACAGGTGAAATAGATCAGTGCATGGGACAAGAACCTATATGCTCTTGAGGTTCAAGATGCATGCAAAGCCTTGAGGAGTAAGGAAAAGGTTAGAGACTTGGTGGTTGAGAGGGAGATTAAATTACCTCTCAATATGGAGCACTTGGAGAAGCCTCAAAAGCAACTTCAGGAAGTTGTGGAGTAACCACAACTAGAGAAGCTGAGAGGAGATTGGCTGGAAAGATCCACTCAAGCAAAGAAGGAGTCTCAGAAGCTGTCTTAGACAATTGTGGATCAACCACAATTGGAGAAGCCGATATAAGACCGAGTGGAGGGAGGCATCCAGTCATGTAGAGACCTCCAGTAGGTGGAAATTTCAAGCCAAGTAGGCAGAGGGATCACATGCAACCATACCTCCTGGTGTGAGGGGGGCAATTTGAGGTGATAGTCCCAAGAGGGTTGAAATTGGGCAGGGTCCATTGGGTGGTTTTATCTCATGGATCGTACCTTGCTATGGGTGCCCAAAGTACATAGTGGCGGGAGGAATCAGTCGGAATGATGCAGTCAGAGTTCAAAGTGACAGAAGCTAGAGCAGTCAGATACTGAAGAAGCGTAGAGAGGGTTGACGACAATGAAGAAAGGCAGAGTCAACAGAAGCACAAAGTTTTTAGTTGACAGAGGCAATAGTAGTCAGATACTTTGATGACAGAGGCATCATTCTGATTCAGGTTGGATTTTTTTTTTTTTGGAGTTGCTGGAGCAACAATAGTAGATATAAGTGTTGCATGCAGAAAATTCCAAAGGTTGAGGATCAAGATCGAGTCAAATTCCTTTCTTGTTGAGAAGGAGTGTTGAAAATAGCAACAAGAAATGATAAAAATAGAATCCAAAAATTCCAGTTTAATTTGTCCTTGAATTAAAATGTGAATTAAAATCGAATTTTATTCTCATAGCAAGTTAACTAGAGTGAGTTGACTTATTTAACTTAGGAATTTCGAGTTGGAAGTCCTTTTGAAGTCATGTATATGTTCTCTCTATATTATGGCGGTCCAGGATGAGTTAAGTATGAGTGGTAATTAGTTAACTCAGTTTATTGAGTTAAGTCCAGTTAAATTAGTTCCAAACTGTTTGAGGAACTAATAGTGAGTTAACAGTCAGTTGATGCATTAGTGCACTCAACTATTGCTACTCTAGTTAACTGAATATTCCCTCATCAGAAACTCATGCATGTCAATTCTGAGAAAAACCCAGTTGAGACTAGAGTGTAGGGACATTGTACTATTTGTTTTATATTTTTCTAAGTTGCATTAATAGTGCATGCATTCAGGAACTGATCCTTAAGGGATTGTGTAGTTTTTAGAGGCTTTATTTCCCTTTAAATACAAGCTATCCTCCATAGGAATTACACATTGGAATAGAGACTTGGAGAGCTTGTGAAGAGGGTAAGCTTTGGCCTTCAGCTTTCTTATGAGTTGGATATTGAATTTGATGAGTGTTGGGATTGTTATAGAGAGAACAAGCATTGTAATTTCATCTTTATTTTCCAGATTAATACAAAACAGATAGTGGGGTTTTGAGTTGTGGCTTTCCTTGAACATTTATTGTATTATGTTCCTTTGATTCTCTTCCTCTATTGATTATTGTTTGCTCGATGTTTATGGGCTTCGGCTGTAAAGAGTAGAAGTAAATTCTTGTCTCTTGCTTTAGAAAATTGCATTAGCTTGTGAATCCACATGATTTTCTACACTTCCTATAATCTGGACACATATGCCATGATCCATGCTTCTTGTGCACCGATACTACTGGACCAAAGAAAGAACTTTGACTACGTTGAATTATACCAGCCTCTAGCATTTCTACAACCATACATTCTATTTCACTCTTTTGGGCATAAGGATATTTGTAAGGCCTGATGTTTGGAGGAACACTTCCTGGAATCAAATGAATAGGATAATCATGATCACGAATAGGTGGGAGGCCTTTGGGAGTCTCAAACACCTTGGAATGATTGTTTGAGACTTTTTGGAGTTCTAGAGAAATAGATGATTTTTATTTTGAACCTCTAGTGAGCATAATTGTGTAATTACACTCCATTTTTCTTTCTTCAGAATCCTTTTCATGACATTAGAGCTGATTATCTTTCCCGGTTTCCCTGTGATACCCCTTAATTCAACTTCCTTTGGATTCCTAGTACAACATCGGCACCGCCCATTGGAATTGAAAGAATTGGGCTATTCAATACATATTCCCCAATGGTTAGCTTGATATTATGGCACTTTCCCAAGAAATTTATAGTTCCTCCATTTGCAACCATCACTAGACACTTTGGTGTTGGATATAGGAAGCAATTCAATTCCTTGACTATCTTACAATGAATAAAATTATGGGTACTACCCGAATCAGTCAACATTATTACCTTTTTCTTCTTGATATATCCTTCTATCTTGAGAGTTTTAGGAGTGGTAATTCCTGCCAATGAATTACAAGATATGGTCGGATTCATGTCTTCTTTCTCAGGGGTTGGTTCCTGGTGTATATCCTCTTCTTTATACGTTTCTTGTTCCTTTTTTGCCTCTTCTTCATAAACTATGCAGAATAATTTCTTCTCAGCGCACTTGTGATCTTATTTTATTTTCTATCACAACTGTAACAAAGACCTTTTTCTCCTTTTTCCTCAATTGTTGTGGTGTCAACCTTGTAGGTTGTGGAAGACTAGGAACAACACTTCCATCTTTATAGTTGTGAGTGGTTGCACATCCTGTAGATCAAAATATTGCTCCATCTATAGTATCCATGATACTAGATCCTTGCCATCAAACTTCATCATATCTATCTTTGGAATGTGGTGGTTCTTAAGCCCCACATTGGAGTCTCTAAAATCTAATTCATATTCCTTTTGTCCTCATCATGATTTTCATGAATTACCTTGTCACCACTGGGAAGCCTTTCTTGCAACAAATTTGTCAACCATTCCAACTTGACATTCATCAGATCTATGTATCCTATAAAAACCTCCATGTTTCCTTTGATACCATCCATGTCCCATAGCTCAAGGTCACAATATAATCAGATCCTACATAACAATAATAATGTAAGGACACAACAATAACAATATGGGGGCTACATGGGCACAATAACAATAAGTAGTTACAATAGTATTATAGGGACCTAACATAAGAAAAGGTCCTAAACAACTTTTGTAGAGAAGCAACTCAAACAACTATCTACATATTAAAAAAAATCTTAACTTAGAGTAAATATTGAATATACCTTTTATGATTTGTGGAGAGGTAGACCAATTTCAGAAAAGCTTTTAAGAGTCTTTGGAAGCAAGTGTTACCATTAGGAATGAAGGTAATATGAGAAAGTTTGACTCTAGAGTTGATGAAGGAATCTTTCTTGGTTACTCATCCAAAAGCAAAGGCTACAAGTCCTACAACAAAATAATAACAAATATAGTGGAATGTATTGATGTAAGGGTAGATGAAGCATTGCCACAAACAACAAAACCACAAAGCATAAAAATCAAATGAGACAACAAGCACAAGCCTAGGAAAAGGAAGACTAAAAAGAGAAAGAGAAAGAATAAGATGTGACATCCATTTGTTAACATTTCTATCTAGTAATTAATTGTAATTATTTTAAATGGCTGAGAGAGGGACACATATTCCATTACTTGAGGAAATGGTTGTTCTTTAAATACCAGTTTTGGTTTGTTGAAAGGAATTAAATGTGTTGATTATGCATTGAATTTAACTAAAAGAGGAAGGATTGGTCCAAGTGTCCTTCAGCTCAAGCAAAAAGCAAAGAAAAGGAAAAAAAATTAAGAGCATCATGGGTTACATTGTCAGGTCATGGATTGTTATGCAAATTATGGAAAAAGCGAAGGCAATTAATCTATTAAAAGATGGAAGGGGACATGATTATTCATGGATGGATGTATACATGCCCCTTGTTGAGTCTCACATGTGCATAAAGGAGGAGGTATCAACAATTAACACAAAATTTAGAACTATAGTGTGAGAACACAGAGCTGAAAGAGAGATCATATGGTCTTTAGCATTAAATCTAATCTTAAACAAATAACACTAGCTAAGGAACCTTTTGAGTAAGGCTTGTTGTGTAAATTGTTCAGAGAGTGTGGCTTGCTTATAAGGTTGAAGAACCCACTAGAAGATTGTGGTTTTTTGAACTAATTGGACTAGGAAGAATCACTTAGGTGATTGTGAGGGTTAATGAAGCACCAAGAGTTGCCTTGAACTCTAGTGCTTGACTAACTTATGAACCACCTGGATAGGTGCTTGTGAGGGTTGATGAACCACTGAGAGTTTCTTTGGGATGAAGCTTTAGTGCTTGAATCACTGACGAACACATGGAGTAGTGATTTCTTTACCCATTAATAGCTTAACCACTAATGAACCTTCCTAATAATGGACTCTCTTCTCCTAAACGTGAGTTGGAGTTCTCTGGATCGTGAAATCTTGGCAATGATTGAATATATATATGTCGGTGTGATTTATAATGAGTTTAGTTGGAGGATTAAGGCAACAATGCCCTTATGACATCATCTTTCAATTATGTTGGTTGGTTGTAAGCATTCAGAAGCAACCCACCTCAAGCTTTGGAATCTAGCACGGGAGTGACTGTTGCCAATATGGCTTGGCAACAATTCTCTATGGTTAGGTGAAGATTCGTTGTCTCGATCTCAATTTCCAACTCTAACATTAAACCATTGATTTATTCATTTTATAAATGATTCATGGTTCACTAAGATTAGAATGGTGAAATCCTTAGACATGTGTGCATTGTTGTTGTGATGTTGTACCAAGGTTCTCTATGAAAGAAATTCTCATATATATACCCACCTGCTTGGGTGCAGTATGTATTGGGTAACATTGTTGGTTGTGGCATGAAAAGTGGATGCTCACTGGGTGGCTTTAGGTCCGTATCAATGAATATTGGATGACCCATAGTGTGGTTCATGCCTAGAATTCCCATCCCTAAGAAAGAAATGCTTGTAGAATTGTAATATTGTTAACCATGTGCTTGTATTTACGGTTTATGTTAGTAATCAAACTAGAAAGGAGGATTTTTTATTTATTCATGGAATGTTGGTCCTCTTGTGGCCTTGTTGGAACCATATGTTTCCTGGTTGCTTCAAGCAGCTTGTGCTTATTCGTTCCTCAAAATAGGCTTGTAGACCTCTGAGTCAAGCTTGATTTTTTCTTTGTAATACATTGAAGACCTAAGGGGCCATAGTCATATGAGTGCCTAAATGAATAATTCCCTATCCTAAATGGACAAGTCCCTAGCCTGAATGGACAAGTCCCTAGCTTGTATGGGTAAGTCCCTCAATTGTGTCTTGTATTTTTGTCATCAAGAACTCAGAGAGGGTATTATGGTAGTAAGATTAGGAGGGATAGGAACAAAACTTGATCCATAAGGCCCTAAAGGAAATGGGAAATCTCTGGCACAAGTCCAAACATTTGTAGAACCATTGTAGTCGAGCCATGGATAATCTCTTCATAAATGGATTTGTGCGGGTTCTATACTACCCAAGTACCGAAAAAAACCACCATGTTCTCGACCAAGTATATGTAACTGTGTGCATAGGAAGGTTTTCCTTGACCTCTCGCAGCCCAAACACATTTCATTGTAGTAGAAGATAACGTGCAGGAGGAGCCTTCATATGGAGTTGTATCATTAAAAATCCCCTTACTCTAGTCTCCATGTCGAGACATATAGTTTTGGGTAATGACCTAGAGTGAATTCCCACATAATGAATGGCCAAGGTCAAGTTAGAAATATCAATGAATGAGAGGAAACCCAGGATGACATAAGCCTGGAGGTTACCCTCAGAAGCTCATAAATGGTCACATAAGGGAAAGACCGAGATGATGAGGACCAAGCTAGCATGGTAGGGGAGGCAATGTGGAGTAGGTCAGGATGATTTGGAGGTTGTGCATTGATCGACAAATGATCCAATTCCTATGCGAAAAAGGATTATAACAACATTAGTAAGTAGAAGGCAGGACCCGTTTAGATGGGAAATATTTATGGTGGATGACGAAAACACTTTTGATGAATATTTTGTCTCCTGGAAGGTAGCAAGACATTGTGTTCTTGGGGAAGCCAGGATGACTCAACATTGGGTTGTCGTGGCAAGAATAGAGTTGTTTGAGCTATCAAATATGAATGAGAGCTTATGGGCCAATAGGGAGCATTGACTGTGCAGAGGTATGGACTCGTTATGATGACGTAAGCCTGGAGGTCGGGCCCTGGTTGTTTAATGGAAGAGCGTAAAGAATGGAACAATCCAGGTTACGGTGGTGTACACCTGAGCCCAACATATTGTTCATTAGTGCAAGGATGAACCCACAAACAGGTCAGCTCGAAAGATTTTTCTTGGAGCCGTTTGTGAGGGTGCAAGGTGAGAAGGTCCAGGGTAACGAAAAAGTTCCCAGCAGTTAATAACCCATCTAATATTTAAAATATTAATATATACATATAATATCATGAGGTTGGAGTGCATAAACAAGATTTCATATATGTGTAAATAAACATTCGTAGGCATGTGTATTAAGGGTGAGAACCTAAACCATGAAAGGGTTGGCATCTAGTACACCATTTCCAAGTGGCGCTGACTAGGAAAACCATGTGGGTGCCATATGACAAGGTGATGATGTGGTGTCTTTTTATTCATCAAAATTTCAAATGGTCATATCTCTTGATCAAGAGGATGGATTGAAGGGAAATTTTATATCACCAAAATCATCTTAACAAGATGGACACAAAAACGATGTCTATCTGACACTTTAAGCTTGTTGATAAGGTTACAATTTATTGACCCCATTTCCATAATGACACCTTGGATCTTGGGTCATTCTAGTAATCACCTCCTTCTAACCAATGTTGTGGTGGGGATTAGGAGGGGGTGTGTTATAGAGTGGCGTCAGAGCATCCAGATTTTAACACTCAATATCGAGTTTTGGTAAAAGGGTCTTATGTTTATTTTTAGAAATTAATAAGACAAACATTTAGGAGTTAAAATTCGGTCTGTGATTACATGCATGATTGGTGTGTTTATTTCATAATTTTGTTGCTCTCTAGGTTGCGACCCGTTTTTCTTATAAACTGCATTAAACTTCTTGTAAGGAGCAACATTTTCTTTCTCACCTATATCCTGAGGTCTTCCCCGCTTCCTTAACTTTATCATTCCCCTTCGAATCACGCTTAGGCTCAACTTTATGCTTTTACTACTCATAACAATGCCTCAGTTCCTAATGGCTTCCTCTAGTGATCGAGGCTCATCAAACTCAATCCGGTCTCTATATGCTATTGGAAACATGTTGATGAACCTTTGAATCTTTGATTTCTCATCCTTGAGGTAAGGCACATACCTCAACAGCTCCAGGAATGTGTTAGTGTACTCATCATCTATCATATAACCCATCTGCAACTCATAAAACTCCTTAGCTCTGTCATCATAATACCTTTCAGATAGGTACTTCTTCTTGAAGAGTCTCTCAAACTCATCCCATATCAACTCTTCGTCTTGAATGCCTCTGATCTTCTTCACATATTCCCACCAGATATACTCTTTCCATTTAAGACTGAAGGTAAGTAACTTGGCATTCATGTTCTCTGAATAGTTATGCAAGCTAAAGAATTTCTTCATCCCAAGAAAATATGCCTCTACATCTTCTAACTTCTTCATTTCTCCATCAAATGTAGGAGGCTTGACTTTCTTGAACTCCTCAGTAAAGTACTCATTCCTCCTATAAGGATGATGGTAGTGGTGATGATGATGATGTCTCCTAGATGAGGAACTATAATTATACCCATACATACCAGTCCTCTTGTTAGGTGTATCCAATGATCTACCACCTCTGACTACGTCCCCTCTATCCAATTTGTACTCTGACCGAGACCTGCTACCATATGCCCCATTAGTCTTCTCTTCCTTTTCTTGACTAATCCTCAATCTTCCCTATCTACGCAAGTCTAACAAACTCTGAAGGATAATTGCATTAACCTCTTCCTGCTTTTCTTGAGCACTTGGAAGTCTTTCTTGAGCCTCAACCAACCTGTCATTGTCTGCCTTGCAACTAACTCCTCAGTGTATATGCTATATCAAGGGAGTACTCATCTCCTTACTTCCCAACTGATATGTAGGGAGAGTCACGTGAACTATAGTCCACCATTTTGCTCATCATCTTTGATTCTTGTCTTCCTGCAAGCATGCCATGTCAACTAAACAAAATAGATACCATAATGAAAATCATACCTCAATGACCTTCAGGGGAGGCTTATCTCATTTGCAAAATCAATCCACATTAGCACAATCCATGTATAATCATAATCATATCAATATGCTAACATCATGCATGACAATACCAATGAAATACCATTACCTCATGCATGACAATGCATGCATAACCACATGCATCTATCCCATTCGGTCCAAGAGTTTGAACCACGCTCTTATACCACTTTGTAATTGGTATCAGATATCATCCAAAGAGAGCACAACTTGCTCTGAGACCACTTTCTAATGCCACCTCTCAAATTTGCCGGCTTTCATTAGCCTGTCGGGGTAAACATGAGCGGAGGGCTACTATATCATGACTAAACCTCCTAAGTATATTTAAGGAAGTGGAATCGACAAATTGAAACTTTACTGACTTCCCTCAAGTGCTACATAACCCCTAGGAGCTAAACAACCACTCCAGGTGCTTAGACCCTTAGATAAATTTATTTTTTAGTGATCTAAAGCCCAAGTCGCTTGCATAACAAGGAAATCTAGTGACTTTACCCCTCCAACTACATGGATGACCTTGCCTCCTAGCGACTGTAGACTAAATGACTCAGTTTTGTGCATGAAACCCCGAGATTTGAGCCACTTTTCAAGGCTAGGATCCATACGTCAACCCAGAACTTGATAGAAATTTCATAAATGATAAATCACACAAGGAAAAATCCTCTTAACACAAAACTTAGACAAAAACTTGTGAAAACTCGGAAACCTAGAATCATATTGCAACAACTGGAAATAATTCTCCTAATTTCTAAATTAATTTTTAACAATTTATTTACTATTTGCTACAACAAATATTCAATCAATTACACTGCAACCTACAAAAATAAGGCTGCGAAAGAAATAAACGCTGGAAGAAATACTAGCACACACACATAAAATGACAGTTATTTTTGGACCAATGTCCATGAAAAAACCCAACTTGGGAAAATCGGTGCAACAAGTGAGGGTTTTATTATTATGCAGCGGTAAAATAATCTGAGTACAACTAGTTGTTGAAATTGGCAATCCTACAGAGAAAAAATGGCAAGAAAAATCTAGTGAGGAATTTCCTCACTCCACAGGTAGCTCAAATTGAACCCTCCAAACTGGCTCTACGCAGTCACTTCTGCACTTAGCTTAGAACAACTTATCCTCAATTCATCTGGTTTGTTGTTGTCTGGGAAAATGTCTCTCTTGGCCATTGGAACCTCTTCCCAACTTCTGGCACTAAAAATCTGCCTGTCCCTAGTAATTTCTAAATTGCTTCTAGAGGCTATTGTGCTACTCTGTGTTAGCCTCACTATGGCTCCTTTTTCTCTTTGCAAATCCACTCACCAGAACTGGGATCTTTCTCCAGTTTCCCTGTCCCTGCCCCTCTCTCACTACTTCGATTTCTCTAGCTCTCTCTCCAACAACTAATTGTTGCTACTCAGGAAATCAATCTACTCATGAAATCGAACTGCTGAAGTGATTTCTCTAAGCCCCAATGGTTTCTTCTTATAATCCTTGTTGAGACTTCAATGACTAAGATTAGATCTTAATCAATGGCTAGTATTAACTTGAAGTCGATCCATGTGAGTTTCTAGAACATTCACACCTTGACTTAATTAATTCTGATTAATTAGTCATATTCCCTAAGTTTAGACTTAGGAGATATTTAAAATCTAACTAATAATATAATTAAGTCATTTCTAGGCAGAATTTCTAGAAACAATTTCTGGGTTTTGGAGATCTCATGTATTATAGACCCTCCACAAAATTTCAAGGCTAGAACACATATGATGCTATAAAAAATAACACTCCCTCTTTCCAAGGAATGTGTTCTAGAGTTGTTGCCCCCCCGTAGCAACACCTTGTCTTTGCGTCATCTCCTGTCATGATGTTGATGTCTGGATTTTGCTGCCCACCAACTACTGTGCAACTCTAATATGTGTTGCATTTGTGTTGCTTTGACTCTGCAAAACTGATGCCAACGTTTCATCTGCACTGCAACTCCTTCTCCATCTGTTGTTGCTGCTACTGCAATATTTGCAACTGAAAAGCATCCCAAATTACTAAATTAACTGTGATCAGTATGTTGCATTTATCACTCGAGTCTCTGGCTGTTGCTCGTATCTACATTATCATTGAGGCATCTACGTCATTGCTAACTCTGCATTATGCATCCTACATTGCTGCCAACTCTTCAATGCGCTGCCTAGCATCTAACTACAACTAGACTCTGTATTCGTCACTCTGGCATCTGACTACATCTAGTGCCACTGATCCATCCTGCTACATAATACCATGGGCTCCCGTAGCAACGTATTGATTCAAGAGGTGGAAATCCTCAAGAATCCTTCCCATCTGTATCACTCTAGGGCTACCAAACCAAGTCACCTCACTTCACTCCTAGGGGTATGTCAGAAAACATGGCGAAGTCTTCCTCCAGCCTAGAGGACAACCTATTGATCTCTACTAATGCTGCATGCTTCTCCTCCTTGTCCTTCTTCCTAAAAAGACACTAGGTATTGTAGTGACCAAGCTCACCACATCTGAAGCACTTGACCTTTGACAAGTCCTTTTTCTTCTTTCGTTGCTCCCCTTTTCCCTGACTGGGACCCTTCGATGCGAGGGCCACATTCTCCTCCTCCTTCACCTACTTCAATCCATTGTTGCTACCACTTATGGAGCTCTTCACTAGATGTCATATCAACTCCTCCTGCTGCAAATCGACCCACATCTTGTCCCACCTTGGCAAGGTGTCTCTTCTTAAGATACTTTTGAAAAATACCTACCACTCCTTTGAGACATTGTTCAGTTCTAATCACACTATCTTTGTGGTTTGAGGTGTTACCCCAACAACTAAAAACTGGTCATGGATCTCCTGAATCCTGGTGAGGAAGGGATTTATGCATTCCCCTTTTTGCATCCTTGTGCATCCTAGCTTCTCCTCTAAGTACATCTTACATTACTCGAAAGTGCCTTGGTACAACATAGTGAGAGTCTCCCACATCTCTTTGGTAATCCCTTTGCCAGCTATATGAGAAACAATGTGATCTTGAACACCATCAAGGATCAACATCTTCACCCATGCCATCTCGTGTTTTTACTTCTTCAGCTAATCTGTATTTGTGGGGATAGATACCACTGCATTTATGAATGGTTTCAAGCCATATTCATCTAGAAGGAGGGACGTAATTTCCTTCCAGATGACATAGTTGGAAGCACCATCCAACTTTTCCTGATATTGAAGTTTAGCAGTGGTCATCTCAAACAATTTCAAAAATATCTTCTTCCCTTCTGGTTAGTTGCTTCTAGGCTATTCGCACTCCCTTCTGGAGTGAGAAACTTTGCTCACAATGACCATTGATATGCAATGGAAATCGAGCTTCTTGAGTGTTGTAGGGAAAAGTATCTATTCAGAATGCCCCTATCCCACTCTAAGGTGTGATAGTGCCTTAGCAACAAACAAGGAAACTTATTTGAGTATTTCTTCTTTATGAAATGTAAATGAGGAGAGCGAATGCAACTAACCTGTGTCTTCCGCTAGTTTGTTGATCCAATTGCTCCTCTCTTCAATAGTTCCCAGCTCCCAGCTCCCTTACCGGCCCAGCTTCACCGAATTCTTGCAAGATCACAAGAGAGAGAAACTACACAAAGATATAGATATATATTCATTTGTCATTTCTCACTCAGCGCACCCTGGTAGTGCATCCAAGTGCGTTGCAACGCACCTAGCCAGTGCATTTGGGTGCTTTGCAACGCAGGCAGCTAGTAGAGCATCTGAATTGATCCTGAATTGACTGTTTCTGAGTGGTTTTTGGTGGAGAACTTCTGGGAGAAGCTGTCATTGGTTGACCTTGTTCCTTTAGGAGCTGTAACAACATCTTTAGGGACTTTGGATCCCTTGAATTATGGACATTTCATGCTTATAGCTGTAAGGCACAAAAATGTCTATAACATTGAGACTAGAAGTTCCCTGAGGGAAATTTTCCCTCAGTGTGTGCTCTTCTTCCACCCAACTCTAGTTCTGCTCTAGCAGACTGCTGCAAAACTATTGCATCCATCTAGAGATCTACTCTGTGAAAAATATTGGTTGCTCCCTTTGCCTCTAGAATCCCTCGATCTGAAGAGATCGAACTTTTTTGTCCCTCTCTAAGAAAAATCGATTATCCTCAAGATATTTGACCTCTTGGTCAAGGTGACTGCGCTACCTTAGGGGTTTCGACTTGCTTTCCTCTTTGAACATTGAAACTCCCTCTTCCTTAGCTAGTGAGCTATCTAGATGATCATTTTCACTCTGATACCATGTGAGGTTCTGAAACCCGGAATCATATTACAACAACGGGAAATAATTATCCTAATTGTCAAATTAACTTTTAAAAATTTATTTACTGTTTGCTACAGAAAATACTGAATCAATCACACTGCAACCTACAAAAATAATATTGTGGAAGAAATAAACACTGAAATAAATACTAGCACACGCACATAAAATGACCTAGTTATTTTTGGACCAATGTCCCCGGAAAAATCCAACATGGGAAAACCGGTGGAGAAGTTGAGGGTTTTATTGTTATGCAGTAATGAAATAATCTGAGTACAACTGGATGCTAAAGCTAGAAATCCTACAGATAAAAACTCGAAAGAAAAATCTTGTGAGGAATTTCCTCACTTGACAGGCAAATCTAGGCTCTAACCGCAACTCAAATTGAGTTGTCCAAACTAGCTTTGCGTAGTCACTGCATCACCCTAGTGTAGTCACTTCTACACTCAACTTGCAACAACTTCTCCTCAAGCCGTCTGGTATTTTGTTGTATGGGAAAATGTCTCTCTTGGTCTCTAGAACCTCTTCTGAACTTCTGGCATTGAAACTCTGCTTCTCCCCAACAATTTCGAAATTTTCTCTAGAGGCTATTGTGCTTCTCTGCGTCAACCTCACTATTGCTCCTCTGCCTCTTTGCAAAACCACTCACTGGAATTGGAATCCTTCCTCTGGATTCACTATCCATGCCCCTCTCTCACTACTTCAATTTCTCTGGCTCTCTCTTCGGCAACTTACTACTGCTACTCAAGAAATCAAACTACTGAAGTGATTTCTCCAAGCCCCAACGGATTCTTCCTATAATCCTTTGTTGAGACTTCAACAACCAAGATTAGATCTTAATCGATGGCTAGGAAATATTCCCTAAGTTTAGACTTAGGAAATATTTAAAACTAACTAATAATATAATTAAGTCATTTCTGGGTGGAATTTCCAGAAATGATTTCTGGGTGGAATTTCCAGAAATGATTTCTGGGTTTTTGATATCTCATGTATTCTAGCCTCTCCACAAAATTTCAAGGTTAGAACAAATCTTATGCTACAAAAGCTAACACAACTTGACCCAACAAAGTCTAACCATGACAGTCATTCTGTCAAACACATAGTGAATATGAAATCTACAAGTCATGAATGCATATCTGAACATAGATATCTGAAACTTATCTGGTAATCTCAAGAAGTTTTATTTCCCTCTCACAGTAGTTGCAATAACATTTGTTAGGTCATGCAGTCAATAACCATTCATTTTTCAATCAAACATGAGAAGAGTCATAACTTGAATCTGTCATAAAACCATGCTTATAGTCAGTATATAACCATAATAATAACAATGATAGAACAATCATCAAAGCCACATAATAACAAGAATAATTACTCATGAAATACAAGAGGAACTTAGATCTTATTAACATATGCAAAAGCCAACCAATTCAAGGACTTCCAAGTACAACCTGACCATATATTAGGCTGAACAAAATCTTTCTTTAGCCAATCACCCCCGTGCCATATTCCAAGCATGAATGTGGAATCTCATGGAATAAATCAATCCATAAAAAAACAAGGGAATTCAAAGGTTAAACCACCTCCACCCTCATACTACTGTAATCTCACCTCAACCAATACTGATATCACAAAAACCAAACCAAGATTGGAGGCCTCAAAATTCCTTCACCATCCCTTGAATAATTTTCCTGTCTCCACCCACCTATCGAGGGCTTCCTGAATAAATCATCTCCACCCCCAACCCTTTAGATTTTCCTCTTACCACCTCACCCGGATCTAAAACCTTTTGGTAATCCATAACTCAACCAGAATGAATCCCACCACACCATGGTTATCCAAAAATGGCATGGCAAGGTTGAAACCATTGTCAAACCTAGAAAAACCCATGTTAATGACACAAAATAAATCGAATACACACATGCACGTACTATGCATGCCAAAACCAGCTAGGGAATCATACTTGCAACATGTTACATGCATCTATTCCCACTTAAGATACTTGATCCAACTCTTCCTTGCTTGACCCTTGCTTTCCTTTGTTTTCCTTGTCCTCCCTTTGCTTCCTTGCTTGCCTTCTCCTCTTGGCGCTCTTCTCCTCTCTAAAAACAATTCCAACACTGAAATGACAAAAGGTTGTGAATTGATCCTTAGAAGCCTTTTTATTATTAATGCCTATGATTTCTTCATTTTCCTCTATTTTCCTTCAATTTCCTCCTCACATGCAACTTTTTCCTTTCATCTTCCTTTTCTCCTAATTTCCTTTATTTTCATAAATAAAATGTTAATAATGAATTTTTCCTTTTTCAATTTCTCCTTAGCCATAATAAACAACAA
Organism: Pinus tabuliformis; assembly: GCA_031772625.1. Lineage (NCBI taxonomy): Eukaryota > Viridiplantae > Streptophyta > Pinopsida > Pinales > Pinaceae > Pinus > Pinus tabuliformis. The sequence goes on along the minus strand of CM062813.1, from coordinate 867,091,738 downwards.
GTGATGTCCACTAGGATGTTTTTCCCAACATTCATCTTAGAACAAGTGACCCATAATCTTGGTCTTATTTTGCCTTTATTCACTTTATTACATGAAATTTTAACCCAGTGTTGTTATAGACCCATCCCCTTTAGGGGAATACCGTTCTTAGTGTTTAGTGACACCTATAACCAGTAGTACCATTAAAAACTAAAACATACTGGCTATGGAGCTTTATAACCCAAATCGTTGCAATATTTACAATGAACAACTTTCTCGAAAGCAAAACCATTATGACAAACATGACAACAAGACAACCATACCACTTATTGGAGCTTTATAACACAACTCATTGCATTATTTACAATATCAACCATACATAAATATGTACATATACCAAAAATGCATTTACCTCCACCAGTAAATCATGAAGGATACATAGCCTGCATCTGATTACCATCTCCCATGTAGCTTCTTTGGGCCCAAATTGCTTCTGTTTCACTTTAACTTGCTCGATTGCTCTATTTTGGAGCATGAGTTGTTTCCATTGCAGTATGTATTGAGGCTCCAACTAGAATTATTCTTCTGGTTCCACCTGAAAAACAAACTAATCAATAACATGATCAACATCTTTTACATATGTTTTAAGCAATGAAACATGGAAAACATCATGAATTTCACTGTCGAACTCAGTGAAAGTCTGTAGGCCACTAGTCCAATCCTCTCAAGGATATCGAACAACTTGTAATACCGAGGTGCCAACTTCACTCATGACCCAATCCTCAATGATCTATTCTTGGGCTTGATGCACAAGTACACATGTTCCCCAACCTAAAACTCCTTAAATTCCCTGTGTTGATCTGAATAACTTTTCTGTCTATCCTGTGATGCCTTTAGATTCTTCTTGGTAACTTGCATTTCCCATTCCATCTCTACCAACATATATTATCCTATAAGTACCTTGTTCACTAGATCACTCCAGCTAATGGAAGTATCACAACTCTGCCCATAAAGTACCTCAAACATACTCATCTTCAAATATTCCTGATACCCATTATTATATGTAAAATCAACCAATGGAAGATAATCGTCCCACCTCCTTTGCTGGTGCATGACATACATCCTCATCATGTCCTCTAGTATCATGTTGAGTATCTCTGTCTATCCATTTGTCTATGGATGATAAGTTGTATTGAAGGCCAACTCTATACCCAAACCTACAAATAGCTTCTTTGAAAACCTGTAAGTGAACTTGGCATCTCTTTCTGACACAATGCTCTTCGGAACACCATTCAACCTCACTGTTTACCTGATGAAGACATGTGCTACCTCACTAGATGAATAAATAGTCTTCACTGGAATGAAGTGAGCTACCTTGCTCAACCTGTGAACCACAACCATGATAAAATCATGTTGCGTTGATGTCCTCGACAAACCTGTAATGAAATACATGGAAATGACCTACCATTTCCACTCCAAAATCAGAATAGGCTGTAACAAACTAGCTGGGTGCTTACACTCAACTTTCTCTTGCAAATAGGTCAAGCATATGGAAACAAGCTCCACCACTTCCTTCTAAAATTCATCCAATAGTAGAACTTCTTCACAGGTGTCAATGTTTTTTTATATCAGGGGTGACCTGAATATGGCTTGACATGAAACTCCCTCAAGATAAGATTCTTGAGCTCACTACAATTTGACACATAGATGTTGTCCCTAAATATCACCAAAGAATCTATTGTAATATGAAAATCCACATCCTGGTCACCTATACTTAGCTACTGTAACCTGTGTCTAAACTCCCTGTATCTGTCATCCTGTTGTCATGCCTATAAAATCTGATCCTATAAATATTTCCCATAAGAGGTCACACTTGCTACATGGTTTGCCTACACTCTCCTATTAAGAGCATCTGCAACATTGTTCTCTCTTCATTTACTGTATCTGATGTCATAGTCAAACTCACTGAGGGTAGCCAACCATCTAGCTTGCCTGACATTCAGATTAGGTTGTTCAATTAAATATCTCAGTCCACTATGGTCACTCATCAATACAAACCTCTTGCCAAGAAGATAATGCATCCACATATTCAAGGCATGAATGACTGCTGCCAAATCGAGATCATTATATGTCACATAATTTTTATCATGCTCATTCAATTTCCTTTACTCATAGCATACCACCTGTCCCTCCTACATCAGGACTCACCAAGTCCTCTTTTTCAAGCATTTGCGCACACCACGAACTCTTTATCTAGATCTGCTCAAAACTTGTTTCACATTCCTCTGTCCAATCAAATTTCTTTCATTTCCTCTGCAATGATGTAATAGGATATGCAATATGTGAGAAGTTCTTGATGAACCTCCTATAGTAACATGCTAACCCTATGAATGATCTGACCTCATCCACATTTCTAAGAGTTTCCCATTCCATAATAGCTCTTATATTTTCCAAATCCACTGATGTGCCTTCCTTGGAAACAAAATTTCCCAAGTAATGTACCTTTTTTTCTAAAAGAAGCTACATTTATTAAGCTTCGCATACAACTGATGCTCTCTTAGCAATCTCAATATCGCTGCTAAGTGTTCAGCATGCTCTTCCTCATTCTTAGAATATATCAATATATCATCAATGAATACAATCACAAACTTGTCCAGATATGGACGCAACACACTATTCATCAAACACATAAAAGTAATTGGAGCATTAGTCAAACCAAAAGAAACCACAATAAACTCATAAGGCCCATACCTGGTCCGTAAAGCAGTCTTGTAGATATCCTCTTCTTTGATGTGTACCTGATGATATCCTGATCTCAAATCACTAGTACAAAATGGCTAATTAGTTACAAAAAAAATGACTAAAATTTGCATATAAAGGACTATTTTTCAGTCGGTGACCAATAGTAGCTAATTTACAGTATCTTATAATGCGACCAACTTTTAGTCATTTTTACCTTAGTCGTTAATTGATTGTCTCAATTTTGTTGTCTATATATTTGGTGATTAATTTAGTCATTGATTTGGTCATTAATTACCACAATTAATGACCAAATATACAACAAAATATATTACTAAATTATCACCCGAGAAAACCAATTAATGACCAAGGAAATATGACTAAAATGTTGATCGTGTTATAAAATACTATAAATTAGCTACTAATAGTCATATATATGCAAATTTTAGTCATCATTTGAAACCAATTAATGACCAAAGAAATATGACTAAATTTTGGTCGTGCTATAAGATACCGTAAATTAGCTACTAATAGTCGTATATATGAAAAATTTAGTTGTCATTTGTAATCACAAATTTATCATTTGCAGTAGTCATTTTTTTTGGTAGTTTCATATTCATTATATAAATGATTACTTTAGTAGTTTATATTCATTTCATTTACTTTCATTAACAATCGTTATAAGCAACTAATTTAGTCGTATATGAATTTTATTTGTGTTCATCATTAATAAACAAAAACTACTAATTTAGTAGTTTTAGATGGATTTTATGTGTTCATTATTAATCAACATAAAGTAATTAGTATGATTCTGCACCTAAATTTAAAAAAAATACCATACAATGTACATGCTCATTTAATATGAAAATGTAAAGTTACATATGTTAATTACAATACTAAGTAATATAAGTGCAACTATAAATATTTCCAACCGCATAAATTATATTGTATAAAATATCAAAGATTACAATATGAGTTTCCAACTTAATATTGGTTGGAGTACAATTTACACATGAAATATTGTTTCATCACTTCAAAACATTATCATTGTGTTGTCAAAGCATTGCATGTGAATTCACCAACTCTGAAGACTTGACCATTAGTCTCTATGTGTGTGTCTTGTGCAGGATATTGGCTCTATGGGTGCCACTAGACTAGTTCTCTTCTTTGTCTCTTTAATTTGCATTTTGTCGCTCTAATGTTATTTTTATCCTTTTTCTTCAACCCTTGCTTCTTATTATCAATATTGAGTTCCTATATAAACTAAAGTAGACTATAAATGATTTATATGATATATACCTCAACATCAACAATATTGATAATGTCATTTTTCCCCATAAAAGCAAGAAACTCGAACAAGTTTTCTTTGGTTGGGCAATAGTGGCCACTATGTGGCCAAATGACCTGTATAAACCAATCAAATAAAATGTCACAAATAAACAGAACAGAGCTAGCAATTTCTACTAAGAATGTCTCATGCTCCACTTTTGTATCTTGTGTATTAAAAGTAAGTTTTTGATGAAATGCCAATGCATGGTTTTCTGACCTTGAACACTATAGTCGCATGTTGTGTGCTTAATGTGGATAGTGAAGCAACTTTAGGACTTTTTTGCTAATGACAATCTCCAACGGGATGAAAAATTGAAATATAAATCTAGTGAAATGGAGATTAGAGCTCGTGGCAGATAGCTAACTTGTGTGTTTGATGCATAAGATGAATACCAATCAGAGAGATTCTGACAACAATGTTATGAGATGGTGACTTGAGGATGTCATGGGACTCTCAAGACTTTAGCATGTTAGAAAAGTATAGGGGTATAGGGCAAAAAATCTGCAATTATTTCTTTAACTCTCTTCTAAAACCATGGCCCTTGACAATGGTTTAATATCATTATTTTTTTCATATAGCTATACCATCATTTTGTTTTGCACAGACAATTGTATGTCTAGAATGATGGCTTGCATTGTACATTTTTTTAGATGCAAGAGTGCCACTGCTTTTTAATTATTTGGAAAGACTGTCTCCAGGGAGCAGTCCATTAGCTAATGATTCCACTAATAACAGGTTTGATTCAAACATCAATCGTGAATTGAATCCACTATCAAAAGAAGACTAGATTTTTCACATGGGCTATTTATTTTTGTCTTCTTCCATTCAAACAGATACAATTTGGTATTTATTGTTAAAGATGGATCTAGAGTCTTTTTTGTTCCATATCATATTTAAATGGGAAGAAATATATAGTGTCTTTGTCTAAATTTCAATAAGGAACTACCCATAAGGCCAAATTTCGTAACAATCAATTGAGTCTGAGTCAATGCCAAAAGAACCCTTGTAATGATTAATGTAATAAGAGGCATTTGTGTAACATTAAGTCAATAATGGTGTAAACTTAATATAAATATCCTTTCACTTCAAAGCAATGATGTAAACTTGGTCAAGGGCTTTAGGGAGGGTGAAGGTTTGTTATTGTTCTCACTTTATGAAGCTCAAGTGTACTACAATTAATGATATTAATACAAGTTAATTGTTTCAAACTAGTTGATTGTGAGGATATGTTGTTTGTCATTAAATGGATTCGTTTTATTGGCTACATTATGTGATGAGAAAGGTGGTGTATATAAAGCATGGCTAAATATAAAAGAACCTTCAAATGTTGCAAACATGTTCAACAAACTAGTATTTAGAGGTTGGGGGTTCCTTAATGTTAAAATGAAGTTGTTCACTAAATCTCGTTTCATGTGGTTGCAACATGCATGTGGAGTTTAATGTTGGACATCGAGTAGTTACTAGTGTGCTTAAAGGACTGTCTTTTCCTAGTTTGTATGTTTGGGAAAGTAAACTATAGGATTGTAAAGTGCTAGAGCTTGGGGTGTTGTTTGAATCATTCATGCAAGTTGACTAGTGAGTTACAATAGTTGAGCCCCTCATTAATTAAAACTTGGTGGATTGGACCACCAAACCATCACATGGAATAGAGTGGAGGGTGAATGGAGCCAAGCTGTCTTTAAAAACACCTTGATCTATAAGTTTTCCTTCAGGGAAGGCACCATCATAGTATTCTCCAATCATAATATGGATGCAAATTTTTCTTTATAAAGGCATGCCACTTGAAGAATGAAAACAACTAGTGGGTGGAGTGGCAACATGCTTACCTCAGGGTTGCATGACAATGGCAGTAGCTGAAGAGTTCATCTCACAGACCCTTTTTACCAATTTTTAAATAATATAATCCTCAATAACAGGGGAGCTTGTAGGCATTTTCCAACCACTATATTATATCTATAAGAGACTCCCATTTGCAGTATAATTATACCAAAGAAATGATTGCCAAAAAAATACGTCAATGATTTCTCTTCACAGCTAAAAGACACATTGTATTGAATTCATTCATTTCTTGCTATTTTTTCATCTATTGTTTGTATTTCACATCAATTTCATTCCTAAACCACAATATACATGGATTATGGTACCAATTTTCAATGATTATGCAACCATATAAATTGGAGTTCAAATTCTCAACATAATTTTATTAATAAAGGACACACAGATGTAAACAATAATAATTATCCTTGACATTTAAATACAAAAATATTATGACATTCAATATAGTAGAACAAGGTAGACTAGTATAACAAACTTTTAGAATGATTATATACATCCTTTAATATATATTATATCCATATTACTCTTGGCCTCCATGAAGCAATATAGGGTTCATGCAAAGCTTGTAACTAATGCATTCTGGTCCACCTCTTTTTGCAAGAAATGTGACTTTTGCATATGCATAGGAGACATTGCTCAATTGAATCTAACATTCTATTAGAGGCATGACAACCTTTAAAGAGAACATTGAAATGGTTGTTTGTCTCTACGTCTATAAAGGATAAAAATGGTGAAACTATAGACCAAGAAGTTGCATTTAATATAAAACCACTACAAGTGATACTAGCATGTGTTTCTGAGCATTTATCTGAATATGTGGGATCAACATTTGAAAGTTCACTAATCATTAAGTAATTTCTCAACCTCAATATTGAGAATGTATGGAAAAGATCATAATATTTGGTTCCATGTTGAATTTTTATCTTGATGATTGCAAGAGGTAGGTGCTACCAATTCTGTGGCATTCAAGGAATTTATTTTTCATACAAGCTGAAACAATGTCAGTATCCTCGTGAAATGACAATTTGGAAGTTTCAAATATCCACCCTTGACATATTGGATGCCCTTTTCATGATCTTGGCTAGTAAAATCTGTGCGCTTATGATATACTTAGATTGGAGTAATGTCTTCAGCATGAAGGAAATCAGTTCTAAATTCTTGAAGACAAGGAACAAACTATCTACCAAAAGCAATAGCTTTGGTATGTAGATGTTACTTGGGAAAGATGCTATCCATGAAAAATTATTTCAAGAAGCTTCTAGCTCTGCAAAAATAGCGAATACATTCTCAACAACCATTAGGTTGGCAATTTTCCACTGGATGTTATATGATTAATGCAATAGCTAATGGCACAACATGGATTGACAAAGGTGTCGATAAAATTTTTCAAAAGAAAACATGTGCCTAAGAAAGTGGGAGTGAATCCCCCATTGGTTGATATGTTTGTCACTCACATTCCCTAATACAGACCTACCAAAACAACATCGCTATATCATCCCGTGGAGCAAATATTTCATGAGGGACAGAACATAACAACATTATGTTCTCCCACATGGTACCAAAGGACAATTTTCAGAGTTAATGGGCAATAATTATCTCAGTCCTATGCAAGATTGGATGGACAGATCTTGTAGTAGCTTATGTCAATACCTACATGTGTTTGAACATTGAAGGTATCATTGATTTGCAATTATCCAAGTTCCTGTTCAACCCAACAGTGATAAAGAACCCAACCTATGAACAATGGAATGTTGATGTTTCATTATAGCGCATGATGGCTAAGCATAAGGGAAGAAAACATTGTATTAATGAAGTTCTAAGGTCGTTGCTGTGGCTCATTGATTTCATGTAGCACCCTCATTTTGCACATTCCTTTATTACATAAACTCTTGAAAAATGGACTCTAAAATTAGAACGTACAGGAGCTCCCAAGTCTCCTTAACCTACGTATGAGGATTCATATCCCTCCAATTCTAATTTCATTTTATTTATGACTTTGTACTCTTTTGTTTACTGCCAGATCTTTGGTAACTTGGCTAATAGAAAAAGTTGTGTTGTAAAATTCAGTGACTATGTAGCTCAAAAGAGTCACCCTTCTTATGAATTGTGCAAATAGAACCCACTAACCATTAGAGCCACCACTTCCAAATTTTTTTCCAATAATTGAATGTATCTTGGACCATTTGCAAAGACTGCGATGGTAACAAAATCCTTAGAAAATTGTCCCATATGATGGTAACTTCAACTTCAAAATATGATATTTCTGGGGTTGGCACTTTGTTAAAAAATCATCCAAATGACAGCACAAATACTCTTCTTCTTCAACATTGTGCTTTCGTATATGACAATGGGCCTATATAGCAATATGTGTATAGCTATTCTGACCGATTGTGCAAATTTTACTTTGTTGTGATAATATCACTGTGACATAGAGATGCATTATTGCCTACTTAAAAGGAAAAAAATAAAACCTTATTAATTTCAATTGTTTAAACATTGAACTTACGAATTAAGCAATTTAAGGATCTTAAATTTTTAATGGAACAAATATCACATGATATACGATCACATTCCCTTGGTGGTGATCACTTTGACTCGAGAGACTCAACAAGATGTGGCTCTCAAGCTTACAATGAATTCATATTTGCTATTGGTGATAGAATAAATATGTTCCAGTATACAAAAAATAATTTTACAGCCAATGCCCCCTTATAGATTGTATTTTAAAATTAATGAACCAAATATAAATAAATAAATTGGAATAATGCCTCCCATAGAACTCCCTATTTGTAATTTTAAACTCATGTTTATTAGAGGAATGAAATAATCTTCAAGGCCTATAGATTTTCTGTATGAAGCCTCATTTAAAGGGACCCCATTGTTGGCCTCTGGAGTTCTTGTCCATAATCGATTTGTTAGCCTCTACTGTCTTTTGATATGCTAGGAGGGTCTACTTGTTTTCGTGTATTTGCTTCAATTCAAATTTAGTATTGGTGTGCTTATATGTAGGTAAGAGAAACATATGCCCATAGAATATGATTCTTATTGATGCAATAAGTTCTCAGAATACCAAATTTCTGAATAATTTCTAAAATTTTGTCCACCTATGATTTGAATAATTACATTTTTCAAAATTTTTTCCACCTATGTACGTTTTGTACGTTCTAATTTTAGAGTCCATTTTTCAATAGTTTATGCAGTAAAGGCACTTGCAAAATGAGGGTGCTACCTAAAATCAATGAGCCAGCGCAACGACCTTAGAACTTCATCAATACAATGGTTTCTTCCCTTATGCTTAGTCATCGTGCAAAATAATGAAACATCAAAATTCCATTGTTCATAGGTCAGGTTCTCTATCACTGTTGGGCTAAACAAGAATTTGGATACCTGGAAATCAACAATACCTTCAATGTTCAAACACATGTAGGTATTGACATAAGCTGCGATAGGATATGTCCATCCAATCTACATAGGGCTGAAATAATTATTGCTCGTTAAATCTGAAAATTGTCCTTTGCTACCACGTGGGAGAACATAATGTTGTTATGTTTTGTCCCTCATGAAATATTTGCTCCACTGGATGATATCGCAATGTTGTTTTGGTAGGTCTCTATTAGGGAATGTGAGTGACAAACACATATCAACCAATGGGGATTCGTTCATGCTTTCTTAGGCACATGATTTCTTTGTAAATAAACTCTAAAATTTTGTCCACCTATGTTTTGAATAATTCATGCCTTTTTTGCATAAACTCTTGAAAAAAGGTTATCACATGGTCTCAAAAATGAGGGCAATAATACCTTTAATTTAGACTTTAACAAATCCTTTGTCTTTTTCTTTTGGTCTTTATTTTTGCTTTTGTAGTCATATTGATATGATCTATTTTTAATACAGCAAATCAAGAGTGCCCATTGAACTTTAGTACGAAGGAGGAGTAATATTTTACCATTCCCAATATATCATTGCTTTGTTTACAATTCTTAATCTTCCCCCATTTTGTATTTTTATATGATATAGTACTGGCAAGAACATTAGTCCCCATTCCTTGTACCCTTATGTTGCTTTTGCACAACAATATCTAGGATTTATTCTGAGTCTATAGAGTTATTGTACATTTAAAGAGACCCTTCTTGGGCTTTTGAATCATGTAAAAATGTTAAGTATTGAGTCAAATATGAATTATGTAACCTCCACACCATGACGGCCTAAGGGAAGATAAAGTCAGCCTAAGGACCCTATTCGACCCCACAAGAAGCCTATAAAAGAAAGGTCATCGAATTCATTTGGAGCATCATTCTCTCATCAAGTTTGAATTCTCTTGTAGCTCGGAAGAAGTATGAAAATCTCTTGTTGTTGGGCAGAAGTGCAAAGTTGTCTTTTAGTTGGGAAAATATGAGATTTTGTTGTCGAAAAGCCCAAGTAAATGCGAGTTAGGGGAAGTCTAAGGAGAGAAGGAAAAACAAAATTTTGGTGTTTTTCTTTCTCTGTTTCCTATCCTAAATTGGGAGATCGAAATCATCTAAGTTTCACTATTGCAGGAAGCTACCAGTTATCGTAAGCTGCTGCCTAGTCTAAGTTGCTGGAAAGAGGCCGCAATTCTAGGAGGTTGACTTGGTGTGGAGGGAAGGTCTGGTCTTGGTCTAGGGTGAAGATACTCAAAGAATACTATTGAAAGGAAGAATTATCTTGAACGGTTTTTCCCCTCGAGGGAGGTTTTGCCCTGACATGCGCCCACATCTAGTGTCTATTGTTTTATGTGCTGCTGCTTTTGGTAATTGCTTGATGAACTAAAGAAAGAAGATATAAAAGATCGTAATAATAAGAAACATCACAAGTAGTTATCAAGATCAAGAAAATCTTTACTGCCTTTCTGATTTTCTAACAGTAGGGAGATCTAAGGTAAGGTCCCTATTGCTATATTCACTCTTTTCTCTGTGTACTATCTTTTTTCCCTTTCCTGAGTTAATGAAGAAAATAGATACGCGTTTATGACTATTTTCTAAGTACTTCTAATTCTTATTAGTTTTTTGTTAGTACTTTCCAGTTAGCTTATGAATTTTCAGATCTAGAATAAAGAAGTGGTTTAGTGAGTTCCTTTAAGTTTCAGCTTCCTAGGGTTCATAGTTACGGATCTATTTACCATATAGTGAAAATTTTAGAAATGCCACCCTTCAATTCATGATTTTCCCAGATAAGAAGTCATGTTTATATTGTACAAGGCCATTTTTGAATCTATCAACATTTCTAAAAGATAGTAAAATTTGTGTGGTATCACATTTCAATTTATCACAATGATTTCAGTTCACCATTAATTTTAACCTTAAGGATGAACTACAACTACAATAAAGCATAAGTTTTCCTTATAGAAATTTTTTCCAAGTTGACAAATGATACAATAGATACTTCATTTTTTACTAGCTTTCTCAAAATAAAGTGGCATCAACATGTTTACATTTAGATTCTGGAAGCCAAATCTTATATGTCTGTGATGAATAAGAGAGATTACAAAATCTCAAATGGGAAGCAATGACGAGAACAAATGAAAGTAAAATTACATTGCAACTTTTGTTTCTCTAGCCCCATAATCACAGATATAAGGCTTAGTCATTTTTTAAAGGAGTGGAGAATAAGGTCCTTCACTTAAAACAAATCAGATAAAAATACCTAGTTCTTACGTAATAATTTAAGTATCGAATAAGTATGCTTCACCTGAACTACAAAACTGGATGTTGGGACAAAGCAATGATTAAAACTTGAGCCATGACCAAGGATGTTTCCCCCCGTCAAGGTTTGAGAGAATCTCGTGCTATTCTTGTCAACATTGATAAAGTTCTTTTCTTGAACTAGTGGCAATGCCAATAAGGGTAAACAACAATAACTACTTTAGAAGCTTACAAATCCACATTGATAACTCTGCCTTTTGCCTTGCACTGAATCTCATCAGCCTTAATATAGTGCCTCCCAAGAAACAGAGAACTAAAACATTTATCAAATCAGAAAGGTAGTAAAGATTCACGATCTCGATCATCCATGTGTCTTTGTCAACTGGCATTACCATCAACCAAATTTTTACCTAATTTGAGAGTAGATAAGTGCTAAATGTTATCCTTAGATATTTTAACAAAATAAAGCATGGTACAAATAGAAGAAATAAAAGATCATCCTAAACAAAGAAACAAAAACAGGTTAGGCAGAATGTTAAAACCACTTTAACTATATAGAGAAACGTCACCACTACATCTAACAAAAGAAATCAAATGTAAACCAAAAATTTCATTTAAAGCATTTTTTGTGTGGAAGTGCTTTGAAAAACATGCCCTACAGAGCTGCACCATAAAGAGAAAATTTCCTTTGCCTTAAGTATTAGGATTAGGGCTTATGTATTCACCCCGCTCCCAATATTTTAACCCAGTCTCGTCCCTTTGATTTTCACACAATTCAGGTGGGGCATACCATTCTAAGAATGGAACCCTGATGGATGCCTCTATTGACCTCAACAATGAACCAATGCACCATTGGCATTTAAAGTAGTTGTCAAGGACATAAATTTCAAAAGATAAAGTTGTTAGTAAAAGATAGAGTTTAAGATGAAAAAATATGAAGATGCCTATATTAGATTTCAAGCTATAGTACTTGAACTGCCATATCATAAAGTATGTCTTAAATGTTAAAAAGAAAAACAAGTCACAAATCAATCTAGTTGGTACAGTAAATGCCACCATCCCTATTAGAATGAGGTTCATAAATTAGTAAGTACCTATTCTTGCAGCCTTCCAGAAGAAACCTTGAAACCTTGTTCTGTGCATGAGCTCACGTGCATGCATATAGTAGCTCATAATATTAGAGGAACAGGTGATGGCTTAAGGGATAAACCTTGACGGGTGCAACTATCAACATGGGTGGATAGTCACCATCCCATCAACACCATAGGGTGTAAAGGCTGTTTTTAAAACTGGAAGATGTCATTCACCCGTATATTCTGCAATTCCATATGATATATTTGATTAGTAATAGAGTCTTTGAGGGGAGGTTTACACACTTAAAGAAATAAGAACTTTATATATAAAATGATTTAATGCATATGGTTAAAATTGTATGTTGTCCATCAACTCCTATTACGTTAGAGGCCTTATCAAATCTCTAGTTACATGATAATAACATAAACAAACTTAGTGTGTAAGAACCCAAAGATAGATATACATGCAAGTTCTGATTGATTATCATCATATCAGTCAGAAACATAAATAGTTATTGATATCATTATCCAAGGATAAAGCAACTAAAAGGCAAGAATGGAAAAATCATTGGAGATATTTCCCTTGTTGGTTTGTTTAAAATGTGGCAGAGAAATATCTCTTTCTCTTATGCCTTCAACATGCAAACTATAGCCCCAATAGAGCCCTCCCATGCATCAAAACATTGAGGAGATTATTCTTCACTAGCTAGAGCTTGGTCCATCTCAAAGGTTGAAATTTCAACCATAGTTTACTACCGGCCAAACCTTCAATCACTGGGTACGCACAAAGTATTCTCCAACTGAAAATCAATGGAAAACAGGAAAGGAAAAAAAATGTCATGGAAACAAACAACAATGAAAGAGGAATAATGGAAAGAGGCCCATGATTCTAGAGTTTTCTTCTCATTATGTACATTATAAGCCTTTACTCTCAAGTAGGGTCAAAAGTGATGGCTATTTTGATATCTTTGAGATTAATTCTTCCCCATCCCCAATCATGTCAACATAAATTAGCTTTCCTTGATGGGTAAATTAGCAATTAAGAACGTGTGAGCTACTACATGTACAAAGAAGGAAATGTGAGGAGAACAACCATAAGACAACAACGTTGCAAAGTCTCTAAGGTGAAAAAATATCACAGTCAAAAGGGACATGCATGACCTGGGTGTTTTCTGCAATCAGATCAACCTCATCATGGGGAAAGGGTAGTGGATTGATAGAGACGCCAACAATTGAGAAAACTACACCTAGTCGAGAATTAGAGTTTGATATACGGTAAATAGAATAATGAATTATGAATAGATTCTTGTTTCATTTTATTTTTATTATGTAGAACTTTTGTCAAATAAAAATAACTACTCCGAAGGACATGGTTATTAGAGTGTATGTGACTATAATTTTACTTGAATTTTATTTTCATTGTGAATGAAATAGATATGATGTCTTTAGAATTTCCAATTCCTTCGATGCATCTTCTAAGTCTCTTTCTATTTGCTTGTCACTATAATAAAATAAAATCAAGGAAGACATCTCCACCATATAATGTATTATTGCACAATGACAATTATAACAAACGAGAGTATGATGTGCAAGTTTTGATGGAGGTTATGCTAGGAAAGACCCTTGATATTGTTGTTAATATCCTACAAAAATCCCATTACAATGGCCTCACATTTGTAATTATTTGTGCTCAAGTTGATGTTGAAGAACACTGTACACAACTTCAAGGAAATAGCTTAGTTCCCTTGAGTCTGCCAATGATGGTTGTTGAAGATTTCAATCATATTGACTTGTCAAGAGAATTTCATACTATGATTAGGGTAGAGTTGTAGGTATGGACATCAATTTTAGTCATATAAGTACAATATGTAAAATTAACTATAGGAATCTTAGAATGCAGTCCCTTGAAAATAGAATGTTAAAAGATCTATAATTTGAATGCACATCTGTCGCTCTATGTAAATGAAATGAACCAAAGAAAAGAGATCATGCTACTTGTGGTAGTTTAGGAAATTTTATTATGAGGGAAATGATAGAGAATATTTTATGTCTTTTTTCAGTTTGCATGGATAATTTTTTTGTAGTGCATATCCTTGTTTGTCATTCATGGAAACTTGTCTTTAGTTGTATTTTCTAAATTGCAAGATAATTCTTTGCCCTTGTAGATCATTTTGGTGACTTGGTCAAGTGTCTGTGAATCAATCTTACTTCTATGATTCTATCTACTCAATCATTCCACATTTTTATGTTACTTTGCACCTTTAATGGGGTTGAAGAGGCAAACAGAATCTGAAAATCTTTGCAGGTAAGAGAGACATATATATTTTGTATGTATTTTTCTTGTTTTGATGATTTGGTATGCAAGTTGTTTTTTTGTAGATTTTGTTATCTGTAGCATGAAGAGTACTTAGGTTAACTGAGAGGTAGTATCACATGATTTTGAGGGGTTAAATGTCTTAACACATTTCACAGATTTTTCAAAGTGGATATGCCACTATGGTAATAGTTGAAATTATCCTAGACATCACAAATATGACCACTGTGAGCCAAAGAGGGCCACAAGGCACAACACAAGGTATGGCACTAAAGCCGCTAAGGATGTTAATTCCAGACTGAGGAAAGATATAATCACATCCACCTGGGGTTATGCACCCTAAATCCAACTTCTAAATTGGCAAGGCTCTAGAAAAATACATTCATGTTTGGATGTAAGACCCCCTTATTAATATCTAAGTATATCAGAACCTATTACTTGCAATGCTCGAACCTCAAATAGAGAAAATATTCATGAACACTGTGTGAGTTAGACAATGAGGATAATGAATGACTTTTGCAATCATTTAATGTAACAATCGTGGTGAAAATTCCATGTAATAAAAGTAAATAAAAGAAACATAATAACCATGGATGATGGGACACTTATTCCAAGATGAATGCTGGGCAAAATCCTAGTGATGGGTATTACTTGTGATTGTTTATGGCTAAGGAAATTGGAAAAGGCAATGGCTAAGGCTTTGGAAAGGACAAATGACATTTTGGCACATTTATTTATGAGAATAATGGAAATTAGGAGAAAAGGGAGGTGAAAAGTCACAAGTTGAATGTGAGGAGAAAATTGAAGGAAAATGATGGAAAATGAAGAAAATAGAGGCCTCACTCATAAAAAGGCTTCTAAGGATCAGTTGGCAGCCTTTTGTCAATTCAGTTTTGGAGCTCTCTCATTATTCTCTCTCTATCTCTCATACTCTTGGAGACTTAGATTTTTCTTGGAGCACTCTTGGAGGGTGTGGCATACTTGGATTCTTGGAGCAAGAAGGCAAACGAAGAGCTGGAAAGCACAAGAAGGCATTGGGATCAGTAGCTACATCGGATTTACTTATAAGTACCGAGTTGCAAGTATGTTTCCTTCACTAGTTTTGGCATGAATGGCATATGCATGTGGTTTGTTGGTTGTGAGTTGTCATTGGCATGGAGGATGGTCGAGATTGACACTGGATTTCCTAGCCTTGCCATTTCCTGGATATCATGGAGTTTGTGGGTTTATTCCCTTGTTTTGTTTTTGGTTGGTTCTCATGTTTCCTTAGCTTGGGTTGAGTTACTAGTTCTTGGATCCTTGGTTGGACAAATTATCTAGAGCCCTGTAACTGCTTGGGTTGAGTTACTAGTCCCATAGCCTTGGTTGGAAAAACGCTCTGGAGCCCTTGGTTGGTTGAGTTACTAGTCTCGTAGCCTTGGTTGGAAAAACGCTCTTGAGCTCAGCGATAGTTGTGTGTTGAGTTACTAGTCCTGGAACCTTGGTTGGAACAAATGCTCTGGAGCCCTGGATGGCTGGGATAGAGATGAATCTGATGATGGTTTTCTGATGTTTGACTATGAGGTGGGATCACTATTTGATGGGTTGAGGTGGATGGCCTCTGAAAGCCCTAGATGGTTTTCGATGGATGTGTTCTATGAGATCCCACATTCATGCATGGAATATGGCATAGGGGGTGAATGGATGAAGAGAGCTTTGGATCAACAATTCTACGGTCGGGTGGAACATGGAAGTCCCATCCCGGGTTTGGATTTTGTACGTTTTAATTACGTACAGAAATTACCTGCATACGAATTCTAAAACACAGAATATAAACAATAGCGAGAGCATAACACATGAAACAAATATACACAAAGATTTTCCCCTAGATCCCAAAACAGGGGCTACCAGCTTGATTTTTCATTATGTTCCTTTCAATGTTACAATACATATATATACATGCTGAAGCATCCAATACCATGGGCTGAAAACCATCGTGCCCAAAACCATGCACAAAACCATAGGTAGGTCCGCCCACCTAATATAGGGTCCCAAAAAAATTTCCCGGGGCGCTACCCCGGACCCCGTAGAGGGGGGCTGACCACCCCCCTCAAACCCCCTGTGACCCCCCTACTATGCCATTGGTGCAACGGGGGCCTCCACCCCCCTCTAACCCCCTCGGTTAACTAAGGCAGCTAGTCGTGGAAAGAATATAACACAACCCAACAGATTTTGTACCATCAATGAAAGGGTATTTCTCCTTGTATTTCTATGAGTATTATCGATTATATGTGGTCTACATGGCTGTACTTTCATGAGTATTTATGTTGCTATTATGTTGGTTATGTATGTGTTTTATGACAACAGTTTTGTTTGGCTTTCACCATGTTTTTACTTGTAATTGAATGATCAATGTATCTATGACCTAATTGATGGAATGGTAGTTGTTGTGTTGAGGCATAAATGGTTCTTAGTGATTCTCAACTAAATATGAAACCCCTATGCTCAGAACTGTTAATTACACCTATAGATTACACATTTGCAATATGTTTGACGATATCCCTATCATGGCTAGTATGGGTCCAGTCAAGGTCTTGAACAAGTATTTGCTTTAGTACTATTATTTCCATGTCATTTTACTGATTTGAAGGGGTGGTTCAATTCTGGGCAGTGACGTAGGCTCTAGCCTTGAAAAAGTGGCTCAAATTCTAAAGTCGCTAGCATAGCACTGACAGTTTTGGTCTCTGGTCACTGGAAGGCAAGCCCGTGAGAGAAACTTTGGGTTTCAGGTCACTGTCATGCCTATAGCATGGGAGTGACTAAGGCTTAATTTGTCCAAAAGATCAATGGGACCTCAATGCAAGTTGTCTAAATTATTGGATTGGTTCCTAAGGGTCCTAAAGATGATGATTAATGTTTTTTTGGTGTGTTTCTATCAGTTCCACTTCCTTAACGTGACTTAGGAGGTCAAATCATATCATAGTGGCCTCTCGTCGCATGTTTACCCTGGCTGGCTAGTTGCTTGGGTAGATGTGGGAGGAGGGTGTTACAAGGTGGTATCAGAGCATGGTTCACCCCTTGGATTGGATGGGTTATGTGTTGGCCATGCATGCATGTTAGTTGCATGTGTGTCTCTCACACTTGTATTCCATGTGATTGTTGCATTTGCATGGTGTTGTTCATTGGTTGTAGTGATGTCGTCATGTGAAATTTGAGGTTGTTATTGTGGAATGCATCATTATGAGTGTATGACTGGTTACATGTCGATTTATATCTCTTACATGTATCGTTGTAGTATGCTTGGTTACATTCTTGTATGCTTGGTTGCATGTATCATTCTTACAGGTTTGATTTCAAGTATCATTCACTCATGCTTGATCATATGTGCTTATGCATATGTGTAGTTAGTTACATATTGCTTATGCATGTTCATGTTTGCATGTGGTGAAGTGTACAATGATGTAGTGGTTGTTTTCATGCATTAGGTCATGGTATGTGTTGTTGTTAAGGTCATGCATTGATGATTGGACCCTAGCTAGAATGACAGTTGCATGGTCATATGCTTATGTATTAAGTTTCTATATGCTGTCACGATTATGTTATACATGTATCACACTGATTTCTTGATCTTGCAGACAAGTTATCCTCCCCGAGCTATGCTAAGGTATGTTGGTTTATTGTGATTTGGTTTAGCTGACATGATATACCTTACAGGAAGAAATATCAAAAGGCTAGCAAGATGGTTGACTACAAAGAATCTCCCTATAAATCCGAAGAGCAGTATGGTGTTGGGAACTCTTCCGATTTGGCAGTTACACTGAGAAGCTTAAAGGAAGAAATAAGGTGTTGTAAGGCAGATAACGACATAATCA
This sequence comes from Pinus tabuliformis, assembly GCA_031772625.1. Classification (NCBI taxonomy): domain Eukaryota; kingdom Viridiplantae; phylum Streptophyta; class Pinopsida; order Pinales; family Pinaceae; genus Pinus; species Pinus tabuliformis. The sequence goes on along the minus strand of CM062813.1, from coordinate 867,072,953 downwards.
TGCAGGCACTGGAGAAACAAGCAGAGGTAAATGTAGTGATACTTCAAAGTTTGTAAGATTTGCAGCGACAAGGACCACTTCGAATCAACTATGAGCAGGAGCATAGAACTAATGGGGCATATGGTAGTTAGTCGCATGCTGGTCATAGATCTTATAGAGATGACACAATTAGAAACAACAGATCCTTGGACACCCTGGATAGGAGAGGGAATATACACATGTATTATTCTAGTTTTGATTCAGACAGGGATCATGATCGTCGTAGTTATCATCCTTATAGGAGGAGTGATAAAGGATATTTTCTGAATGAGTTTAAGAGAGCAAAGCCACCCACATTTGATGGAGAGATGAAGAAACCATAGGATGCAGAGGCATGGTTGCTTGGCATGCTGAAATTCTTCAAGTTGCATGACTGTTGGGTAGCGGAGGTCCCGCGTAACGGTTTTGGGGCAGAAAGCCCAAAAAGTAGGATTAAATTATTGTAAAAACTCTGAAGTATGCGGAGCGCGAAGTATAATAGGATTGAGTCAAAGGGTAGTCTACCCGAAAATAATGTAAATAAATATAAATAGAGTCGGCCTGCGTAGGGATCGCGGGCCAAGGAAGGGTATAACTAGAGCGCGACTCTATGAGGGAAAGGCAGCTCTATTTGGAAAAATATGAAAAGTAATGGGTTTTAGAAGAAGATAGTCTGAAAGCATTTGTAAGTCCGAGACAAGGGGTGGGGTAGTAGATAGAGGCTCTACAACTATGTGTGTAGAGGTCTGGAAAGTCCATAACTGTGTGCACAGACCCCTGCAGTTGAGTGCGCAGGACGGATTTGGGTGTATTGAGGATAAGTGGAAATAAAGATAAGTTTCTTCTGAAATTTTGTGTTCCTTCTGAGCTGTTGAAAATCTGACTTTCATAATATCTGTTTAATTTAATCTGCTTATTGTATGAATGAATGTAAATCTGGGTTCATTTTAATGCACGAATCAGTTGTGTTGGTTAAATGTTTGCTTAAAGATCATGTTAAGTTGTAACTACATCCTCCAATAGAATAGCGCACTAATAAGAAAGATATAATCAATCTGGATCTATGCGAATACCGAGCAACGTGGAGCTTTAAACCAGTGCGTGAAACATCCAAACCACAGCAAGACATCCCTAGGGTGTGGAAACCTGGTTCCAACACCCTCCCCTGCTACCTCGGGTGAGACTTCAGTCCGCGCTCCATGGGCTATTGCCGAAAGGGCTGGTAGCTGCGGGATTTGTTTGGCTAAATAAATCTTCTGAACCTGGGTCAGGCCCATATAAGCCAACAAATGGTTTCATTTCTGGGACCAGGATCCACATAAGGGGTGTCTGGTGTGAAACGTAGGGACTCTATAGAAAAGAACGTTGAAAAATCAAAAGGATCAGGGACAGTAGTAGAGCAAGGGTAGCTATGGCGAACAGGATCCAGTTACCAGTGTTCAAAGGAGTAGGAGGCGAAGACCTGGAACAATTTTGGTTTTGTGTTAACATTAGTATGGAACACGCAGCAAGTCGCGGATGATAATATCAAGAAATCCATGTTAGTTAGCGCATTGTAGGATCGAGTGCTAACATGGTACATGAAGTATTCAAGCATCAACCCAACAGCGGGGATAGCAGACATCCATACTAAATTAACAAAGGAGTTTAGCTGGCCAAAGTCAGAAGCGCAGTCAGTTGTAGGATTCAAAGAGATCACGATGATGCTTGGTGAGACCCCGTGGGACTTGGATCAGAGGTTTAAAAGCACCATTCACGAGGCCAACATGACCTTAACGGATGCATAGCACCGCGCTTGGTTTGTCGCATCATTAACGCCATATTTGAAGTCAGCTTTGTCACAACAAAAAATCTCAACCCAGGCGGAAGCGCTGGAGGCAGCAATGTGGCTGCACGAAACCCTGGTACAAGACCTAGGGTTGGGAGTTCAGCAAATCCAAGCACAGGTCCAAAATTTGTGTTTGGAAATACAGAAGTTAAAACAGGAACACACCGCATTCGGAAGTCCAGGAGGAAGTATAGTGTATAAAGTGCAGGAGCCAGGGACATGATAAATATCGCTATCCGGTCTCGATGAATTTTGTGGTCACAGGGGGACCGACACCATTGTGACCAGAGGCATAGGCAGGGCCAAGCGCGATCACCCCGCTCTAGTATGAAATCTGTTAGGTAGTAGGAAAGCACAACACCGATAACTGTCATCTATTGCCAAAATACAACCAGACCCCCCAGCAGCTCTTTTGCAACTTTTTTAGATCGGTGGGTCATGAAGAAAGAGATTGCTATAGCTATTGAATGTTGATGGACCAGGCACCTTCCTACAGAATGAAAACTGAGGTGCAAGGTCAGGATCTAGCCGTGGCAATGGCGCGTGGTGGGCTCTCGGGACAGGGTCAAGGACGAGGCGGAATGGGATTAGGAAGGGGTCGCGGGCAACTAATTTGTTACAACTGTGGAGGACCAGGACATTATGCATGGGATTGTACCAATCCAACCCGAATATCATGTCCTTATTGTGAGCAATTTGATCATGAGTTGCTAGACTGCCCCATGATGATAGTAAAGATTCACGACAAGAAGGCAGCGCCTCCTACAACAACGCAAAACGTGCAAATGATGAGATCCGAACCACGCGACGACAAACCCACGATAAACATGGTAGTGTGGACCAGTGCAGCCACAGGAGCAGTCAATAGGGAGAACAATATGGAAGCTAGGGAAAGCTTCACGGGCATCTCTACCTGAGGTAGTAGGGATCGACCTAAGCTAGCTAGGGATCCCTCGACGTTGACTACCTTCTTAGGGACATGCATGAAACTGCTTCGTGACAACAGGGCAGTTAAAGGGATACGAGAAGTGATAAATAGATGCGCAGGATGGGGTGAACCTTGCACAGTCCGGAAGTTAGGAAGACACACATTGCGGACGGGTCGGGAGATGTGGTTAATAGTGTAGATTGGCGACTACGAGATGGATCAGGTCATTTTGGACCTAGGTTCGGATGCTTACGTATTGCCTAAACAGACTTGGGAACACATGGATAAGCCTACACTACAATGGTCTCCTATCCAATTGTGGATGGCCAATCAACAGAAGATCTTGCCCATGGGAAGACTGCAAGGAACTATAGTAGATATTGATGGCGCAAGTACCTGGACAGATTTCGAAGTTATTGAAATCAAGGACAAGCGTAGTCCATACCCTACGTTGCTAGGGATAGATTGGGCCACTGACATGAATAGGGTTATTGCCCTTAAACAGAGGAAGATGATATTGGAGAAGAAGTGGCTCCGTGTAGTCGTTTCGCTAGATCCAACAGATGGATCGCGCTACACAGAACCTGTGCGCAACGAAGAAAATGACGATGCATTAGATTGTATCTACAAAATTGCTACAAATAGGCTGAAGGAGGAGCAGAGACTCTCGTGAGGCTACGCCGGCTCATGCATGAGCGATTCAGAGGAAGAGGATTAGTGATGGCGAAACAGGGTAAACAGGGTAACCATGTTACACTGCAATATGATAACCAAATAGTTGTATTACGTTAAAGCTCAAAACAACGAGTTGTCGATGTATGATGGGTTGACAGTAGTGGATGAATTTCTGGATAAATTTGAAAGCACGGTACCAGAGTACCAACGGTTTGATGTGATAAAATGGACATAGCGCGTGAGACCGACGCGATGGTGGGACACCCATGAAGGGACCTTCGAAAATTTGCGAAGTTGTAGGCGCATGATGCAGATAAGATTTGGGAAACCAGAGCTACGAATAACGAAGAAATACGATGGCCGTGATGATCCGTGCCTGCACCTGACCAAATGGACCAAAACTTACGGTGCGGAGCCTCAACCAGAATGGGTGCACTTATTTTATCATACCTTGGATGTCATTCCACGAAACTGGTATACAGAAATAGAGCTCCGACATGGCATCGAAGAGTGGGATATCCTGCGTGAAGGGTTTCTATCGACATTTCTTTTTGAAGACCAATGGATGGATACCGTGGACGACGCATTATAGCTGATAAAAATTGCCATATTCAGAACACCACCGGAACCAAAAGAAGTCGTGCCGTCAAACTGGTCGCGACAGTTGAGCCAGGCCTTACCATGTTATAATGTACAAGTAGAAGATGATGAGGATGACCTGCGTAACATCAATATACAAGAATCTGAAGGGAGTTGTGAGGTGCGCAGCCCTGAGATAGAAGATCCAGACATCATGGCGCCATTGAAAAGAAAGCAAGTGAATATCGGAACAGAGGAAGAGCCGAAGTATGCTATGCTTGGGGACTATTGGGACAATGCCATGGTGGAAAAGGTCATCGAGTTGCTCTGAGAATACTGAGATTTATTCCATACAAAAACTACGGAGTGGGAGGGATTGGCGATGGTATACGCGCTCCAAAAGTTCCGTCACTATCTGCTCGGAGGAAATTTTAAGATGTATACTGATCACTCTACGCTCAAGTACCTAGTAAATAAGCCTGTGTTGGGGGGGTGTATCTGTCAATGGTTGTTATTGTTTCAAGAATACGACTTTGAGGTTGTTGTAAAGTCAATACGTCTAAATGCAGGTCTGGATCACCTGTCCCGAATTAAGACCGGTGAAGAACCAATAAACTTAGAGGAGGGACTCCCGGACGCCCAGTTATATGCCGTGCACGTTGCAGATGGCCACTTTGAAGATATTATCCACTTTTTAACCACGGATACTGCGCCACAGGGGTATTCTGTCCAGCAAAAGAAGGAATTAGTGATACGCGCAACAGATTTTACTGTAATTGCAGGCCACCTCTACAAATTGGCAATGACAAAATATTTCATAGATATGTACTAGAATTCAAGCGCAAATAGATCCTGGCCAAAGCACATGGAGGGGTTGTTGGCGGACATTATGGGGGCCGCGCCACAGCCCAAAAAATTCTTCGCACCGGATTATGGTGGCCCACTCTACATTAAGATTCGAAAGCATACTGTTGGGCCTGCGATGTATGCCAACGGACGGATAAACCATCGCGGAGGGATGAAATGCCCCTTTAACCACAGATGATGCTACAACGATTTGAGAAATGGGCGATCGATTTTGTCGGGCCTATTGAACCGTGAGGAAAGACGGGCGTGCGTTATATCATCACTACGACCAAATATTTGACTCGATGGGTAGAGGTGCATCTAGTTAAGGATTGCACGGTTGCGAAAAAAACAAAATTCTTGTTCGAGAATGTACTGACCAGGTTTGGCTGCCCTAAAATTCTCATGAGTGATAGGGGAGCGCACTTCCTAAATGAAACGATCAACGCACTCACTAAGGAATTTTAGATATATCACCAACAAAGTACGCCCTACCATCCGCAAGAAAATGGGATCGTCGAGGCCTTCAACAAAATTTTGGAGTCCGTGTTGACTAAGGTCTGTAATGCGTGACAAAATGACTAGGACTTGCGCATCCCTGTTGTGCTATGGGCATACTGAACTACGTGCAAGAAGCTGACAGGCCAAACACTATTTTTCTTAGTCTATGGCGAGGAGGTTGTTATGCCTATGGAATATATTGTGCCTAGTCTGCGGATCACGGCAGTCATAGGTATGGCAGACCGTGGGGCATTTGAAGAAAGGCTCGCACAGCTAGAAGAATTGGAGGAGGAATGCCTTCTGGCTGGATTCCATTAGCAGGTACAAAAACAGCGCGAGAAAGCATGGCATGATTTCCATATCAAGGTGTGCACCTTCAAGGAAAATGATCTAGTATTTCTTTATGAGAGTAAGTTCGAAAAATTCCCAGGTAAACTCCGCATGCACTGGTTGGGACCCTATGTTATCAGAAGTTACTGATGGGGGCATGGTCCAGCTGGCTAAACTCAATGGAGACCCCTTCCCAGGAAGAGTTGGCAGTCGCCTAATGCTCTACATGGGCGGGCTGACTGCCTGACTAGCCGAAGAGAGGATAGTCTCACCGCTCTACCCAGTTGGAAGAGAGCATGGGATGATAAAGCAGTCAAGGGGACAGATGCGCGAATACTATGCTGCACGTACATTGGACCAAACACAAGGATTGTGGTTGCGTGAAAAGGATCATGCGGATGTGCTGATACAAGGAATGATGACCTTTGATATCACTATTCATGATAAGATGTCTGCATTATGGCAGAAGGGAGTGGGCGGTGGGCAATTAAGAGAAATAGTACAAGCTAGATATGAAACGAGTTGCCAAAGATTTTACATGAGCAGTTTACACACGCTGGAATAGGCAGTAAGCAGTGAATTTGAAATTCACATGGCTTATAAATCACCGAGGGCGGCCTACACTTTGGAAACACATGTGTAGCTGTTCATTAGCTCTACAAAAGGCATGCGCCTGACGGAGTGATCTAGCTGATGGAAAAGCAGGACTCTTTAAGGAGTATGGTGTTGACCGTTGTGGCCATCCTGCAGGCTACTGCATCACTGGTAGGGGGTGTACTAGAAAAGAGGGAACACGAAGCAGAATTGGTCCGGATGCCGTCGCATCGCCCAGGGACAGGCCAATGGACTACGATAGAACAACAAAAGGATGGACAGATGATGACAACGGGTAGATATGTAATTAATAAATCCTCTCTGATGTCCCTTGAAGATTGGGATCTTGTGGACAGTAGCTAGGGTGTTATCGAGAAAACTAGTGTCTATTTAGAGCTGCTAGTCCCACTAAGACGGGTAGCTATCTTAGAAACAAACAGATTAAAGTTACTTGTGTTTTCCTTTATGAGAGATAGATGAGAGAGAAGCAGAGAGTACCAACCTCAGTCTTTCGCTTGGCTCCTTGCTTGTTTCCTCCCTCCTTTGACAAAGATTCACCACTCCTTCCTTACTTGTCCCGCTTCAAAGAACACCTGTAGAGTCAAAGCAACATAATACCATAAAAGCATAGAGATCTATAACCATAAAAAATATAGGATCAAATGTATATTAACCATACAAACTCAAATAGCTTTATTGATAGAAGTAGTAGAAGATGTTGGAAATACTGAGAGGGGGGTGAATCAATATTTCTTTTTCTCACTATTGTTTTACTAGTTAAAACATATATGTTCAGAAACACAAAATGAACAGCAGGAATAAATGCTTTTATTAATATAACTGTGCAGTAAAAATAAATACAATAAATAGATTGTCACAATTGGTTGCCAAGCTCCAACTTGGACTTTGGTGAGGCTCCAACCTCCTGAGCACCAACTCTACTTTGCCAAGACACAATCTTGGACTTAGGAGCACCAACTCCCAAGGACTTCAATCTTGTTCAATTCTGAGGCTCCAACCTCTTTGGTATACATTGGTGTGCTGCTGCACTCTTTTCAGCTTCCACTGCTTCTGCTGCCCCCTTTGCTTCTGCTTCTTCCACTATCTCATACTCAGGTTATCCCATATCCCAACCACACATAAGTTCTCTGTTTTTGCTGCTTTTATATGCTCCATGCCTCTGTCCCTTCATTTCCTCTTTCTCACTGGCTCTTTGACTTCCTTTTCGTCACAGGCTCTTCGGCTTCCTTACTTTACATTTCCTCTGTCTCATCGTTTGCTTCTTCAGCTTCCCACTTCCGCTTTCATCTGTCTATCGAACGTTCCAATATTCACAGGACACGTACAAGAGGAAGAGAGGCCGCATACACAGAGAATACTTATTACAAGTTATACCTGTAACAATGTTCCTTTTATCCATAATTATTTTGACAAACACAAGGCTTTATAGTGTTTACGGAGGCTTTCATTTGGAGAGACTATACCATCAGGGCGAGCCCACACATCATGTTACCACCGGCATCATTATGTCTATCGAAACCATTATCATATGCATTCTGGCCCTTCAAACCGCGCACAAGGCAAATATGAATTACATAGGAAATATGAGCAAAAACAGGTGAAAAAGGCTAAAGGACGGACTTCAAGAGTTATTCACCCGCAACTATAATGTATCGGGTCCACCTTGTAATCGCAATTGGCGCTTTTATGTGGCAGGGTCTTAATGTGATTGTGATGGATGCGAAAATGCATTGAACCATAATTTAATCCCGCATCGGGTCCATGCCCATATCGCAATCGGCGTTTTAAAGTGGGAGGCTTTTATAAACTGTGCGATGGAGGTGATGTATTATAAATTCCCTTTAAAATTCCCATCGGGTCCGCCAACTCGTATCGCAATCGGAGGATTGGGATGTGGCACAAGGCTGAACCCCCGATTAGCGATGCGCCGATATATGCCGAGATATATATTAATACTTATGTAATTGGGATATATCCGCCGAAAGGGGAAAATGCATACATCCTATTGCTTATTGAATAAAGCATATGTATATGGGTTTTATCGCACCCAAATAACTCCCGATAATATTAATGCATGCATATATAGGTTTTAATAAGCCTGATACCTCTCGATAAGCTGTGTATGCTCTTGTAGGTTCTTCGTGGGCATGTATTACATGTAGCACTCCTCCAATATGGCTCCTCTTGCTTTGATATCCTCCGTTTTCTCCTCTTCTTTGGCATATATATATGGCTCCATCTGCTCTTCTGATGGCTCTGTGTGCTCTGTTAGCTCCTCTCGTCTCCATCTGCTCCTGTTTGCTCCTCTTCTTTGGCATATGTATGGCATATATATATGCTCTGTTCTGCTTACTTTGTTTGCTCCTGTAGCTCTGGTAACTCTATATGCTCCATTTGCTCCTCTAGTGGCTTCATGCTCTGTTAGCTCCTCCGATGGCTCCGATATGCTCTGTCTCCTCCTCTTGAATATTGCCATATTGACATCAATGACAATCTGTGTCCAACAATCTCCCCCTTTGTTATTGATGGCAATATTCTTCTGCCTTCTCCCCCTTTGACATCAATGGCAAAGGAATGCATACGAACTCCCCCTGTCAAGCTGCTCCCCCTGTCCTGCTGCATCTTTATGAATAAACTTGAGTGATGACAAAGAAATAACCCCCATTTTTTGTCACAGGTGTTCGAATGCTTCCCGAGGAAGAGGTTTAGTGAAAATATCAGCTATCTGCTCCTTAGTACTTATATATTCCAGAGCGATGTTTTGTTCAGCTACTTGCTCACGGAGGAAATGATACTTAATTGGTATATGTTTGGCTCTTGAGTGCATCACTGGATTTTTACTGAGACTGATAGCACTAGTGTTGTCACAATAAACAGTAATTGGTTGATCTGTACATATGTTGACATCCTTTAGCGCTTCCTTCATCCATAGTATCTGAGTACAACAGTCTGCTGCAGCAATATACTCGGCTTCGGTTGTGGATAATGATATGGATGACTGTTTTTTGCTGAGCCAGGATACCAAACAGTCTCCTAGGAAGAATGCATTTCCACTAGTACTTTTCCGATCATCTATATTTCCAGCCCAATCAACATTAGTGTATGCAATTACACTCAGTGTTGAGCTCCTTGGGTACCAAAGACCGAAATCTGAAGTTCCCTTCAGATATCTGAGGATTCTTTTTACGGCTAATAAATGGGATTGTTTGGGAGCCGATTGAAATCTTCCCACCATTCTTACTGCTTGCATTATGTCCGGTCGTGTAGCTGTTAAGTATAGGAGGGCTCCAATCATTGACCTGTAATGAGTTGCATCTACTAGAGGGGAGTCATCATCTTTGCTCAGTTTGTAGTTTGTGGTCATGGGAGTGCTCATGGGTGCACAGTCCTCCATTCCATATTTTTTGAGCATGTCTTTTAGATATTTGGCTTGAGATATACACAATCCTGCTCTGGTTTGAGATACTTGAAGTCCAAGGAAGTGGGACAGTTCTCCTATCATTGACATCTCAAATTCTTTTGCCATGCTTTGAGAAAATTCATGGCTCATTTCATCATTATTACTAGCAAAAATCAGATCATCGACATAAACAAGAGCAACTAGTAACTTACCTTGATCTGTCTTTATGTATAGATTGCTTCCAGCCACTCCCTTTTTGAAGCCTTGTTGTTGGAGATAGTTATCGGTCTTGCATACCAAGCTCTAGGAGCTTGTTTCAACCCATACAAAGCCTTTTTCAACTTACAGACTAGGTCCTTTCCTGCTGTCAGATCAAAACCTTCTGGATGCTCCATGTAGACTTCCTCCTTGAGTTCCCCATTTAGAAATGTTGATTTCACGTCCATTTGATAGATTTTGAATCCTTTTCGAGCAAGCAAATGCTAAGAACATCCTGATAGCTTCCATACGGGCCACTGGTGCAAATGTCTCTTCAAAGTCAACTCCTTCAATTTGTGAATAGCCTTTGTAGACAAGTCTTGCCTTGTTTCTGATAACCTGTCCTTCCTCATTCATTTTATTTTTGAACACCCATTTGGTTCCTATTATGTTTTTGTCCTTTGGACGAGATACCAGCTCCCATGTCTTGTTCTTCTCAATTTGGGACATTTCTTCTTCCATTTCTTTTACCCAATGAGGATCCTTACTTGCTTCTCTGAATGTTTCTGGTTCTATCATAGATAGGAGGGCAACGACTTTTCTCTTGGGTGAGGTTGTTGTCCTTCTTCTGGTCTGCACACCTTCATCTCTATCGCCAATGATCTATTCTTTTGGATGGTATCTTTCTACATACTTCATCTTTGAAGGGGTATGAGGTGGTTCTCTTTCCTCTTCTTCTTCTTCATCATCTATCTCTTCTTCTTTAGGTTCTTCTTCTTCAATGAGAAAGTCATCTTCCTGTTCTTCAATTTCCTTTTCTGGAAGATCTTCATCAACCTTTACATCGATGCTTTCCACTATTTTCTTCAGTCGAAAATTGTAGCACTTGTAAGCCTTGCTCCGTGGAGAGTATCCAAGAAATATCCCCTCATCAACCCGAGAATCAAATTTTCCAGGTGAACCATCATTTATTTTTATGAAGCACTTGCTTCCAAATATTTTGAAATACTTCACCGAAGCAGGTCTCCCTTTCCATAGCTCATAAGGAGTTTTGTCACAATTTGGTCTTAATTGAGTCCGATTCAATGTATAGACAGTTGTCCCTACTGCTTCCCTCCAGAATTTAGGTTGTAGGTCTGCTGCTAACAGTATGGTTCTTGCCATTTCTGGGATAGTTCGGTTTCATCTTTCAACTACCCCATTTTGCTGAGGTGTTCTGGCAACCGAGTATTCCCTTTTAATTCCATGAATATTGCAGAACTCTCTGAACTCATTTGATGTGAATTCTCCTCCTCTGTCTGTTCTGAGACACTTAATTTTTGAATCTTTTTCATTTTCTACAAGGGCTTTTAGATTCTTAAAACACTCAAAAGTTTCAGATTTATATTTTATGAAATATATCCACATCATTCTAGTATAATCATCAACAAATAATACAAAGTACCTTTCTCCTTGGAGTGCTTGATTTCTAGTTGGCCCACACACATCAGCATGTATGATCTCCAAGGGCTTTGATGTATAATGTTCCTTTGTCTTGTGGCTGGTTCTGGTCTGTTTTCCATGTTGACATGGACCACACACTGCTTGTTTTGGTTTGGACAACCTTGGGATGTCTTGTACAGCTTTGATCTTGCTGATATTGACCAGATTTTTGAAGCTGGTATGTCCAAGTCTCTTGTGCCACAACCAACTCTCATCTGCCTGACTCAAGTAACATTTGTTTTCCTGAATCTTGTTCAGAACGTAAATATTGTCTGGTATTCTCACTCCTTTTGCCACAAGTTTCCCTGAGGCAGAGTTCCTTATTTCACAGTCTTTGGTGCTGAAAACAACCTTATGTCCTTGATCACAAATTTGGCTGACACTCAGAAGGTTGTGTTTGAGTCCGTCAACCAGCAGAGCATCTTGAGCTTTTCCTTTTCCATTGATGAGAGTAACTGTTCCTCTTCCTGCAATTTTTCCAGATCCGCTTCCAAAGGACACATTCCCTTCCTTTTTTCCCAGTGAGATAAATTTCCTTCTGTCTCCTGTCATGTGTCTGGAGCACCCACTATCCACAAACCACTGGTTTCCATTATTTTGCGCAAATAGAGCTAGGCCGCATTTGTCCATTGCAGAGATCTTGCTACTCGTCTGTCTTCCTTTGAGTGGGCAGTTTTGTTCATAGTGTCCATTATTGTAGCAAAAAGAGCAAGTCAGATCAAATTTAGTCAAGGGATTGAATGAATTGAAGGTTTTGATTTGTCCCTGTCTTTTGGGAGCATATGAGTTGATTACTCGGTCCTTTTGCGTTGTCTTTTCACTTCTGCGAGCCATACAGTGTCTAGCTTGGTGACCAAAGTTTTTACAGTGAAAACAATGTCCAAGAAATATGGTTTTGAAGCAACCACGGTTTAATTCGCTTTCCTTTCTGAGAATTACTCCTCCCTCGTCCTTTGGATTTTTGATGGGCCCTTGGTGGAGTACAGGTTTGTATTTGCTGTAGTGTCCATGATTCGACTCCACATTCTTCTTTGGAGTAACTCTTTCTTTATTCTTGGAATCTGGGATGCACTTTTGATAAGATACTTCTTCATCTTTTGGGTTGCAGGAAAGTGCATCGGCATAGCTTTTCACACTATTCTTAGTGCTTGAGGATTCTCCCTTGAAACCTATTCCAGACTTATCATGTTGAGGTTTTTGATTTTTCAGAATAGTATCAAGTATTTGAGAGCTTTTACAACCCTTTTTAATTTTCTCCAACTCCTTTCTCAGAGATACTACTTCGGCCTCACGTTCTTCACAAGTCTCTTCTTTTTCCTTAAGCTTTGTTTCCAAGAGATCTTCTCTCCTTCTTGTTTCCTCCTTTTCCACTTTGAGAGAGATAATTTTGTTCCGCAGTTTCTCGTTCTCTTCAATGGCACTTATTAACAGTTCATCCACATTTCCTCCTGGCCCCGAGTCATCATCATCTGTGAGTGCCATGAATAATGCTTCTTGGCTTTCATCATGATCGCTTTCCTCATCTGATTTCTTTTTGATGACCATAAACTCATCCTCATCAGACTCACCTTGCTTGGAGAGAAGGTTTTTCTTATTGAACCCTTTCTTTTTGTATGTCATTCTTTTAGAATGTCTTTCATCATCACTGTCAAGTTTATGAGGACATTTTGCTGCATAATGACCTATTTTACCACATTTAAAACAGATAAGAGGATACTTTCCTTTAAGCTTAGGTCCTCTCTTCAGCTTTCGTACATATTGAGCCAATTCAGATTCCACATCTGACTCATCACTACAATCATTCCTTTCTTTCCCTTTCTTTGACTTTGAGGCCTTGAATGCTGCATCTTTGGAGCTAGGTCGACCTTTCCTAATTTCATAGGCAGTGAGAATTCCATGGAGTTCATCCATTTTGAGGGTGTCAAGATCCTTTGATTCTTCTATAGCACTTATTTTGGAGTCAAATCTGTCTGGAAGAGACCTTAATACCTTTTGTACAATAGTACTTTCTTCAACTTTTTCGTCCAATCCTTTCAGGGAATTTACCACTTCAGCTACTCGGAGGAGGTATGCTGCAATGTCTTCTTCCTCTTCCATCTTCAAACTTTCAAATTGTCTTCTGTGAGTTTGAAGCTTTGCCTTTTTTACTTTTGAGTCTCCATCGTACAAGCCGACTAGCTTCTCCCACATTTCTCTGGCAGAGTTACAGTGCATGATTTTTGTAAACTCGGAATCAGTGATTCCACTAGTGATAGAGTTCATGGCTTTTGCATTTGCAATGTAGGCTTTCCTCTCGTCTTGGTCTGTTGGAAGAGTGGAAGTCGCTCGGTATTCAGTTTGACAAAAATGCCAGACTTCAGGTCCAAGGGACATTAAATAGTAAGTCATTCTTTTCTTCCAAAACCCAAAGTTAGTGCCATCGAACAGAGGAGGTTTTCCTGATGCTTCATGATTTCTCATCATGGTTGCTGATCCTTCTTCAAGCTGTTAGGCTAGAATGAAGAAGCCTGCTCTGATACCAATTGTTGGAAATACAGAGAGGGGGGTGAATCAGTATTTCTTTTTCTCACTATTGTTTTACTAGTTAAAACATATATGTTCAGAAACACAAAATGAACAGCAGGAATAAATGATTTTATTAATATAACTGTGCAGTAAAAATAAATACAATAAATAGATTGTCACAATTGGTTGCCAAGCTCCAACTTGGACTTTGGTGAGGCTCCAACCTCCTGAGCACCAACTCTACTTTGCCAAGACACCAATCTTGGACTTAGGAGCACCAACTCCCAAGGACTTCAATCCTGTTCAATTCTGAGGCTCCAACCTCTTTGGTATACACTGGTGTGCTGCTGCACTCTTTTCAGCTTCCACTGCTTCTGCTGCCCCCTTTGCTTCTGCTTCTTCCACTATCTCATACTCAGGTTATCCCATATCCCAACCACACATAAGTTCTCTGTTTTTGCTGCTTTTATATGCTCCATGCCTCTGTCCCTTCATTTCCTCTTACTCACTGGCTCTTTGACTTCCTTTTCGTCACAGGCTCTTTGGCTTCCTTACTTTACATTTCCTCTGTCTCATCGTTTGCTTCTTCAGCTTCCCACTTTCGCTTTCATCTGTCTATCGAACGTTCCAATATTCACAGGACACGTACAAGAGGAAGAGAGGCCGCATACACAGAGAATACTTATTACAAGTTATAACTGTAACAACGTTCCTTTTATCCATAATTATTTTGACAAACACAGGGCTTTATAGTGTTTACGGAGGCTTTCATTTGGAGAGACTATACCATCAGGGCGAGCCCACACATCATGTTACCACCGGCATCATTCTGTCTATCGAAACCGTTATCATATGCATTCTGGCCCTTCAAACCGCGCGCAAGGCAAATATGAATTACACAGGAAATATGAGCAAAAACAGGTGAAAAAGGCTAAAGGACGGACTTCAAGAGTTATTCACCCGCAACTATAATGTATCGGGTCCGCCTTGTAATCGCAATCGGCGCTTTTATGTGGCAGGGTCTTAATGTGATTGTGATGGATGAAAAAATGCATTGAACCATAATTTAATCCCGCATCGGGTCCATGCCCATATCGCAATCGGCGTTTTGAAGTGGGAGGCTTTTATAAACTGTGCGATGGAGGCGATGTATTATAAAGTCCCTTTAAAATTCCCATCGGGTCCGCCACCTCGTATCGCAATCGGAGGATTGGGATGTGGCACAAGGCTGAACCCCCGATTAGCGATGCGCCGATATATGCCGAGATATATATTAATACTTATGTAATTGGGATATATCCACCGAAAGGGGAAAATGCATACATCCTATTGCTTATTGAATAAAGCATATGTATATGGGTTTTATCGCACCCAAATAACTCCCGATAATATTAATGCATGCATATATGGGTTTTAATAAGCCCGATACCTCCCGATAAGCTGTGTATGCTCTTGTAGGTTCTTCGTGGGCATGTATTACATGTAGCACTCCTCCAATATGGCTCCTCTTGCTCTGATATCCTCTGTTTGCTCCTCTTCTTTGGCATATATATATGGCTCCATCTGCTCTTCTGATGGCTCTGTGTGCTCTGTTAGCTCCTCTTGTCTCCATCTGCTCCTGTTTGCTCCTCTTCTTTGGCATATGTATGGCATATATATATGCTATGTTCTGCTTTCTTTGTTTGCTCCTGTAGCTCCGCTAACTCTATCTGCTCCATTTGCTCCCCTAGTGGCTTCATGCTCTGTTAGCTCCTTCGATGGCTCCGATATGCTCTGTCTCCTCCTCTTGAATATTGCCATATTGACATCAATGACAATCTGTGTCCAACAGAAGAGAGGATTACAACCCATTGGTCTCACCCAGCACCATCCTCCCAGCATGAAAGCCCTCTTCACCTCATGAAAAGCTTAGATCACCAAACAATACAGTGTTGCACAGAGAAACCAACAATGCTTCCTTACAAAATACAAAATTCCAGCCTCTGGATCTCTTGGATGAGGGATCCATATATAGATGTTTACAGGAGAGTGAGTCAACTTCTGGGATTTTGATTAGTGTCATTTCACTGATAGTTCTTGGTTCCACTTGGAGATTTCAGATCTCTTACTCATCCATGGGCGAATTCAGAGAGGCAAGTGTCATATGAGCAGTTTCTAGAAGATTCTCTAGGTTTCCACCTAGCACACTGCTTCTGCCATTTGTCTGCTCTCGCTCATCGCACCCTATAGAAGGGCTTTCCAGTATGCATCGCACCCCTCGTGTGCAATAGGTGAGATGCATCGCACCCTATGCATGGAGTAGTCTGTATGGTCCTGTTTTGACCAGTTCTGAGTAGTTTTTCATGGAGAACTTCTGGGAGATTATGTAATCAGCTGACCTTGTTCCTTTAGGGTATGAAACAATAATTTTAGGGGTTTAGAATCCCTTGTTTTATGGACATATGTTATTGGGGTTGCAATGCCCAAATATGTCTATAACAGTTGCCCCTTAAAGCATGAGGTCATAAATCCTTTTGATGTCGGGTGAAATGCTTTATAATGAGGATTCGAGGTTTTTCGAACTGGAAGGTGACCTATAATAAGATACGATACAATACGTTATCTTCACAATATTTTCATGATCTAGCTTAGGCGGGCATTCCCATGCTCAGCTTTATAAATTCATATTCATGTACATAAGACAGACAATCGTCTGTGTGGCAGACTGATGATTTTGGTAGAGCCATCATCCTTTAGTTTGGATGATTATCTGTGCAGCTGTGATGTACATTTGATGTCTTTATTTTCCTGAATATATCGCAGCCTGGATGGATGAAACTATATCTAGGGTCTTCAAACTCGTTCAATATTCGCCCGAAGTACAAGTCGATCCATGTGAAAAGATGTTCTGATGTCGAACACGGAAAGACATCGCCTGATTACCAGCCAATGATGTAAGCTGTTAACAGGCACGAGAGGAATCACCGATATTTATGATGACCCTCAAGGTAATGCAGTACAATTCATGTGGTGTGAATACATGAGATGATGTCGAACACCACGTAAAACCTTACGATCGAAGGCCATTGATGTAAACCTGTCGCCGGAAGTGAGAAACTTTCCATTGAGGCATGCAAGCTTCAAAGTACTGAAAGGGTTGTCCCTAAGTCAACTTCTTAGATAATGAGCTGATGTCAACAAGAAGTGACCCATTGTAGGAGGGATTTAATGAATCCCACATCTACAACATGGAAGGGAGCCAATGATTTTGCAGAGGTGAAAACGATCTAATGATACAAGGTTTAGGGTGGCAGTTATGAAAAATGGAGAGTGAAGGTATTGCAGCAGATGAGACATTGGCTAGGTTGGTGAATTCTCTAAGTGACTTCTCTTGAACATACTAGCGACACTGAAATGGATTGGTAGTGTTAACCCCAAGGGTGATGGTACGGTGGACCAATGGTCATACGACTGGTGAACGGAATAACCCAACCCGACTCAATCATGGTGACAGAGTGAAAGTGTCATGTTCAAGAGCGACTCGCTACCAATGAAGCTATTCAAGTTTTCTTCCCTTTTTCCCCAGTCATTGCTGACCAGTACCTATTTATTTTTGTCAAGCTTGAGGAGGATAACATATTCTTTTTCTATAATTTTCCCTGCGGGCAAACTCGTCTCTATGTTTTAACGAGCCTAACGACAGTGAAAATCAATCTTGTCTGCATGGACAAGTTTGTCGCTATTGTTTTAACGAGTTTAACAACAAAGATAACTCGGTCCTTTTCCATTTTAGAGAGTCTAAAAAGGGACGTAAAGGCAACTCCAGTGGTCCTTTTTTGTAATGTAATCCCTTAAGTCCGAAAAAGTGTAAAATAATACGAAATGGATGACTTTTCGATAGTTTTAACGAGCCAAACAAGACAAGTGCTCAATCTTTTTGTGTAATAATCCCTCAGGTCCAAAAAGATTAAAATCTAGAGGAGGGATAACACTTCTGATCGCTTTAACGAGCTGGAGAGGCCAATTTCTCAGGAATATTTTCATATTTTACAAGTTAGATGAAAAGAGCTTAAAGGAGACTCGTTTTTTGAGGAATGAATGATGTTTTTGGATAGCAACTGGTTCCAGGTAAGGTTTGGAACTTTTCAATCACAACAGTGGAAAGAGGGTGGCTAATAGAATCACTCGTCGCAGCTGTTCCTCAAAAGGGTAAACAATCAAATGGGGGCGTATGATCGGCTAAAAAAGAGTGGAGGTGATGGTAAGAACACGACCAAGGTTCAAAAGCTGATAGTCATGCGATCAAAATGATTATTTACCAGGGGTGGGGTTCATTTTTTAATGAGCTTGAACTCTATGGAAACACTTGTTCATTGCTAGGTTTATTTTTTAACGAGCTTGAACTTCGCGTAAAACTGCTCGTGGCGAGGTTTATTTTTTAACGAGCTTGAACTTTGCGTAAAACTGCTTGTTCCAGTTGTATAATAAGGATGTCTCATCGATAGGTTCATTTTTTAGGGAGCTTGCCCCATTCGAAACTTTGCTCCTAAGCCTTTCATTATGCAAGCTAGGAATGACCAACCTACGAGTCTAAAGGGTTGAGAGCCTACAAACTAAGAAAATAAATGGTCGCTTTTCACTTGCATGCAAAAAGGTTTGCATGCCCCCAGGTATAACAAAATAGAGTTTCCAGGTTACCATATGAAAGTTCTTGCATTAGCAAGATTGTTTCATCCACATTTGTAGACAAAACACTTCCTTGGATCTGTCCATCGAAATGGACGAAGATGATTCTAGTTCCAATCACCTAAGCTTTTATGGAGGAATCCTTTTCCAGACTGATCCATTATCCTAAACGGACAGGATTGTCAGACTAGTCATATTCCTATGCGGAAACCTATCTTATATATGGGGTTTTTCTGCCGAAGCAGACCATGGCGCATGCCTCCTGGGTTTCAGTCACAATCACTATATCACTCGCGCTCATTAGGTGGATGGACTGGAGATTCATGAGACATTCCTTGCACAAAAAGACCAGTTAGGGATGGAATTTGGCTATTAGCTATGTGTGAACCAGGGAATGAAAGCTGGTCTACGAGCTGGACCACTCTGCCTTCATGTGGAAAACACATCTCGAAAGAGTGAGGAAATAATAACTCCCATACTATAAATGTAGTCACGCCCAAAGAGTAGATTGTAACCTAAAGGTCCTTGGACTACCATCACGTTTAGATGAATGGTTTTCCTTCTCAAAGTTATAGGAAAATTTGGAAGGATCCCTAACGGTCGACTGGTTCCTTTGTTGAAGCCTGTCAGATTTCGAATCTCAGGCAGAAGCGATGGAAAACCAAGCGCTTTCCAAGAAGTTGAGGAAAGGATACTCACAGAAGCCCCTTCATCTATGATAGTACCAACCATGATCATTCTGTAAGCTTGTACTATGATTCAGAATGGTACATTAGATGGTAGATGGGTTCTGCCTAGTAGATTCCAATCGAAGGAAATGAATAGGTTGCTTGGAGGTGGGACCGAATAAACGGCTGGATAAATCTCTGACGAACTTCCTTCTTGCGGTAAAGGAACATGTAGATTTCCCCCGTGTTCATTAGAGTCTGTGTTTACGAAAAGAATTTGAACGGTTTTTTTCTCATTCTCTTTGGTGACAATATCATTTGAAGGTGGATCCTCTGAAGGCAAGATGGGGTCGACTGCCGTCTCGACCTGTTGACTTTGGTTTGATGTGGACTCAGAGGGTTTATCTTCAATGATAGGTGCTTCGACTGACAACAAAGGTGTGTTAGTCGGATTTTCAACTAGTGATGGACACGGCAAGAGTTTCTTTTATGCAAGAGGAAGTCACTGCGGTGACGCAGGACGGTTGTCCAAGACTCTTTTAGCTTCATCCAAGAAGGGACAACGGTGGAGGGCATGATCGCCTTCACACAGTCTATAAGGAAATTTAGATCTCCCTTTCTGTCCATTGACTTTGTTTTCACTAGTTGACGGTGTACTCTCAACATGATCATCAGAGGTTGACGACACCGGTTTGTGCAAGCAGGGAGACCAGTCCCTTAAGATCCGTGGGATGTAAGGACAATCTCGATGATAGTGGTCCCCTTTGCAAATGACACATGGAGATTTAGGTTTGGACGATGCAGTGTGTGGATTTTTGCTAGATGATGCTTGGTTTCCCCCTTTTGTCGTTGGCTTCTTCTTCTTCTTCTCAGTTACTAGCTTCACCAAGCGAAGAGGAAGAATGAGAGGGAGAAACAAACGAAGTAGAAGGCTGGAGGGTACCTCTAGTATCATCTGGTTGCTGATTTGATTGCTCAGGAGTCACGGTGTTTTGAACGACAGAGGTCGAGAAAAGCCATACCGCAGGCCAATTATCAATCCTGGAAGGGACAATGTGGCCATATGGGGTGCACCAACATCTCCCCAAGAGGAGAAGGGACTAGGATTTCCCCCAAGGGGAAATCCTTGATTGGTGGACTCCATTTTCTCAACCTAAGACCAGCGAGGGAACAGTAACATTATTCCGATTAAAATAAATTTTATGACGCTTTGACACAACTTGCTTTTTCAATTTTTAAGAGTCGACAAAAAGCTAAAGATGACTCTAGTCGGCTTCGATTTTTAATGAGCCTGAAGTGACAAGTGCTTAGATGGACCTTTTCTTTTAAGGAGTTTGAAAAGGAACGAAAGTGACTACTCTGGAAATCTAGACAAAGGGACTGCCAAACCAATCGCAAAACTGCAGAATACTTTTTACGGTACGGTAGTCAATCTTCCCGAATGTTGTGTTCAGTGCATTGCGATCGATAGGGCGGCAGACACGGCTTCCTAAGGATAAAGGATATAGCCTATTGTGGTCTCCCAATATATACTTGACGGTACATGGGAGCACAAGTCCATACTGGCACTTTTCGTCTCAAAGAGGAGGAATCACCCAACCTACGATGAAAGCGATAGTTACCAAGCTTTACGACACAGGAATACATCTCTAGCCTAGACTTCTAAATGTTGTGCGTTAGGTTCCAAAGTGTTTTTATGTTCATTGAATTTATTTTACAGTTGATATTTCTTAAGAAGTTTGCCTTTAAGGTTCACCGCGTGATGTAGATATACAAATCCTAAAGATGCAATCTAAGATGATAAATAGTCGTTTACTTTCTTTTTGCAATGAAAATCCTAGCTACTAAGGAAAGAGAAGCGAAATTCTTTCAACATAGAGCAGAGAGCACACACTATGATGCACTGTCCTAAATCAATCTCCACAAGCAGTCTAAATGCAAATTCACATGCATGTATTTGTTTCTTGCTTTCTTAATGTGTGAATGACAAAGAGAACGCTAAGTACATATCTAAACTATTTTTCTTTCAAAGCAACAGTACTAACAATTTTCTTTTCAAAATCGAAAGGAAGACGAAGACGACACTTTGCGATTTCAAATTCAAAAAATGAAAGGAAGACTAAGACAATACTTTGTGATTTCGAATTCAAAAAACGAAAGGAAGACTACTTTGCGATTTCGAATTCAAAAAATGAAAGGAAGGCTAAGACGACACTTTGCGATTTCGAATTTGAAAAACAAAAGGGAGACTAAGAGCTACACTTTCAATTTTAACTTGAAAACTGCTTTCGACACTTCAAAGAATTAATGATTCAAATAAAAAACAATGGAAAAAGTGTAATCAACTATCAGAAAGAGGAAGACTCTTTTCTTTGACTGAAAATGACACTTGCGACACTTTCAAATCAAAAGGCGACAGTTTGATTAAGCTACTGTTTGCCAAAAGAGAACTGTAAATGGTGAAAAATACATAAAAACATTCACAATTCTTTATACAATGGAGGCTGAATAATGCAAAGGAAGGGAGTTTCAATAGTGATATACTGATCACAGACAACAAAACTCCTAAATAAAGCTGAAGACAATGAAGAAAAAACCAAAATCTGGAGGCAGAAACAGTCTTACTTGATCATCGCACCTGTAACACAGGGAAACAAGGATGCATCTCACCTATAGCACACGGGAGGTGCGATGCATCTAGACTGTCAAAAGGAGACAGTGTGATGGTCCAGGGACGACACTAGGCTTGGTTTTTTCTCCCAGTTTGCAGCTAAGTTCCGGGATTTAAGCTGAGTTAATGATAGTTAGTAAATACAAAGTACAAGGGCTGATCTAATGAGGTTACTTGAGCTACCACTAGGGCACTTAGGATGTTTGCAAGTCAGTTGTTCAGTTCATAAACAAACGCAGAGATTGACTAAAGTAGCATTGATCTACTTTGCACTTGCATAGCAAATGCAGTTCGAAGGCTAGCTGGCTTAACTTCAGGCTTCGTCTGTAGTTTATGAAGCAAACAAATAGAGACAAGCAATCAAACTATTCGGTCCCCGGTGGAGTCGCCATTTTGTTATCGGGAAAGCTAGTTTCTATTCAGAGCTGCTAGTCCCACTAAGACGGGTAGCTATCTTAGAAACAAACAGATTAAAGTTACTTGTGTTTTCCTTTATGAGAGATAGATGAGAGAGAAGCAGAGAGTACCAACCTCAGTCTTTCACTTGGATCCTTGCTTGTTTCCTCCCTCCTTTGACAAAGATTCACCACTCCTTCCTTACTTGTCCTACTTCAAAGAACACCTGTAGAGTCAAAGCAGCATAATACCATCAAAGCATAGAGATATATAACCATAAACAATATAGGATGAGATGTATATTAACCATACAAATGCATATATCAATACAAGATTCAGAGATATACAAGAATATGGCGGAAAACTCAAATAGCTTTATTGATAGAAGTAGTAGAAGAGAGGATTACAACCCATTGGTCTGACCCAACACCATCCTCCCAGCATGAAAGCCCTCTTCACCTCATGAAAAGTTTAGGTCACCCAACAATACAGTGTTTCACAGAGAAACCAACAACACTTCCTTACAAAATACAAAATTCCAGCCTCTGGATCTCTTGGATGAGGGATCCATATATAGATGTTTACAGGAGAGTGAGTCAGCTTCTAGGATTTTTATTAGTGTCATTTCACTGATAGTTCTTGGTTCCACTTGGAGATTGCAGATCTCTTACTCATCCCTGGGCGAATTCAGAGAGGCAAGTGTCATATGAGCAATTTCTAGAAGATTCTCTGGGTTTCCACCTAGCACACTACTTTTTCCATTTGTTTGCTCTCACTCATTGCACCCTACAGAAGGGCTTTCCAATATGCATCGTAACCCCCGTGTGTAATAGGTGAGATGCATCGCACCCTATGCATGGAGTAGTCTGTATGGTCCTGTTTTGACCAGTTCTGAGTAGTTTTTCATGGAGAACTTCTGGGAGATGATGTAATCAGCTGACCTTATTCCTTTAGGGTATGAAACAACACTTTTAGGGGTTTATAATCCCTTGGTTTATGGACATATGTGATTGGGGTTGCAGTGCCCAAATATGTTTATAACACAGGGTCTTGCAAAATTGCAACACAAGCTGCAGTAGACGGTGTGAAGACAAGATACGAAGGTCAGAAGTAGCTACAGTGGTACGAGGAGGTCCCGTATGCAGCTCCCCCACTTGCATTAAAATACTATGAGGGGGTGTTCTATGTTAACTGAGCAGAGCAGAATGAGCATCATTGGTTGCAAGATGTGGTAGAAAAACTGAAGCAGGAACCTGATGAAGCATTGCAGGAGACAATGAAGGAGCAGAAAGACGACAAGCACCACTCAAAGGAAGGCAAACCATGAAGCCAAGGCAGAGCATCTAGTCACACCGGCGAGTGACTCAGGATGAGTCACGATGATTGTGTTGGGGGACTGTTGGGTAGTGGAGGTCCCGCATAACAGTTTTGGGGCAGAAAGCCCAAAAAGTAGGATTAAATTATTGTAAAAACTCTGAAGTATGCAAAGCGTGAAGTATAATAGGAATGAGTCAAAGGGTAGTCTTCCTTAAAATAATGTAAAGAAATATAAATAGAGTCAGCCAGCGCAGGGATCATGGGCCAAGGAAGGGTATAACTAGAGTGCGGCTCTATGAGGGAAAGGCAGTTCTGTTTGGAAAAAGATGAAAAGTAATGGGTTTTAGAAGAAGATAGTCTGAAATCATCTGTAACTTCGAGTCAAGGGGTGGGGTAGTAGATAGAGGCTCTGCAGTTATGTGCGCAGAGGCCTAGAAAGTCCGCAGCTGTGTGCACAGACCCCTGCAGCTGAGTGCGCAGGGCGAATCTAGATGTATTGAGGATAAGTGGAAATAAAGATAAGTTTCTTCTGAAATTCTATGTTCCTTCTGAGCTGTCGCGAATCTGACTTTCATAATATCTGTTTAATTTAATCTGCTTATTGTATGAATGAATGTAAATCTGGGTTCATTTTAATGCGCAAATCAGTTGTGTTGGTTAAATGTTTGCTTAAAGATCTTGTTAATTTGTAACTACATCCTCCAATAGAATAGCACACTAATAAGAAAGATATAATCAATATGAATCTGTGCGAATATCGAGCAGCGTGGAGCTTTAAACCAGTGTGCGAAACCTCTAGACCACACCAAGACATCCCTAGGGTGTGGAAACCTGGTTCCAGCACCCTCCCCTGCTACCTCGGGTGAAACTTCAGTCCACACTCCACGGGCTGTTGCCAAAAGGGCTGATAGCTGTGGGATTTGTTTGGCTAAATAACTCTTGCGAACCTGGGTCAAGCCCATATAAGCCAACAATGACTATTCAAAGAACATGAAAGCTAGAGTGGCTACATTCAGTCTCAAAGGTAAAACAGACATTTGGTGGGAAGATGTGAAGAATGTCAGATGTATTCATGAGGAGGATTTGACTTGGAGTAAGTTTGACCGGTTATTCAAGAAGAAGTATTTTTCAGAAAGATACTCCAATGATAGGGTGTAGGAATTTTATGAGCTAAAGATGGGATCCATGATAGATGATGAGTACACTAACATATTTTTGGAATTGTTGAGGTATGTGCCTTATCTCAAGGAGAAGAAGGCCAAGATTTAGAGATTCGTTAGTGGATTACCTGTTGCATTCAAGGATAGGATGGATTTCGATGAGCCTAAATAATTGGAGGAGGTAATTCGAAAGCTAAAGCATCGCTATGAAAAATCGAAGCGCAGAACTGAGATGTAACCAAACTGGAGATGCAATGCAAAGAACAAGGGAAAATGGGACAGAAAGCGAGTAAGACCACAACATTCGTGTAACAAGGAGAAAGTTGCACCACCTAAGAGGTTCAATGCATCAGATAGAGGACAGGAACACATATATGAAGAGAAGAATAAGGATCCTGTGTGGCGTTGGACTCGTGGAGGAGATCATCACAGGAGGGATTGTCCAGAATACCAGAGTGGTAGGCCTAAGATATATAGTGTGCGGGAGGCACAGACTGTTGGAGATGTTGGTTAGAGTATTCTACATATCTATGCAACATTGGATAACAAACAGGCAAAGCATCAAGAATCTATAATTGAGATGGATAGTAAGCTTTGTGATCAAGTAATTTCTATTTTTATTAACCCTGGATCTAATTATAGCTATGTTAGTCCTGACTTGGTGGATAAGTGTGGTTTGAATAAGGAATTGCATGCAAAGTCTTAGTTAGTGTAGTTGTCTACAGGTACGAAGAAGCGATTTCATCATTGGGTGAGCGCTTTTGCATTTGATTTGAATGGTATGCCTAAAACAACACATTTGAATGTATTACCGTTGGGTTCATACCGTATGTTGTTGGGCATGGATTTGTTGTAACTACGTAGAACCAAGGTAGACTGTTATGACAAAGACATTGAGTGTGTGGATGACAATGGGAAACCAAGAGTCTTATAGGGTAAGAAGAAAGCTACATCAGTTAGGATGGTGACAACTATGCAAGCAAAGCATAGCCGTAGAAAGGGTGTAAGTTATTTGCAGTGCACATTTCTAGTGATAAAGGTAAGTAAGTTGAGGATGCAGATGTGTTGAGTAGTACCTAGTTTTATAGCAATTTAAGGATGTATTTCCTGAGGATGTTACAGAGTTGCCACCTCATAGGGACGTAGACTTTTCTATTGAGTTAGTGCCAGGGGCAATTCCAGCATCAAAAGCACCTTACAGGATGAGCATGCCTAAGTTGGTGGAGTTAAAGTTG
This sequence comes from Pinus tabuliformis, assembly GCA_031772625.1. NCBI lineage: Eukaryota > Viridiplantae > Streptophyta > Pinopsida > Pinales > Pinaceae > Pinus > Pinus tabuliformis. The sequence continues at coordinate 867,046,936 of CM062813.1, read as the reverse complement.
CAGTTGAAGGAAATGCTGGATAAGGGGTACATTAGGCCAAGTGTATCACCATGGGGCGCACCGGTATTGTTCGTAAAGAAGAAAGATGGAACACTCAGATTATGCATTGATTACATGCATTTGAACAAAGTGACTATCAAGAACAAGTATTTGTTGCTGAGGATTAATGACTTGTTCAATCAGCTGAAGGGAGAAACAGTGTTCTCGAAGATTGATCCGAGATCGAGATATCATCAGGTACACATCAAAGAGGAATACATTTACAAGACCACATTCAGGACCAAGTATGGGCATTATGAGTTTGTTGTTGTTCCATTTGGATTAACTAATGCTCCAACTACATTTATGTGCTTGATGAATAATGTGTTGTGTCCATATTTGGATAAGTTTGTTATTGTGTTCATTGATGATATACTAGTATATTCTAAAAATGAGGAAGAGCATGCCAAACATTTAACAACAATGTTGAGGTTGTTGAGAGAGCATCAGTTGTATTCTAAGCTCAACAAGTGTAGTTTATTTTAGACTGAGGTACAATACTTGGGGCATGTCGTCTCCATGGAAGGCATTGTAGTAGATCCAGAAAAGATAAGAGACATCATGGAGTTGGTAGCTCCTAAGAATGTGGATGAGGTGAGATCCTTCATGGGTTTGGCATGCTACTGCAGGAGGTTCATCAGGAACTTCTCACAGATTGCTTATTCTATAACATCATTCCAGAGGAAAGGTAAGAAGTTTGAATGGACAAAGGAGTGTGAGGCTAGTTTTGAGCAGCTCAAGCAGTTGTTGACACATGCATCAGTGCTAAAGATTGTAGATCCAAATAAAGAGTTTGTAGTATGCACAAATGCTTGCAAGAGAGGAATTGGTAGAGTCCTTATGCAGGATGGACATGTGGTATGCTATGAGTCGCGGAAGTTGAATGAGCATGAGCAGAACTACTCCATGCATGATGTTGATTTAGCAGTGATTATACATGCATTGAAGATGTGGAGACACTATCTTCTGGGTAGGAGGTTCTCACTGATGAGTGATCACAGTGGTATCTATTTGACCAACCGAATTTGAATGCTAGGTAGGCTCGGTGGTTCGCTATGATCAGTGAGTTTGATTTTGAGATCAAGTATATCAAAGGTAGAGAGAATAAAGTGGCAGATTCTCTTAGCAGGAGGATACAGGTAAATCACTCAGCAACTATGAGCTCCTATGGGACAGATCTACAGGATAGGATCTTGTGGGTAGGTCATCAGGATGTCAGATATATGGATATTGTGAACAGGTTACAACAGATTACTGGTACAGGTGCAGGTAGTGGCATAGGTATAGGTATAAGTACATGTATAGGTGATGGTACAAGTACAAGTACAGGTGTAGGTGCACAAGATGTGGATTATTTCCTTACAGCATATGGATTGGTCAAGTTTAGAGATAAGATATATGTGTCAGATAGCAGTGAGCTCAAGAAGATGATCTTGAGGGATTTTCATGCAAAACCTTATTCAGGTCACCCAGGTTACCAGAAGACATTGACAATAGTGAAGAGATTTTATTATTCGCTGAATTTGAAGAGGGACTTAGCAGAGTTTATGGCTAGATATTTTGATTGCCAACGATTGAAAGAAGACTGTAAACATCCAGGTGGACTTGTACAATCGATTGAGATTCCAGAGTGGAAATGGGAAGTCATTTCCATGGAATTAATTACATGTTTGCCAAAGATAGTGATACAACATGATTCCATCGTGGTTATTGTGGACAGGTTGATGAAGGTTGCACATTTCATTCTGGTGAAGTCTACATTTTCAGCTAGCGATGTATCACAACTATTAATCCGAGACGTGGTTAGACTACAGGTGCTTCAAAGAATATTGTGTCAAACATGGATGAAAATTTCACTTCCAAGTTTTGGAAGGAGTTGTTTGCAGGTTTGGGCACAGAGTTGGCCTTCAGTATGGCTCATCCTCCGCAAACAGATGGCCAGACAGAGAGGGTTAGCAAGAAATTGGAGGACATGTTGAGGATGTATGTAATGCATCAACAACGAAAGTGGGAAGAGTACCTTCCGTTGGTAGAGTTCACATACAATAATGGATATTAAGAATCTTTGAGAATGAGTCCTTTTGAGGCATTGTATGGATGGAGTTGCAACACTCCCATCAGTTGGAGTGATCTGGTTAACAAGGTATTGATGAACTAGACATGTTGGCAGACATGGAACAGGAAATGTAGGTTATAAATAGGAATCTAAAGGCAACACAAGATAGGAAGAAGAGCTACGCAGATCAGAACAGCGTGTTCAAGGAGTTTCAAGTTAGGGAACATGTGTATTTGCGCATCAGACTGAAGAAGAGATTGTTATAGATCTAACCTAGAAATATATGATAATAGAGATCAACCGAGAAGTAACAAGATAGAAACAGATAGAAATGCTTCTTTATTGATCAAACCCTTGAGGTAGGGTAACACTGTACTATCACTCCTTAAGGAAGGCGAACAATCCACAAGCCATATGCTTGTCCATACAATAATCATTCACCTCTCCCAATGGGGAGTTTCTAGCCTCTATATAGGCCTCATACATACAATACCATGGTTCCCTCAATACCATCTATCTAATACAATGGGCTTATTACATTATTGCTAACTACTTGTGGTCCCTTACATGATACGAGTTAACCACTTTATTTATTACTATGGCCCATCCCATTATTACATTATTCCCTTGGGTACCTCCCTCTGTACCCCATACTATCTCCCCTAGGTATACTACATTCCACCCTCCTTAAACATGTTTCGTCCCCAAAACATAAGAAGAGCACAAATAATGAGATCCACTCAAAAGAGTAGTCCACTAGTACCATCCGTGTACATCTAGCCATCTAAGAGAAAAGTGAACCCTTGATCTAGCTGGTGCCTCGCTCGCTTGAGATGGAAGTTGACCTGGCGACTCTTCTGTGTTGATGTGTAGTAGGTGGATCGTCGCCTCTACCTATCTGTCATGCGGGGGTTGTTGTCCTTGTGGCTAATTTGTTGCCATCGTGTTGGTTGTTGTCTTGCGGGGTGATGTGGGTGGTGATATGCTGAAGTTTTAACCAACAACGTATCTTTATTTAATTCACCACCTAATGGAGCCTAATTGGTATCTGGTACATGTTGTGGCGTCTGTTGTTGTTGCTTATCTTCCAATATTACTTCAACCACGGATTCCGTACCTGTAACATATTCTGCTTCAGCCTCCTTGGACTCTACCTATTTTTCTCATACCTGGTTTGATGTTTGTGTTTGGTTGTAGACCATCAAGGGCTCATCATCTAATGTGTCAGTCCTTGGAACATCTTCTGCTTCAGCCTCCTTGGACTGTACCTGTTTATTGATGGAAATATCATGTAATGTAATTTTCTTCTTTTTACACCAGAGCTTCAGGAATTTCTTCTACACATTAATATTGATAGTACCCACAGATTCTATCCAAGGGTATCCCAAAACAACATCCACATTAGTCATATCTGAAGCAATACATACTTGTCCATATAAATCTTCAAATTTTTATAAACTTGCACCTCCTCATTATTAACCTATGTGTGCTCCATTTGTTTTGCTAGAACTTGCAATTTTTTTGCCAAATTGACATTTATAAGATTTTGCTTGCAACTAGGATTTATAGACACAATGATCTTCTCCTTCTGAATATATCCATGAACCTATAATAAGGAGATACCAGTAGAAAATAACCCCTTACATGTCTCATTCCCTTGTTTTCTGGTATGACACCATTTGTCCAAAAGGACTTTTTCAAATTCTTCATCTGAAAATTGGAATTGTTGGGTGCCAAGTGAGTGCCACCATATGGAAGCCACTTCTTTCAAAGTAAGCCATAGGAAACTTGTCCAATTTTTCGGATGGTTTTTCTTAAGATTTTTTATGAATTATTCAATAGTAGGACCATTATCTTTCCCTGTAAAAACCAAATCTTTGCTAGGTTTTTTGATTTTCTTGTTTCCAGTATGAGACCATTTGTCCAACAATAGTTTTTCAATTTCATCGGAACTACATAACTTCAAAAGCTCATTATCAAGTGAGTTCCACCATATGCAACCTCATCTTCCAAATACGCATCCTCTCCCTTTTGGTCGAGCCTGCTGTCGCACCCTTCTTCTTCAGGTGAACCATCCTTGCATGCTTCTGCTGCTAGCTAGTGATTGAGTGAGAAATCATGAGGAGCCGATTTTGTCCTTCCAATACCCTGGAAAGTCATTCTTCTTCTCTCGTATAAATTTTTCAATAGTCGGCCCATCATTTTTTCCTGAAAACATATTGCTAGAAGCCAAGAAGAGGGTTTTGAAAAAAAATTCACTTACTTGGTGAAAATTTAAAATGGCCACAGGTCAGTCAATATTGCTTAGAATCCTTATTATGACCTATTTACGGAAATGGAACAACCATTCGGCATCTACCAATGTGATAGAAATTCTGATCAAGGCACTGGAATTTCTGATTCGCGCTGCAACTGTCTCGTCGTCACAAAAATTTATGAAAAAAAAGCTGATTTTAAATTAGCAATATCTCCCTTATCCGGACACTGATTCGACATATTTTTTTTTGAAATTGGGTATTTTTTTGCAAAGAACCCAGATCTGCAATTAGATTCTGCAAATGTTTCCCTAGAACGTACAAATCTGATCTGCAAACTCGCCGCCCCAAAAAATGTCTACAACACAACTGATTTTTAAATCAACGATATCTCCCTCATCCTGACTCCGATATGGCCGATTTTTTTTTCAAATTGGGTATATTTTCATGAAAAATCTAGCTCTTCAATTAGATTCTACAAATTTTTCACAAGAACGTACATATCTGGTCTGCAAATTCACTACCCCAAAAAATTTCTGCAACACAGCTGATTTTTAAAGCAGTGATATCTCCCTAATCTGGACTCCGATTCCGCCGATTTCTATTTTTCAAATTGGGTATTTTTTTTGCAAACAACACAGATCTACAATTAGATTCTGCAAATTATGCACCAAAATGTACAAACCTGATTTGCAAACTCGTCGTCGCAAAAAGTTCCTGCAAAAATAAAAATAAAAAATTATGCTTTGCCCAAGAAAGTTCTCTAATACCACTTGTTATATATCTGACCTAGAAATATATTATAATAGAGATAAACCAAGAAATAACAAGATAGAAATAGATAGAAATGCTTCTTTATTTATCAAACCATTGAGGCATGGTAACACCGTATAATCACTTCTTAAGGAAGGAGAACACTGCACAAGCCATATGCTTGTCCATACAATAATCGTTCACCTCTCTCAATGGGGAGTCTCTAGCCTCTATATAGGCCTTATACATAGAATACCATGGTTCCCTCAATACCATCTATCTAATATAATGGGCTTATTAGATTATTGCTAACTACTTGTGGCCCCTTACATGATATGGGTTAACCACTTTATTTATTACTATGGCCCATCCCATTATTACATTATTCCCTTGGGTACCTCCCTCTATACCCCATACTATCCCCCCTAGGTATACTATAAAAATCCTTGCGGATTGGATCATGTGCCAAGCTAGCACCACGGTTTTGTGGACCCTTCAATATCATTGATAGGATTGGGCCAGTATCCTATTGACTTGCACTACCTCCGACAGTGGAATTCCATGATGTTTTTCATGTATCTTTGCTTAAGAAGTATGTTAAGGATGTTGATCATGTGATTAACTAGTTTGTATTGCACTTGGAACTAGATGGAGAATTCCAGCCAGAGCCTCAATGTATATTGCAGAAAAAGGTGCCCATGCTCCAGAACCGAGCAATCAAGCAAGTGAAAGTGTAGTGGAAGCACTTTAGGCTTGATGAAGCTACATGGGAGATGACAGATCAAATGTGGGCTATGTATCCTTCCTTGCTTGTCAGTTGAGGCAAAGCAGTTTTGGCTTGGTGTTTTGGTATATGCTTTGTTATATGTTTTTATGATGTTGGTTTATGTACATATGTATATGGATGTAAATACCGCCATGAGATGTGTTATAAATCTCCACTATGCAGTATGTTGTTATGATGTCATGTTATTAAGTTGTTATGTTGGTTTTCTTTTCAACAAGGTGATCATTGTAAATACTGCATCGAGCTAAGTTATAAAGATCCATCGACAATATATATTTTTCTTATAGCAATTTTGTGGTTATAGGTATTGTTGAACACCAAGGACAGTGTTCCCCCAAGGGGGAGGATTCTGTAACAACCCTAGTGCAAATTCCATGTAATAAAAGTAAATAAAGGAAAAATAATAACCACGGATGATGCGACATTTATTGCAAGCTAAATTTTGGGCACAATCCTAGTCATGGGATCACTTGTGATTGTTTATGGCTAAGGAATTTTGAAAAAGCAATGGATAAGGCTTTGGAAAGGAAAAATGGTATGTTTGGCACATTTATTTATGAGAATAATGGAAATTATGTAGAAAGGGAGGTGAAAGGTCACAAGTTTCATGTGAGGAGGAAATAAGGAAAATAATGGAAAATGAAGAAAATAGAGGCCTCACTCATAAAAAGGCTTATGAGGATAAGTTTGTAACCTTTTGTTAGTTTAGTTTTGGAGCTCTCTCATTATTCTCTCTCTCTCTCTCATACTCTTGTAGACTTATATTTTTCTTGGAGCACTCTTGGAGAGGGTGGAATACTTGGATTCTTGGAGCAAGAAGACAAAGGAAGAGCAGGACAACTAAGAAGGCATCAAGATCAGCAACTACATCAGATTTTCTTGTAGGTACCAAGTCGCATGTATGTTTCCTTCACTATTTTTGGCATGCATGGCATATGCATGTGGTTTGTTGGTTGTGAGAGGTCATTGGAATGGAGGATGGTTGGGATTAATAGTGGATTCCCTAGCCTTACCATTTCCTAGATAGTCATGGAGTTTGTGGGTTTATTCTCTTATTTTTTTGGTTGGTTCTCATGTTTCCTTAGCTTGGCTTGAGTTAATAGTTCCTAGAGACTTGGTTGGACAAATGCTCTGGATCCATGTAATAGCTTGGGTTGAGTTACTAGTCCTGTAGCCTTGGTTGGACAAAATCTCTAAAGCCCTTGGTGGGTTGAGTTACTAGTCTCGTAGCCTTGGTTGGACAAATGCTTTGGAGCCCGACAACATTTGTGGGTTGAGTTACTAGTCTTGGAGCCTTGGTTGGAACAAATGCTCTGGAGCCCTGGATTGCTGCGATAGAGACTGATACGATGATGGTTTTGTGATGTCTGACCATGAAGTGAAATCATTGTTTGATGGGTTGAAGTGGACGGCCTTTTGAAGCCCTGGATGATTTTTTATTGATGTGTTTTATGAGATCCCACATTCATGTGTGGAATATGGCACGAGGATGAATGCTTGAAGAGAAATTTGGCTCAACAATCCTACGGTCAGGTGGAATGTGGAAGCCCCATCTCAGGTTTGGAATTTGTACCATTAATGAAAGGGTATTTCTCCTTGTATTTCTATGAGCATTTTGATGGATTGTATGTGGTCTACATGGTTGTACTTTCATGAATATTTCTGTTGCTATTATGCTGGTTATGTATGTGTGTTGGGTGCGGGATCCCCCAAGGGTAGTTTTGGGGCTTAAAGCCCATATTTTGGTCCAATTTTGTAATACAAATGTAAAGACTCCGCATTTTGTGGTCGCAGAGCGCGTAGTTGTTAAAGAGTCATAACGTTGTCTACCCTTATTTTGAAATGTAATGTCGGCTGTAGAAGATCTACCCATGGTTCGAGGACCATGGATTGTATAAAGAGATCTAAGCTCTAAGTAGTTAAAGGTATCATAACGAAGAAATCAATGATGAATAATTGAGTCATATCTTTGGAGCAGAAGTCTAGGTTGGGTTGTAGCATAGGTAGAGGCTCTCTAGCTGAGTGCGCAGAGGCCTAGAAGTCTGCAGCTGAGTGCGCGGACCCTTGCAGCTGAGTGCGCAGGGCGAGTCGAGCTTGTAATCATCTAGAATTATCAATAAAGAGAATTATTATATAATTTTTGTGTCTTTATCTCTTGTTTATGCATCTATTATATTGCGTATGAATTTCACTTCTAATGCTTATATGATGCATGAATGTGTATAACTATATTGGTTAAGTGCACGCAAGTAAGAACATTTGTTTACGCGGAGCTAACTAAGATCTGTTAAATAACAAAAGTAAGATACTTGGTGCAGTTTGGGAGATATCATAGTTCGCTACCCTAGCAGCGCGAAAGGAATTCAGCCCCTGATTAGGGCTGCAATAAACCGATTGTAACATTTCGTGAAGGTACTAAAGGGTAGAGCAGAGGGATAAGCAACTTGCACGAAGGCAGGTATAGTTGGAATAAACCGACATCAAAACCATCTCAAGGGTGCAGAAACTTGGTTCCAACATCCCCCCATATTGCTTCGGGTGAGACTTTAGTTTGCGCTCCATGAGCCGATGCTGAAAGGGCCAATAATGTAGGGATTTGTTTGGCTACCTAACGTTGAACCTGGGTCAAGCCCCCACAAGCCAACAAATGGTTTCGTTGCCAGGACCATAATCTGCATAAGAGATGTGTGATGTCATATCACTGGAATCCAACTAAGAAAGAAATCAAAGGTTGGTTGGACAGAAGGATTCACGAGTTCGTGGCACAAGAAAACAGAAACCCGTGACTATTAAAAGAACAGTGGCTAGACAGGTACCTATATACGGAAATCCACGAAATCTTTTTTGCTTCCTTCCCTACAGAGCTATATGAGTGGATCACGGAGCTAGCAAATAACCAAAGAAGGTGGAAACTTGATGGTCCTATTGTGCGGACCCCAGAGCTATTGCGAAGGTTGGAAGCGTGAGAGGATAAGATCACATGCATTGTCAATCATTGGCTTGATCGCATTATAGGAGGATTTGTTATTGAGTTTGCGGTTGACACCTTAGTTAGCTAGAGCGAGGCAGAGTGACACTTTTTCAAAGCGCCACGAGGTAAGTACATAAAATTTTTGAATACTTGGATTAAAATGTTGTTGTGCGAAATGAAGGTTATGCAGCTACCTTGATGTTTGTGTCTACGTGAAGTGGAAGAATTTACAGAAACGAAGGAAATAAGGGTCCAGAGTATAACCCCTTGATTTCACCTTCGTGAGGGGACATAGAATGGATCGCAAAGGTCTCTCCACAAAGTTCTATTCAGTTGACAAGACAAGGATTTACAAGAATTCCACCTCCACCCACACCACAACTGGCTTCACCTCCATCACCTCCAACTTCACCTGTACCACCTCCACCAACACTATGATTCAGTATGGCGAACACAGTGAAGTTTCCATTGTTCAAAGGCTTGGGAAATGAGGACCTAGACCAATTCTGGTTCGTTGTAAGGGCTATATGGGAAGCTCAAGGTGTTATAGATGATACCATTGTTGGGGAGCAGATCCCCCCCATAGCATGTTTTTGGGGATTAAAGCCCGAGTTTTGGTCAATGTAATGTAAAGACCCCGTGAAATGCGGGCGCGGAGCGCGAGAGTCTAGGATGAGTCATAGGGTTGTCCACCCTAAAATAATGTAATTTAATGTAAATTTGTGTCGGCCTACCCATGGTCCATGGACCATGGGATTGTATAAATAGAGTAAGGCTGTAAGTGTAAAGATAGTTTTTTGGGAAAAATAAAGTAATAGATAGATGCGAAGGCATGGTTAGAGGATAGAAGTAGATCTGAAGTGTATTGAGTTGTAGTAGTAGGAAGAGGCTTTTCAACTGAGTGCGCAAAGGCCTAATAGAGTCTGCAGTTGGGTGCGCGGACTGCTGCAGCTGAGTGTGCAGGGCGGAGTTAGGTCTATATTGAACTAAACTTGAAAAGGATTATTAATAAATCTAAGTTGATTCGGCATATTGTGCATCTTTTTCATAGAACTATATTTTGATGTTATGCGTTAATGGTATCTGTTTATTTATATGTGCACACTTGTATGAATGCTTATGAAAACCTCCTAATTAATTAGCGAACATAACCTGATTAAGGGAGACTTGGGTAATTAACACTGGTCACACTGCGGCTAGAGCTGCGCGAAGGTAGTACCACAGGATGTAAGGAGCTCGCTGGTGTGTGTAACCTAGTAATGACAAAGGTTGAATCGCGTACCTATCGCCCCATATCAGACATCCCCAGGGTGTGGAAACCTGGTTCCAGCACCCTCCCATACTACTTCGAGTGAGACCTCAGTCCGTGCTCCGTGGACTGTTGCCAAAAGGGCTAGTAGTACTAGGATTTTCTTGGCTAAATCACTTCTGAACCTGGGTCAGGCCCCACATAGCCAAGAAATGGTTCCATTGCCAGGATTGGGATCTGCCTAAGGGATGTCTGATGTCGTGCCACTGGAACCCAACAAAGAAGGAAATTGAAGAGTGGTTGGACAAGAAGATTCACGAGTTCGCGACACAGGAAAATAGAACTCCGCAAGTATTTGAGAAAAGGTGGCTAGATCACTACGTGTATACAGAAATCCACGAGATTTTCCTTGCATCCTTTCCTTCAGAACTGTATGAGTGGATCGCGAGGTTAGCCGATAGCAGGGAAGGTGTAGTCTCAACCAACTGATAGTGTGGAATCTGGAATTAGTGTGTAGACTAGAGGCATCAAAAGATAAGATTGCATGAGCTGTGGACCATTGGCTCAACCGAATAATAGGGGGATTCATCACCGAGTTCGCAGTAGACACGACTGTGAGCTACAGTGAAGCAGAAAAACGTTTTCTCAAGGGACCGCGAGGCAAGTATATTAAATCTTTGAATACCTGGATTAAGATGTTGTTATGTGAAAAGTGGGTTATGTGAATACATTAATGTTTGGGACAATGCGGAGAAGAAAGATATACAAAGGTAGGATGGAATTAGAAAACAGTCCCTTAATTTCACCTTCGTGAGAGAGTGAGGAAGAGCTTGCTTGGGTCTCTCTGAGAAGTGCGGTCAGTTTGATAAGGCAGTGCATTCCACAGTTACCACCTCGACCCACGCCACCACCCACTTCACCTCCCTCACCTCCATCTCCACCTACTCCACCTCCACCACCCCCACAGTTCAGCATGGCGAGCGCGATCAAACTACATGTATTGAAAGGTGTAGGGAATGAAGATTCAGACCAGTTCTAGTTCGTGGTAAGAGCAGTGTGGGAAGCGTAAGGGGTCATGGAAGACAACATTAAGAAGGCTACATTAGTGAGCGTGTTGCAGGATCACGCATTGACATGGTATATCAAGCACTCTAACAACCACCCAAACGCAGGGATAATAGAGATCCAGAATGCGTTGAATAGAGAATTTAGTCGGCCAAAATCAGAGACACAGTTAATCATCGGGTTTAAAGAGATAGCGATGCTTCCAAGCGAGACCCCATAGGATCTGGATCAACGCCTGAAGAGTATGATCTGCGAGGCCAATATGATGCTAACAGATGCCCAACATCGCGCATGGTTTGTGGCATCCTTGACACTGCACTTGAGGACGACGCTGTCACAACAGAAACTTTCCAACCAGGCCGAAGCGTTGAAAATGGCAATGGGGTTGCATGAGACCCCAATACAAGACCTTGGGTTGGGAGTTCAACATATCCATGTGCAACTATAGAATCTATGCCTGGAAATGTAGATTTTGAAGAAAGATATGGCACTGCGGCCAGAGGCGCATGAGGAAGTATGGTGCATAAAATACAAAGGCCAAGGCCATGATAAGGATCATTGTCCAGTATTCGCGAACTACTTGGCAGGAGGGGGACCAATGTCATTGAGGCCAGAGGCACAAGCAAGACCGAGTGCAACACCTGTGTTATGGTGTGTGATCTGTCAGATAGGAGGAAAACACACGAAGGACAATTGTCATTTGTTGCAAAAGTATACAAAGACTCCCCGGCAGTTATTTTTTAATTTCTGCAGGTCGGTAGGCCATGACGAGCGCACTTGTCAAAGCTACGAGCTAATGATGGATTATACCCCATTCTATAAGATGTAGATAGAAACGAGAGCCCTCGACCCAACTGTGGGGATGGCGTGTGCTATATTTCAGGGGTGAGTTCGAGGACAAGGAGGAATGGGACCAGGAAGGGACCGCAGATAGTTAATTTGTTACAATTGCGGAGGACTAGGGCACTATGCCCGCAATTGTACCAACCCGACGAGGATATCCTGTTCGTACTGTGCTTAGTTTGATCATGAAACAATAGATTGTCCTATGTTGATCACACAGATGCACAAAAAATGGGTATTTCAGCCTCTTCTGACCTAGAATATCCAAATGATGAGGTATGAACCGTGCGAGGATGACTTGAATGTGAACATGATGCTCAGAAGCGGTGCGACCACAGGGGAGGATAAGGGGAAGCAGCCCGAGGAAGATACATGGGTTCACAAGGCTCCTACAAAGGAACCTGAGTTTGACTTAGAATGTGCAAAGGAGACATTTATGGAAGCTAAGAAGAGCTTCACGGGAGCCTCCACTTCGGGTAGTAAGGATCAGCCAGAGTCAGGAATGGATCCTTCAATGCTTACTACCTTTCTGGAGACATGCATGAAACTGCTGCACGATAACAAGGCAGTTAAGGGGCTATAGGAGGTGATCACTAGGTGCACGGGGTCAGGAGAACTGCGCGTAGTCCCAAAACTGGGAAAGCATGCATTGTGCACGAGGAGGGAAATGAGATTGACGGCGCAAATTGGTGAGTACAAAATGGATCAAGTAATTCTAGACCTAGGATCGGATGCGAATGTGTTACCGAAGTAAACACGGGAACGCATGGGTAGGCCCGCGTTGCAATGGTCCCTATTTAATTACGAATGGCAAACCAACATAAGATTTTTCCCACGGGGAGGTTGCAAGGGGTAACAGTTGATATTGAAGGCGCGAGCACACAGACGAATTTTGATGTGATAGAGATTGTCGATGACAACAATCCCTATCCCACGTTGTTATGAATAAACTGGACCACTGATATGAACAGAGTCATCAACCTGAAGAAGCAGAAGATGATATTCGAGAAAAAGTCACTATACGTAGTAGTCCCGCTAGACCCAGCCAAAGGAGAGCGCTACGCTAAACTAGTGCATGATGATGAGCTGGATTGTATTTATAAGATAACTGTGTGAGACCGGGATTGGGTGAATCTGACTGCAGATGGGAGAATCCCGTGGGAGAGTGAAAGCTCCTGCACTTCGAATTCAAAAGAAGAAGTAGAACGATGGTAGAATCAGTTGCACGAAGTGACAACGCTGAATTGCAACATGATGATTAGATCACTACGCTGCGTGACAATGGAGGCAAGGGAACTGCCATCATATGATGAAGTGACAGCGGTGGATGAATTCTTGGACAAATTTGAAAGCGCAGTACCGAAACAAAAATAGTTCAATGTGCTGAAATGGGCACTACACGCAACACTCGCACGATGGTGGATTACACGTCAAGGCAAGTTTGAGGATTGGTGTAGATATAGAAGGATGATGTGCCTGCAGTTTAGAATACCCCAGCTTCGACCAAGAGTCGGAAACCATGACAAAGCAGCTTGCACGCTCACCTGTGTCGATGGGTACAGACGTGTGTTTTGCAGTCCACACGAACATACCCCAAACTAGGGATTGAAATTCAGAACAATATGCAGCAACAGGAAAAGCGACGCGCACCACAAAAATTCCATGCAGAAGCATTCGAGAAGGTAGGCAGAATCCTGAGCAGGGTTCACCAGGCAAGACGAACTGATTGGGACCTGCGCATACCAGCGGTTGGATGGGCCTATAGGGCCATGTGCAAAGACCTGAGCACGGAAATGATTCCAACGCTGAAGAGCAGAGACGAGACCATAAGAGCAGAGAGGAATCCTAATGCAACAGCTCCTACAGTTGGGACAGTACGCGAGGAACCGAACGAAGGAATTATGCAGTTACAGGAAGCCATTCAGCGAGGGAATATTAAACTTCGCAAACTCGAAGAAGATCGGGTATGGCTGAGGAAGAAAAGCAAGTTAATGGACGAAGAAATAAACAAACTGGAAACCAAAATCGCGCAAGATAAACTAAGAATGACAGGACAAGATATGAGCGGTGATACTACTGCATTAGAAGATTTCCGTCGAGAATTTGTGGCTCTGCTACCATGGCTGTGACCACACCTTACCAGACAAAGTAACCGGGGGAGCGCACCACATAAGGAAGAATGTGCGGCGCTGACTATCGCGAGGGAAATTGAGGAGTGCTCGCAGACTAGGCTGGAAATTGAATTGAAGCCTCGCACAGGTGGTGCGACCACCTGACTATCCGTAGGGAGCACAGTCTCAGTGCTCCAAGTAGTTGAAAGAGAGCGCGGGACTATAAAAGAGTCTGTAGGGGAGCTGTGTGATAAGGGGATTACAAGCAGGGTCTGTATGTAATAGGGGTCGCACATGCACATAGGGGGCTACGTTGCTACGTAGGTAGGCTGGGAGGTGACTGTTGGTGTCATTGTTCATGACAATATGTCCAAGTTAGGACAACGAGGAGTAGGCGGCAGGAAATTAATACACAAAGTCAGAACTAGATTTGGGATGATCTGCCACCAACATCGCATTAATGAGCCAAATGGGGGGGAACGGTCGAATTTGAATTAAAAAAGGCCTATAAATTGCAGGTGGTTATCCACCGAACAACCCTTGGTGTTTTGAGAATTCAGTTGGTGCGCTATCAATTGGGTATGGACCTTACGAATTTAGACGCATTGAGAGCAAGTTCAGTGTTTGAGACATTGCCGAAAGAGATGCATGACTTTTTGAATAGAGTGATGTCAACAGCTGAGGGAGCCGCGTAGAGCCCTACACCGCTGGTGGGGGATGCAATGAAAATTCCTAAATTACCCTGGATGTCGAGGCCCAAAATGATCCACAGGCAGCAGGACTAGTCTGCATGTCTCCGTGAAATCCGCATTTTGGTAAATTGTCTATGGAAGACAAGGGAAAGATGGTTAATCTTGAGACAAATGATGAGGAGGAGGATCTCTAGGCCTTTGTAAAAGAGATTGCACCAGATGAATAAATGGAGGAAGACATTCAACCAGTGCACGCTGCAACAAAACTACTCAAATATGTCCCCCCACAGAGAGGGAAAGCAAAGGTACCCAAGGATTTGGAAGCCGTTAAGAACACACTCGAAACCCCACTCCTACCAAATGGAATCATATTTTAGGGTTCAATCCTGGGCCGCATGCCCACGATGAAATTTGAAGATTGGGACCTCGCGGACATCGAAAAGTTCCCACATTTGGAGACTAGCCAACTCATGAAACAAATCAAGGAGGGGTCAGTTACAGTGCTATAGCCACGGAAATGGCTACGCGGGGCCGAGGAGGCTGGGCTACTCCACTTACTATGGATTCCACACTTTCATCGAGCACCAATCATGATATTTGTCATCAAGCAACTGCTTTGCCTAGTGCACGATGGGTACTTGTGGCTAGAGGAGCCTATTCCCATCATGGCGAAGCTTATTCATAGGATTTCTCGGCTTCCCTGTATGGGAAGGGACCCCACGGAAATAGCTAGCAAAAGCGGAGACTTGGCACTCTCAGATGCCATGAAGAAGAAATACAAGTTGGAGAAAAAGTAGAGGGTCTATGTCATTACTAGCATTCAAGAGAAAGGGGTGCACGTAGCTACCCAGCTGCTGGCAAGAAAAGTGATGAGAAAATGTCACGGCAACGAGGTACCAACAACAGTCATCACACTGGATGAACAATGCATAGAGGGGGTACAGTTCAACTAGGCGCAGTTCCTCTGCGAGGAGTTTCTGACAAACTGCAAAGAGGCCCAAGAGCAGGGTAAGACCTTCCACTACACGTGGTTGCTCTTATACATCTTGTTGGTTGTAGGGGAACTACCTGAGGACAATCAGTTTCCTCCTCTTGACCAGGACTTGCCAAAGGCAGGAAAATATGCATCGCTCTGGGCGACAAAGGACACCACGCTAATCCGCGAGACCAAGATCTTCTGGATACTCATGGAGGCAAGCATCCAGATGTGGATCAACAAAAGGCTGCGCCTATCCCCCACAATTTACGATAGTCTGTGGAGCTTTACAAACTTTAAGGTGGATATGCATAATATGTATATCAAGGCATGGAAGGATCTAGAGCAAAACTAGACCAAACTCCCTTTCATCGCAATTGATGACATTGTTTTCGTGGTGCTTGACTCATGGCCACCCGAATGGCACGCCCTGGATCTGGCAGCACACAATGAGATGGAAATACAAAGACAGAAGGATTCCGCCAAGCTGTTGGCACAACATAAGCGTTACGAGCAGTTCGCCGAGGAGGTAAGGGCTTCCTGCGAGGCAACGAAGGCCACTACAGAGCAGACCAAGGCCGCCAAAAAAGCAACAGCAGCTGGGGCCACCATAATGCAGGAGGAAAGAGACCCTGACCTAACCACAGGACATGGTACAGACGACACGGCGGAAGGTGCAGACCCAAGCACGACATCTGCACAACTGAAATGGCTACGCAGTACAGAATGAACAGGGCCACGGAAGAAGACCAAAGCTTCCAAGCTGAATGGGGAACCTATTACACTGACAGAGGGTGACCTGTATGAAATCGGTGATACAGTTCGCGAGGTAACCAGGGAAGCGCTCCATGAAGCAATGATGGAGCAGCAAAATGTGTTGGGGGCCCTTAGGGTGCAACTACAGGGACTTCAAGTGCGGCCCCCACAAGAAGGAACGGTAGTCACCTACGACACCGCCGGTACATAGGCAGTAGAGCAACTGTTGCAGGCCAAAATGGCTAACACCATCGTGCTTCCGGAAGGAGCACTAACAACAGACAGCATGGAGGACGGAGCCACAGTGGGCTGGATCAAGGTGCTTGGCCTAAACTTGGCTGCCTTCCACGAGATATATTATACCAGCTGCAGGACGGAGCGACAGCAAAACTTTCCGCTAGGGAAGGACGTGTAGTGCAAATGATCAGTGAACAGTGAATCAACATCAAGAAGCTTAGCCTACAACGTGATGAAGCGTTGGTGCAGAATCAGCAGCTAGAGTAGATCGTAGAGGAAGAATGTCACCGCGCCCCAAAGCTAGAAATTGTGACAGACCTACCAATAGGAGTGCAGATCAACAAATGGGCCAGTGGATTCCATGAGGCAAAAGAGGAAGCAACGAGGATCCAGCTGGACCTCAACCTACAGATTGTTGAACTGCGATTAAAGGCGCAGCCATCCATGCCCTCGAAAGTTCGAGAACAACACATTGACGCTATCCAAAAGGGGTTGGAGGAAATAGGACAGGCAGTAGACCTGTACAACTCTATTGGAAGAATCCTTCAAGTTCCTCACTGCCTTAGAGGAGGACCCCACCATACAACACCTGGAAACAGAGGTGCGGGAGCTTCAAATGCAATATGACAATGTGTGCGGGACGGTGCAGACAGTGATCCTAACTCAGTGGCTAGCGAAGCTATAGCAGGCGAAGGCATTGAAGGAACAAGTGGATGCTGCGTGCCAAAAGGAGGCAGTACTTAAAGCACGTGTCCAGCCTTGGATTGATGAGGCCTTCATCATCACTGCCGACATTGAAGGAAAGCTCGTGCAAATGAAAGTGATGCAAGCTTTACGACAGGGATTTTCCTCTGACAGCGAGCATTCAGTCGAGCGAGTAGAGCAGATCCAGCAAATGGTAGAGCAGTGTGTTGCGGACCTTCACGTAGCCTAGACACAGTTGGAAGGGCTTCGTGCCAAGATCACCACACAATGACTCGAGACGAGTCATGATGATTGTGTTGGGGGCCTGTTGGGTAGCGGATCCCCCCATAGCATGTTTTTGGGGCTTAAAGCTCGAGTTTTGGTAAATGTAATGTAAAGACCCCACGAAATGAGGGCGCGAAGCATGAGAGTCTAGGATGATTCATAGGGTTGTTCGCCCTAAAATAATGTAATTTAATGTAAAGTTGTGTCGGCCTACCCATGGTCCACGGACCATGGGATTGTATAAATAGAACGAGGTTCTAAGTGTAAAGACATTTTTTTGGGAAAAAGAAAGTAATAGATGAATGCGAAGGCATGGTTAGAGGATAGAAGTGGATCTGAAGTGTATTGGGTCATAGTAGTAGGAAGAGGCTCTGCAGTTGAGTGCGCAAAGGCCTAGTAGAGCCCGCAGCTAAGTGCGCGGACCCCTGCAGCTGAGTGCATAGGGCGGAGTCAGGTCTGTATTGAACTGAACTTGAAAAGGATTATTAATAAAGATAAGTTGATTCGGCATATTGTGCATCTATTTCGTAGAACTATATTTTGATGTTACACGTTAATGGTATCTGTTTATTTATATGCGCGCACTTGTATGAATGCTTATGAAAACCTCCTAAGTAATTAGCGAACAGAACCTAATTAAGGGAAACTTGGGTGATTAACGCTGGTCGCAGTGCAGCTAGAGCTGCTGAAGGCAATACCACAGGATGCAAGGAGCTCACTGGTGCGCGTAACCTAGTAAGTGCAAAGGTTGAATCGCATACCTATTTCCCCATATCAAACATCCCTAGGGTGCGGAAACTTGGTTCCAGCTATTATAGACATTTATGGGCACTGCAACCCCAATCATATATGTCCATAAACCAAGGGCTCCTAAGTCCCTAAAAGTGTTGTTTCACACCCTAAAGGAATAAGGTCAGCTGATTACATCATCTCCCAGAAGTTCTCCACAAAAAACTGCTCAAAACTGGTCAAATCTGGACCATACAGACTGCCCAGTGCAGAAGGTGCAATGCATCCCACCTGCCCAGAGTAAAAGGTGTGATGCATCCCACCTGCCCAGAGTAAAAGGTGCGATGCATACTGGATAGCTCTTCTACAGGGTGCGATGAGCGAGAGTGGACAAATGGCAAAGACAGTTTGCAAGGTGGTTCGACATGGAATCTTCCAGACACTTCTCCTATGACACTTGCCTCTCTGAATTCGCCCAGGGATGAGTAAGAGATTATCAATCTCCAAGTGGAATCAAGAACTATCAGAGAGAGGACACTAATCAAATCTCAGAAGCTGACTCACCTCCCTGCAATCATCTATATATGGATCCCTCATCCCAGAGATCCAGAGGCTGGAATTTTGTACCTTGGAAGGAAGTGCTGCTGGTTTCTTGGTGTAATATCATAGTGTTGGGTGATCTAAGATTTTCATGAGGTGAAGAAGGGATTTCTTGCTGAGAGAATGACGCTGGGTCAGAATAATTGGTTGTAATCCTCTTTTCTATTCTTGATATTAATAAAGATATTCAAGTTTTCCTCCACATTCTTGTATGATTGATGATATATGCATTTGTGTGGTCAATATATATCTGGTCCTATATTGTTTGTGATAGTAGATCTCTGTTCTTGGATAGTGTTATGCTGCTTTGATTCCATAGGTGCTCTTTGAAGCTGGGTAGACGAGGAAGTGAGTGGCAAAGATCTATCAGAAGGGAGAGGAATCAAGCAAGGAACCAAGTGCAAGACAGAGGTTGGTCTCCTTTGTTCCCCTCTTATCTACTTCTCATAAAGGAAAATGAAAGTAGTTTTAGTTTGTTTGTTTCTAAGATAGCTACCAGTCTTAGTGGGACTAGTAGCTCTACATAGACACTAGATTTCTCGATAACACCAGCACCCTCCCATACTACTTCGGGTGAGACCTTAGTTTGCGCTCCGCGGGTTATTTCCGAAAGGGCTAGTAGTACCGGGATTTGCTTGGCTAAATCACTTTTTAACATGGGTCAGGCCCCATGTAGCCAACAAACATAATGAAGGAAACACTGGAAAGTGCTCTGCAAGATCACACGCTAACCTAGTATATTAAGTACTCCAGCGATAACCCGAAAGCTAGAGTAGCAGACATCCAAGCAGCACTGAATAGGGAATTTAGCAGGCCTAAGTCTGAAGCGCAATCGATTGTTGGATTCAAAGAGATCACGATGCTACTAGGTGAGATGCCTTGGGAACTAGATCAAAGGTTGAAATGTATGATCCGTGAGGCCAACATGAATTTGACAAATGCACAGCATCGCGAGTGGTTTGTGGCTTCACTACTACCACACCTAAGAAGTATGATGTCGCAGAAGAAGATAACAACTCAGGCAGAGGCCTTGGAGATTTCCATGAGACTACATGAGACCCCAATGCAAGATCCTAATCTAGGAGTTCAGCAGATCCACGTGTAGCTGAAGAATCTGTGCCTTGAGATGCAAAGTTTGAGGCAGGATAGGACGGTTCAGCCAGAGGTATGCGAAGAAGTATGGTGCGTGAAATGAAAGAGTCAGGGTCATGACAAAGACCACTGCTCAATCTTTACAAATTACCTTGTAGGAGGAGGATCGATGCCTTTAAGGCTGCAAGCTCAAGTAGGACCTAGTGCGGCACCTGCTTTGTGGTGTGCTATCTATCAAATAGCTAGAAAACATACTACGGATAACTTCCACTTGTTATATAAGTATACACAAACTCCGCAATAATGGTTCTGCAACTTTTGAAAATTGGTCGGACATGATGAGCGTGCTTGCAGGAGCTATGAATTGATGATGGATAGAATGCCCACCTACAGAGTTTAGGCCAAAACGTGGCCCCTTGACCAGAATGTAGGGATGGTATAGATAGGATTTCAGGGGCACGAACGAGGCCGAGGCCGAGGAGGACCTGGTAGAGGTCGCAGACAGATGATTTGCTACAATTGCGGAGGGCCAGGACACTATGCCCGTGATTGCACTAATCCAATGCGCCTGTCGTGAAAGTATTGCACGTTGTTTGATCATGAAACCGAAGATTATCCTACGCTGACAGCCAGGATATGTCACTGATCCAAATGGATCCTAGAAAACCCTCTAAGTCTTCAAACACTCGAAAATATCACGAAAGAAGAACTTGAAGAAATAGCGGGTAACACTATCAGAGGGAAAAAATAGTGAGAAACAATTGAAAAACAAGTTATCGGCAGTGATGCACAAGAGCCGTCGAATCTCGCCGATCAACGGTCCAGATCCGATCGACACATCGCAATCGGTGGTGACAGGCGTAAGCTATTGGGGGAAAACCATATAACAGTTGCGATCACGATCAGTAGGGTCAATAAGGACCGTTGATCAAGCGCACAGATTGACAGCCCAAGTTGAACCTCGATATTGCAATCAAAAAATGCAAAGGAGCACTTACCCAACGGTCCAGGCTCATGCGACATGCGATTATGACAAGTTGCATCACAAATTCGCATCGATGCTACACAGAAGCAGACATCTCTCTCTCTTTCTCTCTCTCTCTCTCTCTCTCTCTCTCTCTCTCTCTCTCTCTCTCTCTCTCTCTATATATATATATATATATATATATATATATATATATATATATATACGCAACGCGATGGCCAAAACTGATAACAATATAAACGATATTCCATATGTTTTGAGATCCACCCAACAAACGGTTTGTGTCTATTTTCTCATATTTTGTTTATTAAACGAAATGTGAAGGGATAAAGTGTCGATGTAATGTTACGGACCCAAAGGGGTTTATTAATGCTGTTGAATATTATTTCAAATCCGAATAAAAGCCATTTTCATGGGGTTTTAATGTTTTTAATGTATTTTTTTATACAAAGGGAAATCATAATACAAGTGGGATTTCGGGAGGTCCAAAGGCAGCAAGTGGTTTGGGTCGGGCTCCGCCTGAGCCCATATAATGGCTACTACATGTCCAAGCTAAGGAGAGAGAAAACCACCCTCATCGGGTAGTTAACTCCTATATGAAAGAGCTGCCTGAAATGGAACACAACCATTGGATCTAAATCTCCTAGATCAACGGTGCAGATGCGATATTTAGATACAGGCGGATTTGATAGAAGTTATAAGGCAGATTCATAATGTTTCAAGTCCGATAAATGAAAATTTGGCGGAGTTTAATAGTTTTGATTGTATTTCTCTATGTAAACACAGAATGGTTATTTTGGGGATTTCAAAGGCCCGATGACCCATTCCGTTACAGTACAAGTGGCCACCTTCTCTGAGAGAGTTTAGCAATGATTGCTAATGCTCAGAGGGGGATCTGAGCGGACAGAGGTCAGGAAGCCAGAGAGTCTGAGAAGAGGAAATGAACATACAATGTCGATTGGCTTTAAAGCCACAGACAGAGAGCAAATGGAGGAAGGCAATATTGAAAGCAATGTTGAGACAGAGATCAAACAAAGACAGAGATTCAGTGAGGAGAGTCTGTGTACTCAAAAGAGACTTGGGGGATCCAAGTAAAAGCATTATTGTTTTATATATGTTGTGTGAGGCTCAATTTGAGCTCACTATTGTAAAATGCTGCTTCTAAAGACATAATAGAGAGGCCACCACTGAACGCTGGACCAGGAGATGTAGCCTAGGAGTTTTGGGTGAACTCCATATTAAAATTGTTGTGTTTATGTGTGTTGTCTATTATGTTTCTTTAACTGCTTCATTGTCTATGTATTTCACAATCTTATCGATCCATTCCACAAAGTAACATGGGCATATCCATGCACATGAGTTTGTAATACCTTAATAAATGTCTTAGATCTCATTATCAGGTCAAGTGCTATCGAAGCTTTAGGTTTGCCAAGGTTAGACAAGCTGGTGCTAGATTGTTGAATGCTAACTAGGTCAAAGCTCAAATCAGGAGAAGGAGAACTGGTTGAGACTAACCCAAAAATTGAAAGAGTCTATCCTAGGAGGAAAATGGCAGAAGAAATTTCCTCATAATCAGACTCTCAGTTCATGGATAGTTTCATGACCATGAGAGCCATGGTAGAAGAGATGTATCGATAATTTAAGAAAGGTAGAGGTGAAGATACTTCAACCTCCAAACAAGACAAAGGAACAGAAGAACCTCTTATAGATGGCCATTCTGAAGGCAAAGGGAAAGGAAAATTGGCTCCTCTATCAACACCTCCTTCTAGCCCTTTGATTAAATTAGATGTAAAATTTGATTTTCCAATATATGATGGAGAATTAAATGTAGAAAAGCTAGATAAATGGATTAGACATATTGATGTATATTACAGAGTGCAGAACATTGATTCAGAAAGGAGAAAGATTCAGCTGGCCAGCCTTCACCTTGGAGGAACTGCCCTAGTGTGGTGGAAAGGTAGGACCCAAGCTGATTTGAAGAAGCATGGTAAAATTCTTTCTACCTAGAATGAATTTGTTTCTGCCATTAAAAAACAATTATATCCACTAGCTTATATGTAGCAAGCCATGATGAGTTGGCAAGCTCTTCGCCAATTAAAGGGGAAAAGTGTACAAAGCTATACCCAAGAATTTAGAAAAAGAGCTTTATTTCTAGGGATTTCTCTAGACTCACCTGAAACTTTGCTGAAGTATATAGGTGGTCTACATAGCTATTTTAGGCACACCATTCTCATGTTTAACCCTACTAGCATAGATGAGGTATCCGTTCAGGCTACACATCTAGAGGCTAGAGGCAAGAATGTGAACCCAGAGATTGGGGGATCATCAAAACCCACTGCAAGAAAGAATAAGGAAAAGAGGAAGCAGAAATGGAAAGAGAGGAAGACAAAAACTGTATAGAAAGACAAGCCTTCATGCACTCACTACAAGAAGGATGGACATGATGATGAACATTGCTGGTCTTTACATCCAGAGCTGAAACCCAAGAAGTTCAATGACAAGAAGAAGAAGATTATTGTTGCTATTAAGAAAGATTTGGGTTCAGACTCAGGTGATGAAACAATAGTCACAGCTACAAGTATAAAAGGTAAAAATTCTGAAGCATCTAAAAAGTAATTCTGCACAACTATTGATAATGAAGAAAATGAGAGGAAAAGACATGAGCTTTTTCATATTAGAGTTATTTCCAAGCATCAAAAGATTGATACTTTATTTGATAGTGGTTCACAAGTAAACTTGATTTCTAAAGCAATTGTAATGAAGTTGGGACTACTAACCACACCTCACAAGAAGCCATATCCATTAGGTTGGGTATGTGATAAAGTAAAGTTATAAGTGACTAGACAATGTAAACTTAGGCTTGCTTTTGGGTCATCATTTTGTAGATGAGGTTGAGTTAGATATAGTTCCCTTGGATATATGTAGTACTGTTTTAGGAAGTCCTTGCTTGTATGATAGAAAAGCCATTTTCTATAGAGCCGAAAATAATTATCAACTCACAAAAGATGGAATAGAATATATTGTAAGAGCTCATCGGCTAAAAAATAAGTACACTCTCATAAACTCAGGGCAGATGAAAAAAATTGTAAATTCATGCAAGCAATTTTTACTAATGGTTGTAAAGGAAAAGAAACCTGATAAAACCAATGTATTTGAAGGCTGTGATGATAAACAGAAAGCTGATTTAGAAAAAATTGTTTCAGAATATGATATCCTATTTCATGCACCTAAAGGCCTGCCATCCAAAAGGGAAATTGTACATGATATTCATTTGCATCAAGATGCTCCATTGCCTAACATCGGAATGTATAGGTTATCCGCTTTATAGAATGAAAAGATCAAGAAGCAGGTACAGGAGCTACTTGAGAAAGGGTTCATAAGGCCAAGAACATCACCATGTGGATCTCCAATCGTGTTGGTGAGAAAGAAAGATGGTTCATGGAGGATGTGCATTGATTACAGAGCACTGAATAAAATAACGATCAAGAATCGTTATCCTCTTCCTTGCATTGATGATCTATGGGATCAGCTAAAAGAAGCTATTTACTTTTCCAAGCTGGAGTTGTGTAGTGGCTATCATCAGGTCAGAGTTATAGAGCAAGATGCATGGAAGACTGCTTTCAAAACAAAGCAAGGGCTGTATGAATGACTAGTTATGCCTTTTGGCTTAACTAATGCTCCTGCCACTTTCATGAGAGTTATGAATGATGTACTCCAACCTTTTGTTGATGATTTTGTAATTGTATATTTGGATGACATTCTTGATTTCAGTAAAACATGGGAAGAACATTTGAAGCATGCAAAGCAGACTCTAGATGTTTTGAAAAAAGAAAATCTCTATGTTAAGTTATCAACTTGTGAATTTGGCAATATTTGAATTACTTGGGTCATATTGTAGGGGGTGGTGAATTGAATATAGATCCCTCTAAGTTCGAAGTCATTGTGAATTGGCCTAAACCCAAATCTGCTACAGAAGTTAGAAGCTTCCTAGGGGCAGCACAATATTGGAGAAATTTTATTGCTAACTTTTCCTTGATTGCAGCTCCCTTACATGCTTTGACATGATTGAACAAGGTGTTTCAGTGGGGAGGCAAATAGCAGAAATCCTTCGACATATTGAAAGAAAATATTAGTACAACATTAGTACTAGCATTGCCATATCTTCAAAGACCATTTGAGGTTGAAACAGATGCCAGTGGCTATGCCATGGGAGCAGTGTTGATGCAACATGGTAAACCCATATGTTATCATTCTTAGACATTTAATTCTGCAGTAGTTAATTATCCCACATATGATAAAGAATTGTATGCATTAGTGCAGAGTGTGAAAAAGTGGAAACATTACCTATCGGGCAAAGAAACAGTTATACATACTGATCATCAACCAATTCAATATTTACTCTCACAAACTAAGTTGTAGCAATCAAGACACTATAGGTGGATGAGTTTTCTACAACAGTTTCATCTAGTCATTAGATATAAGAAAGGCATACACAATAAAGTTGTAGATATGTTATCAAGACCAATCATAAATGCATCTACTATACTTAAGCATAATTCAGTATTGCATGAAAGCTACAGCGAACAATATGCTCAAGATGTAGATTTTAAAGATGTATTTGCAACTTTAAGTCATGGCAAACAAGTAGAAGAATTGGATTATCATATTAAGGACCAACTTTTGTATCATTTGGGAAAGTTATGCATTCCTCAAACTGAGAGAGTTAATATAATCCTAGAAGCACACACTTCTCTAATATCAGGTTATTTTGGTGTAAGTAAAACAGTTGCACAACTGCAAAAGATTCTGCTATTGGCCAAGAATGCATGAAACAGTTTCTTGATATATTAAAGTGTGTACCATGTGTGCTAAAAGCAAGCCCAACAATAGAAAACTAGGCTTGTACACTCCACTTCCAGCTCATTCTCATCCTTGGGAAAGTGTTTCCATGGACTTTGTTGGGGGACTGCAAAGATCTAGAAAAGGTCATGACTATTTATATGTTATTGTGGACAGGATCGGCAAAATGTGTATTTTAATACCTTGTAACAAGAAGATTACAACTGAACAAACATCAAAGTTGTTCTTTCAGCATGTCTGGGTGCATTTTGGGTTACCCACTTCCATAGTATTTGATCGAGATTCCTGATTTGTTGGGAAGTTTTGGTCAAGTTTGTGGGAATTGATGGACACCAGACTGAAGAAGAGCACAACCTTTCATCCACAAATAGATGGCCAAACAGAGGTAATCAACAGGATAGTGATCCAGTTGCTTAGGGGCTATTGCAGCAATCATCCCAAGATTTGGAATGAACATTTATGTTATGTGCAACATGCTTACAACCGTGCTAAACATTCATCTACACAAAGATCTCCTTTTGAGACTTGTTTTGGTTTCATACCAAGGTCTCCCTTGGATTTTGTCTTTATTAAAGACATAACAGTTGATGGACACAGTGATGTGGACAAAGAAACTAAGTTTATTGAACAGATCCAAGAAATTCACCGGAAGTGCAGGAACAGCTGGAACAGAGCCAAGCCAAGTACAAGGCAAGACATGATAAGCATCGAATTGAGAATAGCTTCCAAGTTTGTGATCAAGTTTGGCTGTACATCAGCAAAGATAGAATGCAAGGTGAAGGAAAGAAGTTGAAGCCAATAAATTATGGGCCTTTCAAGATACTTGAGAAAATTGGTGAGAATGCTTTTGGTCTTGATTTTCCAGCTTACATGCACATCTATTTAGTAGTTAATGCAGAGAACTCGAGATTGTTTGAACCTTCATTAATAGAAGATCCTGAAGAGTAAAGTCACTTGCCTTCTATTGATGATGTGTTGCCTGAATATCTCAATGAGTTGCAGGAAGATACAGTTCTGGACAGGAAGCTGAGAACTCCGCATAGAGGGGATGTTGAGTACCTCAGAATTGGACTCAAAGGTTCAAAACCAAGCAGTGCAAAATGGATAGAGATTGGGCAGGTTAGGAAGTTGTATCCTCACTTGATTGATGCTTAAACCAACTTTTGGGGGTCCAAAAGCTTTTCAGTGGGAAGGCATGATCCGAATGGATCCTAAAAAACCCTCTAAGTCTTCAAACACTCGAAAATATCGCGAAAGAAGAACTTGAAGAAATATTGGGTAACACTATCAAAGGGAAAAAAACAGTGAAAAACAGTTGAAAAACAAGTTATTGGCAGTGATGTGTAGGAGCCAAAGGATTTGGCTGATCAACGGTCCAGATCCGATTGGCACATCGCAATCGGAGGTGACAGGTATAAGCTATTGGGGGGGAACCATATAATAGTTCCGATCATGATCAGCGGGGTCAACAAGGACCGTCGATCAAGCGCATAGATCGATGGCCCAAGTTGAACCCCGATATCGCAATCAGCAAACACAGAGGAGCGCTTACCCAACGGTCCGGGCTCATGTGACATGTGATTGCGACAAGTTGCATCGCAAATTCGCATTGGAGCTACACAGAAGCAGACATATATATATATATATATATGCGATGCGATGGCCAGAACCAATAACAATATAGACGATATTCCATATGTTTTGATATCCACCCAACAAACAATTTGTGTGTATTTTCTCGTATTTCGTTTACTAAACGAAATGCGAAGGGATAAAGCACCGATGCGATGTTACAGACTCGAAAGGATTTATTAATGCTGTTGAATATTATTTCAAATCCAACTAAAAGCCATTTTCATGGGGTTTTAATGTTTTTAACATATTTTTTATACAAAGGGAAATCATTATACAAGCGAGATTTCGAGAGGCCTAAAGGAGGTAAGTGGTTTGTGCCGAGCTCCGCCCAAGCCCATATAATGGCTACCACGTGTCTAGGCTAAGAAAAGAGAAAACCACCCTCACGGCGGTTAACTCCTGTACGAAAGAGCCGCCCGAAATGGACCACAACCGTTGGATCTGGATCTCCCACATCAATGGTGCAGATGCGATATTAAGATACAGGCAGATTCGATAGAAGTTATAAGGCAGATTCATAATGTTTCAAGTCCGATAAATGGAAATTTGGCCGAGTTTCATAGTTTTGACTATATTTCTCTGTGTAAACACAAAATGGTTATTTCGGGGATTTCAAAGGCCCGATGAACCATTCCGTTACAGTACAGGTGGCCACCATCCCTTAGAGCATTTAGCAATGATTGCTAATGCTCAGAGGGGGATTTGAGCGGACAAAGTTCGGGAAGCCAGAGAGCCTGAGAAGAGAAAATGAATAGATAGTGCTGATTGGCTTTAAAGCCACAGATGGAGAGAAAATGGAAGCAGGCAATATTGAAATCAGTGCTGAGACAAAGATCAAATGGAGACAGAGAGTCAGTGAGGAGAGTCTGTGTACTCAAAAGAGACTTGGGGGATCCAAGTAAAAGCCTTATTGTTTTGTATCTGTTGTGTGAGGCTCAATTTGAGCTCACTATTGTAAAATGCTACTTTTGAAGACATAATAGAGAGGCCACCACTAAAGGTTGTACCAGGAGATGTAGCCCAGGAGTTTTGGGTGAACTCCATATTAAACTTGTGTTTATGTGTGTTGTCTATTATGTTTCTTTAACTGCTTCTTTGTCTATGTATTTCGCAATCTTATCAATCCATTGCGCAAAGTAACATAGGCATATCCAATCACATGAGTCTGTAATACCTTAATAAATGTCTTAGATCTCATTATCATATCAATGAAAAAGGAGCACTACCACCTCCCCCAATTCAGAACTTGCAGATGATGAGGTCTTATCCGCGCGAGGAAAATCCGAATGTAAATATAGTGCTCTGAAGTGGAATCGTGATGGGAGATGACAAGGGGAAACAGACAGAAGATAGTACCTGGGTTCACAAGGCCCCAACGAAAGAGGTTGAGTTTGATTTGGAGCACACTCGGGAAGCCTTCATGGAAGCTAAGAAGAGCTTCGTTGAGGCCTCCACTTCAGGAAGCAAAGATAAGCCTGATCCGGAGAGGGACCCCTCTATGCTCACTAATTTCCTGGAAACCTGTATGAAGTTACTGCGCAACAGTAAGGCTATGAAAGGGTTACAGGAACTTATCAATAGATGTGCTGGGAGCACGCCAGGTGAACCCCGCATAGTCCACAAGATAGAAAAGCATAAGACAAGGACAGGGCGTGAAATGAAACTCACCGCACAAATCAGAGAATACGAGATGGATCAAGTCATTCTGGATTTGGGATCAGATGCGAATGTTTTACTGAAACAGACATGGGAGTGAATGGGGAGACCTGCACTGCAATGGTCTCCGATTCAGCTGAGGATGGTGAATCAGTAGAAAATCATACCCATGGGGCGATTGTAGGGAGTAACCGTGGATATTGAGGGAGCGAGTGCGCTAGCAGATTTTGAAGTAATAGAGATTGTTGATGACAACAATCCCTACCCTGTGCTCCTGGGAATTGACTGGGCTACTGATATGAATGGGGTAATCAATCTGAAGAAGCGAAAGATGATCTTTGAGAAGAAGTCACTACGCGTAATAATACCCCTGGATCCTGCTGAAGCATCACGATATACGAAACCAGTCTGCGACTATGAAAGTGATGATGATCTAGATTGCATCTATAAGATAACAGCGCAAGACCAAGACTGGGTGAATCCCATCGTGGATGGGCGCATTACATGGGAGCGCGAGAGTCCCTGCACTTCAGACTCCGATGAAGAAATAGAACACTAGCGGAATCAGTTACACGAAGTAACTACATTGAATTGCAATATGATGACACGGTCACTGCGCTGTGTGTCATTAAAAGAAAGGAATCTTCTTACTTATGATGGTCTAAATGAAGTAGATACCTTCTTGGATGCATTTGAAAGGGAGGTGATGGAGAAGCAACGCTTCTAGGCCTTGGACTGGGTACTGCACGCTACGCCCTCAAGATGGTGAGGTACGCACAAAGGAAGCTTTGATGATTGGTGCGAATGTAGGAGAATGATGCGAGCACGATTTTGGAAACCTAATATGCGACTGACATAAAATTATGATGGGTAGGATGACCCGCATCCGCATCTGGCCAAATGGACACAGGCCTATGGAGAAAAGCCCCAACCTAAGTAGGTGCACATGTACTCTGCGTTGAATTACTTAGTGAATAAGCCTGTGTTGAGGGGGTGAATTTGAAAATGGCTCTTATTGATCCAGGAGTACAATTTCGAAGTTGTTGTGAAGCCTGGATGATTGAACATGGGACCAGACCACTTGTCACGCATCAAGACACGGGAGGAACCTACTAATTTGGAGGAATAATTACTTGACACGCAGCTCTTTGCCGTGCGCGTCGCGAATGGACATTTTGAAGATATAATACACTTTCTAACAACTGGAACTACGCCGGAAGGATACTCAATCCAACAAAAGAAAGAATTAGTGATGCGCACGACAGAATTTTCTGTCATTGATGGGCATCTATACAAGATGGGTAATGATGAAATACTGTGAAGGTATGTCCTTGAGTTTGAATGAAGCAGTGTCCTCGTGGATGCTCATGGGGGCATCTCGGGAGGACATTATGCAGGAAGAGCAACCGCGCAGAAGATTCTACACACCCGTGGTTGTGGTGGCCAACCCTTCATCAAGATTCAAAAGCATATTACAAGGCGTGTGATGTATGTTAGTAGACAGGAAGGCCATTCTGGAGGGATGAAATGCCTTTGAATCCACAAGTAACATTTCAACCCTTCGAAAGTGGGAAATATATTTTGGAGGACCTATTCAATCCCAAGGAAAGGCAGGCGTGAGGTACATTATCACTGTGATAGAGTACTTGACTCATTGGGCAGAAGCATAGCCGGTGAAGGATTGCATGGGTGCCACTGCCACGAAGTTTCTATTTGAACATGTACCAATGTGATTTGGTTGTCCAAAGATCTTGATGAACGATTGTGGTATGCGCTTCCTGAATGAGATGATCAATGCACTAACGGAGGAATTTCAGGTGTATCACCAGAAGAGCACACCTTATCACCCACAGGCTAATGGGACAGTAGAAGCATTCAACAAAGTACTGGAGATTGCGCTGAAGGTATGTAATGCTCAGCGAAGTGATTGGGACCTACGCATACCTATAGTGTTATGGGCTTATCGGACGACATGCAAGAAGATAATGAGACAGACACCTTTTAGGCTTGTCTATGGAGTGGAAGCTGTAATGCCTATGGAATACATTGTGCCTAGTCTACGCATAGCAGCGCTCACAGGTATGATGGATCGTGGATCCCTAGAAGAGAGGCTCACGCAGTTGGATGAGCTGGAAGAAGAGAGATTTTTGGCTGGAATTCACCAGCAGGTCCAAAAGCAGCGTGAAAAGGCATGGCACGACCGACACATTAAGTTGCACACCTTTAAGGTGAATCACATGGTGTTGTTGTATGATAGTAAGTTTGATAAATTCCTAGGGAAACTCACGATGCACTGTTTAGGGCCATATGTTATTAAGGAGATTACTGACGGAGGCACGGTCCAGTTGGTTAAGTTAAATGGAGATCCCTTCCCAGGAAAAGTGAATGGCAGTTGTTTGAAGCCATACACAGGTGGCCCGACCATTTGAATAGCTAACAGAAGCACAGTCTTAGCACTCCAGGCAGTTGAAAGGAGGCACGGGACTATAAACTACACCGCCCGGGAGCTGCACGATGTCAGGACTGTGCGAAGCAGCGAAGTGTCACAGGTCCGCAACAGTGTGAAGATAGTTGTGCTAGCACACAGGTCTGTCAGAAAGTGACTGTTAAAGTCACTATTCATGATTTGATGGTTGGTTTGAGGCCAAATGGAGTGGGCAGTAGGAATTTAAGGTGAACTCTATGGGTTAGATTCTTGAAAATCTGCCGCCAATCTAGCATTAATGGGCCGAATGTGGTGGGAACGGTTGAATTCAAATTTAAAAGGCCCTATAAATTACAAGTGGTTGTCCAGCAAAAAACACTTGGAATTTTGAGATCCGAGTGTTAGAAAATTATATATTACAGAGCAATGGAACACATAAAATAGTGCAGAAATATAAACACAGAAAATGCATAAAACAAGAGAGACACAGATATACGTGGTTCACCCGGTTGGGCTACATCCATGGAGAAATAGCGAGTCCTTCTTTTTATATTATCCAACAAACTAAAGAGATACAACCTACAACAAATCCGTTATAACTCCCTCTTCGCTCTCAATCTCCTCTCTCTTCCTCACTCAAAATACATATATACATAGACACAATACAATTCCCTCATATATAGCAAGGGGTTACCTTCTAGCGCAAAAAACCCTAAATTAAACATAACCTCTACTGTCAGATCTTCACCTAATGAACGACCCAGATTGACTAAGAAATTACAACATTTTACAAGGCAATTTTACATCTATTCTTAGCTTCAGGGGCGCTGCCCCCGATCCCCCCACCAGGGGGAGGGCTCCTAAAGGTTGCAGATGCCCCCCCAGACCCCCCCTGTAGTGAATATTTTACAGGCGGCGTTGCCGCCCCATTATGAACTGGGGTCCAATGCGACGATACCTTTGAATATAGAAGATAATTAGGCTCCACACCCAACAATCTCCCACTTGGAGATTGATTATAGCAACTCCACCATTGCTTCATTTGCCGGACAATGACTCCACTTTGGACCTAGCTATTTCTCATATTCTTCATCATACTTGAAGACCAAGTGAAATTGAGAAAATTCTCAGTTTCTCCCTGGTTACAACTTTTGTTAACATATCTGTAGGATTCTGGCTAGTGTGTATCATTTCCAACTTCAACTGTCCATCTTCCAACGTTAACTGTATGAAATGGTATTTAAGCTGTATATGTTTAGTCTTGGAATGAAATGCAGAGTTCTTTGCAAGATGTATGGCACTTTGGTTGTAACTGTATAACTTGCCCAACTCTTGCTTCTTACCTAATTCATCCAGAAACCTTTGTAACCAAATCATTTCTTTACTGGCCTCTGTAGCAGCAACATACTCTGCTTTTGTTGTTGAGAGTGCAACAACACTTTGCAGCTTTTAGACATAAATGATAGTTGTTCGGCTTACAGTAAACACATACCCTGTTGTGCTTCTCCTATTATCTCTATCACCCACCATATCTACATCAACATATCCTTGTAGAGCAATGCTTGAACCACCAAAGCATAATTCTTGATTTGTGGTACCTCTCAAATACCTGAGAATCCACTTCACCGCCATCCAATGTTATTTTCCTGGATTGTTCATGTACTT
Source organism: Pinus tabuliformis (assembly GCA_031772625.1). NCBI lineage: Eukaryota > Viridiplantae > Streptophyta > Pinopsida > Pinales > Pinaceae > Pinus > Pinus tabuliformis. The sequence goes on along the minus strand of CM062813.1, from coordinate 867,013,530 downwards.
GCTTACAACTCCCACTGCATGTGCAATATCAGGCCTTGTGCAGACCATTGCATACATTAAGCTTCCAACTGCTGATGCATATGGAACTTGAGACATATGAGACATTTCTTCTTGAGTCTTGGGACACTCCTCCTTAATTAATTTGAAATGGCTAGCCAAAGGTATACTAATTGTTTTTGCATTCTGCATATTAAACCTTTTCAACACCTTTTCTATGTACTCACTTTGAGACAACGTTAATTTGCAATTCTTCCTATCTCTAGTTATTCTCATACCAAGGATTTGTTTTGCAACACCCAAATCCTTCATTGCAAATGAGTTTGCCAATTTTCTTTTGAGCACATTTATTTCCTGCATGTTAGAACCTGCAATAAGCATGTCATCTACATACAATAACAATATAATAAAGTTGCCATCATTTTTCCTTTTGAGATAAATACAATGATCAGAGTGACATCTAGTATAACCTTGTTCATACATAAGCCTATCAAATTTTAGATACCACTGCCTTGGAGCCTGTTTTAAGCCATACCAGCTCTTCTTCAACCTGCACGCTAGTTTCTCCTTCCTTTTTACCTCATATCCTTGTGGTTGCTGCATATATATCTCTCCCTCCAAATCCCCATGGAGAAAGGTTGTCTTTACATCCAACTACTCAAGATGCAAACCTTCAGCTGCTACTAGACTTAAAATAGTTCTTATTGAATTCATTTTAACAACAGGAGAAAATATCTCATCAAATTCTATACCCTTTTTCTGTGCAAACCCTTTCACCACAAGTCTAGCTTTATACCCTTTTCTACCTCCATCTTCTTCCTTCAACTTGTAGACCCATTTATTCTGCAATGTTGTTTTACCTGCAGGCAACCTGACTAAGTCCCAAGTCTGGGTATGTGCTAAGGAGTCCATCTCTTCTTTCATGGCTTGCTCCCATTCTTTCTAGTTTCTACCTATACTGCTTCTTCATAACATGCTGGTTCACCAGAATCAGTCAACAATACATAATATAATGAAGGAGAGTATCGTTCAAGGGGTCTACTTATCTTGGTAGATCTTCTAACAACACTTTCATGTGTTTGAGGTTTTTTTTGCTGTTGTGGTTGTTGTTCTGACTGTTGATCATTATGATTTTCAGGCACCATCACTTTTTCTATGATCTTGTCAACCACTGTGTATTCTCTGTTTTCTTTTTCCTATTTCTTTTCCTGCAACTGATCCTTATACAAATCCTTTTCATCGAATATGACATATCTGCTCCTAATGATTTTATGTTTTTCAAAATCATAAAAGCGATAACCAAAATCATTAACACCATATTCAATAAAGGTACATTTCTTTGATTTTGCCTCAAGCTTTGTTCTATTTTCTTTATTAATGTGGAAAAAGGCTTCACAATCAAAAGTCTTTAAAAAAGAGTAGTTTACCTTTTTACATGTCCATACCTTCTCTGGAATACCACCATCCAAGGAACTTGAAGGCCCTCTGTTTATTAGATAAACAATAGTATCTACAACATCTGCCCAAAATTGTAAAGGCAATCTTGCATGAAATCTCATGCACCTTGCACGCTCCATGATTGTCCTGTTCATCCTTTCTGACACACCATTTTTTTGTGGTGTTCTTGGAACTGTCTTCTCTCTGCGAATTCCATTCTCTGAACAGTACCTATCAAACTCTTTGTTGCAATATTCACCTCCATTGTCTAATCTGAGACACTTCAACCTTTTTCCTATCTCATTTTCAACCAAAGCTTTCCATTTCTTGAAAATATCAAATACATCAGATTTATTTCGAATACAATAAATCCAAGTTTTTCTAGTTGCATCATCAATAAATGTAACAAAATAATGAGAGCCACCAAGAGATGATACTTGAGTAGGTCCCCATACATCTGTATGCACAAGCTCTAATTTTTTGCTCTTCTTTTATTTCCCAACTCTAAGGAATCTGGCTCTCTTCTGTTTTCCATAAACACAATTCTCACGGAATTTTAAATCAACATGCTTCAAACCTGGCAAAAAATTTCTTGAGTGAAGAATTTGCATCCCCTTCTCACTCATGTGCCCGAGCCTATGATGCCACAATGATATATATTCTCCTGTAGAGGTTAAAGAATTAACAGAACTAGAAATACCATTGCATAAATATAATGTACCAACCTTTCCTTCTTTCACTATTACCAGGGATCCTTTAGTGACCTTCTAGGTTTTATCTCTGAAAGTAGTTATGCAACCTTCACCTCCCAACTGCCCTATTGAAATCAGATTTTTCTTCAGATCTGGAACATGCCTTACCTCCTTCAATAGCCACTGATTTCCATTTTGCTATTTTATGAAAACTGTACCCATTCTAATGATTTTACAGGGTTTATCATCACCCAATCCAACTTATCCAAAATCTCCTTGAACATAATCATAAAAATGTTTCCTATCAGGTGTGGCATGGAATGAGGCCCCTGAATCTACCACCCAAGCATCAATAATATTTTCTAATTAAAGAATTAAAACATCTTGCAACACATCACTTGTTACATTCGCTTCATGATTAGTTTCTTGCTGCGCATCTCCTTCTTTTCCCTTTCGAGACTTGCAGTCTTTCTTCAGGTGTCCTTTCTTCCTGCATTTCCAGCACACTATCCCCGATCTGGACTTGGATCTTCCTTTTCTTGACTTACTATGATATCCAAGGTTCTTTCCTCTTTCCATTTTTCTTCCCCTAGTCTATGCAGTCAAAGCATTACCTGATGTCTCAACGGAGCTTTTCCGTTGCATTTCCTCGCTAAGGGTTGCACCAACAACATCATCAAACTTTAAAGTACTATATCTAGAGACAGATTTACTAATGGCCATAACTAAACTATTCCAACTTTTTAACAATGAGCACAGAAATAAAAGAGCCCTAACTTCATCATCAAAAGTTACCCCTACAGAACTTAACTGACTGGTAACTGTATTAAATTCATTTAAATGATCAGCAACAAATCCACCTTCTGACATCTTCATATTAAATAAACATTTCATAAGAAATACCTTATTTGAGGTTGAGGGTTTTCATATAGTTTGGCCAACGTCGACATTAAACCCTTTGTTGTTGTTTCCTTTGAAATATTAAATGCTACCGACGCTGCTAGGCACAGTCATATTGTTCCAAGTGCCTTTCTGTCGAGAATATCCCATTCTGTGTCTGTCATACTCGTAGGCTTCTTTGTCTTTCCACTCAATGGTTGGTACAGATCTCTCTGATACAGATAATCTTCCGTCTGCATCTTTCACATCTGGTAGTTTTGGTCGTTGAATTTTTTGACCCTAAACCTACCACCTTCCGCCATTGCTCCCACTCGAACCAGGAACCCTTCTCTCTTGCGAGTTTATTAGCCAAATAGGCCTTCGGCTCTGATACCAGTTGTTAGAAAATAATATATTATAGAGCAATGGAACACATAAAATATTGTAGAAATATAAACACAGAAAAAACATAAAACAAGAGAGACAAAGATATACGTGGTTCACCCAGTTTGGGCTACGTCCAAGGAGAAACAGCTAGTGCTTCTTTTTATATTATCCAGCAAACTAAAGAGATACAACCTACAGCTGATCTGTTGTAACTCCCTCTTCGCTCTCAATCTCCTCTCTCTTCCTCACTCAGAATACCGATATACATAGATGCATAACAATGCCCTCATATATAGTGAAGGGTTGCCTTCTAGGGCAAAAAACCCTAAATTAAACATAACTTCTATCGTCAGACCTCCGCCTAATGAACAACCCATATTGAATACAAAATTACAACATTTTACAAGGCAATTTTACATCTATTCTTAGCTTCAGGAGTGCTGCCCCTGATCCCCTCACCAGGGGGGGCTCCTAAAGGTCGTAGTCGCCCCCCCGGACCCCCCTTGCAACGAATATTTTACGGGCGGCGTTGCCACCCCATTACGAACTGGGGTCCAATGTGGTGATACCTTTGAATACAGAAGATAATCAGGCTCCACACCCAACACTAAGTTGTTGTGCTATCAAGTGTGTATGGACCTTTCAAACTTTGAGGCTTTGAGAGAAAGTTCCGTGTTTGAAACATTGTTGAAGGAGATGTAGGACCTCCTAACTAGAATGATGTCGAAATCCGAGGAAGTCACACAAGAAATTTCGGAAGTGGAAGCCCCAGAGAGTGCCATAGCGATAGTTGAGGTTCCTAAATCACCCAGAAGACTGCGACCTAAGAAGGATAAGCAGGCCATGATCCCGGTGCGCGTCTCATCACGAAATCCACAGAGGACCAAGCTCACCTTGCAGGAAAATGGGAAGGCCATTAACATGGAGGTCTAGGAGGAGGAATTTGAAGAAATCTTGGTATATGAAGAGGACGTAGAGATGGAATTTGAAACCCAGGGTGCGGACCCTATTACATGGTTACCTGAATATGTTCCTCCACGCAAGGCAAAGCCAAAGTGCCAAAGGACATAGATGAGAGCAAGAGCTCTCTACAAACTCCGCTGCTCCCAGACAATATTGTTTTTGAGGGACCACACTTGGGGCGGGTTCCTGTGTTGAAGTTTGAAGATTGGGACCTCGCAGACCACGAGAAGTTCTCGCATTTAGCGACTGAGAAGCTAATGTGCCAAAGGATTGACGTGACTGTTGGAACAATTCAATTGGAGCCACAAACATGGCTCAAAGGTGTAGAGAAAGCCGGGTTACTAAACCTGCTCTGGGTGTCGCATTACCACCGCGCCCCAGTGACCATATTCATCATCAAGTAGCTACTTTGCTTGGTGTATGATGGGTGCTTGTGGATGGAGGAGCCCATCCCCATCATAGATCATCTAATTCACCAGATTACACGACTACCTTACTCAAGAGAGGATCCAGCTAACATTTCAGAGGGAAAAGGTTTTGAGCTGGACCTTGTGGAAGCGATAAAGAAGAAGTTCAAGCTGGAGAAGAAGAAGCGAGGGTATGCCATCTCCAACATTAACAACCCTGTAGTTAAGGTCATGACACAAATACTAGCAGGGAAGGTGATGCGGAAATGTTGCACGGATGAGGTGCCCGCGCCCGTGGTTGCACTAGCAGCCCAATGTGCGGAAGGAGTTCAGTTCAACTGGGCGAACTATCTAGGCGACAAGTTCCTTGTGAACTGTCGCAAGGTAGAGGAGCAGGGAAAAATGTTTCACTACGCGTGGCTCCTATTGTCAATAGTACTAGTGGCATGGGAGCTGCCCGAAGATAGCCAATTCCCTTCGGTTGTGTCGGACCTTCCAGAGGCAGCGAAGTACGCTTTGTTGTGGGCGACCAAGGACGCATAGCGTATCAGAGAAAGTAAAATATTTTGGGTCCTAATGGAGATGAATATCTAGATGGGGATCAATCGCAAGCCATGGTTGTCGCCCACAGTCTATGCTAGTTTATAGAGCTTTGCAGAGTTCAAAGCGGATTTCCACCATGTTTTTATCAGGGTGAAGAAGGACCCCACAAAGACATGGCACAACTTACCATACCTGGCGACTGACGATGTGATATTTATAGTCCTTGAGTCTTGGCCGTCGAAGTGGTGCGCTCCAGCTAGCTCCAAGGTGGAAACGGACAAGTCTGCCGCATAGCACAAGAAGGAAGAGACAAACCTTAGGATGGCACAGCTAGCTCCGAGGTGGAAACAGACAAGTCCGCCACACAACACAAGAAGGAAAATACAAACCTTAGGATGGCACAGCTAGCAAAAAAGCGTAGGAAATAGGAAGCAGCGGCTAAGGCCTAGGTAGTGCATGACCCTACAAAGTTGGCAGAACATTAGAAAACAGGAGAAGAAGAGCGCGAAGGACAGAAGTCACCTTCGCTCGAACCAGAGACAGACACAGAACAAGGTGGTGTTAACCCGTAGACAACGTCCACCCAACTCAAGCGTCTGCAACCATGAGAGCAGACAGTGTCACGAAAGAAAAAAAAGCATCGAAGACATATTTTGACCCAATCACCCTCACTAAGGGGGATTTTCATATTGGTGAAATGGTGAGGGATGTCACCATGGAGGCCCTCCAATAGTTCGAAGAACAACAACAGTTGGTATTGGGGGCTCTCCAGACAGAGTTTCAGGAGTTGTAGGTTCGCACTCCACAGGCTGGCACAGTGTCCACCAGACTCGCGATCTACACTTCGGCTGCCGAGGAAATGTTGTGCACAAGGGTGACCAACATGATAGTGCTACCAAATGGGGAACTTACTATAGAGAAGGAGGCCAACAAGCCCACAATTAGTAGTTTGAAATGGGTAGGCTTGAACATGGTCACACTCCCTCGGGAGACGCTCTACCTCTTACAGGATGGAGTCACCACAGAACTTCAGGCCAGGGAGAGTCGCGCTCTATAGGTAATGAGTTAGCAGCGCATCAACATTGAACAGTTGCACCTGCAGTGCAATGAGGCAATGGAGCAGAACAAATAGATAATGCAGGTAGTGGAGGAATCCTACCAGATGGTCCCACAGTTGGACATTCAGGCAGAAGAACCAGTGGAGGAGCGCATCCGTAGGTTGGCCACAGGGGTGCACGACGCTCAAGTAGAGATGGCCAGGGTTTAGCTGGAGCTGAACCTGCAAATCGCAAAACTTTAGTTGAAGGCTTAGCCTTCAACTCTTTTGGAGGTCAAAGAACAACGTACCACCATGTTCAAAACAGCAATAGCAGCGGTTGACAGTGTAGTGTCCGACTGCATGCAGCTCTTCGAACAGTCATTCGAGGTCTTAACTACCCTACAAGAGGACCCAAATGTAGAGCCCCCAGAGACATAGGTGCACAAGCTACAATAGATGTGTGATGAGCTAAAAGGGACCACACAGACGGTTGCCCTTACTCAGCGGCTTGCACGGATGCAGCAGGCAAAGGCGCTCAAGGAACAGGGGGACTCCGCTCAACACAAAGAAACAGTCTTAAAAGTGTGCCTACAGCCATGGATAGATGAGGCTTATACAATTACAACCTCCATTGAAGGAAAGCTCGCGAAATTTTAGGCAGCTTAGCAAAATATTCAGAGAAGGAGTTCAGCAGCAGTCACCGAACAATGTGTGGAAGAAGTCCAGCAGGCAGCTGTTGTTGGGAAAAGTGTCTACTCAGAACGGCCCTATACCACTAAGGTGTGATAGTGCCTTAGCAACAAACAAGGAAAACTACTTTCGTATTCTTCTTTATGAATTGTAAACGAAGAGGAATAGGATGAACCAACCTGTGTCTTTCGCTAGTCTTTTGATCCAATCTCTCTTCGTTTACAATTCATAAAGAAGAATACGAAAGTAGTTTTCCTTGTTTGTTGCTAAGGCACTATCACACCTTAGTGGGATAGGGGCATTCTGAGTAGACACTTTTCCCAACAACAAAATGGAGACTCTGCTGGGGATCGTGTCTAGTTAGTTTTGTTTGTGTTTCTCTTGTTGTTTGTTTCATAAACACAGAAGTAGCAATCGAACTGCATTTGCCATTCTCAAATGCAAAGTAGACACCTGCTACTTCAATCCACTCACTGAATTTGTTTATGATTTGAACAGCTGATTTACAAATGATCTGATTACCCTTTGTGATAGCTCTTAATCCTCCTTTAAATCATCCCTCTGATTGTACCTTACTGATTGCTTTTACTCGGCCAAAAACCATAGATTAAACTGCAAACCGTGACCCAGAACCCAGATAGAAGTCTCGTTTCTGCCCCAGTGCAGGCTCTGTGAAGAGGTTCTGCATTTCAACGTAGGTCCCGAGAGGGCTACCTGCGCTGCAATTCAGTTTCTCTATGCAACAGGTGCGCTGATCAGCCTTTGCCCTGTGCAGCTGAGGTTCTTTGCTTCATTTTGTCCAGTTTTGTCTGTAATTTTTGCAGCTTGTGATCAGTGTGTGTACCTGTCTGAAAACTCCTTTTCTTTGCCTTAATTCTGCCTCCTTTGTACAAAAAGACTGTAGATGTTCTTTGTGTGTTTGTTACATCATTTACAGTTTTCCATTGAAAGAGTAAAATAGTCATACTGTCGTCCTTGGATTTAGATCTGTCGTAAGTGTCGATTTTGATCTTAGGAGAAAGTTTGTTTGATGTTGACAGTTGATTATACTTTTACTTTTACCTTTGGTTTGAATTTGTCACTTTCTAGTGTCGAAACGAGTGTTTATTTCAAAATCATAGAGTGTCGTAATCTTCTCTACCTTTTTGATTTCGAAAAGAAGCTTGTTTGTGGTTTTCACTTGAAAGCAAATTCAGATTTGTACATCAACTTTCTTTTTAGGCATCAATATTAAGAAAGTGAAAACAAATACATGCATATGTACATTTGCATATTGATAGTTTGTATGGTTTGATTTAGGAAAAGTGCATTTACAGTGTGCTCTTTGCTCTTTGAGAAAAGATTGTGTCTTTCTTTTCCCCTTGTAGCTAGGATTTTCATTCCTGAAAAGAGATAAAAGCTTGCTTATCATCTTTAGATTGCATTTAGGAATTACATCTACATCTCGTGGTGATCCCAAAAGGAAAACTTCTAAGAAAGATCAACTTAAAATAAATTGAATGAATCTAACAACGCATTGGAACTTAACACACAACATAGAGGTCTAGGCTAGAGACGTGTTCCGGCGTCGTAAAGCCTGGTAACTGTTGTCCTCACTGATGGTTGGGTGATTCCTCCACTGTGAGACGATAAGTGCCAGTACAGACTTGTGCTCCCACGTACCGTCGAGTATATATTGGGAGACCCCTATAGGCTTAAAACCTTTTATCCATAGGAAGCCGTGTCGGCCGCCCTACTGATCGCAATGCACCGAACACAGCATTCGGGAAGATTGACTGCCATACCGTAAAACATATTCTGTAGTTTTGTGATTGGTTTGGCACACCCTCTACCTAGATCTCCAGAGCAGTCCCTTTCGTTCCTTTTCAGACTCCTTAACGGAAAAGGTCCATCTGAGCACTTGTCACTTCAGGCTCATTAAAAATCGAAGGAGACTAGAGTCATCTTTTGTTTTTTCTCGACTCTTAAAAACTAAAAAAGCAAGTTGTGTCTAAAGCGTCTAAAATTCATTTAATTCAGAAACATACTTCCCCTTTTTATTTTAGTTGATCGAGTAATCCGCAATCGTGGAAGAAAGTCAATTGAAACCCCGTCGTTCGCGGAGGCTTACGAGTCAACCGTCTTTGTCTCCGGAATCGAAACCAGTACGGACAAATCGAACTCGTTTAACTGGTTCGAAATCTCCTATTAAAGTTAGAACAAGTGTTCCAACAACATCCGAGATTCTGGTTACTCCAAACATTTCTGGAAACCCTACCTCTACAGAAGAAGTTCAAAAGCCACAGAGGGACAGTGATACTGATCCTAGTCTGAGAGTAAACACTTGTGTTACCGAACCAGTTCCATCTACAACTGGTTCGGAGAGTCTTGCTCTTCAAACATCTGTCGCTGTCAATTCCACCCCTTCTTCGGCACCAGAAATATTTTACGGACCTGACGGTCTTCCCCTTCCACCTGGTCTGATTGCGATTGAAGAAATTGTAGAAGATCCTCAAACAAGTACTACAACGCACTTTGGAGTCGGGGTCACTCTATTTCCTTCTTCATCAGAAGTTGGTCTACCACCAGTGGAAGTTCCTGTAGAATCGCTAGGTAATCTTTTGGATAGACTCCAAATGTTTGAACAACCGTCAACATCTAGGACTGTGTCATCTGACACAGCGACAACAGAACTCCCTGTCGTCACTCCAACAATGTTCGCCGGCATACCATCTGTCCCAACTAGCTCTCAATCGCTAGAAGGAGCCCACTCAGGGGCTATTTCGACAGTATGGTCCGTTCCTGTTTGTTCCTCTGGAATAATATCTGGCAACTCTTATGTTGAGTCTCAACAAATTGATCCATTTGGAGGTCAATTTGGGCAGTCTGGTCCCCAAGGGCAAACAATTCCCTTGAGCTCTGGATTACCACCGTATGGGGGGAAGTATGCCCTATCATTATCCCCTCCGGGAGGATATCCATACGGGAGTTCACAACAATATTCAGGTTATAGCGGAATTACCTCAAGTGGTTGGGTACCTAGACTCCCTCAACAACCAAGGGTTGTGTATTCGATGCAACAATGTGTACCTATGTCGAATATCCCGACTACACTAGCTATTGTGACAGTGTCACAAGTTCAAACGCTGCCTGTTGTATGTCAACCTCAGATTTCTCAGGTTGTAATGCAACAACCCCTTGACCCTGTGACTCAACAACAGTCGCCAACTAGTGGGGCGACACAGGTCCAGACGGGTACAATTACCCCACACCTTGGTCCAACGGTTAGTATAGTGCAACAGCACATGGCTTCTCAACCATGGCTGGTGCAATACCAACAACCACAATTCCAACAAGTATACCAAGGTTCTGAGCAGCAAATCTTTGCGAACAGTGGACAGCCGTACATTCAAAATGGTTAAAATCAACCATTTAACAATGGTCATGTCCACCAACTGTATTAGTCATACCAGCATCAAATGCATTATGCTGGCATGCAAAGACCAACTGCTCAGGCAATCCCATCTTACCCTGGGTATGCTTCACCTAATCTGAATCAGCAGTTACTGTTCGTGGCAACTTTAGAGTTACTTGATTTAAACCAGTTAACGAATGATCCAATTGCTTACGCCCCTTGGTGGCCAGTGATTCCTCATAAACTTCCATCAGATATTCCTAAATTTAATGGAAATCCGGGCGAAGATCCATCGAATCACGTGATGACATTTCATCTATGGTGTTCATCAAACACCCTAAACGATGATTCGATAAGACTTCGCCTCTTCCAGAGGACGTTAACGGGTCCAGCGGCAAAATGGTACATTGAATTTCCTAGAGCTTCTTTCGACAACTTCAGTACCTTAGCCACGACTTTCTTAACCCATTTTCAATTACCGATAAGGTATGAAACAGGAACAGAACTTCTTACCAACTTCAAATAGACAACAGCCACTCACATATCTAATCATATACATGAGTGGCGGCATCATCGTAGGATGGTAAAAACGTACGTTCCCAATCAGCTATTAGCTGAATGGTTTATCAAGTCATTACTACCTTCCATTACGGAAGATCTGGCAAAGGGGGGAGTCGTAACGGAAGAGCAAGTTATAGCTCGTGCGCAATATCTGGACTTGATCTATACTCAGTCCGGCACGCTCTATGACAAAATACCTGACGCCCCTAGACCAGAATTCTCAATTCCTCCTCCTCCTAAATCAAACAATGACTCTCACGCTGGTGATGGCGTGATTGGCAAAACAGACACGAAATCGACAAAGGCTACATCTAAGAAGGCCCGTAAGATTTCAGATCAAAATGCAAAAGACGAACTTCTTGCTTCGGAAGTAAATGTCGTATCGACAGATAAGGTCAAAGAAACCAAACAACCAGGAAGCAAGAAGAAACAAGGCAAAGGGAAGAAGAAGAAACAGGATGAGTCATCTCCTGAAAAACCTTCTTCAAACCCTCCTGGAAATAGGAAACCAAAAAATCCATGCTATATATGTGATGAGGATCATCGGACCGCAGCATCTCCATACAAAGCTGAACTTAAGAAATTCTCTAAGAGTTCAAAAACCTCAGCAGTGTTAACTGATCAGTTTCCTAATCCAGGAACAAATCCGGTTGATAGTAGAAATGGTTCCCCGTCTCAAGTGCTAATGTTGTCGGTTTCAAGACAACAAAATGATGCTTTGATTTCGACAAGGAACAAAGATTACGGGAATCCACAACTGTCGAACAACAAGGATAAAGGTCAACCGAGTAGTTCGACAACAACTTCGACAGAAGTTGTAACTCCCACCATTCCTGAATTAACAATAAAACCACCAAAGGGAGTAGTACACAAGTCAACAATAATCCCCGCGCTAGAGCAGCGCAACATTTAAATATAGTGGAAGATTTGGCCCAATCGCTGTCCGCTATGTCGACTCTTGAAGTACTTCAAAATTGCCCATCCCAAAGGCAGGCTTTGTTATCAGCCATTGGTGGGGTTGACCCAAAAGATTCCAATCTTGTATCCTTCGACCACAAAGGATACGATCCTCAGTTACCAGCCCAACTAGCTTTCCTCATTCAAGTGAAAGCCCTCAACAAAACTGTTCATCGAACAATTATTGATGAGGGGGCATCCACATGCATTATGTCGATGAGTTGCTGGAAAAATTTAGGATCTCCAACCTTGTCGCGATCTTCCATGACATTAAAAGCATTCGACGGAAGGACATATACCACATATGGTATCCTAAATAACTTGAAAGTTGAGCTAGGGGGAAAAACGGTAGAAATAGATGTTGAAGTCATTGATGGGAATCTTGATTACAACATCCTAATAGGAAGACCATGGATATATGCCATGGCAGCTGTTGTGTCGACCTATTTTAGAAAGATTGCATTTCCCTTTCAAGGAGGAATTACAATCGTCGATCAACAAAACTTCCTCCCCAATGGTTCTCAAGTTACAGGAAGCATTCCCATGATCCATGAAAGCCCCCATTCGCTTCAGAATATCAGAGTAGGCCTACTAAAAGATCCTATACTAATGGGAACTTTTGCTCTTCCACCTCCAATCAATCTGGCGGAAGTAGCATCGATAGGAACCTGCAATATGATATCTTCCACAAAGATCTCAGAAAACGATATCAGCATGGATCATGCAATGGTTTTTCCCCCAAGCCCAATAGAAATATTATAGCAATCAATGTTCCTAGCATGGGAGGCAAACCCGAATCAACGCTCATCAAGCGTTTGGATAGATAGGTCTAGAGAATATGGTACCCCTTCAGATCCTTGGTCGCGAGTGCATGGAACCGATGAAGGAATTGTACAATCAATGTTGATTGAAGGGGCACCATGGAGTGATTGCCACCATCGTTCCCTTCTTCCGGATTATGAAGAAGATACTCAAGATGACCTTTATCATCCTTCAGTTTTTGAATTCCTATCAAATATTGTAAATACGGTGGATTCCGAGTGAAACTTATCCAACATTGAAGAGACTATCACCATAAACATCTCAACCAAAACAAATGTTGTAGAGAATATTTATGTTGGCAAATGTTGTTCTCCTTCAGAACTGGAAATATATAACGATCTTTTTCACGAATTCAGAGATGTCTTTGCTTGGTCATATGATGAAATGCCAGGCATTGACTCGAGTATCGTTGAACACGAAATTAAGATGTATCCAGATGTCAAACCAGTAAGACAACGGCTAAGGCAGGTGCACCCCAAGAAAGCCGCTGCCATTAAGGCGGAAGTTGAAAAACTTCTCCATGCTGGTTTTATCTACCCGGTTCCTTTGACCGATTGGGTATCCAATATTGTCCCTGTTATGAAGAAACAAGGGACAATTAGAGTGTGTGTCGATTATAGGGATGTAAATCAAGCTTGTCCAAAAGACAACTACCCTACTCCCTTCATCGACCAGATAATTGATGAATGCGCCGGATGCGAAATCTTTTCATTCATGGATGGATTTTCCGGGTATAATCAAATAAATATTCGCCCACAGGACCAGTCAAAGACTGCATTCATTTGTCCGTGGGGCACATTCGCATATCGAAAATTACCCTTTGGTTTAAAGAACACAGGAGAGACGTTTCAGAGGGCAATGAATTATGCCTTCCATGACATCAAAAACATCGTTCAACCATACCTTGACGACCTTCCGGCTCATTCGCGAAAGCGGACCGATCATCCGAAGCATTTAAGAGCGATATTTCTACGTTGCCGACACTACAAGATACGACTCAATCCACACAAATGTGTATTTTGTGTCAGTTCTGGTCGTTTACTTGGCTTTGTAGTCTCTAAGGATGGGATTCGTCTCGACCCGTGCAAAGTCCAGGCAATCATAAATTTGCCTCCACCTTCAAATTTGCTTCAGATTCAGAAACTCCAAGGGAAAGCAAACTTTTTGAGGAGGTTCATTCCAAATTACGCCGAACTTGCTAAAGGTTATACACATCTTTTGAAAAAGGAGGTACCCTTTGTATGGGATTAGGTTGCGCAAGCTTCCTTTGACGCTTTGAAAGATTCCCTAATAAAAGCATCATTAATGTACGCCCCTGATTATCAAAGAGATTTTAACCTATATCTGGCTGCAGCAGATATAACCATCGCAATGGTTTTAGTTCAAGAAGTCGATGGAATTGAACATCCTATATATTATTTAAGTAAGAACTTAAATGATACAGAAAGAAAATATTCTTACGTTGAAAAACTGGCGCTTGCAACTGTTCAAGCGATGCAAAGATTTCGACACTATGTCCTCTTTCGGAAAACTACCATTCTATCTGATTGCAACCCCATGACTTATATATTATCGCGACAGTTGCTGGGGGGAAAATATTTGAAATGGATAGCGATCCTTCAAGAGTTTGATCTGGAATTCGTAAAATCCAAGTCAAAGAAAGCTCTAGTTTTTGCAGAATAATTATGCGATCTCCCATCGTTGTCCAACGATGAAACATCCAAAGAATCAATCGTGGATGAAAGTTTGTTTCTGATATCTACAAGCAATGAGTGGTATGGAGATATAATAATTTATCTCCAAACCCAAAAGTTTAGGCCTAACACCTCTCACTCTGAACAAAAACGTATTCGATACCAAGCAAAAGACTACATGATCGTCGGTGATACACTTTACCGTCGTGGTATCGATACAGTTCTGAGAAGGTGCCTCACCTATGAGGAGGCCAAAAAAGCCCTGAATGAGTGTCATTCAGGGGCCTGTGGGGGACATCAATCTGGATATGCTACAACACAAAAAATCTTACGAGCAGGATACTTCTGGCCATCAATATTCAAAGATTGCATAACTGCAGTCAGAAGTTGCCATGCTTGTCAAATTTTTGATAGCAAAACCAGAAGACCACCCGCACCTCTACAGCCAATAGTTGTTGTTGGGCCGTTCGCCAAATGGGGCATCGATTTCATGACATGTAACCCCACCTCGACCAGGGGGCATGGGTATATCATAGTCACAGTTGACTATTTTACCAAATGGGCCGAGGCGATGCCTACATTAGATAATACTGGTGAAACAGCTGCCCTTTTCTTTTTCAATCATGTAGTCGCCAGATTCGGCGTACCACAGGCTATAGTCACGGATCATGGATCACATTTTCGCAATCACATGATGCTTGAATTAGCTGCCAAACTAGGATTGTCTCACGAAAGCTCTACTCCGTATTATCCGCAAGCCAACGGAGAAGTTGAAGAAATCAACAAGGTCCTAAAGCGCATGTTGCAAAGGATGATCGGAGTTCACAAAAGAAGGTGGCACCTAATCCTGTACTCAGCCTTGTGGGCTTACCGAACATCGGTAAGGAATGCGACTGGGTTCACACCCTTCCAACTGGTATATGGCCTGGAAGCAGTCTTACCAATCCAGTGTGAAATCTCGTCTCTTAAACTCGCAATCGATCTCCTCCCCGGAACTTCAGAAGAAGAGGCTTGTTTCTTCTTCTTCTCTTTCTTCTTATTTTCCTTCTTCTGCTTAGGAACTTGACTTTTGGCTTTGACAGCCCCATCAAGCGAAGAGGAAGGGGGAGAGGAAGAATTGGAGGAAGTAGAAGGTTGGTGGGCAACTCTGGACTGGTCTAACTGTTGATTCGATTGTTCAGGAATAGTGGTGTTCTGAACGACATTGGTTGAGAAGAGCCATACTGGCAAGCCAATTGTCAGTCCTGGAAGCGACAAGGTGGCCATATGGGGTGCACCAACATCTCCCCAAGAGGAGAAGGGACTAGGATTTCCACCAAGGGGAATTCCTTGGTTGGTAGACTCCATTTTCTCAACCCAAGATCAACGTAGGAAAAGGGTATAAATATTCCCCTATCCCACTAAGGTGTGATAGTGCCTTAGCAACAAACAAGGAAAACTACTTTCGTATTCTTCTTTATGAATTGTAAACGAAGAGGAATAGGATGAACCAACCTGTGTCTTTCGCTAGTCTTTTGATCCAATCTCTCTTCTCTTTGACAGCCTCCCGCTACCTGCTCCCTTACTTGCCCAGCTTCACCAAGTTCCTGCAAGATCACAGAAGAGGAAAAATACACAAAGACATAGATTTACATTCATAAATAGCTTAGGATCAGATTTAAGCTAAACATGCAAATATAACAAAACATCATTGATACACAAGCATGTAGGATAAACTCAAATAGTTTTATTGATATAACAAGAAGATCCAGGAGGAGATACAACCAAGTGAGTCCCGATCCAGCATCAACCTCCCAGCAAAGGAATCCCTTCTTCACCTCCAATAAAGCATAAATCACCCAATGCACTGATCTCAATCTCAAAACCAACAGCAATTCTCTGCAAAGTACAAAATTCTAGCCTCCATGGATCTCTGGGATGAGGGATCCATATATAGATGTATGCAAAGAGGATGAGTCAGCTATTGATTTGACTTGTGGCTTCTCTCTGTCAGTTCTTGCTTCCACTTGGAGACTGAGAGCCTCTTACTCATCTCTGGTCGAACTCAGTGAGGCAAGTGTCATTGGGGAAGATTCTGGAAGCTTCCATTGTCTATCCACCTCGCGGAATGACACTGTCATTTGTCATTTCCCGCTCAGCGCACCCTGGTAGTGCATTTAGGTGCGTTGCAACGCACCTAGCTAGTGTACTAGGGTGCTATGCAACGCAGCTGGCTAGTGGAGCAGCTGAAATGATCTTGATTTGACTGTTTCTGAGCAGTTTCTGGTGGAGAATTTCTGGGAGAAGCTGTAGTTTGTTGACCCTGTTCCTTTAAGGGCAGGAACAACACTTTTAGGGACTTAGGATCCCTTGGTTTATGGACATTTCATGCTTAGAGCTGTAAGGCACAAAAATGTCTATAACAGTTGCCCCCTAAAGTATGAGGTCGTTTATCGGGTGAAATGCTTTATTAGGAGGATCCGAAGTTCTTTCAATGCTGGGAGGAGACCTGTAATAAGATACAATACAATATGTTATCTTCATACTGTTTTCGTGACCTAGCTGAGGCGGGCATTCCCATGCTCAGCTTTATAAATTCATTTTTATGTACACAGGACAGACAATCGTCTGATGGTAGACTGATGATTTTGATGAAGTCATCATCCTTTTGGTAGGATGATTATCTGTGCTGCAATGCTGTACATGTCAATGTCTTTATTTTTCCTGAATATATATCACAGCCCGGATGGATGAAACTAGATCCGGGGTCTTCAATCTCGTCCGATCTTCACTCGAAGTACAAGTCGATCCATGTGAGAAATGTTTTGAAGTCGAACATGGAAAGACATCGCTTGATTACCAGTCAATGATGTAAACTGTTAACAAGCGCAAGAGGAATCACCGATAATGACGATGACCCTCAAGGTACTACAGTACAATTCACGTGGTGTGAATAAAGGACTTGGCGTCGAACACCACGCAAAATCTTTCGGTCAAAGGTCATTGATGTATACCTGTCGCCGGAAGTGAGAAACTTGCCATTGAGGCATGCAAGCTTCAAAGTACTGAATGGGGTGTTCCTAGATCAACTTCTTGGATAATGAGCTGGTGTCGACAAGAAGCGACCCGTCAAAGGAGGGCCTTAATGAATCCCACATCAATGACACGAAATGGAGCAAATGATTTTGATGGAGGTGAAAACGATCTGATGATATATGGTTCAGGATGGCGGTCATGAAGGAATGAAGTATAATGTATGGTAGTGGATGGAACACGGGTGACTTCTCTGGATGACTTCTCTTGAACATGTCGGCGACACTTATGTGACGGATTGGTAGCATTTACCCCAAATGTGGATGGTATGGCGTGACCATGGTGATGTGACCGGTGAATGAAACAACCCAACTCGACTCAGGGACGGAGTGGAAGTGTCATGTTCAAGAGCGACTTGCTACCAATAAAGATTCTTTGAGTTTCTTCCCAATTTTTCCCCAGTCATTTCTGACCAGTACCTCTTTATTTTTGTCAAGCTTGAGGAGGATAACATATGCTTGTTCTATAATTTTCCCTTTGGGCAAACCCATCGCTATGTTTTAACGAGCCTAGCGATAGTGAAACTCGTTCTCGTCTAAAGACAAGTTTGTCGTTATTAATCTTTTTAACGAGTCTAAAGACAAAGATAACTCGGTCCTTTTCATTTTTAGAGAGTCTGAAAAGGTACATAAAGTTAACTCTGGAATTCCTTTTTCGTCATCTAATCCCTTAAGTCCGAAAAAGTATAAAACAATACAGAAGGGATGAATTTTCGATAGTTTTAACGAGCCGAACAAAACAAGCGCTCGATCTTTTTGTGCAATAATCCCTCAGGTCCAAAAAGATTAAAATCTAGAGGAGGGATAGCACTTCCGGTCGCTTTAACGAGCTGGAAGGCCAAAACTCGGCAATCTTTTCATATTTTACGAGTCAGATGAAAAGAGCTTAAAGAAGACTTGTCTTTTGAGGAACGAGTGATAAAATGGGTAGCAGCTAATTCCAGGTAAGGATTGGAATTTTCCAATCATGGCAGTGTCACAAGGATGGCTAGTGAAATCACTCTTCGCAGCTGTTCCTCAAAATGGGTAAACAATCAAATGGAGGTGAATGATCGGCCAATGGAAAAGTGGAGGTGATGGTGCAAACACGACCAAGGCTTTAATGGCTGATAATGCTACATTCACGGTGGTTATTTACCGGAGGATAGTTCATTTTTTAACGAGCTTAAACGCGAATTAAAACACTTGCTCGGTCTTATGTTTATTTTTTAACGAGCTTGAACTATGTGCTAAAACTGCTCGATTAGATGGTCTTGTTTTGATTTTTTACCACAAATAGCTTCGTCTTTCCAAAGATAGTACTGTATTTTCAACTGCTTCATCAAACTAGTTAGAAATGAACAACATTTGCTTGAAAATGAGATTAAAATGCTAATATTTTACTTTGAACTACGTAAAAAGCAATTAAAAAGTGTTTTTACCTCTCATTTTACCATTTCATTTGAACTTGGTTTGTTGGAGCTTTGGAGGTGCCTTTTTCCCCCTTGATTTTCATCAGCTGATTTCGGGAGATTTTGTGGACGATTATCGGCGCCGTCTGGACCAGGTAGGAGCTAAACCCGAGCTCTTTCATTTCATGGTTTCCTTTTTTCATTCTGTGCTTCATTCTCTGCTTTTCTGAGCCCCTGGGGTTTGATGGGTTAGTTCTGCCATCAACGCACCCTGCGTACATCGAAACCTGCGTTGAATGTTGGCCAGTATGAAGGCAGTTTGACATTCAACGCAGGTGGAACACTGCTGCAGGTGCGTTGGGCGCAGAAAATGAATTTGTTGCACAGTTTTTGATGAAAATTTTTGCATGCTTCTCATCAAAATCAGGATCTAACTCCTCTCTTGTTTGTTTTTCAGAGATCTCGGAGCAAGATGACCCTTACATGGCGAGAATGAGAACATGAAGAAGAGGACATGATTGCCCTACATGATCCGGCTACAGTGAACGCGCTGCGGAACTGTGGCTCGCTAAAGTTCTTCCGTATCTCTAGCATGAGACAGCAGATGAACCTACTGCAGTATTTGCTCGATGCTTGGGATCTTATCAATCAAGTTTTTCAGATTAGGGGCAAATCTATCCCCTTGACCGCAGTAGAAATTTACTTCTTGACTGGTTTGTCGAGGCGGGGTGCCCCCATCTCCTTGTCAGGTTCGGCCCGAGGAAGTGGCTCTGTGAGAGATTATGTCCGCCAATATTGCAGGGAAGGATCTTAGCCGAGTACAGACGGCAAGATCATCATCCGTGATGTCACTGACAGGTCCCTTAGGTCTATCCTGTTTACTTTTGGTAGGATGGTCGGTAGTGCGTCTCTTCACGTAGCCAACAGATCCTATATGCAGCATGCCTTGGAATACCTCCAACTGAAAATATTCAACTGGTGCAATGCAGTACTTCTTGTGATGAAAAATCAGTTGACCAAGATAAAGGATGGGAGGTTGAAGAACTTTGGGTTCGGTTCTATTTTGACCGCCTTTGCCTTGGAGAAGATACCACTGATGCAGCCGCAGTACATTGCACTCGACTTACCTTCTCCTACTGAACCACGTATGCGGAGATGGGTTGACCATATGTCTAGGCATGCTGGCCAGTCTCAGATTTCGTTTTCTGATACCTTCTTCAGGTGGTTTGATCGTCAGGAGATGGCTTATGCCGAGTATCCATATGCTGGCATGGACTTCCGGGGTGATCCGGATTTAGTACTGCCGGATGGCGAGCAGTGGGGCAATATTGGTAAAATCTTTGACCATATCACTGTTTACTATTTTTATTTATAATGTCCTTGTGCTTTATTCTATCAAGACTTTAATCAAACTCATGTGTACATGCAGATGTTGGTCATGTTCGTCCAGTAGTTCGCCTGAGAGTGCCAGCCGTTGCCCCAGCAGGAGAGGTCGCCAGGAGGGTTATTCTTCGCGACCTTGATGTGGTCGAGACTCTCACAGCTGTGCAGGAGCAGGTTGAGAGCCTTACTCTCGGTATTCCAGATGTGAGGATCGACGAGCTACCTTTGTAGTTACAGCAACATACTACTGGTGTGCCTAGATGATGGACTCGTCTCTTACGCATGATCGCACAGGCTGTGACTTGCTATCACGAGCATCATTAGACTAGGGTGCCCCCTAGCATTTTGAATTTTTGGGTCATGTGACCGATTTTGTCTTGGTTACAGAACATTATATGTAAACCATAAACAATTATATATATATTTTGATTTTCGGGGTTTTATTCTGGTTGAGCTATATGATCCACATGTAAAACATTGATGATGTGTTTCTTTTTATAAATGTTGCAAATGTCTATCTAACACATAGTTTGCTAATGAGTCGGTTAATGTGTTTAAGTTTCTGGAAATATGTTGGTATTGAATAAGATCAAATTGTCTTTCCAAAATCTTGACCCTTAAGAACATGCGATAAATAGTTGGGTTTCAGACAGAATATATACCATTGAGTTGTAGTATTACGAGTTGTGAGTCTAGCCTGACAATTAGTCGGCGTATACCATGGGTGATGGCATCAGAGAGAAGTTCTATCAACGCGCTATACTCAGCGATGTTATTCGTTCATTGACCAATACATACACCTCTGAAATTTACTAACTCGCCGCTTGGATCAAAAATGGCCCAGGCTGTGGAGGACAGGTTCCGCGAACTACGACTCGCTCCGTCGGCATATCCAACACATGTCTCCAAAAGGTTTGACATCTGCAATAAATGTAAAAAGGTGGATTACTCGACCAAAACAAACACTTTAGCGAAAACAAAATACAACAAAAGCATATCGGTTACTATTTAAGCATAGTAACGCTTGAGGTACAACCCATTACGAGGTTGCACCAGTGGAACTCCGTCATAATCCATTAACTCGTAGGCTCCTTTTGCTAACACCCGTTTAACAATATAGGGGCCCATCCATAAAGACTTAAATTTACCTGCTCCCAATTTATCGGATTCTTGGTCGTAAAGCAAGACCAAGTCACCTTCTGAGAAGACACGGGGTTTGACATTTTTGTCGAACTGCGCCTTGACTCGTTTCTTATGGGCTTCGTTAGCCAAAGCGGCGTCACGACGGGTTTCATCCAATTGGATTAATTCCAAGAAACGAGCCTCTTACTCAACTCTGGACTGGTCTAACTGCTGATTCGATTGTTCAGGAATAGTGGTGTGATAGTGCCTTAGCAACAAACAAGAAAAACTACTTTCGTATTCTTCTTTATGAATTGTAAACGAAGAGGAATAGGATGAACCAACCTGTGTCTTTCGCTAGTCTTTTAATCCAATCTCTCTTCTCTTTGACAACCTCCCGCTACCTGCTCCCTTACTTGCCTAGCTTCACCAAGTTCCTGCAAGATCACAGAAGAGGAAAACTACACAAAGACATAGATTTACATTCATAAATAGCTTAGGATCAGATTTAAGCTAAACATGCAAATATAACAAAACATCATTGATACACAAGCATGTAGGAGAAACTCAAATAGTTTTATTGATATAACAAGAAGATCCAGGAGGAGATAAACCAAGTGAGTCCCGATCCAGCATCAACCTCCCAGCAAAGGAATCCCTTCTTCACCTCCAACAAAGCATAAATCACCCAATGCACTGATCTCAATCTCAAAACCAACAGCAATTCTCTGCAAAGTACAAAATTCCAGCCTCCATGGATCTCTGGGATGAGGGATCCATATATAGATGTATGCAAAGAGGATGAGTCAGCTTATGATTTGACTTGTGGCTTCTCTCTGTCAGTTCTTGCTTCCACTTGGAGACTGAGAGCCTCTTACTCATCTCTGGTCGAACTCAGTGAGGCAAGTGTCATTGGGGAAGATTCTGGAAGCTTCCATTGTCTGTCCACCTCGCGGAATGACACTGCCATTTGTCATTTCCCGCTCAGCGCACCCTGGTAGTGCATTTAGGTGCGTTGCAACGCACCTAGCTAGTGTACTGGGGTGCTATACAACGCAGCTGGCTAGTGGAGCAGCTGAAATGATCTTGATTTGACTGTTTCTGAGCAGTTTCTGGTGGAGAACTTCTGGGAGAAGCTGTAGTTTGTTGACCTTGTTCCTTTAGGGGCAGGAACAACACTTTTAGGGACTTAGGATCCCTTGGTTTATGGACATTTCATGCTTAGAGTTGTAAGGCACAAAAATGTCTATAACAGCAGCCGCTCAATGCACTGCCGAAGTTGCGGTGATCCAAACAGAGCTGGGAGGTCTTCGCGCTAAGATCTCCACACCTGCAGAGTGACTCGAGGGTGAGTAATGATGTTTGTGATGGGGGTTTGTTGGGTGCGGGATCCCCCAAGGGCAGTTTTGGGGCTTAAATCTCATATTTTGGTCCAATTTTGTGTAGTTTTTAACCCTACATAAATTACCTTCATACAAATTCTAAAACACAGAAAATAAACAATGTGAGAGCATAACACATAAAACACATATACACATAGATTTTCCCCTGGATCCAAAAATCGGGACTACCAGCTTGATTTTTCATTATATTCCTTTCAATGTTACAATACATATTTATACATGTTGAAGCATCCAATACCATGGACCGAAAAACCATCGCGTCCAAAACCATGGATCGAAAACCATAGGTAGATTCGCCCAACCTAATATAGGGTCCAAAAAAAAAATTCCTGGGGTGCTAACCCGAACCCCGTAGAGGGGGCTACCCGCCCCCCCCCCCCCCCCCCCCCGCCGCGCAATCAGCACAACGAAGGAGGGGCTCCACCCCCCCGCTAACCCCCCGGTACACTACGTCGGTTAGTCGTGGAAAGAATATAACACAACCCAAAATTCTCCCACTTGTTGTTTTCTTTCACAGGGGGCCACAAGAAAGCTTAGTCATTTTTCCAGCCCTGAAATGCCCATTGTTTCTCTACACCAAGAGAACTTCTCAGAGCTCACAAATTTTGTCAATGCATCTGTAGTATTCTTCAAAGCGTCCACCTTTACCAGCAACACCTTTTTGTCTTCTATCATATCCCTCACAAAGTGATATTGAACATCAATGTGCTTTGTCTTTGAATGATAAGCAGGGTTATTTGCCAAGAAAATTGCACTTTGGCTGTCACAGTCTACCCTGATAACTCCTTGTACTAACCCCATACTTGAACACAATCTTTGCAACCAAACTGCTTCCTTGCTTGCATGAGTGGCTGCCATGTATTCTGCCTCTGTAGTTGATAGTACCACTGCAGATTGTTTCTTTATCATCCAACTGATTGCACCTCCAAATAGGTTAAACACATACCCACTTGTAGATCTTCTCTGATCTAGATCTCCAGCCCAGTCTGCATCAACAAAGCCACAAATATCCAACACTCTGTCCAATCCTGGTCTTCCTTGGTAGTACAAACCATAATCACTAGTGCCACGCAAATACCTGAAAACCCGCTTCACTGTTGTCCAGTGCTCCTTCCCTGGTTTTGACATAAACCTGCTCAATACTCCCACTGCATGTGCAATGTCTGGTCTAGTACAGACCATTGCATACATCAAGCTATCGACTGCACTTGCATATGGAACATGGGACATATCCTCTTCCTCTTCTTGTGTCTTGGGACACTGTTCAGCAGATAACATTACACCTACAGGAATAGGAACCTTCACCGATTTACTATCCTGCATATTAAACCTCTGCAGTATTGTCTCGACATACTTCCTCTGGCTTAACCAGAGATTCCTCTTTGCCCGATCTCTTTTAATTTCCATGCTCAAAATATAGTTTGCAGCACCAAGATCTTTCATGTCAAATTTGGAGGACAATTGGGTCTTCAAATCCTAGATAATTTCTTTGTCATTTCCAACCAGCAACATATCATCCACATACAAGACCAGATAAATAACATGGTCGCCAATTAATTTAAAATACACACAGTGATCTACGTTGCTTCTGGTGAAGCCAAGTCCCCGTATAAATGTATCAAATTTCTGATACCACATCCTTGGTGACTATTTTAACCCATACAGAGACTTCTTTAACTTTCATACCAGTTCTTTCTTACCCTTCACCGCAAAGCCTTCAGGTTTCTTCATGTAGATTTCCTCTTCCAGATCCTCGTGAAGAAATGTTGTCTTTACATCCATTTGTTCTACCTAAAAATCAAAAGCAGCAACAATAGATAAAAGTAATCTAATAAAAGTTACCTTGGCAACAGGAGAAAAAATATCACCAAAATCAATTCCCGGCACCTGGGAATAACCTTTTGCTACCAACCGAGCTTTGTTTTTCTCCACTTTTCCTTCTGCATTTGTCTTCTTTTTGCACAACCATTTGCTGCCAATGGGTTTCCTTCCAGCTGGCAACTCCACCAGATCCCAAGCCTCATTTTTGTGCAAAGTTGCCATTTCATCAACCATGGCCTCTTTCCAGAGTTTTCCATCCTCTGAATCCACTGCTTCCTTCGCAGTTCGTGGATCATCAGTAATAGACAAAGAAAACTTTGAACAGAAAGCAGATGGATTATACCTTTTTGGTTGCCTTCTTTCTCGAACTGATCTTCTCACAACCGAAGTTTGTGGCTCTTCATCTTCTGATTCCTCCTCTATTATAGAGTCTGATTCTTCCTCCTTTAGCTCAAACTCTATCTTCTCAGGTTCCTTTTGTTGGAATTCATGTTTAATAACATCTTTCACCTCTCTGAACACCACATCTTGGTTGTACACAACCTTCCTTGTTACTAGGTTCCAAAGCTTATAACCCTTTAAACCATCCTTATACCCAATAAAGATGAACTTTTCGGATTTACTATCCAACTTGGTTCTTTGTTCCTTTGGAACATGTACATATGCATCACATCCAAATACCCTTAGATGTGAAAGAGAGGGTTTCTTACCAGTCCATACCTCTTGTGGAGTCTTATCCTCCAACGCTGATGAAGGTGACATGTTGACTAGGTAACATGCAGTATCCACCACCTCTGCCCAAAATTCCTGTCCTAACCTGGCACCACTGAGCATGCTTCTTGCCCTTTCCATCAACGTCTTTTTCATTCTCTCTACAACTCCATTTTGTTGAGGTGTATATGGAGTAGTCTTCTGCCATGAGATACCACACTTCTTACAGAATTCTTCAAATTCCTTGCTGCAAAACTCTCCACCGTTATCTGTCCTCAGCACCTTTATCTTCTTCTCTGTCTGGTTTTCCACCAGAACCTTAAATTCTTTAAACCTATCAAAGACTTCAGATTTCTTCTTAAGGAAATATATCCATGTATTCCTTGAGAATTCATCTATAAATGATACATAGTACATAGACTTACCCAGTGATGGAACCTTCACAGGTCCAAACACATCACTGTGCACAAGCTCTAATATCTGTTTCGCCCTCTTACCACCAGAGGGGAAACTCACCCGATTCTGCTTCCCATATACACAATTTTCACAGAAATCAAAATCCAGAGAGCTATTACTCATACCTTCTACCATACCTTTACCATGAAGTATTTGAAGGCCCTTCTCTCCAATATGTCCAAGCCTTTGATGCCACAGCATGGTCTTCTCTCCAAAGACCACTAAATTTTCTGCTCCACTTTCAGGAACCATAGAACTATTGCACCCATCAATAATAGTGCTACCTTGCAGCTTGTACAGAGTTCCAATCCGAACTCCCCGCATCAATACCAGTGCTCCCTGAACCATTTTGTAGGTATCCTTCTCGAACACTGTTTTTACACCTGCATCATCTAGCTTGCTTACAGAAATCAGATTTCTGGCTAATGCAGGAATATGTAGAACACCTGGAAGCATTCTAACCCTTCCACCTTGCAACTTCAACTTTACTTTTTCGTGACCAACGACTCTAGCCTTCCTGTCATCCCCCAAGAATACATCACCACCATCATATTTCTCATACTCGCAGAACCACTCTCTATGGGGAGTGAAGTGAAAAGATGCACCTGAGTCAATCAACCATGCCTCATGATCTACATGTGTACTTGAAGAAGCCAAGTACACATCCCCACCTTCATCTGAGGTGGTTTTTGCCTCTGGAGAAGGAGCCTCATCAGATCCCTTTCCTTTGTCAGGAGCTTTAGGTTTACAGTCCCTTTTAAAGTGGCCTTCCTTTCCGCATTTCCAGCACACCACCTTTACAAGTTTTCCTGGAGATTTAGATCTCCCTCTCCATGACTTATTTTTGTTTCTATTCTGGGATCGTCCTTGTATAGACAAGGCATCACCATTCTGGCTCTCCATATTTTTCCGTCTCATCTCCTTCGTCAGCAAGGCTGAGACTATTTCATCAAACTGCAAGGTAGTTGCATTGCTACCTATTGCAATAACTAGACTATCCCACGAATCTAGTAGAGAACACAAAAAATGATGCACTCATCTTCATCTGAAATTTTAATATCAACAGATTCTAATTGACTTACCACAGTATTAAATGCATTCAGATGCTCTGTCACTGAGTCTCCATATTTCATCCTCAGGTTATACATCTTTTTCCGCAGGAACAGTTTATTCACCAGAGACTTAGATTGGTACAAAGTCCCTAATTTGTCCCACAAAGCCTTCGTCGTAGCTTCTCCTGATACATTCAACAATACTAAATCTGACACACACAATCATATTGTGCTCTTTGCCTTCTGATCCAACTTCTTCCATTCTTCATCGGACACTCCCGTTGGTTTAGTTTCCAGATCTACAATGATCCACTGATATTTATCCACCAACAGATCCTCCATCTTAAGTTTCCACAACTCAAAACTCTGACCATTAAATTTCTTGATCTCTATCTTTCCACTGCTCGCCGCCTTCTTTCACCACCAAAATCGATCTCACAGATCTCCCACTGAACAGGGTCTAGCATAGGCCCGAGCGAAACTCCTCGGCAACAAAGGCGTCCTCTTGAAGCCAAAACAGCTCTGATTCCAAATGTAGGTTTTAACCCCGTACAGAAATTACCTGCATACGAATTCTAAAACACAGAAAATAAACAATGTGAGAGCATAACACATAAAACACATATACATAGAGATTTCCCCCTGGATCCCAAAACCAGGACTACCAGCTTGATTTTTCATTATATTCCTTTCAATGTTACAATACATATTTATACATGTCGAAGCATCCACTACCATGGACTGAAAAACCATCGCGTCCAAAAGCATGGACCGAAAACCATAGGTGGGTTCACCCAACCTAATATAGGGTCCAAAAAAAAAAAAATCCAGGGGCGTTGCCCCGGAGCCCGTAGAGGGGGGCTATTTACCCCCCTCAAACCCCCTTGTGACCCCCCCACTGAGCAATAGGCGCAACGAAGGGGGGGCTCCGCCCCCCCCCCCCCCCCCCCCCCTCTAACCCCCTGATTCACTACGTAGGTTAGTCATGGAAAAAATATAACACAACCCAACATTTTGTAATACAAATGTAAATACTACACATCTTGTGGTCACGAAGTGCGTAGTTGTTAAAGAGTCATAGGGTTGTCCGCCCTTATTTTGAAATGTAATGTCGGTTGTAGAAGATCTACCCATGGTCTACAGATTGTATAAATAGAGCTAAGCTCTAAATAGTTAAAGGCATGATAATGAAGAAATCAATGATGAAGAATTGAGTCATATCTTTGGAGCAGAAGTCTAGGTGGGTCGTAGCGTAGGTAGAGGCTCTGCAACTGAGTGTGTAGAGGCCTAGAAGTCTGCAGCTAAGTGCGTGGACTCTTGAAACTGAGTGCACAGGGCGAGTCAAGTTTGTAATCATCTGGAATTATCAATAAAGAGAAGTATTCTATAATTTCTGTGTCTTTATCTCCTGTTTATGCATCTGTTATATTGGGTATGAATTTCACTTCTAATTCTTATATGATGCACGAATGTGTATAACTATATTGGTTAAGTGCACACAAGTAAGAAAATTTGTTTATGCGAAGCTAACTAAGATCTGTTAAATAAGATAAGTAATATACTTAGCACAGTTTGGGAGATATCGTAGTTTGCTGCCCTAGCAGCACGAAATGACTTCAGCCCCTGATTAGGGCTGCACGAAACCGATTGTAACATTTCACGAAGGTACTGAAGTGTTGAGCAGAGGGATAAGAAACCTACGTGAAGGCAAGTATAGTTGGAATAAACCGACATCACAACCATCTCAAGTGCAAAAACTTGGTTCCAGCATCCCCCCATACTGCTTCGGGTGAGACTTTAGTCCGCGCTCCGCAGGCTAATGCCGAAAGGGCCAGTAGTGTAGGGATTTGTTTATATAACTAACGCTGAACCTGGATTAGGCCCCCACAAGCCAACAATGTGTTTTATGACAACAATTATGTATGGATTTGATCATGTGTTTTACTTGTAATTAAATGATGAATGTATCTATGACCTAATTGATAGAATGGCAATTGTTGTGTTGATGCATCAATGGTTCTTAGCGATCTTCAGCTAAGTATGAGACCCCTATGCTTAGAATTATTAATTACACCTATAGATTACACAT
Organism: Pinus tabuliformis; assembly: GCA_031772625.1. Taxonomy (NCBI): domain Eukaryota; kingdom Viridiplantae; phylum Streptophyta; class Pinopsida; order Pinales; family Pinaceae; genus Pinus; species Pinus tabuliformis. Next base: position 866,984,569 of record CM062813.1, on the reverse strand, counting down.
TTGCAATAGTTTTTGTGAAATGCCTGTCGTGGCTAGTAGGGGTCCAATTAATGTCTTGAACAAGTATTTGCTTTAGTACTGTCATTTCCATGTTATTTTACTGATTTTAAGGGATGGTTAAATTATGGGCAATGACCTGGGCTCTGGGCCTGAAAAATTGGCTCAAATCCCACAGTCATTGGCATAGCACTGATAGTTTTGTTGTCTGGTCACTGGTAGGCAAGCTTATGAGAGTGACTCTAGGTTTCTAGTCGCCCTCATGCCTATAGCATGGGAGCCTATGAGGCCTAATTTGTCCAAAAGATTAGTGGGACCCCAAGGCTAACTGTCTAAAGTATTGGATTATTTCCTGAGGGTCTTGGAGCTGATGATTAATGTTTGTATGGTGGGTTTCCATCAATTCCACTTCCTTAACATGACTTAGAAGGTCGAATCATATCACAGTGGCCTCCCGTCACATGTTTACCTCAGATATTCGGTTCCTTGGGTAGATGTGGGAGGAGGGTATTACATTCAATTCGTATGTCATAAAATGTTTCTAACAAGCAACTGTTGGTAAGTGTCCACAACTGTTAAAATTGGCAACTAGGGCTAAACTCCATGTGGGTCATCTTATTCATTGCTGATAATATTTTTATTAGATTCCTCTAGTTGAGAGGTATATGATTGATCTAAAGATCATCTGATTCCGATAAGTATTTATGGAGATAAGAATTTATTTTGATTATGGAATAATTATCAAGCCGACTTACAACTCATGTAGGCTCAGAAGCCCAACAGTCACATCTATTCAAACATCTACAATTGTGTATAAATACAAGAGGACTTTTCCTCATTTGCACTCACTCATCTCATTACATCTCTCTCTATCCTACGTAGAAAAGAGGCTCTTCTCTACTGCGCAGAAAAGAGACTCTCTCTCACACATGTGGAAGGAAGGACGCAGTTTTGGGGTAGCAATTGAAGAACCAAAGTTTGACCAGAAGACTCCATCCTCAGAACTGCACTGTAGGTCCATCTGGATCTCCTTTGAAGGCCGCATTTTTTGGTGGTGGAATCAAGCCGATCTGATGGTCGGTTTGCGAGATATTGTTTGCCCTAGTTTGGGACTGATCTAGGGTTTGTTGCTGCTGATGTAAATCTGATTTATGTACTATTTCTCTCTACTGGATTATTGAAGATAAAGGAAGATTTGATCAAATGGTTTCCCCACATTAGGGTTTGTCCCTGGCTAGCTGCCACATCTTGTGTCTCTTGTCTTGGCTTGTTTTCTATCAATCGTTTAATGTTCTATCTGCACTTTACTTTATGTACATGTGATTACTAATATGTGGATAATAATAAGAAAGGTGAGTAAATTGTTATAAGCATAGAACATACCATAAATTAACATGGTATCAGAGCTGAGGTGAAGACAAAGCCCGAGCAAGAGCAAGAGCAATCACTGAAGAGAAGATTGGCAAGGCTATCCTAAAAGAACTGTGGGGTCCTCATCACTCTTTCCTGCCGAGGACAACCTCCGTGAGAAAGCTGGCTATCATGGATGGAAGATGTCCATCGATCTAACCGTAGAAGATCAAGGAGTGTTGGACCATGTGAGAGGCAATATTGTTGAGCCTCCATCAAATGCATCTGTTGCTGCCAGGAACAAATGGAAAACCGAAGAAGTAAAAGCAAAGAAGATCATACGACTCTATTGACAAGCGCTTGGTGGCCTACATCTTCGACCTGAACACCTCCAAGGAAATCTATGATAGACTGGTGAGTTTATTTAAAGTTAATGATGCAAATCAAATTTTGTTTCTTAGAAATAAGCAAGATGAATATTATCTACTAGATGCTCTATCTACCTCTGCTCCTACAGACTCAATGGGAATTTGGTTCATTGATAGTGGCGCCTCAAGGCACTTCACTGGTTACAAAGAAGTTCTCCATAATCTGATAGAGAAAGAAACTAACCTGGAAATTGTCCTTGGAGATAATATGAAATATCCCGTGAAAGGTGGCGGCAATGTCTCTCTCAAATTGAATCAAGGTAATACGATCCACTTACAGGATGTATTATATGTACCTGACCTCAAAAAGATCTTGGTGTCCATCTCAGCAATGGAAGACAAAGGCTACAAGGTGACCTTCAACAATGGCAAGGTACGTGTATGGAAAAATAATGTTAAAGATGCCTTTAGTCTTGCGTTTCGTGTTGATTCATTATATCAAGTCGATGGAAGTCCGCTAGGTGTCATATCTTATGACACATCTCTTCAGTTCAAACTTTGGCAAGAGGTTTGTCCACCTTCATTATAAAGCTCTACCCAATGTAAGACAAATGGTGATAGGGATGCCTGAATTCTAAGTAGAGAAAGAAGGTGTATGTCTGGGATGTGCCGAAGGAAAGCTCAAAAGGGGACCATTCCCCTCAAGCCAAAGCAATACCTATGATATATTACAGTTGGTTCACTCAGGCATATCTGAGGCTGGCATTAAGAGGGAGACTACTACACCATATACTCTTGAGTAGAATGGTGTGGTGGAAAGGAAGAACCATACGATTATGGAAGTTGTCCATGCCATGCTCCATGATCAAAGACTTCTGAATTTTCTATGGGCAGATGATGTAACAATGCCTGATGTGGAGGAACCCATGGATCCTATTGATCCACCTGAGCCTTCCTCTTCTAAGAAGAGGCCCTCTTGGTTTAGGGGGCTACTTAATGAAGCTGAAGGACATGCTGCACCCGAGGAACCTTCTGTGAAAGTAAGAAACCTAACAGGTATCAAGGATACCTGACCATCATGAGCACGATCATACAAAATGAGCCTTCATCATTCTCATGTGCCGTCAAGAATCAAGTATGGAAGGATGCTATGACTGAAGAGTATGAGTCTATTATGAAGAATGATGGTTCCCAGACTCTAGGACAAGACAATTGTCACTTCTAAATGGCTTTACAAGATAAAGCATGCAACAGATGGAAGTACGGAAAAGTATAAGGCTTGTTTTGTTGCTTGTGGTTTCTCCCAGAAGGAAGGTATAGACTATGATGAGATATTTTCACCTGTTTCTAGATATACAACCATCCGCTCGATCATAGCCCTTGCGGCTTCACACGGATGGAACCTACATCAGATGGATGTCAAGACCGTGTTCTTACATGGTTCGATCAAAGAAGAGGTCTATGTGGAGTAACCCAAAAGATTTGAGATTTATGATCGAAAATCTCATGTATGCAGGTTGAAGAAGGCTCTCTATGGGTTGAAGCAAGCACCTCGAGCAAAGTATGAGAGGATCGATAGCTACTTGATGAAGCTGGGATTCACTAAGAGTGAAGCTGATCCTAAACTTTACTTTAAGGTTGAAGATGACAAACCTATCATATTGGTGCTATATGAGGATGACCTCTTCCTAACAGGTGCAGACCCTCTCATTCATAAATGTAAAAGGGAGTTGGCTTCTGAATTTGAAATGAAGGACCTAGGACTTGAAGTGTGGCAGAAGCTAGGGGAAATTTTCCTATCTCAAGGAAAATATGTGGTGAAGATATTGGAAAAATTCGGTATGGTGGACTCCAAGCCTGTAACTACCCCGATGGAGCTTGACTTCAAGAAGTTAAGCGGTAGTGCTACTGGGCCTGTTTTACGAAATGCTACCGAGTATCTGCAACTCTTCGAAGCATTAATGTTCTTAGTGAACTCCCGTCTAGTCATATGCTTTGCACTCAACACATTGAGTCAACATATGGTTGAACCTCACCACATACATTAGATTAGTGCCAAGAATATGTTGAGATATCTTTGTGGCACAATCACTTATGGGTTAAGATACACTGTCGGAGATGTGAGACTACTTGGATACACTGATGTTGATTGGGCAGGCAATGTGGAGGACCGTAAGAGCACTTCTGGGTGTTGTTTCTCCTTGGGATCTGCTTTGATATCCTGGATGAGTAGGAAGTAGAAGTTGGTGGCTTTTAGCACTGCTGAAGTAGAGTATATTGCAGCTAGCATGGCCTCCTGTGAGGCAGTCTGGTTGCAAAAGCTCTTGAGTGAGCTGTTTGGATTTACATTGGATACCACCGTGATCTTATGTGACAACCAGAGTGGGATTCGTTTGTCAAAGAATCTCGTATTTCATGATCGCTCCAAGTATATCGATATTAGGTACCACTATATTCAAGATATGGTGCAGCAGGGAGCTATAAGGTTCCAACATATCGGTACAGATGAAAAAGTTGCCGACATTCTGACAAAGCCCCTAGGAAAGGTCAAATTTTTGACTTTCTGAGAATGACTTGGTGTCATTCAAAGACCCTCCGATGAGGTTATTGTATGATGCATTGAGGTCTGGGAGCTCTTGGGGGGGTGCAGGGTACTTCTTGGAGCGACATATGACCACAGAGTGATTCACCATCCCCTGATGATATACATGTACACCCGTGGCGACTATGTAGCAAGATGATTGGTTCTCCTGTGAGGTTTGGATGATGTGTTCTCCATGACAACTATGTAGCAGGATGATTAGTTCTCCTGTGAGGCCTGGATGATGTGTTCTCCATGGCGTTTATGTAGCAGGATGATTAGTTCTCCTGTGACGACAAGATTGATTAATTTCTCCTGTTAAGGCATCCTACCCATGCAGTCTGGGACTCATGGGAAGTACCTCTCATATGATCAATGAGCAGGGAAATGAGGATAGGGACCATAGTAGTACTGATGGAAGCATTGTTGTATCTACCATACTCCCTATGCTAGGATGACCTTCATTGATCTGGGATCAATGATACTGGTCTAGGACCAGTGGTAGGAGTTTTACCCACTATGACGCTGACTTTGGGTCGATTGAGACTGGTCTGGGACCAATGGTACACACTCTGAGACTGACTTTGAGTCAGTGATACTAGTCTGGAACCAGTGGTAGGAGTTGTACCCACTATGACATTGACTTCGGGTCGGTTGAGACTGGTCTGGGACCAATGGTACATACTCTAAGACTGACTTCGGGTCAGTAAAGGACTGGTCTGGGACCAGTGGTAGGAGTGGTACATACTATGACGTTGACTTCGGGTCGGTTGAGACTGGTCTGGGACCAGTGGTACGCACTCTGAGACTGACTTTGAGTCAGTGGAGGATGATACTCGTATGGGACTAGTGGTAGGACTTGTACCCACTATGACACTGACTTCGAGTCGGTTGAGACTGGTCTGGAACCAGTGGCACATACTCTGAGACTGACTTTGAGTCAGTATGATACATCCTCGATCATTTCTTCCTCTTCATAATTCGAAGAAAGCAGAGCAGAGCAGAATAGAGCAGATCATAACAGAGCAGATCAGAATAGGGCATAATAGAATAGAGCAAAGAAAGCATAACAGAGCAGAGAAGGAAAGATAGAGCAGAGCAGAGCAGGGGTCAAGTTGTACAGGGCAGTGCATTTGATGGATGAATAGTAGTGTCTAACAGACAAATTGCAAATGGAGTTCTCCCTAGTTGAAAGGGAGTGTTAAAATTGGCAACTAGGGCCAAACTCCATGTGGGTCATCTTATTCATGGCTGATAATATTTTTATTATATTCCTCTTGTCGAGAGGTGTAGGATTGATCTAAAGATCATCCGATTCTGATAAGTATTTATGGAGATATGAATTTATTTTGATTATGGAATAATGATCAAGCCGACCTACAACTCATGTAGGCTCAGAAGCCCAACAGTCGCATCTATTCAAACATCTACAGTTGTGTATAAATATAGGAGGACTTTTCCTCATTTGCAATCACTCATCTCATTACATCTCTCTCTCTCTCCTCCGCAGAAAAGAGGCTCTTCTCTACTATGCAGAAAAGAGACTCTCTCTCACACATGTGGAAGGAAGGACGCAGTTTTGGGGCAACAACTGCAGAACCAAAGTTTGACCAGCGTTGACCAGAATACTCCCTCCTTAGAACTACATTGTAGGTCCATCTGGATCTCCTCTGAAGGCCACATTTTTTGGTGGTGGAATCAAGCTGATCCGACGGTCGGTTTGTGAGATATTGTTTGCCCTAGTTTGGGACTGATCTAGGGTTTGTTGCTGCTGATGTAAATCTAATTTATGTACTATTTCTCTCTGCTGGATTATTGAAGATAAAGGAAGATTTGATCAAAGGGTTTCTCCACATTGGGGTTTGTCCCTGGCCAGCCGCCACATCTTGTGTCTCTTGTCTTGGCTTGTTTTCTGTTGATTGTTTAATGTTCTATCTGCACTTTACTTTATGTACATGTAGTTGCTAATCTGTGGATAATAATAAGAAAGATAAGTAAATTGTTATAAGCATAGAACATACCATAACTTAACAACAAATTACTACTTCTAAACTGAGTTTTTTCTCAAAATTCTCACCCATATGTCAATATCCAATCAAAAATTAATAATAGATTTTATGCCAACCAGTCCCAATAACAAGTTACATGCCACACAATTTGACCTGAGTGGGATAGTTCAGTTTGGACCAATTGGTTAAAATAAGTAATTCGTGCAAATTCAAGAATTCATTTTGGTAACAGTTCAAAGCGAGTTTACCTGGAATCAATAGATTCCGCTGCAGCTTAAGCAATAGGTCCAGTTCTAGGTGCAATTGATCTAAAGCCAGTGAATGATCCAATGACTTACTCAAGAACAAAGGTAGCAGATCCAAATCCAAGTAGCCCTGAGCAATATATAAGTGAAATGATTGAGTTTGGGGTTTGTAGAGATTATATAGTCTACCAATCCCCTGGAAATAGAGATCTCGCCAACTATAACCGGGTTGTAATTCAAGCTTGATAGCCATAGAAAAGAGTTTCAATTGACCGAGTGAAAACCGGGGCACCACCACCCATAGCACTTGATATCACGAACCACCATTATAAGCACCCTCAGTATGAGCTTCCATTTAGCCTATAGCCTCCTGCCCAGTCTCACGCCCAAAAATATAAGCCTAAGGATATTTCTTAAAGGCGTAAAAGGTGAGGATGTTTTCTTCCTTCCTGAAAGTGGAACAGGAATGTTAGGCTTAAGATGGTGTGGGACAATGAGCTTGTATCAACCCTGTTTAAAAGCTCACGTAAAATATATAAATAGCACAGATGATGTGACACATATTCCAAGCTGAATGGTGGGCAAAACATCCTAGTGGGTGTTCATTTGGTTGTTTGTTGCTAAGGAAATTGGCAAAGGCAATGACTAAGGCTTTGGAAAGGAAAAATGGCATTTTGGCATAATTATTTATGAAAATAATGGAAATTAGGAGAAAAGGGAGGTGAAAGGTCACAAGTCATATGTGAGGAGGAAAATGAAGGAAAATAATGGAAAATGAAGAAAATAAAGGCCTTATTGATAAAAAGGCTTCTGAGGATCAATTTGCAAGACTTGGTCAGTTCAGTGTTGGAGCACTTTCATTATTATCTCTCTCTCTCATACTCTTGGACACTTAGATTTTTCTTGGAGCACTTTGGCATTGGAGCAAGAAAGGAAAAGAAGGTAATAGGAAGCAAATATCAAGCAGGGAAAGGCAAGATCAAGCAGTTACAATAGCCTTCATTACAGGTATCAACTTGCTTGTGTATTTTCCTTGCTAGATTTGGCATGCATGGGATTGCATGTGTTTTTTTTCTACCATGGCATGGGTTTTTCCAGGTGTAACAACATTTTCATCCTATCCTTTCCATTTCTTGATAGCTTTGATGAAATGAGTTCTCTCATTCGGGTTATGTGGGATGGTCGAATTGGATTTGAAGATGAGTGGGGTGGATCTCCAAATTGACAAACACATGTTGTAGTGGTCCATGAACTAGACTAAGGATGCATGAATCCATTGGCCTAGCAACTTGTAAACCAGACTGTGGGTTGTGGTAAAGCCATATTGTGTGCCTCGGTGGGCCTATGAATCCTTGTTAGTAAATAGCGGGATACATGGTAAAGCCAAAAGGTTGATTTTCTCTCTGTTGGGCCTAGTGATTCCGAGATGGAATGCACGGTAAAGCCTGGAGAGTATGTCTCAGTGTAGGGCCTAGTGATCCCTGGATCGGACTACAGATGCACGATAAAGCTTAAGAGACTAGGAAGCACTCAAATTCATCACGATGTAGGCGGAGAACTCTGGTGGCATCCACATTGATTGGTGTTTTGAAGTGTTCTATGAGTCCCACATTCATGCTTGGAATATGGCACGGGGGTGATTGGCTGAAGAGAGACTTGGCTTAGTCAATCTATGGTCAGGTGGAACGTGGTAGTCCCATCACCAATTGGTTCATTGCATTGATTAATGAGAAATTCATTCCATGGATTTTCATGTGTAAAATTATTGGTGTATATATGGATTTTGATGGCTGGTATGTTTATTGTATTTTTGTTCCTATTATGCTGGTTATATGCACATTTTATGACAACATCTATGTATGGATCTCAACATGTTTTTATGTGTATATGAATGGATAATGTGTCTATGACCTAATAGATGAATATGCAACAAATGACATGAGAGAACAATGGTTTATAACGATTCTCAGATAAGTATGAGATCCATACACTTAATTTTGTTGTTTACACCTGTAGGTTAAATTTCGATGATATGTTTGAAGAAATGCTTGTCATGGCTAATAGGGGTTTGGTTAAGGTCTTGTTGAGATTATTTCTTTTGCATCATTGTTTCCCTGTATTTTTATGGATTTCAAGTTGTCATTCCATTCTAGGCAATGGTTTGGGCTTTGGGCCTGAAAAATGGCTTAAATCCGAAGTCCCTGGCACATAACTGGCAAGTTTAGTCCACAGTCACTGACCTGGAGGCCTATGAGAGCGTCTTTAGGTCTCTAGTCACTCCCTTTCCCTAGCATGAGAGTGACTATGGCCTTATAGGTCCAGAATAGTAGTGCAACCTAGGGACAGGTTGTCTGAGTGGTTGACTTGTCTTCTGAGGGTTTTGTTGATGATGTTGGATGACTATATGTGATGTTAAGTCAATTCCACTTCCTTAAGGTAACATAGGAGGTTGAATATAATCATAGTAGCCTCTCGTCTCATGTTTACCGCGGTTGGCATGGTTACTTGGATGGATGTGGGAGGAGGGTGTTATAGGGCTCATCGAAATGTGTTGAACAAGAGAACACTGAAATGCAATAGTAAGACGGAGACCCCATAATCCAATGCAAGGAATAAAAAACCACTAAAACAAAAAGAAAGATACTGAAATGAAAGAAGAGACCACACGAAGGAAAAAGATGTGACTGTGGAGAATGTGAAGGGGAATTAAATTCCATTAAATAAAATGTTGAGTCTTTTCTTTTGTTTAATGGGAAGTATTTCTGATTATAAATAATTATTAATTGTATGAAAATTGTTAGGTATTTGTGTCACCAAATATTATTTGAGGGGATTTTGGTTGATTTATCAAAAGTGAATTATGGTGATATCAAAACAAGTTTTGTGTGGTTAAAAAGTGCAGAAAAGTAGTAATGTCATGGTAATGATCAATCATCATTTCCAATTAAATGTTTGGTTTAATAAGGATAACTAATTTATGGAGATTTTTTATGATGTTCAATAGAGAGAGTCAACGTGGGAAAGGTAATACTTTGACTCTCACACGTTTTAGAAAATTGATATCTCATTGCCCATAAACATTAGGGGTAGAAAAATAATATAGGTTGTAGAGCTAAGTTTGTTCCAACTTAGTTATATCTTGAACCACAAATTGGTGTTGACCTCATGGATATGATAGAAATTTGGTGGCTTGTAGGGTAGTCTTGTCATGAAATAAGAAGGGTAGACATCAAAATAAGATTTGTGTGGTTAAAAATTATAGTGAAGTAATAATGTCAAAGGATTCATGATCATTTCCAATGAAATGTTTGTTTTAGTAAGGATGACTAATCTATGGAGATTTTCCATGATGTTCAATAGAGGGAGTCAACATGGGAAAGGTGATAGTTTGGCTCCCACATGCCTTAGAAATTGATCTCTTTGTCCATAAACATTAGAGGTGGAAAAAAATCCTAGGCTCTAGAGCTAAGTTTGTTCCAAATTAGCTATATCTTGAACCACAAATTGTTGTTGACCTCATGGATATGATAGAAATTTGTTGGCTTGTAGGGTAGTCTTGTCATGAAATAATTTTGTCACTTATTATTTAGTCATATTTTTTAATCCTAGACTAAATTATTCATTTAAGTCAGCCACTTTTAGTTTAGTCAATTATTATCTAGTCCTATATTTTAGGGCCTAGACTAAATTAGTCATTTAATTTTGTCATTTTTAGTTCGGTAACTTAAAATTTCTCAAATTTAGTAGTAATTCACTTGAAATAATTGCAGTGACTAACTTTTTTAGTCACCTAGTCATTAATTTCATCATTTTCTACCAGTGAATCAATCTTCGGGAACATTGCTGCTCCCTTTAACTGATCAAACAAGTCCTCAATCCTCGGCAATAGATACTTGTTCTTTATGGTTACCTTATTCAAATTCCTATAATCGATACACAAATTGAGAGTACCATTCTTCTTCTTCATAAACAACATTGGTGCACCCCAAGGTGATACACTTGGCCTCATGTATCCTTTGTCAAGGATTTCCTTCAATTCCCCCAACTCTAGAGTGATCATCCTATAAGGTTCCTTTGATGTTGGTGTTTCCCCTGGTACCAACTCAATAGACAAATCCACTTCCCTATGAGGTAAAAACTCTTGAATCTCTGCTGGAAACACATCCTGAAATTGATGCAAGACCAAGAACTTATTCAAGGCTTCTGCATCCTCAAAATCCTTACCCTTGTGATTGGAAATATGAACTAAAAATAGTACACACCCATTTTTGCAACTCTGCTTAGCCTGCATAGTTGTAACCATCCTCACCAATGTAGGATTCTTCTTCCCCTGCAAGATTCTCTTTATCCCATTATCATCCAAACACTCAATATACTTTTCATAACAATATACTTTGGTCTTGTGAAGATACAACCAATCTGTACCCAAAATCATATTATATGATCCCAATGGAAGCACATTCAGATGTGTTGATTGTTGGGGCCTTCGTTTTTGGAATAATTAAGAGGCTTTGGAGAGGAGTGAAAATGCTAGAAATAAGTGGAAGAAATGGCTATTGGAGAGCTAAGGGAATAAAAACCAGGAAAAAGGATAGAAGTCGTGGAAGATTGACAGTTGAGAGGGATGGCAGGAAGGATCAGATACAGCCAGGAAGCAAAATATTAAGGATAGCCGAGGAATGGAGACAATCAAGCAAGGGAGAAGGCGGAGAGCCTGAGAAGTAACTGGAAGTCTAGGTTGGTGTGCAGAAAGAAGGAAGAACAAGTCAAAAGGCAGAAAGGAGAACCAAAGATGGTTGTTTATTTTGTTGCAGATTTGGGAGAACCACTATGTATCTGTTATTCCATATGCTTATGTTTGGTTATGTTTAGAGTTTTTTATGTTAGAAAAGAGGCCTTGAGCCCGATGTAATGCATTCACTACTCATATTAATGATAAAGACTATTGCTGGGGACCATCGTGTGTTAGCTTCATGTTAATCTGGCTCTTTAAAATTTTTATGTATGTGTATATTTAAGTAATATCTCTTTTACAACATGTATAACCTGTTGTGATTAGAATTCCTTGTAGAATGATTTAGTGTTCTCTGTCTCTTGCTTCTCTAATATGATTCTTCCTGGTACTAGATTTCAACCCCCATCTAACTAAGGGCACGACACACCTTGGGTGAGACTCCTTACCCATTTTGGGTAAGGTGAAAATGACGACGTTGTGCTAGACTACAGCGGAGCCTTGTTGGCCCCTATGCTCGAAGTCGAGGTCCCAATCCTGTTGTTATTTCTGCACCAAAAAATGGTTCTGTTCTCGGGACCCTAAAATTTCAAAAGGGGGGTTTGGAATATGGTATCGAGGATCTTTAAGAAAGAACTAAAAAACTGGTGGAATGAGCAAGTGGACCAATTTGTTTCTCAGCAAGATCAACTCCGCTGATGAAGTATCGGGAAGCTAAAGGAAGAAATATTGTACTCAAAACCATCTAGTGATCAATACAAGATCTTCTAGTGCAAGTTCCCAGACGAACTTTACAACTAGTTACGAAGATTGAAAGTGAAAGGAAAGTCCAGTGGAAAAAAATACATCTCATCGCGCTTGGACTCAAGTGAACCTTTCTGCACTGCACCGCCTTGATACAGATCTGGCAAGAGCAACATATATCTAGCTACAGACAACACTGGAGGAGTACATTATTGAGTTTGTAGCATAAATTCATCCGTCTTTTTTGAAAGCTAAAGTTGTGTTCTAATCAAGGTTGTGAGGGAAGCTACTGAAGGAGGTTACCCTCTAGATTAAAGTTTTAATGGTGAAAGAGGGCTTGTTTGTGTTTCAGAACCCAAGCATGGCAGCGTAAACACCTAGTACGGGGGTAAGGACCTAAAGGGAGGGATGCTACTGAGTGGGGAACTATGAGAATGTCACAAGGATGGACGCAAATGACTTCCAAAAGGCCAGGGATATAAGAGTGCAAAGGAGAGCATAGATAACGGAGAAATTGTGGTAAATGGATATGTAGGGGATTAAAAGGTGACATAAGGGATTGCACCAAGCAAGAGCAGTGTTAGGAGATCCGAAAGAGGAAGAAAGTATGGAAGGAAGTTCATTGTGAAGGGAAAAGACGACTACAATAGCTGTGGGTCCGGAAGGTGACAAGGACCCACCCCCGCCAGTCGAAATGGAAATGTTGGATGGAAAGGGCCACCTAGGCTCAGAGCGAAGCCTGGATGATGACATGCACTTTGCTATAAGGAGACTCTGATTTCTCTTCTTTGTTAATTAGTCCCAAGGATGAGTCTTTTTCTAGACTTGAAACGTAGACAACATGAAAATGAATACTGTGGAATATCCGAATACGTAATCTCAAAAACCACACCTGTTGTTGGGAAAAGTATCCAATACGGAATGACCCTATCCCACTCTAAGGGTGATAGTACCTCAGCAACAACTGAATGCAAAGCTATTCAAGATTACCTCTTTATGAGATGAGAGAGAGAAAAGAAGGATGATCTACTAACCGTTATCTTGTGCTAATAGTCGATCCAATCCTCACTCCGTGCTGCTTACTCCTAGCCCCTTGCTCTTTCACCGGCCCAGCTACACCAAGATCCTGTAAAAGCACAAAGAAAGGAAACTACAAGAAGCATACATCCATAACTGATTCAAGGATTAGAATAAATCAAATATACAAGCATCAATTCGCCATAGAGACACATGCATATAGAAGAACCTCAAATACTTTATTAATAGAAGAAGTAAAGTTCTGAGAGTGTTACAACCATAATAGGCCCAATCCAGCAACACCTCCCAGCAGAAAGAAATCTCCTCTTCACCTCCTTCAAAGCAATCACCCAATAGTTCTATACACAAACCAACAGCACTTCCTTACTTGCACAAAATTCCAGCCTCCATAGACCTCATGAGAGAGCTCTATATATAGGAGATTTGGAGAAAGGATGAGTCAGCTTGAGGCTGGCATGAAGCTGACTAGTGTCCTCTCCCACTTTAGATAATCTTCAGTTCTTGAGTCCACTTGGATATTCTTGCTTCCACTTGGAGATCAAGACCCTCTGACTCATCACAAGGCGAATTCCTTGACCCAAGTGTCAGTTTGGAAGCTTCCTGGGCAATTGACACCTTGCAGAATGACTGTGCCACTTGGCCAATCTCGCCCAGCGCAGGTAGCCTTCATTAGTTTTGACATTCAGCGCAGGTACAGAGTGGAGCAGTTGAAATTCAGCGCAGATGCTCAGTGGAGCAGCTGACATGATCCAGAAATAGCCTGTTTTTTGAGTGTATTCAGGTGGAGAACTGATTTTCAGTGCTGTGGTTTGCTGACCTTTTTCCTCTAAGGGTAAGAACAACATGTTTAGGGACTTTAGATCCCTTAGATTATTGACATTTCATGCTCCATGCTGTTAGGCACAAAAATGTCTATAACAGTTGCCCCCTAAAGTATGAGGTCGTTTATCGGGTGAAATGCTTTATCAGGAGGATCCGAAGTTCATTCAATTGCTGAGAGGTGCCCTGTAATAAAATACAATACAATACATTATTTTTCATTCTGCTTTCATGATCTGGCTGAGGCGGGCATTCCCATGCTCAGCTTTATAAATTCATTTTGGTACATAGAACAGACGATCGTCTGATGGTAGACTGATAATTCTCTGCTGAAATTATCATCCTTTGAGTAGGATGATCATCTGTTGCAATGATGTACATAACAAATGTCTTTATATCCTGAATATATATCGCAGCCCGGATGGATGAAACTAGATCCGGGGTCTTCAAGCTCGTTCGATCTTCACTCTAAGTACAAGTCGATCCATGTGAGAATTACGCTGAAGTCGAACATGGAAAGACATCGCTTGATTACCGGTCAATAATGTAAACCGTTAACAAGCGCGAGAGGAATCACCAATAATGACAATGACCCTCAAGGTACTGCAGTACAATTCACGTGGTGTGAATAAAGGACTTGGCGTCGAACACCACGCAAAATCTTCTGGTCGAAGGTCATTGATGTATACCTGTCGCCGGAAGTGAGAAACTTGCCATTGAGGCATGCAAGCTTCAAAGTACTGGGGGGTTTGTTCCTAGATCAACTTCTTGGATAATGAGCTGAAGTCGACAAGAAGCGATCCGTCAAAGGAGGGCCTTAATGAATCCCACATCAGTGACACGGAACGGAGCTAATGATTTTAGTGGAGGTGGAAACAATCTGTGAAATATGATTCAGGGTGGCGATCATGGGTGGATGAAAGATAATGTATGGCAGTGGATGGGACACGGTTGACTCTTTCTGAACAACATCTCTTGAACATATAACGACACTGATGTGATGGATCGGTAGCATTACCCCAAATGTGGATGGTTTGGCGAGGACCATGGTGATGAGACCAGTGAATGAAACAACCCAACCTGATGTGATACGGAGGACAAAGTGTCATGTTCAAGAGCAACTTGCTACCATTAAAGTTTTGAGGTTCTCCCAATTTTTCCCCAGTCATTTCTGACCAGTACCTCTTTATTTTTGTCAAGCTTGAGGAGGATAACATATGCTTGTTCTATAACCTGCCCTTCGGGCAAGCCCATCGCTATGTTTTAACGAGCCTAGCGATAGGGAAACTCGTTCTCGTCTAAAGACAAGTTTGTCGCTATTTAATCATTTTAACGAGTCTAACGACAAGGAAAACTCGGTCCTTTTCATTTTTAGAGAGTCTGAAAAGGTACAGAAAGTTAACTCCAAAACTCCTTTTTCGTCATCTAATCCCTTAAGTCCGAAAAAGTATAAAACAATACAGAAGGGATGATTTTTCGATAATTTTAACGAGCCGAATAAAACAAGCGCTCGACCTTTTTGTGTAATAATCCCTCAGGTCCAAAAAGATTAAAATCTAGAGGAGGGATAGCTCTTCCGGTCACTTTAACGAGCTGGAAGGCCAAAACTCGGCAAACTTTTCATATTTTACGAGTCAAATGAAAAGAGCTCAAAGAAGACTCGTCTTTTGAGGAACGAGTGATAAACAGGGATAGCAGCAGATTCCAGGTATAGGTTGGAATTTTCCAATCACGGCAGTGTCACAAGGATGGCTAAGTGAAATCACTCTTCGCAGCTGTTCCTCAAAATGGGTAAACAATCATATGGAGGTGAACGATTGGCCAAATGAAATGGAGGTGGCGGGTGCAAACACGACCAAGGCTTTTATGGCTAATAAATTTACGATCACAATGGTTATTTACCGGAATAGGTTCATTTTTTAATGAGCTTGAACTCTGGAGGAAACTCTTGCTCAAAAGCTTATGTTTATTTTTTAACGAGCATGAACTATGACGCTAAAACTGCTCGGATCTCGCTTTTCTATTTTTTAACGAGCATAAATTCCGCGGTAAAACTGCTCGATATACCAGTCATAGGATAAGAAATGTCTTCCTGCAAGATTCCAATTTTTATAGAGCTTGCACCTCACATAAGCTATGCTCTAAATTTGGCAATTTTTGACCTTTGCCCCCCATCCTTTCTTTATGTAAGTTAGGAAACGATCAATAACCGCTCTTTGCTTACACTTCAAAAGGTTTGCATGCCCCCAGGTATAAGGTACAATTTCAAGGCTGCCCCTACTTATCCTCCAAAACATTTGTTTTGATGGGTGAGGCTTGCCTCTTTCAGGTTATCCAAAAAATGGTTTTATTTTTGCCGCAAATGAAACTCTTTCTTTGGCGATGTCTACCATTAGGTTATCCAAAGATGGTTACTACTTGCTGCAGCAAAGGAATCCCTTTCTTTGGAGGCTGCCCCTACTTATCCTCTAAAACATTAGTTTTAATGGGTGAGGCTTGCCTTTTACCCAAAGATGGTTACCATTTGCTGCCGCAATAGAATCTCTTTCCTTGGTAGCCTACCTGTTTAGACAAAGGTGAATGACTAAAATCATCAAACACATAACTTTGACAAAAGAGTCCTGTTCTAGAACAACCCCTCTTCCATCCACGGACGGGGTATGGACTAGTCATACTTTTTCGCGGAAATTCTACCTTATACCCAAGGTTTCCTCTGCCCGAAGCAGACCAGGATGCATGCCCCCTGGGTTCCAGCCCTATCTTTCCGAATCACTCGCACTCATCGGGAAGGAGGACTGGGGGTGGAGACATTTCTTGGGTGAATAGACCATTCAGGGTTGGTATTTGACTATTTGCGATGCGTGATCCCGGAAATGAAAGTTGGTCTACGAGCTTGACCATTCTTCCTTCGTGTGGAAAACACATTACTCTAAAGAGTGAGGAGACTATAGCTCCCATGCAATATATATAGTCTCGTCCAAGGAGTAGGTTATAATCCAAGGGTCCTTGAACGACCATCACGTTCAATTTAACGGTCTTCCCTTTCAATGTAACAGGTACATTGGGGAGGATCCCTAATGGTCGACTGGTTCCTTTATCAAAACCTGAGAGATTTCTTATCTCAGGCAAAAGCGCCGGGGAACCCAGTGCTTTCCAAGCAATAGAGGAAAGGATACTCACAGATGCCCCTTCATCAATGATAGTTCCAGCCATTACCATTCTGTAGATTTGGACTATGATTCTGAACGGTATATTGGCTGGTAACCACGGTCTGCCTAGTTGGTTCCAATCAAAGGATACGACTAGGTTGCTTGGTGGTGGGACCGAATACACGGCCGGATACGATCCTGATGATGTTCCTTCCTGCGATAAAGGAATGGGCGCATTGCCCTGATGCTCATCAGAATCTGTGTTGATGAAAAGAATCTGGATGGTGTCATCCTTTTTCTCTTCAGTGAGGGTGTCACTTGAAGATGAATCTTCAGTGACGGTGTCATTTGAGGATGAAACCTCTGAAGGAAGAACCGGGTCAACTGCCGTATCGACCTTTAGACTCTCGTCTGGTTTGGATTCAGTAGGTTCATTTTCAATGACTGACGTTTCAGCTGACCACTTGAGCGGGCCAGCTGTATTTTCAACCAACGAAGGACTTGGCACGAGTTTTTTGTATCCAGGAGGAAGTATTACCGGTGAAACCGGACGATCTTCCAAAACTCTCTTCGCTTCGTCTAAGAAGGGACAACGGTGGATGGCGTGACCGCCTTCACACAGTCTGCAGGGAGATCTTGATCCCCCTCTTCGTCTTGAACCTTCACTTTCGCTGGTTGACGGTAAGCAATCAACATGGCTATCAGAGGTTGATGCTCCCGAATTGTGCAACCGAGGGGACCAGTCCCTTAGTATCCGGGGAATACAGGGACAATCTCTATGGAAGTGGTCTCCTCTACATATGACACATGGCGATTTAGGCCCGGTCTGTGCTGTGTGTGGGTTTTTGTCAGATGTCTTTTGCTTGCCCCCAGTCGCCTTAGGCTCATTCTTCTTCTTCTATTTCTTCTTCTTTTCCTTCTTCTCCATGGGAGCTTGGCTTTTGCCAGCCTCACCTTGCGAAGATGGAGGATTAGAGGAAGAGTTATAAGAAGTGGAAGGCTGGTGGGCAGCTCTAGACTGATCTAACTGTTGACTCGACTGATCAGGAACCATGGTGGTCTGAACTACATTAGTTGAGAAAAGCTAAATAGGCAGGCCAATTGTCAGTCCTGGAAGCGACAATGTGGCCATGTGGGGCGCACCAACTTCTCCCCAAGAGGAGAATGGACTAGGATTTCCATCATGTGGAGTTCCTTGGTTGGGGCGTTCCATGTTCTCAACTTAAGATCAACGTGGGAATAGGAGGTGATTATGTTCCGTTTAAAATAAATTTTATAACGACGCTTAGACACAACTTGCTTTTTCACTTTTTAAGAGTCGAGAAAAAGCTAAAGATGACTCTAGTCTCCTTCGATGTTTTAACGAGCCCGAAGTGACAAATGCTCGGATGGACTTTTTCAGTTATAGAGTTTGAAAAAGGCCAAAAGAAACTGCTCTGGAGTTCTAGACAGAGGGTGTGCCAAACTTTTCGCAAAACCACAGAATACGTTTTATGGTACGAGTGGTCGATCTTCGTGAATTCTGTGTTCACTGCATTGCGATCAGTAGGGCGGCCGACACGGTTTCCTATTGGATAAAGGCTTTATTCCTATAGGGGTCTCCCAATATATACGCGACGGTACGTGGGAGCACAAGTCCGTATTGATACTTATCGCTTCACCGTGGAGGAATCACCCAACCACTCAACGCTAAGATATCACGTTTAACGACGCCGGAACACGTCTCTAGCTTAGACCTCTAGATGTTTGCATTATGTTTCAATGCGTTGTTATGTAAATTCAATTTATTTTAAGGTTGATCTTGTTTAGCAGTTTGCCTTTATGGATCACCACGAGATGTATGATAACACTCCTAAATGCAGTCTAAGATGATAAGCAAGCTTTTCAATCTTTCAACTTTGAAAACCTTAACTACTGAGGGAAAAGAAAGATAACACCTTTTCACACAGATCATAGAACACACACTAATGCACTTTTTCCTAAATCAACATGCAAGCTGTCATAATGCACATGCACAATGAAAGTATTTCTTTTCTCTTTCTTAATGTTGGCGAAATGCAAAAAGAAAGCTGTTGTATAATTTTGAATCCAATTCCAAGTGAAAGCAAACAAGCTTGTCCAAAATCAAAAGACACCTTAAGATTTATTTGTTTCGACACTAGAAATATATAAACTCAAACCAAATGACGAAAGCAAAAGCTCAATCAGCCATGAACAGCAAATAAACTAACTCTTAAGATCAAAGCGAAACTTTATCTCAGGTCTAGATCTAAGATGCCATAGCAAGACTAGTACACTTTCGTTATGGGAAACTGTAAATGTACAAGAAATACATAAAGAACAAACACAGTTTCTTTATACAACTGAGGCGGAATAGTGACAAGGAAAGTTGGTTTCAGATAGGCCTACTGACTGGTAACAAACAGCAAAACAAGAGTGAAAACAGGGCAAGACACAGCAGGAAACCCCAGCAGCACAAGTCAGGACTGGTCCAGCGCAGGTGGAACACTGCCTGTTTGACCTTCAGCGCAGGTAGCCCCTTCGGGAACTGTGCTGAAATGCAAACAGCCTTTGTACAGCCTGCACTGAAGAACGAAACTTTCGTTTCTGGTGGTTTCCGGGTCACAGATTGCTCAAAAATTCACAGTTTTTGCTCAAATCAGAAGCTATCAGTCAAGGACACACTAAGGGATGACAAGGAGGATGAAAAGCTATCACTAAGAGCTTAAGAGTCCTTGTGAATCAGCTCTTCAAATCATAAACTTGCCCAGAAACTGAGCTAGAGTAGCTGCCCTCTACTTTGTATTTGAAAGATTCAAACACAGTTCGATTCGGTACTCCCTTTGTTTATGAAATGAATAGCAAAAACACAAACAACCAACAAGATACGATCCCCAGCGGAGTCGCCAATTTGTTGTTGGGAAAAGTATCCAATACGGAATGACCCTATCCCACTCTAAGGGTGATAGTACCTCAGCAACAACTGAATGCAAAGCTATTCAAGATTACCTCTTTATGAGGTGAGAGAGAGAAAAGAAGGATGATCTACTAACCGTTATCTTGCGCTAATAGTCGATCCAATCCTCACTCCGTGCTGCTTGCTCCTAGCCCCTTGCTCTTTCACTGGCCCAGCTACACCAAGATCCTGTAAAAGCACAAAGAAAAGAAACTACAAGAAGCATACATCCATAACTGATTCAAGGATTAGAATAAATCAAATATACAAGCATCAATTTGCCATAGAGACACATGCATATAGAAGAACCTCAAATACTTTATTAATAGAAGAAGTAAAGTTCTGAGAGTGTTACAACCATAATAGGCCCAATCCAGCAACACCTCCCAGCAGAAAGAAATCTCCTCTTCACCTCCTTCAAAGCAATCACCCAATAGTTCTATACACAAACCAACAACACTTCCTTACTTGCACAAAATTCCAGCCTCCATAGACCTCATGAGAGAGCTCTATATATAGGAGATTTGGAGAAAGGATGAGTCAGCTTGAGGCTGGAATGAAGCTGACTAGTGTCCTCTCCCACTTTAGTTAATCTTCAGTTCTTGAGTCCACTTGGAGATTCTTGCTTCCACTTGGAGATCAAGACCCTCTGACTCATCACAAGGCGAATTCCTTGACCCAAGTGTCAGTTTGGAAGCTTCCTGGGCAATTGACACCTTGCAGAATGACTGTGCCACTTGGCCAATCTCGCCCAGCGCAGGTAGCCTTCATTAGTTTTGACATTCAGCGCAGGTACAGAGTGGAGCAGTTGACATTCAGCGCAGATGCTCAGTGGAGCAGCTAACATGATCCAGAAATAGCCTGTTTTTTGAGTGTATTCAGGTGGAGAACTGATTTTCAGTGCTGTGGTTTGCTGACCTTGTTCCTCTAAGGGTAAGAACAACATGTTTAGGGACTTTGGATCCCTCAGATTATTGACATTTCATGCTCCATGCTGTTAGGCACAAAAATGTCTATAACAACACCACATAAATCTACAAACCATTAAAAGGAGACTACTTGTTGAAGATGATGCGTCCAAAGGAATCAACGATCTACCTCCTCGAAGCTCAGGTAGTGTCTCCCCCAACCTTCCCCTGGTACTCTATCATAATCATGACAAATTCCTATCTAAGTTAATCAAAACTATAAGAGTTCATAGTGTACATGCTAATTACAAAGATTGTGCTAATAGTTGCGGAATTAGTAGTAGTGGTACGAGTATGCAAGGATCACTACAACCTAGGTTGTGAGGATTTGTACTTTTAGCACAAGCTCAGTAAAAAATGGTGGGATCATTCACTAGGTATATTGAGTTCTCTGGTAAAGGGAACGACGACGTAGAACAACACTGGTGTTTTGGAGAATTTGGTATCTATGGATAAATACTAATTCCCTAGATAAGTAGTTGTATCTAGAACAAAAGTTTAAAGTGTTGTAGACTTTTCCTATAAGCAATAGATAAGATGAGAAGATAGAAGACCTACTTGTAGTTCTGCTTTCCTCTCAACTCCCTTGTATCGATCATGTCGCTCCTTCCCGTACTTAATCCACTTGAGAAGTACCCCGTAAACACAATAGAAAACAAAGAACCAATCAAAGCATATGACCTATTGAATATAAGAGAAAGGAATCAGATACAATTCACACATATAAGCATTATGAAACAATACAAACATATGGGAAGAAGGTTCAAACACTTTATTAGATAGAAGAAGGAACTACAACCATTGGTTTCTGATTCAAAGCCATTCCTCTAGTTTGGATCCCATCCACATCACATCAAAAGCATGACAAACTTGTAGCATTACAATACATGCTTCAAGGCCAAATCTCATAGCAGCATTATCTCCTTACAATTCAACATAATCCACCCCCTTATCACTTATATGAGTGGTCAATTTAAAGGAATATGAAGGAGGTTTTGTCATAACGGTGGCATTGAATGGCCTTCCATACTTAGAATTAGTTCCATGGAGGAAGGAATGAGAGGATAGGATGCACCTTAACTCATTCCTCATCCATTTTCAAGCTCATAGGAGTTGATAAGTGAGGGAACCTTCTAGATGACTCCAAAAGATAAGAATATTCCCCAAACCCTATGTGAATTTCGCTCATTCTCACCCAACGCAGGCGAAAGGAACCCTAAGTTTTCTATAGAGCACCCTGGCAATGGACTCAACTACTTTGCAGTGCACCTTCATAAGGGCTTACCTGCGCTGGTCCCTCTAGAGGCTATTTCTGGATGTCTTCAAGTCATGAAACTATCTGGGAAGGAGGCATTCAAAGGGGTGACTTGTTTAGGGTCTGAATCAACTGAAGTTAGGGTTTGATGAGCCCTAAAACATTGATCTGGATGTTGGGATTTGATGTGCCCAAATGGATCTGTAACAGCTACCCCCTAAAGCATGAAGTCGGAAAAATGCCAATGTCGAATGAAATGCTTTACGATGTGATGAGGAGGTATCAAAGTGGAAGGTGACCTACATAAATTACAATACATATATCATGATATTTGATTTTAATTGAATTTTTTAGGGAAGGCATACCCATAATCAGCTTATAAACTTTCATTACATGTACATAAAAAGTCGTTTACAGATATAGATCCATGATCGGAATGACCATCAATGTAAATCCATTGTACATATGATTTAGTACTCCTAAAATTGCAGCCCGGATGGATGAAACTAGATCCAGGGTCTTCTATCTCATTCAATCATTCGCTCAAGTACGAGTCTAACCATGTGAATATGTGATCGAAAGTCAAACATGGGAAGACAACATCTGATTACCAGTCGATGATGTAAGTTGTTAACATATGCGAGAGAAATCAACGATAATGATAATGATCCTCAAGGTACTGCAGTACATTCTGCATGGTGTGAATGGATGATTTGATGTCAAACACCATACAAAGTCTTTCGGTCGAAGGCCATTGATGTATGCCTATCGCCGAAAGTGAGAAACCTAACATTGATGCATGCAATCCTCAAGGTACTGAGAGGGTTTTCTAAGTCAACTTCTTGGATAATTAGTTGATGTCGACAAGAAGCGACTTGTTGCAGGAGGGCCTTGATGCATCTCACATCAACAACAAGAAACGAGTGTAGTGATTTTTGAGATGGAATTTGACTCACGACATAAGGTTCAAGAATCGTGGTCATGAAAATGAAGGTTTATGGTATTGCAAAGGATGAATTTTGACTGAATGACTTCTCTTAAACATGTCGGCGACACTAAAGTGAATTGGTAGCATTGACCCAAAACATAGTGGTGGATGGTATGATAGACCAACGATGTGATAACCATCAAGCTAATAACCCAAGCCAAATAGTCATGGTGATGGAGTGAAAGTGTCATGTTCAAGAGCGATTTGCTACCATAAAGTGGTTTTCCCCTTTTTCCCATTTTACCCAGTCATTGCTGACCAGTACCTCTTTATTTTTATCAAACTTGAGGAGGACAACATATGCTTTTTGTATAATTTCACCCTTCGGGCGAATCTGTTAGTGTCGATATCTTCATCCCTCCATCAGTGATCAAAACTTCTCTTTTTGCATGCATATTAGGTGTCTCATCCAACCGGCTGCATTCCATTAGGTCATGTATCAACTGATGGTAGTGGTTCATTGTCAATTTTCCTCATGGCATTTACTTGCTGGCCTGTTTTCACATGCTTAGCTCATTTACTATCATTTTATGTCATTTCATTTGCAAAAGTTTAGGGTTTTAGGTCTTATTAGGTTTAGGGTTTGTCACCATGGTCATAAAAAAAAAACTTAATAAAGGGTCAGCAAGCACATGAGGAGGTCTAATAAGTTCATAAAATTACAAATTCACTGATGATTTTCTTTATAAAGGGTTTTTACCTTAAAAACTCTGTTTTGAGGTGAAAACAGGGTGTTTTCCATTTCATGTACAAATTTTGTGTAATTTCAATGTTTTTATATGTAATAAGTTCCAGCTACTGCCCTTGGTCACCTTGCCAACTCTGGCCACTGCAAGAAACAAAAAACATCAATGCATGAGTTCATCAAGTGATCAAGAAGAGTCAAATTGCAAAATGAAAAACAGAGTTTTTAAAGCAAAGTGAATAAGACTTTAGAAAAGTGGGTTTGTAAATGAAAAATTAAAACCAAGGGGATATAAAGTTCTTCTTTGTGTTTGAAAGTCTTCATTTTGTGCAAGAGAGTGAGCTAAAAGGAGAAAATCGGGCTTGTGGGAGAAAGAAGCAAAATTGAGCAAAAAACACGAATTTTCACCGGCGCTACACACCTGGGCACTAGCGCTACACACCGGGCGCAAGTTTTGCACTGAATTTTGGTCGTGCGCTATGCATACAAAGTGCGCTACGCACCTGGGAGGCAGCGCTACGCACCTACCTGTTGAGCTCCAAATCAAATTTCATCACCTTCCTCTGCCTCCAAATTCACAAGTAACCTCTCAACAAGTAAGTAAAGCCTCACATCTGATCTATCAAGGCCTTTTTTCATCTATGGTGGTGTTTTGTGTGTCTAAAAACTAAACCCTAGCTATCTCTAAAATTGTCTTTCCAAATTTTCATAGGGTTTGGTTTTTTGTTGTTTTAATTCCCCTTTGATTATCTTCCTACACTCCATTCCCTTGCACTAAATTTCCCTAAATCCATTCCTTTTTCCCTCTCCCAAGATCATTGGCACTCACTCCCTATTACCAAACCCTAAGCCCTATACATTATTCCTAAACATTAACCCTATACACTATCAAAACCCTAATTCCCATTTTCTATTCATTCATTACATTCCTTCCACCATCAAAACCCTCATTTACAGTCATACTATCAGTTAATCTCTCATTTCCCCCAAAAAAAAATGGCAGTCACCCTACTCACCCTCATACTTTAAAAATCTCTTCATACTCATCATTTTTCACTCTGAAATTTGCAGTATGGAGACAGACTCAGCATATGAGAAGGATGATGAAACTATCAGTGATTCTTCCCAAGAGGCTCATGCACCAAGAAAACCACATAAAGGAGGAAAACATATCCGAGAGGAGCCCAACACTCTCATAGAGTTGCTTGCCCTCTAGCAGTTACCTGTTTTAAACATCAGTCTTGTTACCAATTTTGTGAAATGGTGGAGAGGGTGAAATATCATCATGAGCTTGCTAGATTATTTGTTCTTCATCTTCACAATGGCCAGGTAAACCTAGTTGGTGTCTCTTTCACCTTGACACCTGAAACCATTGCAGCAACAACAGGCATCCCTAATGTGGGTGAACAGTGGAATAAGGGGCAGCATGTGGGCAGAGAGAATTATGAGCCTTACATCAAGGCTAGTTATCAGAGGCAAATCAGCAGGGTCTTTCCTTTCAAATACTTGCAGGATACTTATGCTCCACTCATGAAACTCATCATCAAGTATTTCACCTGTGAAGGGAGGTTTTCTCGTCTGTATACCTACCATGTTAGATTGTTGATGCATTTCACAAGAGTGAGGATGATGAACCTCCCATACTTTATATGCAGGAATATTGCGAAGATGGCTCTATATGTGCAAAGGAAACCTTCCTTAGCAGTTCAGTAGCATTTACCATTTCTCATTGATTAAAATTTTGGTTTTGCATCAGCTAAGCTTGTTGAATATTTCATGGGATACTTTCATTGCACATGAGGTTTTCAAAAGTCCTCAAGTGACTCCATCGGTGCTTCAAGAGGAAGGAGGGCCTTCAAACCAGCCAAATGTTCATGAGACTCAAACTACAGGTGTGCCAGTGTTTATAACTTTTGAAAAAGGCACAAGAAGAATTTTTGCAGCTGCCAAACGAGTATTATCTCCACCAGGGATGGAAGGGGTCTAGTTATCTTCACCGAATCACAGGAAAATGCTAGCTTCACCTGTGATGAAAGAGGCTTTGCCTTCTTCTCCAAAAAAATAGGTACAGGACAAAGGAAAGTAACCATTGCATGATGAAGGGCCTTCTGAAGGCCAATATAGGGATTTTGTTTTGATTGAGGAAGATGACGCTGATTTGGGCTCCCAAATCTCAAAACTCAAGGATGTGGTCATTAAAGAGAAAGAAGCTGAGATCGAAGCCTTATAACTTGACCTTGAGAGTGCTAAGTGGATCATTAACTTCCTTGAGCAAGAAAACAAGTAGCTTACCGACAAACAAGAACTCCTGGAGCTACAAATCATCAAAGAAAACTGGCAAAGGTCCAAGAAGGCAAAGGGCAAGTTGACATCCATTGAACAAGAAAATGACCGGGAATATTTGTTGGAGAAGGTGAATATGCACTTGGAGAGGTTACTGAAGAAGGCAAACAATGAGAAAAACATGATGCGCCACATGGCTTATCACTACTTGGCCCGAAATAAGATTTGCAAAACAAGGATAAGAAGCCTAAAGGCTAAGCTAAAGAGAGCTTTGAGGAGCAAAAAAGAGCAAGATAAGCTCAAGATCTTGGTTGAAGCATCATTGGCCCAGCGTAGCACATAGAAAGGATCACTCTTGTCAAATTTCAAGAAATTTGGTGAAGTTTTTGTCATTTTTGAATTTTTTGAGGCAAAAAATAGGTTTTTTCAGCAGGTGGCGCTACACTTTTGATGGGGGCCTTCACTTGCAAAAAACTTTACATTTTGGAATCACCATGAAAATTTATGCATGCTCACAAATGTCTGAGGAATTTTGACAAGTTCTGGACCTCCAAAAGAGCCAAAAACACCCAAAAATTGCCTTCTTTGCCACTTTTTTACCACATAGGAAGCAGTCTTGGGAGATAGCATTTTTGGAGGGGCAAATGGACTCCAAAGCAAAAAATTCAAGTTGTCCCAGAAATTAGACTCACCAATATTTCCAATGAGTTATTCTGCACCTGATTTTGACTTCGGGAAGCCTTCCAAAGTTGGCCTGGAAAAAGCGCTACGCATAGAATCAGTGGCACTACACATAGGAGAAAAATTTGCCAGTTTTGCCTGTTTGCTCATAATTTCGCCTAGTTTTCTACCAGTTTGACTTTTTCTTCTCTCTTTGATAAATTCATGATGTAACATGATGTAACTTGATGTACCATGATGTAAAAATTATGAAAAATGACTTTAGGAGGTAGATACATTAGTTATAGGTAGTTTTGAGCTAAATGAATCAATTTCCATAATTTTAGAGGGAAGTTGTTCCATTGCCTATTTTTCAGTTCCTAGTTTAGATCTTGTTGAAAGAGCTCCTTGACTCATCGATTCGACTCCTAATGGCTAGCATAGGTGTTTTGATGCCTATATCTTGTACTTTCTTGGTCATTTGTCAAGGTTAGACTCTTATGGATGCATTGAGCACTATTGTACATTACTTCTGCAGTTTGGCAAGGAAATAAACCAAGGTTTTGCAGCATTTTGTGGGATTCTTGTGGTAATGTGAATTAGCATTGTTTTCTTCTCTATTATTCATTTTATCTTATGTTTATATGTGCCATCATTTCTCTCTTTCTGCATAACTAAATGAATCAGGTCTAAAAGGTGGAATCCATTGGTGTTTCAGTGCTCTGCCTTTGGGGTTTATTTAGTTTTAAATGTTTTCTGTTGTTTGAAGAGGACTCATGACATTTTCATGCCCTCTCCAACTCCTCACCAGTCTTTAGACTCACCATCACTTTCATTTCAAAGTGCTAAAACACTTGCCTACCTCACCCCCAGAAACCTCTGCAAATCTAAGTTGATTTCTCGGACCCAAAGCTTCCTTCCTCATCTAATCCAACAACCAACCATTAAAATCAATCAAAATCCTTTGAGCATATACCTAGCCTAAAATTAATATTCATATTAGTCATCTCAAGCATTACTTGCCATATTTTCTTTGAGATTGACAAGGAGAGAGCCCTCTCCTGACCTAGTAGGTCTAGCTACCAGGTTAAGCATGGTTTGATGTTACCCTAGACCTGCCTTCCTTCAGCATGAGGTAGATTTAGACTATAACAGAATCCATCACTATTTGATGTTTTAACGAGTCTAGCGAAGGTGAAACTCTGTCTTGTCTAGATGGACAAGTTTGTCTCTATTTGATGTTTTAACGAGTTTAAAAACAAAGATAACTCAGTCCTTTTCATGTTTAGAGAGCTCGAAAAGGGACGAAAAGAAAAATCCACGAGTTCTTTTTCATAAATTAATCTCTCAAGCCCGAAAAAGCGTAAAATAATACAAGAGAGATATCGTTTCCAATCTGTTAATGAGCTAAATATTACAAGCACTTGGCAAACTTTTCATGTTTAGAGAGTCTAAAAAGAGCTTAAAGAGGACTCTGCTTTGAGGAAGGAGTGGTGTCTAGGGTAGCAACTGGTTCCGGTGATGTTGGAACTTATTAAAACATGTTGATTTATGTGAAGAGGATAAATAATAAGACCACTCATTGAAACTATTCCTCAAAAAGGGTAAAACAACCAAGTGAAAGCGTATGATCGACCAAAGGGATGGTGGCGATGGGATGAAAACAACCAAGGCTCATCTGACAAAAGAGGCTGATAGAATGGCAATCACGAGGGTTAAAAATGGAAATGGGTTCATTTTTAGATAAGCTTGAACCATAGGGAATTATGCTTGGATTCAATTTCATGTTTACACAAGCTTGAAGCGAAGAACTATGCTTGAATTCAGTTTCATTTTTATACAAGCTTGAAATGAAGAACTATGCTTGAGATTCGTTTACATGCCCCCAGCATGATGGAAGGGAGAGTCTCTTATAACCAGATGGAATTCACTGCAGTGAAGCAAGATGGTTATCCAAAAACTTTTTGGCTTTGTCCAGATAGGGACAAAGGTGAATGGGGTGATTCCCTTCACATAACCTACAGGGAAAATTACCTTTACCACTAGGTGCATGGCCCCCAAGCTTCAATACATTCACCTAAGTAGACTACTCGTGGCTATCAGGTGGATGGAATGAAGTTTCATATACGAGATCAAGTGAAAGACTCGACTAGGATTTTACAAGATCTAATCAAAGACTCGACTTCCAGGGGACCTTGTTTCATTTTTTAGTGAGCTTGACACAAGACAAGGAACTCTGCTTAGATTCCTTGTTTCATTTTTTAAATGAGCTTGACAGAAGACAAGGAACTATGCTCCTATTCCTTGTTTCATTTTTTAACGAGGTTGACATAAGACCAGGAACTATCCTCATAGGAGTTGTTTCCTTTTTTAATGAGGTTGACACAATAAAAGAACTATCCTCATATTCCTTGTTTCATTTTTTAACAAGCTTGACACAAGACAAGGAACTATCCTCATATCCTTGGTTTCATTTTTTAACGAGGTTGACACAAGACAAAGAAGAGTCCTCATGAGAGTTGTTTCATTTTTTAATGAGGTTGACGCAATAAAAGAACTATCCTCATATTCCTTGTTTCATTTTTTAATGAGCTTGACACAAGTCAAAGAAATATGCTCATATCCTTGGTTTCATTTTTTAACGAGGTTTACACAAGACAAGGAACTGTCCTCATGAGGGTTGTTTCATTTTTTAATGAGGTTTACACAGTAAAAGAATTATCCTCATATTCCTTGTTTCATTTTTTAACGAGCTTGACACAAGACAAAGAACTATGCTCATATTCCTTTGTTTTTCACGACCCATGCTAGGAGGTCATGACTTCCAAGAGGTTCTCATCTGATGGGAGAAAAATGCTCTGGAAGGACAGATCTGGTTCCAATGCCCCCATAACATAATGTACAACATCATTGAATTGATCGTCTGTTGTTGTAGGTATGGAACAGGTTTCCATATACTTAATCCATGGCGGGGATGATACCATTGGTACAAAAGGACCACTTAGGGAAGATGGTTGACTGAAAGCCATATTTGGACTAGGAAATGAAAGCTGGTCAACGGTGAAAATTCTGCCTTCATGCGGGAAACACATCACTCGAAAGAGTGTGGAAACAATAGCTCCCATGTCATAAACATAGTCGCGCCCTAGAAGTAAATTGTAATCTAAAAGTTTTGGGACTACCATCACATTTAGATAAACTATTTTTCCTCCCAAAGTAATAGGTAACTGAGGGAGGATCCCTAATGGTTGACTGGTTCCTCTGTTAAAAGCCAACAGATTCTAAGTAACTAGCACAAGCGGTGGCGAACCGAGCACTTGCCAAGAAGTTGAGGAAAGGATACTCACATATGCACCTTCATCTATAATAGTGCCCAATACAATCATATTACAAACCTGTACTATGATCTGGAAAGGCACATAAGAAGGAAGACGGAATCCTATTAGTCGATTCCAATCAAAGGAAGTGACTAGACTACTTGGAGGGGGTACCGTAAGAATGGTATAATTAACCCCTTGAGTTACGAGAGCGGGAGGATTGTCCTCATCTTGATGGAATAGGAGGACTGCCCCCAAGCTCATTAGAATCTTAAGAAACTAAAAGAACTCAAGTCGTATCATATTCATTCTCTTCGGGAAATGTACAATTAACTGAAGGTGAAATTGGGTCAATTCTTACCTCGACCTGTTGATTTGGGTTAGGTATAGACTCATAAAATTCACTTTCAGAGAGAGTGGGTTTGATAGATGGTTGATTTGAGTCAGTCAATTCATCAACTAATGAAGGATTAAGGGAGAGTCTCCTGTAACAAGATGGAAGTCGTTGCAATGAAGCAAGACGGTTATCTAACACTTTTTTGGATTTATCCAGATAGGGACAGAGGTGAATGGGGTGATTCCCTTCACATAACCTATAGGGAAACTTAACTTTACCCTTCTTTCCATGAACTTTACTACCACTAGTTGATGGTGTGTCACCAGCATGATCTCCAGAAGTTGATGGCACAGGATGATGTGAATGAGAAGACCATTCTTCTAAGATCTGAGGAATATCAGGACAATTTCGAAGAAGATTGTCTCTCGCACAAAGTTTGCATGGATATCGAACTTTGTGAGGCTTGACGAACAATTTCTCATCAGATTTTGCATTCAAAGCAATGGTCACTTGGTTGCCCCTCTGCTGAATTTGCTTCTTCTTCTTCTTCTTCTTCCCTTTCTTATTCTTCTTAGCCACCTGGTTACTAGTACCAATACTTTCACCAGATGAAGAAGAAGAATGGGAGGAAGAAACAACCCAAGAAGAAGGCAAAGGGTCAACTTTAGGATCAACTGGAGGTTGATTTTGTCTAGTTGGATGAGTACTCGATTGCAGAGAAATCACGACATTTTGAACCAAGGAGGTTGAAAATAACCATACAATGTAGCCATATATGGAGCACCAATATTTCCAAAAGGAGGAAAAGGACTAGGATTCCCATCAAAGGGAATTCCTTGATCAGTGGACTCCAAATTTGTCGTCATATGTTTCAACCTAAGATCAACTAAGGAGCGAGCATGGAGGATGTTATCCATGGTCAACTAAATTTATTTTAATCAAAGTAGCATAACAAAACAAAAAAGGGATAATCTAGGTAAAATTTTTACCAAGTAACTGTGAACTGCATAATACCTCCTGGCAAACCAAGAAATACGGGCATGCAATTTCCCTGAATGTTGTGTTTGGTGTATCTCAGTGTACAAGGCGACCGACTTGGTTACCTAAGGTTGGATAGCAACCTAGTTTTGTCCTCCCATATATACCCGAAAGTATGTGGAGGACCAATCCGTATAAGCGTTGTCTAATGCAAAATTGCATAGTGAGAGCATTCCCATATACTTTACGTACTATAACACCGCCCTATATACTCAAAGGTACGTGGATGAGCTATGATATACTCACATACGTGGAATGAGGTATCACACTTGGGATGTATTGCAAACAAGTTAGCGACAACTACTTTGTTTTACGATGCCGAAACATGTCTCTAGCCTAGACCTCTAAATGTTTTTTGTTAGGTGACAATGCTCCATTAGGTAAATTCAGATAAATTTTAAGTTGATCTTCTTTAGAATTTGCCTTTCAAGGTTTAGCACGTGATGTATGTGAGCAATTCCTAAAATGAAACTAATATGATAAGCATTATTTTCATTCAATTAAACATTGAAAACCTTAGCTAGTAGGGATAGAGCAATCAGATCTTTGACAAAGAGCAAAGAGCACAACTAATGAAATTTCCCTAGCTATTCCTTTCAAGCATTCACAAACTACAATATGAATGATGCAAGTTTTTCTTTTCAATTTCCTTAATGTGAATATGAACAAAAGGAAATATGCACATACAATCAATCAATCTTTCATGAGAATGAAGACTTTTACGATAATTCTAATTCGAAGGAAGAGAAGACTTTACGACACTTTCTCTCGAACAAAGATTAATCAACTATATTCTAACTTTGACTATAGACTCATAATGAAAAAGAAAACATTAAAGAAACATTAATCAATCAAATCAAAGCAGGGTTGGCAAAGGAGATAAAAACTTGTTCTCTGAGACATAACATTCATTGATCAATCAGCAAGCAATCAAATAGAGAAAAGTTGGCAAAAACACTTTCCAAAGGTGGGAAACTAATCCTAGGAGGATCAGCGCAGCCCAGAGTGGGAGACATTTCACTTCAGAGAACTGTCCCTAATCCAGGGGTGCTCTGCAGCGCACTGTGTCCCTCACAAGCCTGCGCTAGTGACAGTGAGCCATTTCAAGAGGCAATTTGACACAGTTTTGACCAATTTCTCAATGTAAAGAGCTGAATTAAAATATATGAACACAAATAAGGTCTACAAGGATGTCTTAGGAGGTGGATAAGCTACTAGGAAAGAGGATCTTCCCCAGCGGAGTCGCCAATCTGTTTTGGAGAATTTGGTATCTATAGATAAATACTAATTCCCTAGATAAGTAGCTGTATCTAGAACAAAAGTTTAAAGTGTTGTAGACTTTTCCTATAAGCAATCAATAAGATGAGAAGATACAAGACCTACTTGTATTTCTGCTTTCCTCTCGTCTCTTTTGTATCGATGTTGTCGCTCCTTTCTGTACTTAATCCGCTTGAGAAGTACCCTGTAAACACAACAGAAAACAAAGAACCAATCAAAGCATACGATCTATTGAATATAAGTGAAAGGAATCAGATACAATTCACACATATAAGCATTATGAAACAATACAAACATATGGGAAGAAGGTTCAAACACTTTATTAGATAGAAGATGGAAATACAACCATTGGTGTCTGATTCAAAGCCATTCCTCCAGCTTGGATCTCATCCACATCACATCAAAAGCATGACAAACTTGTAGCATTACAATACATGCTTCAAAGCCAAATCTCATAGCATCATTATCTCCTTACAATTCAACATAATCCAACCCCTGATCACTTAGATGAGTGGTCAATTTATAGGAAGATGAAGGAGGTTTTGTCATAAATGGTGGCATTGAATGGCGTTCCATACTTAGAATTAGTTCCATGGAGGAAGGGATGAGAGGATAGGATGCACCTTAACTCATTCCTCATTCATTTTCGAGCTCATAGGAGTTGATAAGTGAGGGAACCTTCTAGATGACTCCAAAAGATAAGAATATTCCCCAAACCCTATGTTAATTTCGCTCATTCTCGCCCAGCGCATGTGAAAGGAAGCCTAAGTGCTTTGCAGAGCACCCTGGCAATGGACTCAACTACTCTGCAGTGCACCTTCATAAGGACTTACCTGCGCTGGTCCCTCTAGAGGCTATTTCTGGATGCCTTCAAGTCATGAAATTGTCTGGGAAGGAGGCATTCAAAGGGGTGACTTGTTTAGGGCATGAAGCAACTGAAATTAGGGTTTGATGATCCCTAAAACACTGATCTGGATGTTGGGATTTAATGTGCCCAAATGGATCTATAACATTTTCCCCCTGTTATAGACATATTTGGGCACTGCAACCCCAATCACATATGTCCATAAACCAAGGGCCTCTAAACCCCTAAAAGTGTTGTTTCACACCCTAAAGGAACAAGGTCAGCTGATTACATCATCTCCTAGAAGTTCTCCATGAAAAACTACTCAGAACTGGTCAAAAATGGACCATACAGATTGCTCCATGCATAGGGTGCGATGCATACTAGAAAGCCCTTCTGTCGGGTGTGATGAGCGAGAGCAGACAAATGGCAGAAGCAGTTTGCTAGGTGGAAACCCAGAGAATCTTCTAGAAACTACTCATATGACACTTGCCTCTCTGAATTCGCCCAGGGATGAGTAAGAGATCTAAAATCTCCAAGTGGAACCAAGAACTATCAGTGAAATGACACTAATCAAAATCCCAGAAGCTGACTCACTCTCCTGTAAACATCTTTATATGGATCCCTCATCCTAGAGATCCAGGGGCTGGAATTTTGTAATTTGCAAGGAAGTGCTGTTGGTTTCTCTTTGAAGACATTGTTGGGTGATCTTGCTTTGTATGAGGTGAATAGGGCTTTCATGCTGGGAGGACGATGCTGGATCAAACAGCTTGGTTGTAATCCTCTCTTTTACTACTTCTATTAATAAAGCTATTTGAGTTTTCCTCCATATGCTTGTATATCTTTGAATCTTGTATTTGTATATGCATTTATATGGTTAATGTACGTCTTATCCTACATTGGTTATGGTTATAGATCTCTATGCTTTGATGGTATTTTGTTGCCTCGACACTACAGGTGTTCTTTGAAGCGGGACAAGTGAGAAAGGAGTGGCAAAAGCTCTATCAAGGGAGAGAGGAAACAAGTAAGGAGACTAGCGAAAGACTGAGGTTGGTACTCTCTGCTTCTCTCTCATCTATCTCTCATAAAGGAAAACACAAGTGACTTTAGTTTGTTTGTTTCTAAGATAGCTACCCGTCTTAGTGGGACTAGCAGCTCTGAATGGACACTAGTTTTCCTGATAAAAAAATGGCGACTCCACTGGGGAACGAATAGTTTGTTTGTTTTGTTACTGTTGTTTGCTTTATAAACCACAGACGGAGCCTAAAGTTAAGCCAGCTAGCCTTCGAACTACTTTTTCTATGCAACTGCAAAGTAGATCAACATTGCTTCAGTCAATCTCTGGGTTGGTTTATGAACTAAACATCTAGCTTGCAAACATCCTAAGTGCCCTGGTGGTAGCTCAAATAACCTCATTAGATCAGCCCCTATACTTTGTGTTTACTGAAAATCATTAGCTCAGCCTAAATCCCTAAACTTAGCTGCAAACTGTGAGTGAAAACCAATCCCAGTCTTGTCCCTGGACCATCGCATTGTCTCTTCTTGGAAACCTGGATGCATCGCACCTCCCATGCGTTGCAGGTGAGATGCATCCCTGTTTCCCTGTGTTACAGGTGCGATGATTGAATGAGACTGCTTCTGCCTCCAGATTTTGGTTTTTTCTTCATTGTCTTCAGCTTTATTCAGTGGTTTTGTTGTCTATGATCAGTATATCTCTGTTGAAACCATCTTCCTTTGCATTATTTAGCCTCCATCCTCCTTTGCAAATAGTAGCTTAATCAAACTGTCATCCTTTGATTTGAAGGTGTCGCAAGTGTCATTTTCAGTCAAGAAAAAGAGTGTCACAAAGCATTCCTCTTTTATATAGTCGATTACAATTTTGCCATTGTATTTGATTTGAATCATTAGTATTTAAAGTGTCGAAAGCAATTTCAAATTCAAAATCGCAAAGTGTCTACTTGACCTTACTTTTGTTTTTTGAAAAGAAAATTGTTAGTATTGTCGCTTTGAAAGAAGATAGTTCGTATCTATACTTAGTTTTCTTTTTGTCATTCTCACATTAAGGAAACTGAAAAACAATACATGCATGTGCATTTTCATTAAGACCGCATGCTGAAGTTGATTTAGGAAAAGTGCATCTAGTGTGTGCTCTCTGCTCTATGTTGAAAGAATTTCATTTCTCTTTCCTTAGTACCTAGGATTTTCATTGCAAAAAGAAAGTAAACGATTATTTATCATCTTAGATTGCATATTTAGGAATTGTATATCTACATCACGCGGTGAACCTTAAAGGCAAACTTCTTAAGAAAGATCAATTGTAAAATAAACCTCAATGAACTTAAAAACGCTTTGGAACCTAACGCACAATGTTTAGAAGTCTAGGCTAGAGACGTATTCCAGTGTCATAAAGCCTGGTAACTATCGCTTTCATCGTAGGTTGGGTGATTCCTCCTCTTTGAGACGAGAAGTGCCAGTATGGACTTGTGCTCCCACGTACCATCGAGTATATATTGGGAGACCACAATAGGCTACATCATTTATCCTTAGCAAGTCGTGTCTGCCACCCTATCGATCCTAATGCACTGAACACAGCATTCGGGAAGATTGACTGCCATACCGTAAAAAGTATTCTGTAGTTTTGCGATTGGTTTGGTAATCCATCTATCTAGATTTCCAGAGTAGTCACTTTCATTCCTTTTCAAACTCCTTAAAAGAAAAGGTCCATCTGAGCACTTGTCACTTCAGGCTCACTAAAAATCGAAGGCGACTAGAGTCATCTTTAGCTTTTTCTCGACTCTTAAAATTTGAAAAAGCAATTTGTGTCAAAGCATCATAAAATTCATTTAATTTGGAATAACATTTTCCCCTTTTTATTTTGAGTTGATCAAGTAATCCGCAATCATGGAAGAAAGTCAATCAAAACCGCGTCGTTCGCGGAGACTAACGATTCAACCATCTTTGACTCCGGAAACAAAACCATTCCGGGCCAAGCGATCTCATTTAACGGGTCAAAGTCTCCTGGTTTGTTTGAAACTTGTGTTTCAACATCCTCAGAAACTCCAGTTACTCCAACTATGGATTTTAGAGATATGTGGGTTGAATCTTTTGAATTCATGATCGGAGAAACCACAGTTTAGGTTTTTGAATCAACGTTTCGAATCCCAAATGGGATCCATCATCAGGATATGAGAATGATGATGAGCAGAAGAGCAACACAGCATTGATAAATAGTGGTGAGGATAAAACAATAAGAAAGACAAACTGTCGGCTGTCATAATTTTTATAATTTTTAATCAATTTATTAATATGTTTAATTAATTTTATTAATTTTTGAATTTAATTTTAATTTTTATATAATTAATTATTATTATTATTATTATTTTATTTTATTTTTAATAATGAATTTTGATTTATGTTAATTAATTAGTTTTATTAATTTTATAAATATACTCTAAATATGTTTTTTAAAAACTTATTTTGTTATAATATATAATATTATTAGTTTTAATATGAAATTCATTCCTAAACAATTTTATTTAAATTATTAAATTTATTTATATTATTAATATATTATTAATCTTATATTAATTATCATAATTATTATTATTATAATAATTATATTAGTATTATTATAATTTATTAAATTATTATTCCTAAATATATAATTATATATAATTATATTATTACTAATAAATTATTATTATTATTAATTAATTATTTATTTAATTACTTTAATTAATTAATTAATTATAATAATTATATTATTATTATTATATTAATTAATATTAATTAATTTAATTTAAATTAAATTAATTAAATTATATTATTATTAATTATAATATTATTAATACTAATTATATTAATTAAATTAAATTACTTCAATTATATTATTAATACTAATTTGTTTTTAAATAAAATATTAAACCTAAAATGAAACTAAATTAACTTTATACCTAGGGAATATTGATTCTACAATGAAACCTAGGGAATGTTAGATTATTAATATTACTTATATTAATGATAATATTAATATATTATTTTATTTTATTATTTTATTATTATTATTATTATTAATTATATAAATTATTGATTAATATATTATTAATATTAATTATTTGTATTATTATTAATATTTTAATTATTAATAATAATATTAATTATATTTATTATTATAATTAATCAATTAATTATTTATTTAATTATATTGATTATATTAATTATATTATTATTTTTATTTATATTATTATTCCTCAATATAATTTTATATTATTATTATAATGAATTAAATGATATTAATTATATTAATTATGTTAATTATATTATTATTAATAAAATAATAATAATAATATTAATTCTATTCATTTTGAAAATCTATACCTAGACCTTAATGAAAAGAAAGACTTGAAGGCACAAGAAAGGAGAGGGATAACTTACCTGCTCAGGTCTTACCAGAGGATGCGCTTGCGTTTTTTATTTCCTTGATCAAGGGTAGCCAGCTCCCGCTAATCTCCACGCCATTATCTCTGTTCATATTATGAGGATGCTTGATAATTTCCAGCGCTTCTCTGATTTTTCGTCTCTGTTGCTGATCTTCCCTAGCGATAATTGATGCGCCTTCCAGACAGATATGGTGTTTAGTTTTTAAGGAGTGCTCTGCTAGGGCTGAAGTACGAGATCTTTCGTTCTTAATATCCGCGCCATGTTCCTTAAGTCTTGTCTGGAGGGAGCGACCTGTTTCACCAATGTAGCATTTTCCACACGAACACTCTATTTTATAAACTCCTTTAAGTTGTTGCTTATCGATATCATCTTTTACGGACTTCAAGCTTTGTCTGATCGTACCTGGGGCTGAGAAATGAGTGATAATGTTTTTCTTTTTTAGGATTTTGGCGATTTTGTCCGTAATCCCCTGGATATACGGTAGAAAAACAATACCACAATTAGGCTGGTCTTGAGCCTTAGGTTCATGAGACATCAACTTCTTTTCAGCTTTCTCTATGGCCTTTTTAATTTCCTGTTCCTTGTAGCCTATACTTTTAAAAGTTAAGATTAGATGCTTCTTCTCTTCTTCCACATGCTCTGAGTCGGAAATTCGAAGGGCTCTGATGGCAAGCGTGTTTAGAACACCAACCTTCTGCGCAGGGTGATGGTGGGAATCAGCATGGAGGTAACTCTCTGTGTGGGTTGGTTTCCTGAAAACCTTATGGCCCAAAGAGCCATCATCTTTTTGATGATAAGAACGTCTAAAAACGGAATGCTTTTGTTTTCTTCAAGTTCCATTGTAAACTTAATATCTGGAGAGATTGAATTTAAGTGAGAGAAAAACTTTTCGAGTTCTGTCTTACCATGGGTCCATTTTATATTGGTGTCATCCACAAATCGCTTCCACCAGGCTGGTTTCAAATGGTATGAATTCAAGGCCTTCTTTTCAAAGTATTCCATGTATAGGTTGGCCACTATCGGTGAAAGGGGGGACCCCATTGCCACACCGGACGTCTGTTCATAAAATACTCCTTGGAAGGTGAACACAGTCGATCTTAGGCAGATCTCAGCCAGCTTTGCAGTCTGTGGATCAGCAACTTCTTTTATAACCTGAATGGCTTCATCAAGAGGGATCTTAGTGAATAGGGAAACCACGTCGAAGCTAACAAGGATATCATCATGCTCTAATTTCTCATTCTTAATAAGATTCACAAAGTCCTGGGAATCCTTGATGAAAGAATCAGTGTTTCCGACAAGGGGCTTAAGAATTTTTGCAACATATTTCGCAAGCTCATAGGTTGGGGAACCAATAGTATTAACTATTGGTCTAAGGGGGACCCCTTCCTTATGGATTTTGGGTAATCCATAAATCCTGGGAACAGTTTCACAGGAGGGGATCAACTTCCTTTTTAATTTTTCGTCAAGGTTTGAACTAGAGATAATTTTCTTTACATCCTTCACGATTTTGGGAATGGGATTGCTGCTAAACTTCTTGTAACTGCCACAATTAAGGTGATCATTCATCTTACAAACATAATCTTCTTTGTCGAGTATGACAGTAGCTCCTCCTTTGTCTGCTTTAAGAACCACGACCTTGTCATTGTTTCTCAAGGAATTGAAGGATCTTTGTTCTTCTTTACTCAGGTTGCTCTTGGGAATTTTGGTTTTCCTCATGATGAGAGCGCATTCTTGCCTTAACGCTTCTTTATCCTCCATAGTAAGGTTACAGATCCCCTCCTCTATGTTGCA
This sequence comes from Pinus tabuliformis, assembly GCA_031772625.1. NCBI lineage: Eukaryota > Viridiplantae > Streptophyta > Pinopsida > Pinales > Pinaceae > Pinus > Pinus tabuliformis. Next base: position 866,944,697 of record CM062813.1, on the reverse strand, counting down.
AATCATTTTCTCAAAGGGAAGGTTTTTGGGTGTCACTGCAAACCCCAGACCTTTGCTAAGAATATTGATGACTGCCGGATCCAATTCCAGAGAGGATAGGTTTACCACTTTTCTCTTAGATCTATCATTCTACATTTTACTGCCCATTTTTATTATTAATGGGTATCCCTGCCTCTATAGAAGAAGCTCCATAGTTACAAGAGGACACTAGAACTGATCCTACTATAACGATAAACACATCTATTCCTGAACCAGCTCCATCTAGGACTGATTCAGAAGGTGTTAACCCTCCAACATCTGTCGCTGCAGAGTGTATACCTTCTTCGGCACCAGAAATATTTTATGGACCTGACGATCTGCCTCTTCCACCTGGACTGATTGCAATAGAAGCGATTGTGGAGGATATTCCATCTAGTACCCCATTGCATTTTGGAACTAGGATCCACCTATATCCTTCTAATTCAAAAGATAGTCAACCTTCATCGCAAATTCCTGTAGAATCACTAGGAAGTCTTTTGGATAGACTCAATATGTCTGAACAACCATCGACATCTAGGACTGTGCCATCTAATACAACAGTAGCAGAACCTCTTGCCACTACTCTGACAATGTTCGCTAGTATACCATCTGTCCCTGCTAGCTCTCAACCACTAGATGGAGTCCACCTAGGGACTGTTTCGATAGTATGGTCCATTCCCGTTTGTTCGTCCGGAATAATATCTGGAATTTCTTATGTTGAGTCTCAGTAAATTGATCCTCCACAACAGTATCAATTTGGGCAGTCTAGTCTACAAGGACCAATTTTTCCTTTGAACACTGGATTTCTGCCATATGGGGGGCAGTATGCATTTTCATTGTTCCCTCCAAGAGAACAACCATATGAGAGTTCACAACAGAATTCAGGTCAAGCTGGAATTGCATCCAGTGGTTGGGTGCCAATATTGCCTCAATAGCCAAGAGTTGTATATTCAATGCAACCAAATCTACCTATGTCGAATATTCCCACTACACCGTCTATTGTAACAGTGTCGCAAGTACAAGCGCTGCCTGTTGTATGTCAACCTCAAGTCTCTCAGGTCGTAATACAACAGCCTCTTGTCTCAACGACTCAACCACAATCGCCGATTAGTGGCTCCTTAACTGAAGTGACTCAGGCTCAAACGGGTACTATCACCCCTCATCTTGGTCAAACATCCAATATTGGACAACAACAAATGGCTTCAAAACCATGGCTGGTGCAATATCAACAACCGCAATTCTAGCAAGCTTGCCGAGGACCTGAGCAACAAAGTTTTGCGGGTAATGGACAGCTGTATATTCAAAATGGTCACCATCAATCATATCATAATGGTTATGCCCATAAACCTTATCAAATTTATCAGCATTAAATACATTATGCTGGTATGCAAAGACCCACTGCTCAGGCGATTCCATATTATCCTGGGTATGCTTCACCAAACCTGAATCAACAGTTGCCTTTCATCATAATGTTGGAATTACCAGATCTGAATCGGCTAACAAATGATCCAATTGCTTATGCCCCTTGGTGGTCGGCGATTCCTTATAAAATTCCATCAGATATTCCTAAATTCAATGAAAATCCGGGTGAAGATCTGTCAAATCATGTGATGACCTTTCATTTGTGGTGTTCGTCCAACACTCTCAATGATGATTCGATTAGGCTTCACCTCTTTCAGCGAACGTTAACTTGTCTCGTGACAAAAAGGTACATCGAATTGCCTAGAGCTTCATTCGATAACTTCAGCACCCTTGCCACAACCTTTTTAACCCATTTTTAGTTACCCATAAGGTACGAAACAAGAACAGATCTTCTTACCAATTTTAAGCAGATGACAGCCACTCACATATCTGATCATATTCATGAGTGGTGATGTCATCGTCGAATGGTAAAAACATATGTTCCTGATTAGCTGCTCACTGAATGGTTTATTAATTCATTATTACCTTCTATTACAGAAGATGTGGCTAAGGGGGGAGTTTTCACTAAAGAGCAAGTCATTACTCGTGTGCAATATCTAGACTTGATTTATACTCAGTCTGGCATGCTCTACGACAAAATCCCTGATGCTCCTAGACCAGAGTTTTCCATTCCTCCTCCTCCTAAATCAAGCAAAGACTCTCATGTCGATGATGGCGTGATAGGTACAACTAGCACGAAAACCGCAAAGGTTAAATCTAAAAAATCACGTACGGTTTCTGGTCAAAATGCAAATGGAGAACTTCTTGCCTCGGAGGCTAATGCCGTGTCGGCTGATAAAGGCAAAGAATCGAAGCAACTAGGGGGCAAGAAGAAAGGGAAAAACAAAAAGAAGAAACAGGATGATTTGTCTCCTGAAAAATCTTTTGTGGACCCTTCTGGGAAAAAGAAACCTCCTTCGCCATGTCACATATGTGATGAAGACCATTGGACGAGTGATTGTCCATATAGAGCTGAGATTAAGAAGTTCTTTAAGACTTCAAAAACCTCAGTAGTCTTAATGGATCCATTTCCAAACCCAGAAACCAATCTGGTTGCTAGCGACAATGCTTCCCCATCCCAAGTTCTTATGTTGTCCATTTCGAAACAGCAAAATGATGCTTTGATATCGACAAGGAATAAAGATTACAGGAATCCAGAGCTGTCGAATACCAAGGCTGCAGATCAACCTAGTAGTTCGATGACAACTTCAACCGAAGTTGTGCCACCCATCATTCCTGAGCTAACAATAAAGCCACCAAAGGGAGTAGTACACAAATCGACATTTAGTCCTCGTGCCTAAGCAACATAGAATTATAATATAGTAGAGGATCTGGCCCAATCGCCTTCCGCTATGTCGACACTTGAAGTACTGCAAAATTGCCCCTCCCAAAAGCAGGCTCTATTATCAGCAATAGGTGGGATTGACCCAACGGATCCCAATCTTGTGGCCTTTAATCATAAAGGATTTGAACCTTAGTTACCAGCTCAACTCGCTTTCCTCATCCAAGTGAAATCCCTCAACAAAACTGTTCATCAAACAATTATTGATGACGGGGCATCTACCTGCATTACGTCAATGAGTTGCTGGAAAACTTTAGGATCACCACCCTTGTCAAGATCCTCAAGGACATTAAATGCATTCGATGGACGAACATACACCTCATACGGGATTTTAAGTAACTTGCAATTTGAACTGGGGGGCAAGACAATAGAAATTGATGTCGAAGTTATCGATGGAAACCTCGATTACAATATCCTACTAGGAAGGCCCTAGATTTATGCTATGGCTGCTATTGTATCAACTTACTTTAGAAAGATTGCATTTCCTTTCCAAGGATGAATTACAATCGTTGATCAACAAACCTTTCTCCCCAACAGTTCACAAGTTACAGGAAGCATTCCAATGATCCATCGAAGCTCTCATTTGCTTCAAAATGTCGGAGTAGGCCTACTGAAAGAACCTGCCTTGATGGGTAATTTTTCCCTACCACCTTTGAGTAATCTGGCGGAAGTGGCAATAGTATGAACCTACAACATGATATCTTCCATTCAGAAGATTTCTGAACATTTTCTTAGCATGGATCATCAACAGGTATTGCCTCCAAGCCCAATAGAGATTTTGTAGCAATCAATTTTCTCAGCCTGGGCAGCAAACCCAAATCAACGCTCATTGAGTGTTTGGGTAGATAGGTCAAAGGAATATGGCACCTCTTTAGATCCTTGGTCTCATGTACATTCTATAGACGAAGGAATTATTCAGTCAATGATTATTAGAGAGGCACCATGGGAAGATTACCACCATTGTTCCCATCTTCCGAATTACAACGAAGATTATTCCAACGACCTTGATCATCCTTCAGTTTTTGATTTTCTATCAAATACTGTAAATACGGTGGATTCCGAGTGAAATCTGTCCAATATTGAAGAAACTATCGCCATAAATATCTCGATCAAACCTAATGTTGTAGAGAATATTCATGTCGGAAAATCTTGTTCTTCTTCAGAACTGGAAATATATTGTGCTCTCTTTCGCAAATTCAGAGATGTCTTTGCATGGTCATATGAAGAAATTCCAGGCATTGACTCAAGCATAGTTGAACACAAAATCAAGATGTATCCAGATGTCAAACCGGTACGACAATGGCTTCGGCAGGTGCACCCAAAAAAAGCCGCTGCCATCAAGGCAGAAGTTGAAAAACTTTTACATGCTGGTTTCATTTACCCGGTTCCTCTAACTGATTAGGTATTGAATATTGTTCCTGTGATGAAAAAACAAGGAACGATTAGAGTGTGCATTGATTACAGGGATGTAAATCAAGCTTGTCCAAAGGATAACTACCCTACACCCTTCATCGACCAGATAATTGATGAATGCGCCAGATGTGAAATCTTTTCATTTATGGATGGATTTTTCAGGTATAATCAAATAAATATCCGCCCACAGGACCAGTCAAAGACTGCATTTATATGTTCGTGGGGCACATTCACGTGCTGCAAATTACCTTTCGGTTTAAAGAACGCAGGGGCAACCTTTCACAGGGCTATGAATTATGCCTTCCATGACATCAAGAACATCGTTCAACCATATCTCGATGACCTTCTGGCCCATTCGCGAAAGCGGACTGATCATTCGTGGCATTTGAGAGCTCTATTTCTACGTTGTCGACACTACAAGATACGACTCAATCCACACAATTGTGTGTTTTGTGTCGGCTCTGGTCGTTTACTTGGCTTCGTGGTTTCTAAGGATGGAATTCGACTCGACCCATGTAAGGTTCAGGCAATCATGGATATGCCTCCACCTTCAAATTTGCTTCAGATTCAGAAACTCCAAGCGAAAGAAAAATTTCTGAGGAGATTCATTCCAAATTACGCTGAACTTGCTAAAGGTTATACGCATCCTTTGAAAAAATAAGTACCCTTCAACTGGGATTAGGTTGCGCAAGCTTCTTTTGATGCTCTAAAGGAAACCCTAATAAAACATCATTATTGTACGCTCCTGATTATCAAAAAGACTTTAACCTGTATCTAGCTACAACAGATACAACCATCGCAATGGTTTTAGTTCAATAAGAAAATGGAGTCGAACATCCTGTCTATTATTTAAGTCGAAACTTAAATGATACAGAAAGCAAGTACTCCTATGTTGAAAAGCTGGCTCTTGCAGCTGTTCAAGCAGTGCAAAGATTTCGACACTATATCCTCTTTCGCAAAACTACCATTTTATCAGATTGCAACTCTATGACTTACATTCTGTCACGTCAATTACTTGGGGGCAAATATTTGAAATGGATATCTATTTTGCAAGAGTTTGATCTGGAATTCATAAAATCCAAATCAAAGAAATCTCTAGATTTCACGGAGTTACTATGCGACTTCCCATCATCGTCCAATGATTCAACATCCAAAGTAACAATCGTGGATGAATCTTTGTTTCTGATATCGTCAAGTAATCCATGGTATGGAGATATAATCATCTATCTCCAAACCCAAACATACAAGCCTAATACCTCTCGCTCTGAACAACGACATACTCGATACCAAGGAAAAGACTACATGATCGTCGGTGATACGCTTTACCGTCATGGTATCGATACAGTTCTACGAAGGTCCCTCACCCATGAGGAGGCCGAAAAAGTCCTAAATGATTGTCATTCAAGCACGTGTGGGGGGCATCAATCTGGTTACGCTACATCAAAAAATATTTTACGAGCAAGTTACTTCTGGCCAACAATGTTCAAAGATTGCATAACCGCAGTCAGAAGTTGCCATGCTTGTCAAATCTTCGACCGCAAAACCCGAATACCACCTGCACCTTTGCAACCAGTAGTTGTTGTTGAGCCATTCACCAAATGGGGCATAGATTTCATGACATGTAACCCCACCTCGGTCGGGGGGCATGGGTATATCATAGTCGCAGTTGACTATTTTACGAAATGGACCGAGGCGATGTCTACATTAAACAACACCGGCGAAACGGCTGCTCTTTTCTTTTTCAATCATGTAGTCTCTAGGTTAGGTATTCCACAAGCTATAGTCACAGATCATGGATTGCACTTTCGCAATCACATCATGGTCAAATTGGCTGCCAAACTAGGATTGTCCCACGACAGTTCTACTCCATATTATCTACAAGCTAATGGACAAGTTGAGGCCATCAACGAAGTCCTAAAGCGCATGTTGCAAAGGATGATTTGAGTCCACAAATAAAGTTGGCACCTAATCCTATACTCAGCCTTGTGGGCATACAGAACCTTGGTAAGAAATGTGACTGGGTTTACACCCTTTCAGCTGGTGTATGGCCTAGAAGCCGTCTTACCAATTAAATGTGAGATTTCATCTCTCAAGCTCACAATCGACCTTCTCCCCAGAACTTCAAAGGAAGAGGCTTGTTTCTTGGAACTAATCCAATTGGAAGAAACCCGTCGTGATGCCGCCTTGGCTAACAAAACCCATAAGAAACGAGTTAAGGCACAGTTTGACAAAAATGTCAAACCCCGTGTCTTCTCAGAAGGTGACCTGGTCTTGCTTTACGATCAGGAATCTGATAAATTGGGAGCAGGTGAGTTCCAATCTTTATGCATGGGTCCCTACAATGTTAAACAGTGTTAGCAAAAGGAGCCTACGAGCTAGTAGATTACAATGGAATTCCACTGGCACAACCCCGAAACGGGCTCTACCTTAAGCATTACTATGCTTGACTAAGTGTAGTAACCTCTTCATATGCTTTTGTTACATTTTTGTTTTCGTCAAGAGTGATCGTTTTGGTTAGGTAATCCATTTTTACATTTGTTGCAGATGTCGAACCTATTGGAATCATTTGTTGGATATGCTGACAGAGCTAGTCGTAGTACGTGGAACCTATCTTCTGCGGCCTGGGCCATTTTTTATCCAAGCGGCGAGTTAGTGAGTTTCAGAGTAGTATGTATTGGTCGATCAACGAAAAACATCGCTGAGTATAGCGCGTTGATATAACTTCTCTCTGATGCCATTGCATGTGGCATATGCCGACTTTTTATCAAGCTAGACTCACAACTTGTCATCCTACAACTTACTGGCATATATTCTGTTCAAAATCCAACTATCTATCATATGTTCCTAAGGGTCAGGATTTAGGAAAGGTAGTTTGATTCTATTCAATATCAACACATTTCCAAAAAATTAAACACATTAACTAATTCATTAACAAATTATGTGTTAGATAGACATTTGCAGCATTTATAAAAGAAAGCATTTCAATCAACATTTGCATCAGGATCATATAACTTAACCAAAATAAAGCTCCGAAAATCAAAAATAAATATAACTATTTATAGTTTATCAAAGATGTTCTGTGTCCAAGACAAAATCGGTCACATGACCCAAAAACTCAAAAATGCAGAAAAGCACCCTAGACTAATGGTGTTGGTGATAACAAGTCACCGCCTGTGCGATCATACGTAAGAGCCTAGTCCATCGACTCGACACGCCAGTAGTATGGCGTTGTAATCTCAAAGGTAACTCATCATCCTCACATCCTGGATACCAAGGGTGAGACCCTCGATCTGATCCTGCAATACTGCAAGGGTCTCGGCTATGTCCAGGTCACGAAGGATATCCCTCCATACATCCTCTCCTGTTGGAATGGCAGCTGCTACCCTCGGGCACACTGCTGGTCGCACTGGTCCAATATCTGCACGAATATATGGGTTTGATTAGTCTTGAGAACATTTAAAAGACACAAGAACATTATAAAAACAATAAACAGAGATATGGTCAGATCTTTTTACCTATAACACCCCACTGCTCGCCAGCCGGCAGCACCAAATCTAGGTCACCCCGGAAATCCATCCCAGCATATGGATACTCAGCAAAGACCATCTCCTGACGGTCGAACCACTCAAAGAAGGCATCAGAGAATGAAATCTGTGACTGACCAGCATGTCTGGCCATAAGATCGACCCATCTTTGCATCTGTGGTTCTGTCGATACTGGCGGTCTGAGTGAAATGTACTGTGGCTGCATCAGTGGGATCTTCTCCAAGGCAAAAGCGGTCAGAATAGAACCATAACCAAAATTCTTATGTCTTCCATTCTTCACCTTGGTAAGCTGTTCTTTTATAACTGGAAGTACTGCATCACACCATTTGAATACCTTTGGTTCAAGGCATTCCATAGCATAATGCATATAGGACCTGTTGGCCAAATGAAGAGCTGCACTACCAGCCAATCTAGCAAAGGTGAATAAGACCTCAAGGACCGGTCAGTGACATCTCAAATAGTGATCTTTCCATCATTGCTCGGCTGAGATCCATCTCTACAAAATTTGCGAATATAATCCCTCATAGATTCACCTCCACGGGCAAATCCTAATAGTGAGAGAGGGGCACCACGCCTCGATAAACCGCTCAAGAAGTAGATATCCTCAACTGTCAAAGGGATGGATTTACCTCGAATCTGGAACACTTGGTTGGTAGGATCCCATGCATCGAGAAAATATTGCAACAAATTGATTTGTTGCCTCATGCTGGATATGCGGAAGAATTTGAGCAAACCACAGTTCCGCAAAGCAGTCACCGTACCCAGATCATGTAAAGCAACCATGTCTTGTTCTTCATGCTCACGTTCACACCATGTAATGACCATCTTGATCCAATGAATATCTGAAAAAACAAACAAGAGAAGAATTAGGATCCTGATTCAGGCAAAAACAGGCAAAATTTCCATGAAAAACAGTGCATAAACTTTCCTTTTTGTGCCCATCACACCCCAGCTGTGTACTAGAAGAGATGCATCCTAACTGGCCAATGGCCAGCTCAGTATGCATCGCACCTTTTGATGTACATTAGGTGCGATGGGGAGAGAACGAATTGTTCAAACCCCAGAGACCCAGAAGAACAGGGAAACATGCTCAGAATCAGAAAAGGAAAGAATGCAATTGAAGAGCTCAGGGTTAGCTCCTACCTGGTCTAAACAGCGCCAAAAATAATCCACAGAATATCCCAGAATTAACTGGTGAAAATCAAGGGGGAAAACACCTCCAGAGCTCCAAAAATCCCAGATTTGAATGAAATGGTAAAAATGAGAGGTAAAAACTATTTTTATGTTACTATTCACGTAGTTCAAGTAAAATATTGTTGTTTAACTCATTTTTCAAGCATGTATTTACATTTCTAATCAATTTGATGGAGTAATTGAATAGGCAACACGACTGTCAAAAGAACATAGTGTTAATGGTGAAATCAATGTCGCTGACTATTACCACAAGCACTTTTATGCGAAGTTCAAGCTCGTTAAAAAATAAACCCAGCAATGAGCAGTTTTACGCGAAGTTCAAGCTCGTTAAAAAATAAACCTAGCAATGAGAAAATGTTCCCCCAAAGTTTAAGATCATTAAAAAATGAACCCACCTTCAGTAAATAATCTTTGCGATCGCATAATTATCATCTTTTGAACCTTGGTCGTGTTCTTACCATCACCTCCACTCTTTTTTAGCCGATCATACACCTCGATTTGATTTCTTACCCCTTTTGAGGAACAGCTGTGACGAGTGATTCTGTTAGCCACCTTCTTTACACTTCCGTGATTGAAAAGTTCCAAACCTTACCTGGAACCAGTTGCTATCAAAAAACATCACTTGTTCTTCAAAAAACGAGTCTCCTTTAAGCTCTTTTCATCTGACTCATAAAATATGAAAAGATTGTCGAGCAATTGGTCTCTCCAGCTCGTTAAAGCGATCGGAAGTGCCATCCCTCCTCTAGATTTTAATCTTTTTGGACCCGAGGGATTATTACACAAAAAGATCGAACGCTTGTCTTGTTTCTGCTTGTTAAAACTATCGAAAAGTCATCCCTTTCATATTATTTTATACTTTTTCGAACGTAAGGGATTACATTACGAAAAAGGACTACTGGAGTTGCCTTTCTGTCCCTTTTTAGACTCTCTAAAATTGAAAAGGACCGAGTTATCTTTGTCATTAAACTCGTTAAAACAATAACGACAAACTTGTCCATGCAGACAAGAGCGAGTTTCACTGTCGCTAGGCCTCTTAAAACATAGCGACAGGTTTGCCTGAAGGGAAAATTATAGAACAAGCATATTTTATCCTCCTCAAGCTTGACAAAAATAAAGAGGTATTGGTCAGCAATGACTGGGGAAAAAGGGAAGAAAACTTGAATAGCTTCATTGGTAGCAAGTCGCTCTTGAACATGACACTTTCACTCCGTCACCATGATTGAGTCGGGTTGGGTTATTCCGTTCACCGTTCATATCACCATTGGTCTACCGTACCATCCACCTTGGGGTTAATGCTACCAATCAGTTTCATTGTCACCAGTATGTTCAAGAGAAGTCGCTCAGAGAATTCACCAACCTAGCTAACGCCGCATCCGCTGCAATACCTTCAATCTCCATTTTTCTTGACCGCCACCCTAAACCTTATATCATCAGATCGTTTTCACCTCCACAAAATCATTTTCTCCGTTCCGTGTCATAGATGTGGGATTCATTAAGGCCCTCCTATGATGGTTCACTTCTTATCGACATCATCTCATTATCCAAGAAGTTGACTTAGGAACAACCCTTTCAGTACTTTGAAGATTGCATAACTCAATGGAAAGTTTCTCACATCCGTCGACAGGTTTACATCAATGGCCTTCGACCGAAAGATTTTACATGGTGTTCGACATCAACTCATGTATTCACACCACGTGAATTGCACTGCAGTACCCTGAGGGTCATCATCATTATCGTTGATTCCTCTCGCGCTTGTTAACAACTTACATCATTGGCTGGTAATCAGGTGATGTCTTTCCATGTTCGACATCAGAACATCTTTTCACATGGATTGACTTGTGCTTCGAGCAAAGATTGAATGAGTTTGAAGACCCCGGATCTAGTTTCATCCATCTGGGCAGCGATATATTCAAGAAAATAAAGACATCAAATGTACATCACAACTGCACACATAATCATCCAAACTAAAGGATGATGGCTCTACCAGAATCATCAGTCTGCCATACAGACGATTGTTTGTCTTATGTACATGAATATGAATTTATAAAGTTGAGCATGGGAATGCCCACCTCAACTAGATCATGAAAATATTATGAATATAATCCATTGTATTGTATCTTATTACAGGTCACCTTCCAGTTCGAAAAACCTCGGATCCTCATTATAAAGCATTTCACCCGACATCAAAAGATTTACGACCTCATGCTTTAGGGGGCAACTGTTATAGACATATTTTGGCACTACAACCCCAATCACATATGTCCATAAACCAAGGGCCTCTAAACCCCTAAAATTGATGTTTCACACCCTAAAGGAACAAGGTCAGCTGATTACATCATCTCCCAGAAGTTCTCCACGAAAAACTACTCAGAACTGGTCAAAATTGGACCATACAAACTGCTCCATGCATAGGGTGCGATGCATCTCACCTATTACACACGAGGGGTGTGATGCATACTAGAAATCCCTTCTGTAAGGTGCGATGAGCAAGAGCAGACAAATGGCAGAAGTAGTTTGCTAGGTGGAAACCCAGAGAATCTTCTAGAAACTGCTCATATGACACTTGCCTCTCTGAATTCACCCAGGGATGAGTAAGAGATCTAAAATCTCCAAGTGGAACCAAGAACTATCAATGAAAAGACACTAATCAAAATCCCAGAATCTAATTCACTCTCCTGTAAACATCTATATATGGATCCCTCATCCTAGAGATCCAGGGGCTAGAATTTTGTAATTTGCAAGGAAGTGTTATTGGTTTCTCTTTGAAGATATTGTTGGGTGATCTTGCTTTGTATGAGGGGAAGAGGGCTTTCATGCTGGGAGGATGATGCTGGATCAGATAGCCTGGTTGTAATCCTCTCTTCTACTACTTCTATCAATAAATCTATTTGAGTTTTCCTCCATATGCTTGTATATCTCTGATTCTTGTATTTGTATATGCATTTATATGGTTAATGTACATCTAATCCTACATTGTTTATGGTTATAGATCTCTATGAATTGATGGTATTTTTCTACCTTGACTCTACAGGTGTTCTTTGAAGCGGTACAAGTGAGAAAGGAGTGGCGAAAGTTCTATCAAGGGAGAGAGGAAACAAGCAAGGAGACTAGTGAAACACTGAGGTTGGTACTCTCTGCTTCTCTCTCATCTATTTCTCATAAGGGAAAACACAAGTGACTTTAGTTTGTTTGTTTCTAAGATAGCTACCTGTCTTAGTTGGACTAGCAGTTCTGAGTGGACACTAGTTTTCCCGATAACACCCCCCTAAAGCAAGAAGTCGGAAAAATGCCAATGTCAAATGAAAAGCTTTACGATGAGATGAGGAGGTATCAGAGTGGAAGGTGACCTACATCAATTACAATACATATATCATGATATTTGATTTTGCATGAATTGCTGAGGGAAGGCATAGCCATGCTCAGCTTATAAAATTTCATTACATGTACATAAACAGTCATCTATAGATATAGACCCATGACCATCAATGTAAAGCCATTGTACATATGATTTAGTACTCCTGAAATCGCAGCCCGGATGGATGAAACTAGATCTGGGGTCTTCTATCTCGTTCAATCGTTCGCTCAAGTATGAATCTAACCATGTGAATATGTGATCTGAAGTGAAAAATGGGAAGACACCATCTGATTACCGGCCGATGATGTAAGTTGTTAACAGATGCGAGAGAAATCACCGATAATGATAATGATCCTCAAGGTACTGCAGTACATTCTGCATGTTGTGAATGGATGATTTGATGTCGAACACCATACAAAGTCTTTCGGTCGAAGGCCATTGATGTATGCCTATCGCCGGCATACAAAGTCTTTCGGTCGAAGGCCATTGATGTATGCCTATTGACTGAATGACTTCTATTGAACATGTCAGAGACACTAAAGTGAATTGGTATCATTGACCCAAAACAAAGTGATGGATGGTATGATAGACCAATGGTGTGATAACCATCAAGCTAATAACCCAACCCAAATAGTCATGGTGATGGAGTGAAAGTGTCATGTTCAAGAGCGACCTGCTACCATAAAGTGGTCTTCCCCTTTTTCCCAATTTCCCCAGTCATTGTTGACCAATACCTCTTTATTTTTATCAAGCTTGAGGAGGAAAACATATGCTTGTTGTATAATTTCACCCTTCAGGCATCCATCGCTATGTGATGTTTTAACGAGTCTAGCGAAGGTGAAACTCGGTCTTGTCTAGATGGACAAGTTTGTCGCTATTTTATGTTTTAACGAGTTTAACGACAAAGATAACTCGGTCCTTTTCATGTTTAGAAAGATTGAAAAGGGACGAAAAGAAAAATCCACAAGTTATTTTTCATAAATTAATCTCTCAAGCCTGAAAAAGCGTAAAATAATACAAGAGAGATATCGTTTCCAATCCGTTAACGAGCTGAAAAGGACAAGCGCTCAACAATCTTTTCATGTTTAGAGAGTCTGAAAAGAGCTTAAAGAGGACTCCACTTTGAGGAACGAGTGGTGTCTAGGGTAGCAACTAGTTCTAGTGACGTTGGAAATTCTCAAAACATGTTGATTTATGTGAAGAGGCTGGCTAATAAGACCACTCATTGCAACTGTTCCTCAAAAAGGGTAAAACAACCAAGTGAAAGTGTATGATCGACTAAAGGGATGGTGGAGATGGGATGAAAAGAACCAAGGCTCATCTGATGAAAGAGGCTGATAGAATGGCAACCACAAGGGTTAAAAATGGAAATGGGTTCATTTTTAGACAAGCTTGAACCATAGGGAATTATGCTTGGATTCAATTTCATGTTTACACAGGCTTGAAATGAAGAACTATGGTTGAATTCAGTTTCATTTTTACACAAGCTTAAAACAAAGAACTATGCTTGAATTCAGTTTCATTTTTACACAAGCTTGAAACGAAGAACTATGCTTGCGATTGGTTTACATGCCCCCAGCATGATGAAAGGGAGAGTCTCCTGTAACCAGATGGAAGTCACTGCGCTTCAAGCAAGGCGGTTATCCAACACCTTTTTGGATTCGTCCAGATAGCGACAAAGGTGAATGGAGTGATTCCCTTCACATAAGCTACAAGGAAACTTAACTTTACCACTAGGTGCATGACCCCCAAGCTTCAAAACATTCACCTAACTAGACTACTCATGGCTATCAGGTGGATGGAATGAAGGTTCATATATGAGATCAAGTGAAAGACTCGACTAGGATTTTATGAGATCTAATCAAAGACTCGACTTGGAACTTTGCTCCAGGGGACCTTGTTTCATTTTTTAGTGAGCTTGACACAAGACAAGGAACTCTGCTCAGATTCCGTGTTTCATTTTTTAAATGAGCTTGAAACAAGAAAAGGAACTATGCTTCTACTCCTTGTTTCATTTTTTAATGAGGTTGACATATATGACCAAGAACTATCCTCATAGGAGATATTTCCTTTTTTAATGAGGTTGACACAGTAAAATAACTATCCTCATATTCCTTGTTTCATTTTTTAACGAGCTTGACACAAGACAAGGAACTATCCTCATATCCTTTGTTTCATTTTTTAACAAGGTTGACACAAGACAAGGAACTGACCTCAATGAGAGTTGTTTCATTTTTTAATGAGGTTGACAATGTAAAATAACTATCCTCATATTCCTTGTTTCATTTTTTAACGAGATTGACATAAGACAAAGAACTATGCTCATATCCTTGGTTTCATTTTTTAACGAGGTTGACACAAGACAAGGAACTGTTCTCATGAGAGTTGTTTCATTTTTTAATGAGGATGACACAGTAAAAGAACTATCCTCATATTCCTTGTTTCATTTTTTAATGAGCTTGAGACAAGACAAAGAACTATGCTCATATTCCTTTGTTTTTCATGTTCCATGATAGGAGGTCATGACTTCCAAGAGGTTCTCATCTAATGAGAGAACAATGCTCTAGAAGGAGAGATCTGGTTCCAATGCCCCCATAACATAATGTACAACATCACTAAATTGATCATCAGTTGATGTAGGTATGGAACAAGTTGCCACATAATTAATTCGTGGCATGGATGATACCATTGGTACAAAAGGACCACTTAGGGAAGATGGTTGACTGGAATCCATATTTGGACCGGGAAATGAAAGCTGGTCAACGATGACAATTCTTCCTTCATGCGGGAAACACATCGCTCGAAAGAGTGTGGAAACAATAGCTCCCATGTCATAAACATAGTTGCACCTTAGAAGTAAATTGTAATCTAAATGGCCTAGGACTACCATCACATTCAGATAAACGATTTTTCCTCCCAAAGTAATAGGCAACTGAGGGAGGATCCCTAATGGTTGATTGGTCCCTCTATTAAAAGCCAACAGATTCTGAGTATCTGGCACAAGCGACAGCAAACCGAGCACTTGCCAAGTAGTTGAGGAAAGGATACTCACATATTCACCTTCATCTATAATAGTGCTCGATACAATCATATTACAAACATGTACTGTGATCTGGAAAGGCACATAAGAAGGAAGATAGAATCCTACCAATCAATTCCAATCAAAGGAAGTGACCAGACTACTTGGAGGGGGTACCGTAAGAACAGGAGAATTAACCCCTTGAGTTACGAGACCGGGAGGATTTTCCTCATGTCTTGAGGGAACGAGAGGACTGCCCCCAAGCTCATTAGAATCTAAAGAAACAAAAAGAACTTGAGTGGTATCATATTCACTCTCTTCGGGAAATGTATGATTAACTGAAGGTGAAATTGTGTCAATTATTACCTCCACCTGTTGATTTGGGTCAGGTATAGACTCATAGGATTCACTTTCAGAGAGAGTGGGTTTGACCGACGATTGATTTGAGTCAGTCAATTCATCAACTAATGAAGGATTAAGGGAGAGTCTCATGTAACCAGATGGAAGTCGCTGCGGTGAAGCAGGACGGTTGTCCAACACTTTTTTGGCTTTATCCAAATAGGAACAAATCTGAATGGGGTGATTCCCTTCACATAACCTATAGGGAAACTTCACTTTACCCTTCTTTCCATGAACTTTACTACCACTAGTTGATGGTGTGTTACCAACATGATCTCCAGAAATTGATGACACTGGATGATGTGAACGAGAAGACCATTCTTCTAAGATCTGAAGAATATCAAGACAATTTTGAAGAAGATGATCTCTCGCACAAAGTTTGCATGGATATCGAACTTTGTGAGGCTTGACGGACGGTTTCTCATCATATGTTGCATTCAAAGCAATGGTCACTTGGTTGCCCCTCTATTGAATTTGTTTCTTCTTCTTCTTCTTCTTCTTCCCTTTCTTCTTCTTCTTAGCCACCTGGTTACTAGTACCAATACTTTCACCAGGTGAAGAGGAAGAAGGGGAGGAAGAAACAACCAACGAAGAAGGCAAAGGGTCAACTTTAGGATCAACTGGAGGTTGATTTTGTCCAGTTGGAGGAGTACCCGATTGCAGAGAAATCACGACATTTTGAACCAAGGAGGTTGAAAACAACCATACTAGCAAGCCAATGGTAAATCCCGGAAGGGACAATGTAGCAATATATGGAGCACCAATATTTCCAAAAGGAGTAAAAGGACTAGGATTCCCATCAAAAGGAATTCTTTGATCGATGGACTCCAGATTTTTCACCATATGTTTCAACCTAAGATCAACTAAGGAGAGAGCATGGAGGATGTTATCCATGGTCAATTAAATTTATTTTCATCAAAGTCACATAACAAAACAAAAAAGGGATAATCTAGGCAAAAGGTTTACCAAGTAACTATGAATTGCAGAATACCTTGTGGTGAACTAAGAAGTATGGGCAGGAAATCTCCCTGAATGTTGTGTTCAGTGTATCACAGTGTACAAGGTGGCCGACTAGGTTACCTAAGGATGGATAGCAACCTAGTGTTTTCCTCCCATATATACCCGAAAGTACGTGGAGGCCCAATCTGTATAAGCATTGTCTAATGCAAAATCGCATCGTGAGAGCATTCCCATATACCTTATGTATTGTAACATCGCCCTATATACCTGAAGGTACATGGACGAGCTACGATATACTCACGTACGTGGGATGAGGTATCACATTTGGGATGTATTGCAGACAATTTAGCAACAGTTGCTTTGTTTTACGATGTCGGAACACGTCTCTAGCCTAGACCTCTAAATGTTTTTCGCTAGGTGACAATGCTCCATTAGGTAAATTTAGATAAATTTTAAGTTGATCTTCTTTAGAATTTTCCTTTCAAGGTTCACCACGCAATGTATGTGTGCAATTCCTAAAATGCAACTAATATGATAAGCATTATTTTCATTCAATTAAACAATGAAAACCTTAGCTAGTAGGGATAGAGAAATCATATCTTTGACAAAGAGCAAAGAGCACAACTAATGCAATTTCCCTAGCTATTCCTTTCAAGCATTCACAAACTATAATATGAACTATGCAAGTTTTTCTTTTTGATTTCCTTAATGTGAATATGAACAAAAGTAAATATGCACATACAATCAATCAATCTTTCATAAGAATGAAGACGTTTATGACAGTTCTAATTCGAAGGAAGAGAAGACTTTATGACACTTTATTTCGAACGAAGATTAATCAACTATATTCTAAATTTGATTATAGACTGATAATGAAAACGAAAACATTAAAGAAACATTAATCAATCAAATCAAAGTAGGTCTGGAAAAGGAGATAAAAACTTGTTCTCTGAGACATAACATTCATTGATCAATCAGCAAGCAATCAAACAAAGAAAAGTTGGCAAAAACACCTTCCAAAGGTGGGAAACTGATGCTAGGAGGATCAGCACAGCCCATAGTGGGAGATAATGCACTTCAGATCACTGTCCCTAAGCCAAGGGTGCTCTGTAGCGCATTGTGTCCCTCACAAGCTTGCACTGGTGATAGTGAGCCATTTCAAGAGGCAATTTGACATAGTTTTGACCAATTTTTCGATGTAAAGAGCTTAAGTACAATCTATGAACACAAATAAGGTCTACATGGATGTCTTAGGAGGTGGATAAGCTACTAGGAAAGAGGATATTCCCCAATGGAGTCGCCAATTTGGTTTGGAGAAGTTGGTATCTACAGATAAATACTATTTCCCTAGATAAGTAGTTGTATCTAGAACAATAGTTTAAGTTGTTTTAGACTTTTCCTATAAGCAATAGATAATATGAGAAGATAGAAGACCTACTTGTAGTTCCTCCTTCCTCTCATCTCCCTTGTATCGATCTTGTCGCTCCTTCTCGTACTTAATCCGCTTGAGAAGTACCCTGTAAACACAACAGAAAACAAAGAATCGATCAAAGAATACGATCTATTGAATATAAGTGAAAGGAATCAGATACAATTCACACATATAAGCATTATGAAACAATACAAACATATGGGAAGAAGGTTCAAAAACTTTATTAGATAGAAGAAGGAATTATAACCATTGGTGTCTGATTCAAAGCCATTCCTCCAGCTTGGATCCCATCCACATCACATCAAAAGCATGACAAAATTGTAGCATTACAATACTTTCTTCAAAGCCACATCTCATAGCAACATTAACTCCTTACAATCCAACATAATCCAACCCCTCATCACTTAGATGAGTGGTCAATTTATAGGAAGACAAAGGAGATTTTGTCATAAATGGTGGCATTGAATGGCCTTCCATAATTAGAATTAGTTCCATGGAGGAAGGGATGAGAGGATAGGATGCACCTTAACTCATTCCTCATCCATTTTCGAGCTCATAGGAGTTGATAAGTGAGGGAGCCTTCTAGATGACTCCAAAAGATAAGAATATTCCCCAAACCCTATGTGAATTTCGCTCATTCTCACCCAGCGCAGGTGAAAGGAAGCCTAACTGCTCTGTAGAGCACCCTGGCAATGGACTCAACTGCTTTGTCGTGCACCTTCATAAGGGGTTACCTGCGCTAGTCCCTCTAGAGGCTATTTCTGGATGTCTTCAAGTCATGAAATTGTCTGGGAAGGAGGCATTCAAAGGGGTGACTTGTTTAGGGCATGAAGCAATTGAAATTAGGGTTTGATGATCCCTAAAACACTGATATGGATGTTGGGATTTGATGTGCCAAATGGATCTGTAACAACTGGTATTTGTGTGAAGCCATCTGGAGGGCCCGCCAAATGCCAGATGATGTGAATTTAATTGAATTCCAGACCACTCTCAGGGAAAGGGCCTTGAGATGGTTCATAAAGTGGTCATAGTTACACCATAATCCAACTTTGTATGATGTTGAAAGAGAATTTGTACAAGAATTTAAACTTCCATAGACTAATCAGCAAGGGTTGTCAGAGCTATGGGAAATAAAACAATAGGAGGGAGAGACCGCATGGGAGATGATGTAGAAATTTAAAGACACAATTTGTAAACTAAGCTACCTGATAGATCTAAATCATCAAAGGGATTGGTTTATCAAAGCACTATTGTCTCTCACCCTTACGCCATTTACACAACAAAAAATTGACACACTACAAGATTCTCTCAAGCAAGCAACTCAGATAGAAGCTATGGCAAGATACCCACATGAGGGGGAGTGGGGACGACACTGCATGATCCATCCATTTTGGGTCTACAACATCAAATTTCGAATCTAATAGATAAGTTGAAGGATCTGCAACCAGCCCACCCAGCGCGACCAAATAATGGTGTACAACATGCTTAGTTGAAGGTCATGTTGCTAAAGAATGTCCAAGGTTGTGAGGCGCAAATACCACGTCTACACTAGTAGTACCACTAGGCCTACACCCGTAGTAGGAGTTGCGCAAATAAGATCACAAGGTTTATACACTGGGCACAACCAACTAGGGTACTATGAGGTATGCAGGGGCTATGGGCACCCCCCTCACTTGTGCCCGATACTGTAGAAATACCCCAATGTTCCAAATAACAATTACCGTGAATTTTGTGCTTCAACAACTCACCGCATTGATCAGTGTAGGGAACTAGATGCTCTAGCTAATCAATTAGACCAATCAACCTTCTGAGTCAATTAGACTCCTTGAGGGTGAGGAGGAGGAGGAATAAAGGGAGGAAGGACAGGAGGAAGAGGCCCAGTTTGCTATTACAACTGTGATCAGGAAGGGCATGTTGCATGGGATTGCCCACTACCAAGAAGACCATGGTTCTCTCAATGCATGGTCAATGCGCATGCAACGGAGGACTATCCAAAACTAATTGCAAGATGGGAAGAGCGGAACCGTGAGAGGGGGGGAATTTTAATTAATGCAGAGCCAAGGATGCAAGAGGCGGCCCCCCTCTTGAATATCAATATAGTCACACTGGAAGCAAAAAGACTGGATTTGATCTGAGAGCCATTAACCAGCATAAGGTTATAAGATTGGCCTCCCCAAAGTGCTCATATGACCCTGAGCAACAGAAGCAGTGTTACAAGGAAGCCACAAAAGTTTTCAAAAATATGGTAGGAGGTGGAGGGTCACAGAAGGAGCAACCATAATCTCTTAAAGCTAAGAGCCCGGACCTACCACAATCCAAAGTCTGACCCATCGAAGAATGGTTTAGATTATTTCTGCAAATCATGAACGACAACCAGATGTTGGGGTGGCTGCGTAAAATTATGAAAGTGGTCATACCACACGGGGTAGTTGAGGGAGGAGTCATCTTCGAAAACCTACCTGAAAGATACTCTAGGAGGGTGCGAAGGAACAAGAAGAGAACGGGAAGAGAATTCCATATTGATGCTCGGATTGCGGGGTTCCAGATTAATGATACTGTGTTGGATCTAGGCTCAGATGTCTTCATTTTTCCAAGGAATACATGGGAAACCCTAGGAAAACCTCAATTGATGTTTTCACCAATCTAGCTGTGTATGGCGAATCAATACTATATCCTCCCGATTAGGTGACTAGAAGATGTGGAAGTGGATGTAGTGGGGTGAAGACACATGCAGACTTTGAAGTAATAAACATCATGAGGGACAAGGAGCCCTACCCAGTGCTACTCGGGATAGAGTGGGCCTTTGAGAACTACACCATAACCGATTGGAAGAAGGAACTAATGAATTTTGAGGTAGAATGGGTTAGGGTGATTCAACCTCTAGACCCCTATCAGGGACCAAGATTCACAGAACCAACATATGATAAGGAAGAGCCAAGATTGTTGGATCAATTGTATAGACTAACAACAGGAAGAAGGGATGATTGCATCAACCCAATGGCTGAAGGATCTATCAACTAGAGGAGCATTCAGAGTTCGAAGCTTGGCTCAAAAGTCACTTGGGATGATTGACAATAGGGTGGATATGAAATCAACACTAGACATTGTGTCACTATCAATCAGATCAATTGGATTGACACTGAGGTATGCGATTTCCCTGTCTTTAATGGTATAGATTCAATAAATTTATTTATCAACAATATTGATGCAACCATTCTTGAAGAACATAAAGTGCCTCTACTAAATGTCACATTACAAGCAACATCGACAAGGTGGTGGGAATTTCACCATAACTACCTCTGAGAATGGGAGAAGATCAAAATAGCCATGGAAGTAAGATTCAGACAAGCGGGGGAGTACCCTTAATATTTTGTCAAGTATAGGGGGGACTCTGATCCTCGACAACATTTGCAAAATTCTAAGGTGGAACTGGTACAAAGTTCCAAAGGAGTTTTGGGTGCATGGTTTTATACACACCCTGGGAACCTTTCCAAAAGCTTGGTATGTATAAGAAGATATAAGGAGACATACTGGAGATTGGGATAGTTTAGCTGATCAATTTGTCAGCAACTTTTCTTTCTCAAACAGTGACAAAACGTCGAATGAGGCGTTGCAGGCTGCCAAGCGAATTCTTCTTACAATGAGTTAGCCAATGGAGGGGTGCATAGATCATAAGACTTTAGAGCATATATATGAGTCCGGATATCATGAAGTTGTAGCCTGTCGGAAGGTGGGCAGAGAACCAGATGAGGATGATCTAGAGGAGTTATGACATTTGCCATTCTATGAAACTAAAGGGGAAAGGGACATCAAGGATGGACCTGTGATCGATGCTCCACACTTAATCCCATTGAAGTTATGAAAACATAACGTCGGGACTGATGACAAACCAAAGTTAGCTTCGATTGGAGATTATTGGGATGAGTAGACTACAAAGGATATTTTCAACCTCTTGAGAGAG
The DNA here is from genome assembly GCA_031772625.1 of Pinus tabuliformis. Lineage (NCBI taxonomy): Eukaryota > Viridiplantae > Streptophyta > Pinopsida > Pinales > Pinaceae > Pinus > Pinus tabuliformis. The sequence continues at coordinate 866,922,598 of CM062813.1, read as the reverse complement.
TATGAAGACTTGTTCTCTTCGTCTGTTGCGGAGCTAAAGGGGATTAAGGGAGAACTAGGGGAAATGAAAATCGTGTTAAAACCATATGCAAAGCCAGTAAAGCATCGACCATACAGACTGAGCCCAAGGGTTAAGGAGAAAGTGAAAAAAGAGATAGATAAGATGCTAGCAGCGAGGCTTATATTCTCATTGGATGAGGTGGAGTGGGTAAGTCTGATTGTGATACAAAATAAAAAAATATTCTACATATATAAGGGTCTGTGTGGATAACCACAGTCTGAACAACGCTTGTGTGCATGCTCACTTTCCTACTCCATTCAGTGATGAAGTTTTAGATAATGTGGCGGGAAATGAAGCCTATTCTTTTACAAATGGATTTTATGGTTATCACTAAGTCGTGATTGCAGAGGAGGATAAGAACAAAACTACATTCACCATGGAATGGGGATCCTATGCATATCATGTTATGTCATTCAGACTCAAGAATGCACCTGCAGTGTTTTCAAGGATTGTGATTGTTGCCTTCAGGGATACATCCACAGGTTCCTAGAAGCTTATATGGATGAATGGACAGTCTATAGTCTGTTGAATAAACACTTTAGTCTACTTAGAATTATGTTTGATCGATGTAGACAGCTGCAAATATCGTTAAATTTGAATAAGTGCATATTTGTAATCCCTTTTGGCACGCTCTTGGGCCATAAAGTGTGCAAAGAAGGAGTGTGTGTAGACCCTGCTAAGGTTGTGGAAATCATGAATATGGACCCACCCACAAGTGTAAAACAGCTTAGATCCACCTTGGTGTAGTGTTTTTTTAATAAATCTGAATTGACTGAGACTGCAACATTTAATTTTCAACCCATGGTATGTCTTGTTGTTTCAATGGAGTTCGCACTGTCTGTGTCGATACACTACAACCAAGAATGAGAAATAGAAAGACAAATAAAAGATGTCGTTGAATCAATTGCAGAAATTAAATCATTCATATATAAATTAAAATACTCCACATGACTAAAATCACACTTCACAATTACCATAGTAAGGGCGCGCCACACAGTAAACTAATGACTACACCATCTGGTCACTATCATTTTGTTTAATCAAACTAGTGTAATAGCATAATATAGTCTGGAACAGAAGCGGATGTATTTTAAAATTTATACAGCAACAACAAAAAACCATATAACGATAAAAGAAACAATAATGTACACTACTTCTACCACCGCAGTGCCTGCTAAAGAGGAGGGCCCTTCCTCCCTAGCAGGGGCACAAGGATAACACGAGATTAGTTAACGAATTAGATGAAGAGCAGTGATAGCAACACGATAGTGATTTTAATATTAAAAATAATTCTGAGTTACAAGGTCAAAGTAACATTTCTTTTCTATGTTTTGTCCTTGTATATGGGAAATCGAGTTTCTTTTATAATTATTGCACGCCCAAAATCAGGAATAGATCAGTCATGAGAATCTCACGATTCTCATGCTGATCATAAAATAGAAGTAGTTACAACATAGTTCTAAATACAAATATTCCTCAGATACATTGGTTAAGATTGCAACCACTTGGGTCTCTTGCTTCTAAAATAAACAATTCATAACACCCGACAGTTGTTGTGTGGAATAATACCCACAACTTTTCCAACTCTGGTGCAACAACATCCTACAGTCGAATATCGGTTCAAGATGTAATGGAAATCACTGGCAACAACACCCTTGGTCTATTAGCGGTCCTCTATATCAGCACGTGGTGTAACAACAGCCTGTAACAGCATTTAGTGTGTAACAACAACCTATAACAACGTACAAGGTGTAACAACAAACTGCTCTACCCTGCTCTAAAATTGATCAACGTGGCTATTCACTCTGTAACCTTGTTCCCGCAAGCAACACCTGAAAAAGAGAAGAGCTTCCAAAATACTTCTCTAATGCTCACCCCAGTTAGCCACAAAAAGGAATATAGTATAGTATTATTCAGCAAAACATGGAAAAATAACATGATAGTGGAATAGGTTGTATAAATAAGAAAAATGGTGATTAACATATGAATTTTCATGGGCCTGGAGGAAAAGAGGATCAAAACTGGGGAAAGAAAGTGTAGAAAATAGGTATAAAAGTCACGCGCAACATCTCCCCCCAACTGAAGCAATTGCATGTCCCCATGCAAAACCTTAGCTTCTCCTGTTATACCCCCGATGCAATTTTGTAAAACCGTAAGCACCAATAGTGTCTTCACCCGGAGCTCTGTACCCCTGAGTGGCCATCAGCTATTGTGGCCAGGATTCTTCTTCATAATCACATAGGTGGTATTCCAACTGATATTCTTCTATTGGTAACCAAATCAAAGAAAATTTAAATCTGAGTCTGATCCATAATGCCCTCAATGTCTTCACTACCCTAGCATATTCGGGTACCCGTGTAACAGTAGCCATGGAATTTCTGTATTCAAAAGGATCTCCTTCTTGCAACTCAGCGCTACAGGCCTCGGTGCGTTTAAGGCATCTTGCTAGCACTCGACTTTTCATCTGTGCATGCAAATTGAGGCAAATCCTCACAATCCACTTCCTATATAGGGCTCATTGTTCCCTAATCTCTAGGGTGCTAAGGAACAACTTAAACTCATGCTTGATTTCATAAACTATCCTTTGTTCTACTCTGACCCATAACGCTGTCCTTTCTTCATTATTTTCGGTTGATTTCATGGCTAGATGCCATTCGATTTGGTTTCTCATAAACGAAAGAAAATACCGCAGCTACAAATCTCCCATATAGGAGAAGACACTTGCTAGCATTTTTGTGCTGACATGCTCACAAATGATGATATGAAAAAATAGCTCGCAAAGCAAGCTTTGTTCATCAAAATCGCAAGTGCGAAAAATCTCAAGAAAAGTTCAGGTAAAAGAACCCAAATAAGGCCTATTCTCAAAAACTTCTTTTAACTGAGATAGATAATAACATTCCCAGAGGAACACTAGATACAATGGGGATGGCGCTTGCATGCTAGCAAGTTCAAGGCAAGATCACGAAGCTTTGTCTTGTCATTTTTCAAATCCAGGACCTACTGGTGTAACAACTACAGCTGTTCATCCTTTTTCTTCATGGCTTCTTTATGTCTCTGTGCTTCCCATTCTCTCTCCCATTCTTCCTTTAACCATTTTTCCCTTAGGGAATCCATCTTCCTTTTGTGTGCCTTAAGCGAGATCACCCCCTCTTGTAGAAAGAGTGCTTACTACTTCCATTTCTAGAGCTCTGGTAACAACAACATCTTTTCAAAACACCATCCTTTCTCAGGACCTGATGTTCTCCCAAATGCACTAAAAATCAAGGGTGTAACAGCCTCCGGAGGGTGAAACTACTCCATTTCGGCTGTTGGTTCTTGTGTAACAGCAGCGTCATCAATGGATTTTTGTGTAACAGTTTCTTTCTCTCCCTGATCATCTTCCATTTCCACTGTTGGTTCTTGTGTAACAGTAGTGTCATCCACAGGTTTTTGTGTATCATTTTTCCCTTGGTAAGCTTCTGTCTCCACTGCTAATTCTTGTGTAATAATAGTGTCAATCACAGGTTCATCGATATCAACTTTTTATTCCTTCCCTTGGCTAACTTTTGTCTCTACTGTTGGTTCTTGTGTAATAGTAGTGTCAACCAAGGGCTCCTGTGTGTCAGCTACCAAATTATTTTCTATGGACTGCGTCATCTCAGTTGTTGGTTCTTGTGTAACAATAGCATCTTCAATGGGTTTTTGTGTGTCAGCTTCCCAGGATTCAGTTTGTGTTTCCCTCGAGATGGTGTCCGCTGCACAGACTCTATACCCCGCTGCCACTAGCTTCTTAGCACAGGTTGTGCATACAACACCTAGAACATCTCCCTTCCTGGCCCTGTCTATGGCCTTGGCCAAAGTTTCTAGCCCTGGGGCTCTTTCCTCTACCTTCTCCTCTTCTAGTTGTTTCCTTAGCCCTCTATTCTCTTTTTCTAAATTTTCAATTTTTAACAACAAGGATTGAGTTTGCTCTTACCAGGTGACGAAGGTTCCTCCAGCTGAGACTGCTCCTCATCCTTCTACTCTACTACCTCCTCGTTCTTCTTAGACATGAATGGGGACTCTGGGTACCCACTAACCTTATTCTCTGCTTTGGATGCCTATCACTAATTGGCTTGTCAACTAGCCTCTTGTCAACCCTTACTTTCGAAGGTTGGGGCTACTTCTTCGTTGTCATCGAAGCTTCCTCATATGTACCAGTTTGTTTCCTGCGAGTAGTTTTGGCCTTCTTTCTCATGAATTCCTCCCAACTCTTACCCCAACAACTTAGGGCATCCATCACAATAAGCTTGATGAGGCTATGGTTGGTGACGCATTTTTCTGGATGCGCAATTGTTTTTACGGCCGTGATTATATGCTTGATGTTTCCCAGCAAAAAGTAGGGAAGATTTATTAGTTGTCGATGCCAAAGGTTGTTTAGCAACGGAAAGTGGTAATTGAATACAATTGTTGCCCTTCCCTCGTAGGTGGTATACTTGATTAGGTAAAGGGAAACATCACCCCACGACTAGGGAAGTCAAACCTATCAATCCCCCTACCTTTCTTCACCAGTTGTTCCTCCTCTTGGAGGAAATCCTCCTTCAAGGAGGGGTCATTAACTTTCCTGTTAAACCACCTTTTTCCTTCCACTGGTAATGTCATCACTAGGGAAATCACCTCTTCTATAGCCTCTAGCTTTAATCCCCTAACCTCAATTTTATTTCTCTCTAAATGTTTCGCGAACTCCATGGCAACTCCCCCGTCTGATCCCTCCAGCCTCTAGAATAAATCAAACCAGCCTACGTCTTTAAAAATCTGACATGCTTTGGGGAAATTCTCCAAAACCTCTATTGACCCTGGTTCATGCCGAATTGTTGTTCCACCCATTGCTACACAAATTGAATGTTGTTCTCCTTTCTTTTTCCCTGCTTTAGAAGTTCTGGGGCAGTCGGCACACTACTCAGTTGTTTCAGCCTACAATTGTTCTTCTCCACTTCTCTGAGCACTCTGAATGGGTATGCAATACTCCAGCAGGGAGTAAATGGTAGGGTGGCACAAGTGAGAATTTCAAATTAAGATTTGCAATCATGGTTCATACTACGCAGTAATGTTACTTTATTAATGCTAGGTTATGGGAGATCTAGTCAGAGGTACAATTCCCTTTTTTGGTATGATCGATCATTAAGTGACAATGATTACCATATCACCATGCTTTATTTGTGGATTTTAAATATTCACAAGTCATGCAAAGGTCATGTCGTGATATAATTCCCCCCCCCAACCCCGGGGCTTAAATGTGACATCCGACCTTGGTCGTCAAAAGGGATATCATGTTAAATTGCCATAATTACTCAATAAAAGCAAATAACGATATTACCTTTGTATGACATACCTGGGTGATGTGGGGAGAAGACGTTGGTTTCGAGGCGTGTGAACTTAACTCCGGCGGTCAAGGAAAATGTTTTCCGAGCCACGATGATGCATGTCGTCTGTTGCAATAAATAATTCACTCGGATTATCTCTATAAGTCATCGGTTGTTACAGTTGTAACAACTAAGACGACTATTATGTATTATTAATTTTCAAAAAAGATAAAAACAAAGAAAAAGGTCGTGTAACAACATTATTGTAGAGTATGCTTGAAATAACAAATGTTGTTACAAAGTGTGTAATAGCCGCCACAAAGTGGTTTTCAACTGCTATAGAAATTGTCTATCTGCACCCAAAAAGAGGTTTTCACAGCCATATTGTTTTTTTTTTTTTTTTTTTTTTAAGAGTTTGAAGGTGTAACAGCCACCAATAGTAGTTGGTTTTAGTTGTTACACTTATTGAAAAATTAGAATTTTGGTAGCACAGGGGGGCTTTCCCCTATTCCTGTAATCTAAAGATCTGAATTTGTGACAATGTTAACGAATGAATCCCTTGAAGCAGGTTTGTGATATAACCGAAGACGATGCCCATTTGTAAGCAATGGTGTCCTCGCATTGTCAATGGTAACAAAATTTAAGTCTCATTGTCAAAGACTGCATATACTTCATAGGGACCTAGCCATCTGGTGCAGAGCTTACCCTTGAAGTCTTTGAATCTTGATTCATATAAGAGAGTCCAATCTCCTTTTTGGAACCTCTTCTTCTTGATGAATCTGTCATGCCACTTAGCTCTCTACTGTTGGATAATATATGTTTGTTGGATAGCAGCTAGTTGTTTCTCCTCCAATTCATTGAGTTGGTTCAACCTCTGCTTTTGTGTTGTAGCTAGATCCAAATTTACCTGCAATGTTGTTCTTAGTGTCTTGATTTCGAACTCAATAGGGAATAAGGGATTTTTACCATACACAAGTTCATATGGTGAGAATCTTGTGGTATTCCTCCATGTAGTCCTGTATGCCCACAACACTTCTGGAAGTTTGTTAGCCCAATTTCTTCGGTGACTGGCCACGGTCTTGGTAAGAATCCCCTCAATGACTTTGTTAGTGCTTTCCACTTGGCCATTTGCTTGTGGATGATAAGGTGTTGTGATTCTATGATGGATTTTGTAATTTTCAACCAACTTTTGGATCATGTGGGATGTAAAATGGGGCCCTCCATCTATGAATATCTCCCTGGGTATACCAAAACAGACAAAGATGTCTTCAAATAGTAAGTATGAAACAACCTACTCCGTGGGTCTAGTTAGTGCTTTTGCCTCAACCCATTTTGTGACATAGTCAGTGCAGACCAAGATGTAAGATTTTTGTCTGGATGAAGGATTAATTGGTCCCACAAAATCTAGGGCCCATTTCTGAAAAGGTTCTAAAACGATTTGGGGTTGTAACGACGTCTGATCTGACTGCAGTGGTTGACCCATTATTTAGAAACTATCACATCCTTTCATGAACTTCTTGGCATCCTGAAATATTGTTGGCTAATAATACCCTGTCATAAGGACTTTGTACCCTGTCCTCTTGTCTACGAAGTGCCCTCCACAAGGTTCCTCGTGACAAGCCTTAAGGATGTCAAAGATCTCATCTTCTCTAACACAACGTCTAATCTGAAAATATAGTCTAGTGTGATAGAGATTCCCATCTCTCCAGGTATAGGTAGCACTTTGTTGTATGGTCTTTCTCTTCTCCTTGGAGGACAAATACTATGGAAACTTCCCTGCAGAAAGATAATTGGCTATATCTGCATACCAAAGTGAGTAAGTAGAAATAGAAAAGAGATATTAATCAAGGAAAGAATCCTCAGTAGGAATGCAATTGTCATCAATAGTTAACCTAGAAAGGAAAGCAGCTACTACATTATATTTTCCAAGTTTATATACAATTGTGATATCAAATTCCTATAAAAACAATAACAAACGTGTAATTCTACCATTGGTAATTGGCTTATTCATTAAGAAACGAATGGAAGAGTGGTCAATGTGTACAAATACTTGATACCCGATGATATAATATCGAAATTTATTGATGGCGTGCACAACTGCTAAGAATTACTTCTCGGTCACTCTGTAGTTGAGCTCGGACGGAGTTAAATTTTTGCTTATGTAGTAAATAGCATAAGGTTTCATGTCTTCCAGTTGGCCCAAAACATCACCTACAACAATATCAGATGCATTTGTAGCTATGTGAAACGACAATTCCCAATTAGGTCCTCGTAAAACCGGAGCTGCTGATACACAACATTTCAGCTTCAAAAATGCCTGCTCACACTTTCTTGTCCACAAAAATTCGACATCCTTCATAAGCGAAGAGAATAATGGCGATGATATTTTTGAAAAAAAAATCTATAAATCTCTTGTAATACCCTGCATGCCCCAAGAAACTATGTACCTCTTTTTGCGTCTTGGGAGTTGGAACTTTTAGAATTACCTCTATTTTAGCAAGGTCTACCTTGATCCCGTCGGTATAAATGTAGTGTCCTAGCACGATCCATTCAGTCATCATCATGTGACATTTTTCGGTGCTCAAAGAAACATTAGTCTATACACAACATTCCAATGCTTTTTCTAAATTAGCTAATGTTGCTTCAAAAGCATCTCCATAAGGTGTAAAATCATCCATGAAGAGTTCAAGACAGTCATTCAACAAATCAGAAAAAAATTCCTAGTATTGCCCTCTAAAAGGTTGTTGGCACATTGCAGAGTCCAAAAGGGAGTACTCTGTATGTGAAAGTTCCCCACGAGCAAGTAAAGTTCATTTTCTATTGATCCTCCGTGGCAATTTGTATATGGTTGTAGCCACTAAACCCGTCTAGAATTGAAAAGATTTTTTTTCTAGAAAAGGTGTCAAGGACCTGATCTATAAACGGTAAAGGAAAATGGTCCTTTTGAGTGGCCTTATTGAGTTCTCTATAATCCACACAAACTTTCCACTTTCCATTCTTCTTAGGAATGATGACAAGCGAAGACACCCACTGACTATCAGATATCGGATAAATAAAGTTAGCACTCAAGAGTTTTGTAATTCTTCCTTCACTACCTCCTTCAGTGCAGGGTTCACGTGGCGCTATGGTTGTCTGACTGGTTTGCAACCATCCTTCAAATAAATACAGTGAGTGCACAGGTTAGGGTGGATCCCTTTCATATCCGTATAGTCCCATGCAAATGCCTTTTTGTATTTTTGTAACAGTTGTAACAGCAGTTGGTTTTGCTCAATAGTCAAGTTGGGGTTAATGTTTAGAAACTTTCCTGGTTCTATTTCAATTTGACTGTTGTGGTTCTCAATTGTTCAAAATCTATATCTTTTACTCCCTCTTGTTCGTTCGACTTTTTAATGGAAGTGACAGAAAGCGAGTTACTAATGAAACCATTAATAATGTCATATTTTGTCTCATCCCTGAAGTACTGGGCTTTCCCCAGAGTGAGGAGTGGTAGGGAAAGATCTGATTTGGGCTCAAACTCATCCCACCAGGGGTTATATAAATCCACATTTGGTTTTGGGGGGTAAATATTAATATTCTTTGTAGCCTAGCCATCCGAGATCACCATAGATCCATATTTGCATTCTATAAAGGCATTTGTAGTGGCTAGCCAAGGTCTCCCTAAGATCAAAGGATGTCCCACCAAGTTGGATTTGGGTTGTAAGCTAAGAAATTCAACCTGATACCTCCAGGAGGCTTTTGTGATTACTATGTCCTCTAACAGCCCCTCAGGGTTAACATGGGTTCTGTCTGCTAATTCAAGTACAGTAAGAGTATGTCTAAGCCCATGTAGCCCCAGGGTGGTAAAGAGGTCCTTTGTCACCACATTAATGGTAGCCCCAAGATCGATCAATGTGTTATTTATGGGCTGGTCATTAATGTAGACAATAACTGTAAGGTTTCCTGGATCATTATACTTAGTTAAAGAGGCTGAATAGACATTAATTCGGATAATTTCCCCATCACATGTATGGTAGCAGGGTCTTTAGGCTTCCTCCCAGGTTTCTTGATGCACAAGTCTCGTACTGTTTTAGCATAAATAGGTACTTCTTTAAGAGCTTGCAGTAGAGGAATTCGTACATGCAAATTTTGCAACTCCCTAAGAAAATCAAATTCGAGTTGTGAGGCCATTCCAGGCTCAGTTAATCTCTAAGGATATGGAGGATTTTCAGTTATAGCAATCGAGTCGGTTGTTACAGGTGTATCAGCCTTACCCGAGTTGGTTGTTACAGGGGTAACAGTTCTTCGTGGGTTGGTTGTTACAGACATAACAATTTGCTCTGTATCGGTTGTTATAGGTGCAATAGTCGCCTCAGGACCTACGGTATCTCCTCTGGAAGGTTCACATTCCTCCTCAGTATTGATAGGGGAGTGATTTGGTTAATTTCCTTACCTAACCACAATTGAATTTCATTAATCCTCATGGGGGTAATAAGGTAGGTCTGGAAGGTAGTCGGAGCCTCTATGCCCCAAGTTGCTTTATTGCTCGGGTTAGGGTTAGGTTGCACAGGTAGTTGGGGTCGCACAGGCGATGTAGGAGAAGGCATTTGGAAAGGAGGTAATTATAGTTGTTTTTGCATTGGTAATCCATGTAAAGTTGTATTCTGGGTAGTTCCTCTCCAGTTCTGGTTCCAAGGGTACGGTTGAGATGAAGGATATTGGATAGAGGGAGATGGTGACCACTGGTTCTAGGGTGAAGGAAACCGTGCTAAATAAGGAGCAGGATATTGCCATGGCTATTGCTGAGTATTATATTCATTGTTCCACGAATTGAAAGAAGAAAAATCTTGGGACATACCTGGAAGTCGTGGTTTCCATGGTCTCCTTGGTGCAATGAAATAAGAGGACTGCACTTCTTCGCTTGACTCTCTAAGTACTACCTTCAGTCTAGGAAGCTCAGGACATTGACCTGTAGTATGTTTCAGCTCACAAATATTGCACAAGATGATGTTGTTCAATTTTCATTCCCTCAAGGGATGTTTCTTCCAACAATTTGGGCAGAACACAGCCAGAGGTGTATCAGCTTCTGCTTGTGTTTTCTTGTTTTGTGTTGTCATTATCTGGGCAAAGAGAGTACTGAGGATATTGGTCTTGAAATTTTCGAACAAATTCCTGATCTCTGCTCTAGTTACTCCTCCGCCAGTAGATTTTTGTATTAGGGCAGATGTTATAGACATTTTTGTGCCTTACAGCATTGAGCATGAAATGTCCATAATCTAAGGGATCCAAAGTCCCTAAACATGTTGTTCCTACCCCTAGAGGAACAAGGCTAACAAACCATAGCAATTCACATAAGTTCTCCACCAGAAACTGCTCAAAAACAAGTCAATTCAGGATCAATTCAGTGGCTCCACTAGCTGTCTGCGCTGAATGTCAAAGCCAACACTGGCTACCTGCACTGCAACGCAGGTAGAAGCACTACCAGGGTGCGTTGAGCGAGAATTGCCAAATGGCAAGTTCATTCCAAGAGGTGTCAAGACCTAGGAAGCTTCCAGAATCTTCCTCAATGATACTTGCCTCAGTGAATTCGACTGGTGATGAGTAAGAGGTTCCTAATCTCCAAGTGGAATCAAGAACTGACAAAGGGAGATGACACTAGTCAGATCTCAAGCTGACTCATCCTCTCTCCAAACATCTATATATGGATCTCTCCTCCATGAGATCTGGGGGGCTGGAATTTTGTTATTGCAAAGAATTGTTGTTGGTTTGATATTGGAATCATTGGGTGCTTAATGCTTTGAAGGGGGTGAAGATAGGAATTCCATTTGCTGGGAAGGAGATGCTGGATTGGAGCCCTCTGGGTTGTATCTCTTCCTGAACCTTGTTATTCATCAACAAAGCTATCTTGGTTTCTCCTATATACTGATGTATCTTTGATGTATGATTGCATTAGTATGTTTAGTTTATTTCTAATCCTGAACTAGTTATGAATATGAATCCATGTCTTGTGTAGTGTTCTCTTCTTGTGATCTTGCAGAAACCTCTTGAAGCTGGGCGAGCGAGAAGGCAAGTAGCTGGGAACTCTCAAAGAGAAGGGAAACTGGATCGAGGGACAAACGGAAGACACCGGTTAGTCCATCCATCTCTCTTCATTCTTAATTCATAAAGGAAGAATACTAGAATAGCTGTCTCTGTTTGTTGCTAAGGCACTGTCACACCTTAGGTGGATAGGATCGTCCTGCATAGGCATTTTTCCCCACAACAAATTGGCGACTCCGCTAGGGAGATCTGTTTAGGCATTTTTCTATCATTATTTGTTTCATAGACTCGATAGCAACAATCGAACTGCATCTGCTATTCCCAGATGCAAAGTAGACAGTTGCTGCTTTAATCCAATCACTGGACTTGTCTATGATCTGAACAATGGACTCACAAATGATTTGATGATCCTTTGTGATAGATCTTAGTACTCCCTCAAAGCATCCCTTTGATTGCACCTTGCTTGTTGCTTTGATTTGGCCTGAAACTGTAGATTAAATAGCAATCTGTGACCCAGAACCAGTGAGAAACTCTCGTTTCTCCTTCAGCGCGACCCCTGTGAAGAGGTTCTGCATTTCAACGCAGGTCCCGTGAAGGCTACCTGCGCTGAATGTCAAAACCCCTGTGTTGAGGTTGCGCTGATCCAGTTAGGCCTTGTGCAGTTGGGGTTCTCTGCTCTGTTTTGCCTTGTTTTGATCTCTGATTTTTGCAGCCTGTAACTAGCATAGGTACCAGTCTGATAACTCCTTTTCTCTGCTTAAATTCCGCCTCCTTTTGTACAAAAAGACTGTGAGTGTTTTTATGTGTTTTTGCGTCATTTACAGTTTTCCTTTGCATGAGTGAAATAGTCATCCTCTAGCCCTTGATTCAGATCTGTTGATCGTGATCTTAGGAGAGAGTTCATTGGCTGATTACAGTTGATTATACATTTACTTTTGCTTTTGGTTCGAGTTTGTCTCTTTTAAGTGTCAAAACAAGTATTCATTTCGGAAATCGTTAAGTGTTGTAATCTCTTCTACCCTCTCTGATTTCAAAAAAGTAAACTTGTTTGTATTTGTCATTTAAAAGCAAATTCAAAGTTGTACAAAAAGCTTTCTTTGTAGGCATCAATACTAAGAAAGCGGAAAACAAACACCTGCATTGTGCATTTGCATCTTGATAGTTTGCATGTTTGATTTAGGAAAAGTGCATTAGAGTGTGCTGATTGCTCTTTGAGAAAAGATGGTGTCTTTCTTTTCCCTTAGTAGCTAGGATTTTCAAAGTTGAAAAGATATAAAGCTTTCTTATCATCTTTAGACTGCATTTAGGAATTGTATCATACATCTTGTGGTGAACCTCAAAAGGCAAACTTCTAAAAAGATCAACCTAAAATAAATTGAATGAACTTAACAACGCTTTGCAACATAACGCACAACATAGAGGTCTAGGCTAGAGACGTGTTCCAGCGTCGTAAAGCCTGGTGACTGTCGATCTCGTTGATGGTGGGTGATTCCTCCTGAGGGATGATAGCGCCAGTACGGATTGTGCTCCCACGTACCGTCGCGTATATATTGGGAGACCCCTATAGGCATAAAACCTTTATCCTTAGGAAGTCGTGTCGGCCGCCCTACTGATCGCAATGCACTGAACACAGCATTCAGGAAGATCGACCGCCCGTACCCTAAAAAGTATTCTGTGGTTTTGCGAAAAGTTTGGCACACCCTCTACCTAGAACTCCAGAGCAGTTCCTTTTGGCCTTTTTCAGACTCTATAACAGAAAAAGTCCATCTGAGCATTTGTCACTTCAGGCTCGTTAAAACATCGAAGGAGACTAGAGTCATCTTTAGCTTTTTCTCGACTCTTTAAAATTGAAAAAGCAAGTTGTGTCTAAGCGTCGTTAAAAATTTATTTTAAACGGAACAATCACCCTTTATTCCTGCGTTGATCTTTAGGTTGAAAAATGGAGCACACCAACCAAGGAATTCCCCTTGGTGGAAATCCTAGTCCCTTCTCCTCTTGGGGAGATGTTGGTGTGCCCCATATGGCCACATTGTCACTTCCAGGACTGACAATTGGCCTGCCGGTCTGGCTCTTTTCAACCAATGTCGTTCAGAACACCACCATTCCTGAACAGTCGAATCAACAGTTAGACCAGACCAGAGTTGCCCACCAGCCTTCTACTTCATCTAATTCTTCCTCTCCTCCTTCCTCTTCGCTTGACGGAACTGGTAAAACAAAAAACCAAGTTCCTAAGGAGAAGAAGGAAAAGAAGAAGAAAGAGAGAAGAAGAAGGAGCCAAAAGCGACTCGGGGCAAACAAGTGTCATCTGACAAAAATCCACACACAGCACTGACTTGGTCTAAATCGCCATGTGTCATATGCAAGGGAGACCAGTTCCACAGAGATTGTCCCTGCATCCCTCGGATACTAAGGGACTGGTCTCCCCGTTTGCACAATTCGGTGGCGTCAACCTCTGATAGCCATGTTGACAGCTCACCGTCAACTAGTGAAAGTGAAGTCACAGGACAAAGAGGGAAAGCTAGATTTCCCTGCAAACTGTGTGAAGGCGACCACACCATCCACCGTTGTCCCTTCTTAGACGAGGCTAAAAGAGTTTTGGAAGATCGCCCGATTTTAGGAGCGCAACTTCCTCCTAGATATAAAAAACTCCTGCCAAGTCCTTCACTAGTTGAGAACCCGGCTGGCCCGCCCAGGTGGTCAGCCGAAGCACCTATCATTGAGGATGAACCGTCTGAATCCATACCTGACGAAAGTCAAAAGGTTGAGGCGGCAGTTGACCCGGTTTTGCCTTCAGAGGCTCTATCCTTGAATGATACCATCACAGAAGAGAATAAAGACGACACTGTCCAAATTCTCTTCATCAACACAGACTCCGACGAACAAGGGGGCAATTTGCCCAGGAAGGAACTTCGTCAGAGTCATACCCGGCCGTCTATTCGGTCCCACCACCAAGCATCCTAGTTGTCTCGTTCGACTGGAACCAACTAGGCAGACCCCGGTTGCCAGCAAGCATACCATTCAGAATTATCGTTCAAATATACAGAATGGTAATGGCTGGCACTATCATTGATGAGGGGGCATATGTGAGTATCCTTTCCTCTATTGCTTGGAAAGCGCTTGGTTCGCCAGCGCTTTTGCCTGAAATGAGAAATCTATCAGGCTTTGATAAAGGAACCAGTCGACCTTTAGGGATCCTCCCCAATGTGCCCATAACATTGAAAGGGAAGACCGTTCAAATGAACGTGATGGTCGTTCAAGGACCCTTGGATTATAACCTACTCCTTGGACGAGACTATATATATTGCATGGGAGCCATCGTCTCCTCACTCTTTAGAGTAATGTGTTTTCCGCATGAAGGAAGAGTGGTCAAGCTCGTGGACCAACTTTCATTTCCCGGATCACGCATCGCAAATAGTCATATACCATCCCTAAATGGTCTCTTCACGCAAGAAATGTCTCAACCCACGGTCCGTCCTCCTGATGAGCGCGAGTAATCCGGGAGGATATGACTGGAACCCAGGGGGCATGCATCCTGGTCTGCTTCGGCAGGAAAACTTTGGGTATAAGGTAGGTTTCCGCAGGAGAATATGACTAGTCTGTACCCTGCCCATGCTGGAAGAGGGTTATTCTAGAATAAGATTCTTTTGTCAAAGTTATGTGAGTTGGCGGGCATCGTCGCTCACCTTTGTCTATTTCGGTAGACATTGCCGAGGAAGTGTTTTGTTTGAAAGATTAACGAGACAATCTTTGGGTAACCTGAAAGAGGTAAGCCTCTCTCGTTAAAACAAATGTTTTGACGGAAAAGAAGTAGAGGTAACCTTGAAACTCTGTTTTATGCCTGGGGGCATGCAAACCTTTTGGAGTGCAAGCAAAGAGCGGTTATTTATCTGTTTTTTGGGTTAGCCGTTTCCTAACTTGCATAAAGAAACGATGCGGGGCATAGCTTTGTGAGATGAAGCTCCATAAAAAATAGAATCTTAATGAGACATTCTTATCATATGACTGGGTATTCGAGTAGTTTTAGCACACAGTTCATGCTCGTTAAAAAATAAACGCAAGATCCGAGCAGTTTTAGCACATAGTTCATGCTCGTTAAAAAATAAACATAAGATCGAGCAAATGTTTCCACCCGCGTTTAAGCTCGTTAAAAAATGAACTATCCTGGTAAATAACCACTGTGAATGTAATATCATCAGCCATTAAAGCCTTGGTCGTGTTTGCACCGTCACCTCCACTTTTCTATTGGCCGATCGTTCACCTCCATATGTTTGTTTACCCATTTTGAGGAACAGCTGCGAAGAGTGATTTCACTAGCCATCCTTGTGACACTGCCGTGATTGGAAAATTCCAACCTGTACCTGGAATCAGCTGCTAACCTGTTTCATCACTCGTTCCTCAAAAGACGAGTCTTCTTTAAGCTCTTTTCATCTGACTCGTAAAATATGAAAAGATTGTCGAGTCCTTGGCCTTCCAGCTCGTTAAAGGGACAGGAAGTGTTATCCCTCCTCTAGATTTTAATCTTTTTGGACCTGAGGGATTATTGCACAAAAAGGTCGAGCGCTTGTTTTATTCGGCTCGTTAAAACTATCGAAAACTCATCCCTTCTGTATTGTTTTATACTTTTTCGGACCTAAGGGATTAGATGACGAAAAAGGACTTTTGGAGTTAACTTTATGTACCTTTTCAGACTCTCTAAAAATGAAAAGGACCGAGTTATCTTTGTCGTTAGACTCGTTAAAATCATTAAATAGCGACAAACTTGTCTTTAGACGAGAACGAGTTTCACTATCGCTAGGCTCGTTAAAACATAGCGATGGGCTTGCCCGAAGGGCAGGTTATAGAACAAGCATATGTTATCCTCCTCAAGCTTGACAAAAATAAAGAGGTACTGGTCAGCAATGACTGGGGAAAAATTGGGAGAAACTCAAGAAAACTTTGATGGTAGCAAGTCGCTCTTGAACATGACACTTTTCCTCCGTACCACAATCGGGTTGGGTTGTTTCATTCACCGATCACATCCATGGTCTCGCCATACCATCCATATTTGGGGTAATGCTACCGATCCATCGCATCAGTGTCGCCATATGTTCAAGAGAAGTCGTTCAGAAAAATTCAACCGTGTCCCATCCACTGCCGTACATTATCCTTCATCCTTTCATGACCGCCACCCTGAATCATATGTCACAGATCGTTTTCACCTCCATCAAAATCATTATCTCCGTTCCGTGTCATTGATGTGGGATTCATTAAGGCCCTCCTTTGACGGATCGCTTCTTTTCGACATCAGCTCATTATCCAAGAAGTTGATCTAGGAACAACCCCTTCAGTACTTTGAAGCTTGCATGCCTCAATGGCAAGTTTCTCACTTCCGGCGACAGGTATACATCAATGACCTTCGACCGAAAGATTTTGCGTGGTGTTCGACGCCAAGTCCTTTATTCACACCACGTGAATTGTACTGCAGTACCTTGAGGGTCATTATCATCATCGGTGATTCCTCTCGCGCTTGTTAACGGTTTACCTCATTGACCGGTAATCAAGCGATGTCTTTCCATGTTCGACTTCAGAACATTTCTCACATGGATCGACTTGTACTTAGAGTGAAGATCGAACGAGTTTGAAGACCCCAGATCTAGTTTCATCCATCTGGGCTGCGATATATATTCAGAAAAGATAAAGACATTGACATGTACATCATTGCAGCAGATAATCATCCTACTCAAAGGATGATAATTTCATCAAAATTATCAGTCTACCATCAGACGATTGTCTGTTCTATGTACAGAAAAATGAATTTATAAAGCTGAGCATGGGAATGCCCGCCTCAGCTAGATCATGAAAGCAGTATGAAAAATAATGTATTGTATTGTATCTTATTACAGGTCTCCTCCCAGCATTGGATGAACTTCGGATCCCCCTGATAAAGCATTTCACCCGATAAACGGCCTCATACTTTAGGGGGAAACTGTTATAGACATTTTTGTGCCTTACAACATTGAGCATGAAATGTCCATAATCTAAGGGATCCAAAGTCCCTAAACATGTTGTTCCTACCCCTAGAGGAACAAGGTTAACAAACCACAGCAATTCACAGAAGTTCTCCACCAGAAACTGCTCAAAAACAAGTCAATTCAGGATCAATTCAGTGGCTCCACTAGCTGTCTGCGCTAAATGTCAAAGCCAACACTGACTACCTACACTACAACGCAGGTAGAAGCACTACCAGGGTGCGTTGAGCGAGAATTGCCAAATGGCAAGTTCATTCCAAGAGGTGTCAAGACCCAGGAAGCTTCCAGAATCTTCCTCAATGACACTTGCCTCAGTGAATTCGACTGGTGATGAGTAAGAGGTTCCTAATCTCCAAGTGGAAGCAAGAACCTCCAAGTGGAATCAAGAACTGACAGAGGGAGAGGACACTAGTCAGATCTCAAGCTGACTCATCCTCTCTCCAAACATCTATATATGGATCTCTCCTCCATGAGATCTGGGGGGCTGGAATTTTGTTATTGCAAAGAATTGTTGTTGGTTTGAGATTGGAATCATTGGGTGCTTAATGCTTTGAAGGGGGTGAAGATAGGAATTCCATTTGCTGGGAAGGAGACGCTGGATTGGAGCCCTCTGGGTTGTATCTCTTCCTGAACCTTGTTATTCATCAATAAAGCTATCTTGGTTTCTCCTATATACTGATGTATCTTTGATGTATGATTGCATTAGTATGTTTAGTTTATTTCTAATCCTGAACTAGTTATGAATATGAATCCATGTCTTGTGTAGTGTTCTCTTCTTGTGATCTTGCAGAAACCTCTTGAAGTTGGGCGAGCAAGAAGGCAAGTAGCTGGGAACTCTCAAAGAGAAGGGAAACTGGATCGAGGGACAAACGGAAGACACCGGTTAGTCCATCCATCTCTCTTCATTCTTAATTCATAAAGGAAGAATACTAGAATAGCTGTCTCTGTTTGTTGCTAAGGCACTGTCACACCTTAGGTGGATAGGATCGTCCTGCATAGGCATTTTTCCCCACAACAGCAGAGGCATCTCGAATTGTGCTTCTCCCCTTAGACAATCCTCTAGAGAATCTTAGATAGAGCTTTACAATTTCAACGAATGGCTCTTGCGATATGTCCCCTTTTCCTAGTAGGTTCATGGTATCAAGGCATTTGTCCCTCATTCCTATGATAAATATGGTCTTCAAAATATCATGGTCTAAATCGTTATGTTTAGACCTCTGGAATTATGGTGGAATCACTCTACATAGTCTTCTAGGATCTCATCATCCTTTTGTGTCTTTCTAAATACTTCCTCCCTTAAGTCCCTGGTTTTGCAATAGTCTTGGTACTTTGATAAGGATGTCTCCTTCATATCGCTCCATGTTCGAATAGAAGTGGAGCCTAACCCCATGAACCATCTCAAGACTGCTCCTTTTAAAGTAGCAGGAAATGATTTCAGTTTCTGAGCATCTGAGATATAGTCATAACTCCTGCATAAGACGTCAAATTCAAATAAGAAAGTGTCAGGGTCTTCCACAGTCATCCCTTGAAAGGATCGTAAGGATGAGAGAGGAATATTTTTCATGGGAGCTTTGCCTCTGATATCCCCAATTGGGAACTCAAAGGTGGTGAAATTAGCATATGTTTTAGCGTTGTTTTCATTGTTGTCTCCCATTGCTAATCCTTATAACCCTTGTTGTAACAGATGTTCTTCAAACTTCTCTTGTGATTGCCTTGCAGGTGGATTTATGGCTCAGGTAACTCTAGGGCTGGTTGTTTCACCGCACTACCTGAATCTGGATGTTGATAGACCAATAGGTACTCTCCTATCTCAGGTTTTTGATTTCCCCCCTTAGTTTCCCCTTGTCCCTCGGTCCTAAAGTTCTGGCTACTAGATTCCCCCTGTTGTTCCTTAATTGGATGCTTAATCTTGGGAGTGTGGTTGCTAGCTTTAGAATGGTATGGCCCCAAGATATAGGAATCAAAGGTTTTTGCCCTTGTTATGAGAGTAACAAATTTTTGTGGCCCTGTTTTCCTTGTGTCCCTTTGAGAGCTTGATTTTTCTTTTTTTTCCTTGGAGATTAGTTCCTCACTAAATTTTTTCCTTCCCAAATCTACACTCTTCCTTTCCTTTTTACGACCCATTTTTTCTGTGACTAATTAGAGTGCGGATAGTTTTGTTATTTCTATAATTCCTACAGTTGCATGCATGGACCCTATGTGTATTAATTCACACCCCAAGTTTCTTAGTCTTCGACAGTCGTGAGCACGCTTAGGTATGTTAGAGCGATGCGCAGGTTCTTACCTCTCGTCTTACCACCCAGCAACTGAAGAGTTGAAGACACACTAAATAAAACACCAAAATGCCACACCATAAGTGCCCTAGTGATCACAACTATGAGCCCACCCAGGTGTGTTAGAGCGATGCACACGTTCTTACCTCTCATCTTACCGCCCAATGATTGTGGACTAGGAACACTCTATCATCAAACAAACAACTTGGTTGATTGTATCATCAACTGCCATCCCCAAAAATGGCGCCAAAATGTAGTGTTGTTTTAATCAATCCAAATTGACTAAGACTGCAACATTTAATTTTAAACCTAGGGTAGGTCTTGTTGTTTCAATAGAGTTCGCACTATCTGTGTTGATACACTACAGCCAAGAATGAAAAATAGAAAGAACAATAAAAGATGTCGTTGAATCAATTGCAGAAATTAAATCATTCATGTAGAAATTAAAACACTCCACATAGGCTAAATCACACTTCACAATTACCAGAGTAAGGGCGTGCCACACAGTAAATTAATGACTACACCAGTTGGTCACTATCATTCTATTTAATCAAACCAATGTAACAACATAATATAATCTGGAACAAAAGCGGATGTATTTTACAATTTATACAGCAACAACAAAAAACCATACGACGATCAAAGAAACAATAATGTACACTACTTCTACCGCTGCAATCCCTGCTAAAGAGGAGGGCCCTTACTCCCTAGCAGGGGCGTAGGAATAATACGAGATTAGTTAACGAATCAGATGAAGAGGAGTAACAACATCATTGTAGTGATTTTAATATTAAAAATAGTTCAGAGTTACAAGATCAGAGTAACAGTGCTTTTCTATATGTCGTCCTTGTACATGGGAAATCGAGTTTCTTTTATAATTATTACATGCCTGAAGTCAGAATAGATCAGTCATGGGAATCTCGCAATTCTCATGTTGATCATAAAATAGTAGTTACAACCTATTTCTAAATACAAATACTCCTCAGGTACATTGGTTAAGATTTCAACCACTTGGGTCTGTTGCTTCTAAAATAAACAATTCATAACACCCGACAGTTGTTGTGTGGAATAGTACCCACAACTTTGCCAGCTCCGGTGCAACAGCATCCTACAGTTGAATACTTGTTCGAGATGTAATGGAAATCACTGGCGACAACACCCTTGGTGTAACAACAGTCCTCTGTATCAGTACATGGTCTAACAGCAGCCTGTAACAACATTCAGTGTGTAACAACAACCTGTAACAACGTACAAGGTGTAACAACAAGCTACTCTACCTTGCTCTGAAACCGATCAGCGCGACCTGTTCACTCCATAACCTTGTTCTCGCAAACAACACCTGAAAAAAGAGAAGAGCTTCCAAAATACTTCTCCAATTCTCACCCTGGTTAGCCACAAAAAGGAATATAGTATCGTATTATTCAGCAAAACATGGCAAAATAACATAACAGTGGAATAGGCTATATAAATGAGAAAAAGGGTGATTAACATGTGAAGTTTCATGGGCCTCGAGGAAAAGAGGATCAAGACTGGGGAAAGAAAGTGCAGAAAACAGGTATAAAGGTCGCACCCAACACTTGGGACATACCAGGTACTAGAGGAGGTTTATCCACAACTATGCCTCGATTACTGCACCTATGGAGAAGTTGTTAAGGAAGGTTGAACAATTCATGTGGTCGGAAGAATGTGATGTTGCACTCAATATACTGAAATGAAAATGCAAGTGCATCGATCCTGGTCTACACAGATTGGAACAAACAGTTCCATGTCCACATTGATGAATTAGACATTGCTCTAGGTGTTGTTCTCAATCAGTGGGGGGAAGGGAACCTCGACCACCCAGTTTATTTTTCCAACATAAAATTTTCCACAGAAGAAAATAACTATACCACAATTGATCGGGAAGCACTGGCGATGGTATATTTGCTTCAAAAATTTAAACACTACTTCTTGGGAGGCCTATTCAAGTTTTTAACTGAGCATTCTGCTTTGAAATATTTAATGAACAAGCCTTTACTTGAAGTAAGAATTTGCAGATGGCTTTTCTTATTCCAAGAATTCACATTTGAAGTAATTGTTAAGCCTAGCCGATTGAATGTGGGACTTGATCACCTCTCACGGTTGTAATCAAAAGAAGTGGAGGATCCCTTGATGATCAACCACCAGACGCCAATCTATTTCGGATTGAAGCAATACCAGATTAATTGGAAGACATTGTAGTCTTTTTAGCTACTGATAAATGTCCAGAAGAATACACAACCACACAATGGGGACATATGGTCATTTGAGTTTCTGATTATCAATTGATAGTGAGGCAATTGTATAAATTGTGCCTTGATCAGGTGTTGCACAAATGTGTCCTTCACCACAAGAGACATGAAGTATTATGGGAGAGTCATTTAGGAGTTGCGGGTGGACATGTTGGAGGAAAGGCTACCATAAGGAAAGTATTGCAGGCAAGACTATGGTGGTTGACGATTTTCAAAGATGCGACGGAATATGTCGTAGGCTGTGATATTTGCCAAAAGGTTGGGAGACCATCACACCATTATGAACTGCCATCACAACTAGTATGTGCACTGTAGATATTTGAGAAATGGGCAGTTGACTTTATAGGACCTATCAATCCACTGACGCATCACTTTCATGCCAGGTATATCATCACCGCAACAGAGTACCTTCCTAGATGAGAAGAGCCAGCACTGGTTAAGGATTGTGTTGCAAATTTTGCCGCTATATTCATATTTGAGAACATCATATCCAAATTTGGGTGCCCAGGAGTCTCACCACTGATTAGGGGACCCACTTCATAAATGAAACAATTGCCTCCTTACTATAGAACTTCATGATACAACACCATAGGAGCAGCCTGTATCAGGCTCAAGCAAATGGTATAGTGGAGGCCTTCAACAAGATATTGGAGAAGGATTTGACCAAGATATGCTCAAGCAACTGGGATGATTGGGATGAGAGAGTGTTAAAGACTCTATGGGCATACCACACAATTGTTAAGAGTTTACACAAGCATACACCTTTCAAGCTTATGTATGGAAGGGAGGTTGTGGTACCGACTGAATTTTCTATTCCCAGTATTTTCATAACTTAGGCCACTCATATGATAGAGCAGGAATCAATTCAAAAATGGTTAAATGAACTTTCAAAGCTCAATGAGGCTAGGTTTATGGCAGATTTCCATCAAATGGTTGAAAAGCAAAGTAGAAGGCATGGCATGACATGCATATTAAGAGAAAACATTCACAGTAGGAGGACATGTTATGTTGTATAATAGAAAATTATTGAAGTTTCCTGGAAAGCTGCAGATGCATTGGTTAGGGTTGTTTGTTGTTTCAGAAGTAAAAGAGTCAGGAGTTGTTAAGCTCGCGCAACTGGATGGTGTATTGCTACTAGGATGGGTGAACGATGCATGCCTAAAACCCTTCCACAAATCAAACAATGTTACTCATAATTGATTGGATCTCTGAAAGGAGACCATAGGTAGGAGTAGGTAGGATTCATTTAGTTGGTTCATCACTAGTTGCATTAGTTTCTTTGGTCAGCCAGTTCTTTACATTTCAAAATAAATATTTTGCCAGGTCTCTTCCATTTGTGGATGCTCTACCACCCCACCGCAATTGATTGTGGTCGGGGGGAGTCACACGTGTTAAGTGTCATTTCTGTAATAATTTGAAAATAATTTCTGGTGTCAACCCAAATTTCCTTTAAATCTTTCCCATTATACCCATAATCAATTCTTAAGCATCTTTCATCACAATAACATAATTACCCATCAGCTCTACCTTCCTTTTTCAGTGTTTTGTCATCTGAGTCAGGGTCAGCTCAACTGACGACGGGATTAACATGATTGAGTATGCATAGGGAAAGTTGTCATAGTAATTATTTAGGAGGTCTCGTTAGAAACACCATGTCGAGCCGGTCTACTTAATCTGCATGGCAATGTCAAATTCTTAAAAGTCTGAAGCCAAGGTGGTAGAGTCGCTTAGTTTGTAGTCTGTTTCTAAGTTCTGTTGTCCCAAGATTAGATACCAGCCCCCTATATTTTGTTTCTATTAACATCACCCCAAGATGATGAAGACTATTGTATCTATTCCAGAGATCGAATTAGATGAGAGAATTTTAATGAGACAGTTGGTTTACAGGAAATATGATAAAGCTGTGTTGGTTGAAAATGATCTTTGATACACTTTCCAGTTTCCATCCCTGAAACGTGAAGTCTACATTGAACTATTAACGAAGGAGGGTGAAAGTGTAACAATCAAAGTGAAAATTGATTTCAGAGGAATCCAACGATCCACATTTCTTAATTTGAGAATTTTGCCTGTGTTTGGGACGACAATGGTTGCAATGCAGTGCACATAGTTACTGGTTAGCATAATGCATGATGGATAGCTCTGTCTTGATAAATAATATCCAATTCATGCAGTGGACATTCGAAGGCTCACGGGATTATTGGTGGGTCGAAACGCAGTATCAAATTCATTCTAGAAAACTTCCAAGCGATTGAAGAAGACGGGAAATGATGAATATTGCAACAAGTATGATACAAAGAGAGGAGGAAAGGGAGCACACATAGAGCTCATCAACACCCCGAACATCAAGTTCACATGCTACATTATTGCGGGGAAGCTAATGCGTCATTTTTCCAAGAATGAGTGCACGATGGATACAATTTCGGTTGTGAAGCACTATGTAGAAGGCGCCCAGCTGAATTGGTGTGCCTTCCTTCTCCAAGAATTGTTTGAAATCTTGTGAAGATGTCTACAAGCGGGCAACTCATTTCATTTATGGGTACCTTGTTGTTGATCTGGTGATGTGGAAATGGTTCCCACCAGAGGGTTGGGAGTTGGCTCCCATCACGAAATACCAACCTCTTGCCCTCAGGTACACACCCTGGCAAACCTCGGGGGACCCAAGCAACAAGGAAATAAATGAGGCTTCCTTCATCGACTGGTACAAGAAAATGTTGGAAGTCATCAAGGTTGTGGAAAGGGTTCTGAAGTCACTTCTTGATGAGTACTCATCAGAAATTTGGTTTGGTGTTATTCATGGAAACACTTGGATAAGGTTGCTTTGTGTTAACCCCCACACCTTCCATATGAGACGCCAAAAGTTTAGTTTGACCTCCAAAGCATTTAATAAAGAGGTCGATTCGTGGCCAGGAATTGCAGGGGAAATTTGAGAAGATAAGCACATCTATTTCTTCGAAGGGATGGTACCCCAGCCTCTATCGGGAGAAATAGTTTCGGATTACAGAAAGCGCTTGGTCGAAAAGGAGCTACAACTGGTTACCAAACAACTTAAGAAACAAATAAGCTCCCTGAAGGAAACCATTGCCAACATCAAAGTCTCAACAGGTTTGTTTTCAACCTTTGTTGATTTTTTAAGGTTCAAGACAACATGACCCATTGATTGGTGCTCCTCTAGTTGCTGCATTGTCGGTAGTAAGACCTCATTCCCACTCCAAGCCTACCATCCTAAAACCCTGATCTGTTTTTGAATGTTAGTTTTTTTGTGCTAATTTCAACTTTAGATTTATAAACAAATGGTTGTCAATTGCTTCATGTGCATGTTTCTCTTATGGTGTTTGTGATTGGAAACAGATAATTTTTATCAAGTTTTATGTGAAATACATGAGAAAAATAGCATTAAAAACAAGTGATAAACAACATCAATGAAAAGTATAGAAACCATCAACATGAACACTTAACACAGTGTTTTGATGAAGGAGTTCACCCCTCCTGGGCTACATCTCCTTGGTCCAAGTTCCATGGCTTGGGCCTCTGTACTAGCTCAATATGGCAAAAATGTCGTTTACAAAGCTATACTGCTCCTCAATACCTTTTCCTGATCTCCATTTGGTCAAATTTTGCTCTAGTTATGATAGAAATTATTTTTCCTTGGAAAACCTCCTCTAAAACTGGAGGAACTCCACTTAACTCTATTAAACTTGGAGTTTCCACCGAATTTGGAGGGGTCTGCCAAAATGCCGCCGAATTAAACTCGAGTTTAATTAAATGAAACTAGATTAATTAACCATTAATTGGGTTTAGCACTAATATCGCGCATTTAAATGACACGTTAGGCTTAACCATTATAGTTGGCAGGTTGAGTGGACACATGTGGCATTAACTATCGCGTTGACCGCCAGTTCTACTAACCATCGTAGTCGTTACCGCCAGAGGTTGTTCACATATGTCACATTAAATGTCACGGGTTTGTGGTTATGTTGGAGTCGGTTATGATATATGTTGGCTGTTGTATTAACCGTGATCGCTAGAGCGTTCAAATGGGAGGGTTGGCCCACAGGCTGGCCCTCCTAACCCCTAATCCTTAAACCATTACACAACAAATATGTGCAGAACTCTATAGCGGTTAAGAAATTGTGTTGTGGTGTGGTGGTAAGACTATTGGTTTACATGGAGAAGGTCCCGAGTTCGACCCCCTAGCCTGCCACAAAATTTTGTCACACTGTGTGCAGAGCCGACCTTTGGGGAGGGACACGTGGTAGCTTCTGGGCTTGCCACTTGTCCCCTCCTCATTGTTCTGTTCTAAACCAATAAAAACTTGCCAACACACCGCACCTGATAACCAATAAGAACATGACACTTGGAAAACTATGATTGGATCATTAACCACCGTTGACCTTGCACAGTTACCTGCCACGTTAGTAGTATGGACTGCTGACTATGATTTTTTTTCCAAAAAATTATTTTGCTTGGCAAAGCGGACAAAACTTATTATCTTCCTCATACGAACTCGGTTTTGAGTGAAACAAGTTGTGTTGGGATCGTTTCACTGAGACGGATGTGGACGTTAAGGTTTTGAGAAATTCTGAGAACTTTGATTTTTGAGCTAAATACTGAGCGCCTGATCATTCCTCCCCACTATAAGCCTTTTAGACCCAAAAATATATTATCAATTGTTTAGCAGGTGAGGGTATATCTCCCTCACCTTCACAATCTACAACCATTTGGGTTTAGAAGGCTTTTGTCCCTTAAGTCCCACTCTAAGGTATTCGACATTCCCTCTCTTCGAAGTTTGGGTTCTTATGTCAAGTATGAGATCATGTTGTAGTTCATCAAGATATTCTAGCGAGAAATCATCTATTGATGGCAGCTGAACATGCTCTCCTTGATCATCAATCAAAGGAGGCTCAAAAAATCTCAAATTCTCAACATTAACAATAGAGTATATTTGCATATAAGGAGGCAAATCAAGCTTAAATGCATTGTTACCAATATTTTCTAGAATTTTAAAAGGACCATAAGAGATTGGCTTAAGCTTTCTACCTTCCCCTTTAAATCTCTCTTTCCTAATATATAACCAAACTTCATCTCCAACTTGAATTTTTTTATTGACACAGTGTTTTTCATGCCTTGCCTTGTAGCCGCTTTGACTCTTTTCCAGTTGTTCCTGCACTGGGTGATGTATCAACTGAATTTGCTCTATGAACTTCCTTGCCTTATTGATGTCGCTATGACCATCAATGGCGAAATATTTCTCAAAGATGAAGTCCAATGGCGATATTGGAAAGTACCCAAAACATGCCTCAAATGGAGATGTGTTTGTGCAAGAATGTTTTTCCCTATTGTATGCATGTTGTATGCAATGCAACTATTCATCCCACCACTTCGGATGTTTGCTGCAATATCCTCTAAGAAGATGAATGAATGTCTTGTTGACCACCTCGGTTTTTCCATCTGTTTGCGGATGAAAGGTTGTACTCTTATTCAACTTTGTGTCCATCATGTCCCACATATTTGACCAAAAATTCCCAACAAATCGAGAATCCTGATCACTTACAATGGAAGTAGGAAGAACAAAATGAACCCAAATGTTTTGGAAGAAAAGATAAGTTGTTTGTTCAGCTGTAATTTCTTTTTACATGGTGCTAGAATACACATTTTTCTGAACCTATCTACAACTACATACAAGTAATCATGACCTTTCCTTGACAATCGAAGACCTCCTACAAAATCCATTGAGATACTCTCCAATGGATGTGAAGGTACTGAAAGTGGAGTGTACAATCCTAGTTTCCTATTGTTAGGCTTACTTGTTGCACATAAAGAACATCCTCTAATGAAACGAGATACATTATCAAACATGTGTGGCTAATAACAATACCTTTGGAGATTCACTATTGTCTTGCCTACACCAAAGTGACCAGCAATCAATGAAGTGTACGCCTCCCTTATGATATTGTTTCTTTCTCCCTGTGGAATACATAACCTGCCCAAGTGATACAACAAATTGTTATGTACATGGTAATCCAACTCTTTAATTTGGTTTCCTTGACTCAAACTCGCATACACCTCTGGAAAGTCATTATCATATGCATATTTCTTAGTGTAACTTTCATGCAAAATAGAAGTATGCTTGAGTAAAATAGATGAATTTACAATAGGCCTAGAAATCATATCAGCTACCTTATTGTAGATTCCCTTTTTGTACTTGATAACCAAATGAAACTGTTGTAGAAAACCCATCCATCTGAAGTGTCGTGATTACTGCAAATTTGACTATGACTGTAAGTACTACAATGGTTGATGGTCGGTATGGATAATGGTCTCCTTCCCCATCAAGTAGTGTTTCCATTTTTTGACACTTTGTACCAATGCGTAAATTTCTTTGTCATAAGTGGAATAGTTAGTCACAACTCCATTAAAAATTTTAGAATGAAATGAAATGGGCTTACCATGATGCATAAGAACTCCTCCCATGGCGTAATCACTAGCATCCGTTTAAATTTCAAATGGTTGTCTAAGATCCGGAAGAACCAATATCGGTGTTGAACTAATCTTTTGCTTTAAAGCATCAAATTCTTTGTGTTGTACATCTCCCCAATGGAATACTTTCTCGACACTAGTCAATGCATGTAATGGAGCTGCAATGGAAGAAAAAATTGTGTTTCCCCTAGAAAGCTTCTTACCTCTGTAACTGTATTGGACTTGGGCCAATTCACAATGACCTCAACCTTAGAGGGGTCGATCTTCAACTCACCTCCCCCAATAATGTGTCCCAAATACACTAAATAAGTCTTGTCAAATTCACACTTCGACATCTTTAAAAACAACTATTCTTTTCTCAAGACATCAAGTACTTTGTTCACATGCATGACATGTTCATCTCTAGATTTGTTGAATAAGAGAATATCATCTAAGTAAACAATGACAAAGTCATCTAGAAATGGTCTCAATACATCATTCATAATTCTCATGAAAGTAGCTGAAGCATTTGTAAGACCGAAAGGCATAACAAGCCACTCAAACAATCCTTGTTAATTTTGAATGCAGTTTTCCAAATGTCCTCTTCAGCTATTCTAACTTGATGATAACCACTTTGTAGGTATAATTTAGTGAAATACTTTGCATACCTCAACTGATCAAGCAAATCATCAATTCTTGGGAGTGGATAATGATTCTTTACCGTGATTTTTTTCAGTGAACGGAAATCCACATACATGCGCCAAGTTCCGTCCTTCTTTGGCACCAAGAAAATGGGCGAACCACATGGCGAAGTAGGTGGGCATATGATACCTTTGTTCAACAATTCTTGAATTTGCTTCTTGATTTCCATACTCTCCGTAATCGACATGCGATACATGCCATTGTTTGGAAGTGGAACATCCTGATGCAACTATATCTCATGTTGAATTCCCCTCTTGGGAGGTAACCCCTTTGGTTCCTAAAACATCTTGCCATGCTTGCTTACCACATCAAACAAATCAGATTTTAATTTGTCATCAAAACCTTCAAAAGATTCATAATCAATATCATTATTTTTCTTGATCTTGAGAAGTAAAAACTTTTTACTTGCATTTACTAGTCTCTTCATCTACTTTGCATTAACCAAAGAAATGTTCAGTTTTTTTCGATGGGCTCTCACAATGTACTCCACCCCATTATTGAGCAATAAGTATTTGTTCTCATGCCTATAAAATATTGTTTTCCTATCATACAAATATGGACTACCCAAAATGATTCCTGAGATGTCAAGTGGAACTACATCTAACTCAACTTCATCAATGAACTTTTCATTAATGGCGAACTTGAATAAGCACTTCCTTGTAACCTGTAAATTTGCATTATTGACTATCCAACCCAATGGATATGGCTTATGATGAGGTACAATTTCAAGGTTAAGCTTTTTGACCAAGTCTTCTGAAATTAAGTTTGATTGATTTGAAATTACCCTTACATGGAACAATTCTATTCTTGATTCATCACTTGGAATGTTGTTATGACTGTGTGAGGAACTAATTCTTGCAACAACTTCTTTTCCTTTTGTGACCATGGCTAAAATCTTGTTCTCATCTCCAGAATCTGATCCAAGATCATGTTGTGTGGTAGCGGTCGTCTTTTGTTTTCCCTTATTGTTTTGTTTCTTAGGACTTATTTCGGGATGCAATTTCCAACAATGGGCTTCACCATGCCCAACTTTGGAATAATATTGGCATATAGTTTTCTCCCCTTATTTCTTCAAACTTGCATTTTTCTTTCCCTTCCATTTTCCTCCCTTCTCGTACTCCTTACCCTTGAATGGCTTCTTCTCACTACCCTCTTCCTGAATGTTCTTTACCCTTGCTTCAAGGTGCGTGGCTTGCACACATACCTCATCCAAATTGCTTGGATTGAATATAAGGATAATATGTTTTAAATAGGAATGTAAACCCCCAATATATTTCAGCAATGTATCTTGGGAATTCAAGTTTACTCCTAATAACAAAGCCTTCTTCCTAAACTCTTGTGTATAATCTTGGACTGTTTGGCCTTTAAGTTGCCTAAAATTCTTCCAACTCATAATGGATTTTTTCATATAGGCTAAAGGATAAAATTGCTTTTTAATTGGATAAACAAATTCAACCCAAGAAATGGATATATTACCATGAATTCACATTTCCTCTTGAGTCTTTGCTTCCCACCAGACTAAGGCTGCTCCTTCTAGCCTCAATTAAGCCAACTGCAACTTTATGTCATCTTCTTGAAGGTTCTAAATTCTACAATATACGTCCAATTGTCAAATCCAATTGTTTCACCTTTCTGCATTCACCTCACCATTGTACATGGGAAGTTCAAACTTAATGTCCAATTTGAGTAAGGGAGTTTTTCATTTTGGGATTTTGGAATGAGTATGAGCAGTTTTTGTGGTGGAAGTGGAAGATGCTGTTGTTGGAGACATTGAGGATGATGAAGATGATGAGGAAGATAGTGGAGATGGTGGAGATGGTGGAGATGGAAGAGGCTTTCCTCCATTACCCTTTGAATCCTTCTTATCATCTTTTTTATCTCCTGAGCTTCCTTCTCCATGTGGAGGCTTGGAACTCTCTCCAGCCATTCTAGTGTTCCTCTCTTCATAGAGGAATCTAACCATGTTAGTCAAGTCATAAGAATATTTCTTGAATGCTTCCTCTTCTGAAAGACTTCCTGTGTCTCTTGCTCCAGACATGATGGTTTTGGTTTCAAGCTCAGCTTCTAGTACTGCTTGTACCTCCTCAATCTCAATTAAAGGTAAAACTTGAGGTGTTTCAAGTGCAGCTGGAATTGGAACTTTGGGTGGAGATTGTGGCCTTGTGGTTCTCCTTATTTTGGGCATTACCTCAGGAGTTGCAACCAACAATTTCCCTTCTCCTCTCTGCAACTTTAACCTTGTAAGCATCACAATTTTACAAACATTAAAACCCTACTTAAACAAAACTCAAGCAATCAAGCAAATAAACCTTTGCTCTAATACCAACTTGATCTGTTGTTGAATGTTAGTTTTGTTGTGTTAATTTAAACATCAGATTTATAAACAAATGCTTGCCAATTTCTTCATATGCATGGTTCTATTATGGTGTTTTTGATTGGAAACAAGTAAATTTTATCAAGTTTTATGTGAAATACATGAGAAAAATAACATCAAAAACAAGTGTTCAACAATAGCAATGAAAAGTACAACAAACCATTAACATGAACACTTAACACAATGTTTTGATGAAGGAGTTCACCACTCTTGGGCTACATCTCCTTGGTCCAGGTTCCATGGCTTGCGCCTCTGTACTAGTTCAATATGGCAAAAATGTTGTTTACAAATCTCTACTGCTCCTGAAACCTGCTTCAATGTGTTCAAAATGCTCAAATTAGCTATGACCACCTTTTCCTAAGCTCCAATTCGTCGAATTTTGCTCCAGTTATGACCAAAATTGTTTTTCCCTAGAAAACCTCCTCTAAAACTAGAGGAACTCCAGTTAACTCCATTAAACTTGGATTTTCCGTCGAATTTGGAGGGGTCCCCCAAAATGCTACCAAATTAAACTCAAGTTTAATTAAATGCTAAATTAGATTAATTAAAGATTAATTGGGTTTAGCACTAATACCGTGCATTTAAATGACATGGTTAGGCTTAACCATTATAGCTAACAGGTTGAGTGGACACATGTGGCATTAACTGTATCATTGGGCGCTAGTTCTACTAACCGCAACCCTAGCCACTACCGCGGAGGGTGTTCACATATGTCGCATTAAATGTCGCAATTTTGTGGTTATGTTGGCACCGGTTATGATATATGTTGGCCGTTGTATTAACCGTGACTACCGGAGCGTTCACATGGAAGGGTTGGCCCTCCTAACCCCCAATCCTTAAACCATTACACAACAAATATGTGCGGAACTCTATACCGATTAAGAACTTGTGTTGTGGTGTGGTGGTAACACTGTTGGTTTACGCAGAGAAGGCCCTGGATTCGACCCCCCGGACTACCACAAAATTTTGTCACACTGCGCGTCGAGCTGACCTTTGGGGAGGGACACGTGGCGACCTGTGGGCTTGCCACTTGTCCCCTCTTCATTGGTCTGTTCTAAACCATTAAAAACTTGCCAACACACTGCACCCAATAACCAATAAGAACATGACACTTGGCGAACTATGATTGGAGATTTGACCACCATTGACCTTGCACAGTCACCTACCACATCAATAGTACAGACTATGACTGTGCAGTAACTCTGCAATTTTTTTCAAAAATTTCTTCCGTTTGGCAAGGCAGTCATAACTCATTATCTTCCTCATACGAACTCAGTTTTCAGTGAAACAAGTTGCGTTGGGATCATTTCACTGAGACGGATGTAGTCATTCGGGTTTCAAGCCATTCTGAGAACTTTGGTTTTTGAGCTAAATACTAAGCGCCTGATCAAACCCCATGGTTCAAAAGCTACAAAACCTTCTGTTGGGGCTAAAAAACAGCGATCGACCCCTGTTAGTCACATTGTAGATCTCACATTTGAAGAACCCCAATCCCATATTTCCTTGCCTATTGTTGAAGAAATTCCACCCTCCAGTTCAGTTGCATCACCTGGTTCGTACAACCCATCACCGCATACAACATCCACATCCACCACCATTTCAGACATTATACCCTCTAGAACATTGTTGGGAATGAAGATGGACATGGAGGTTGACTCTATTGTCCAGTCCATCATGATAGTCTCCAACGAAAAATCCAGGCCCACTATTGGGCATCGGACCAATCATTACACAGTCACTCACCACCACTATCAACCCAATATCCTTACCACTTCATTTATTTCCTTCAATTCCAACCCTCCCCATTTCCATCCAAACCACTCCACCATCTACTGAACCTTCACAACAAGCTGCCTCGCCCCACAGACACTCAGAGAAGTCCGTCACCAGTAGGCAACCCTTGCAAATTCAGTTTCCAGAACCCTCCACCATGAACTAGTATGATCTCCAGGGTTGGTCCTCATCCCCATTATTTAATTTTATTCAATTAGCCACACAAAGAGTCACGACGTTGCACAATGATTTAACTACCAAGCATGAACAACAACAAGAAGAAATTGTCACACTCATATCAGAACGTGATCAACTCTGCCAAGAAAAGAAACAACTTCAAGGGTAGCTAGAGTGTATCACCACAAAAAATCCAAGCACTATGGCCTTCAGTTTCTGATGTTGTGACCAATGCCCCGGAAGAATTTTCATCTTGCACATTGGTCGAATGTTGCGACCATATCCAGGTCGCATGCCATGATTTAATACCAACTGGAAACTCAAACAAACCCTCATTGCAACAAGAAGTGTGTTTCCGGACCCTGCCACGACATATGCAACTGAAATAGAGAAGAATATGGTTGGCTCAATGCTACGAATGAGGCCTACACTCTCCTACAACAAATTCACAACTAGTCGGGCTTCCTTGTGAAGAAGAACCAACTGGTATCCCCCTCTACATTTGGGTCAATCAAATCCTTAATGATGCCAGGAACACCAAAGACAATAATCCGAACTTAAATAGGAACACAACAAATTATATAACCATAAATATAGAAATCTAGCAGAAATAACACTTCATTTCATTAATATCATAATACTGAAATATCCTTACAAACAAAATGGAAATAAACTAGCTCGAACGATGGTAGCTTATCTCTGAGAAGAGATGTGGTGGTTGCATGCCTATTAACTGTCTTACAATGAGGCTCCAATGCCTATTTATTATTGAGAAATAGTGGAAAACCCTAAACATCCATAAACCTAACCCAAGGAGATGAAGCGCCAAAATTGTGGGCCCCGTTTGGGTAAACTGGTACATTAATTTCCTGGGGCTATAACTTTGGCAAATGATCTTTGTTTGACTATCATAATACCTCATTTCAAATATCTCAAAGAGTAGGCCAAAAACAAACAAGTGAGATTATATGGGACTTTTTGGTACTCTTCGTTTTCTGTAAAAACATCATTTAGGGCCTCAAAATGGCTCCATAAGTTCAGGACTTGAAAAAACTGCCAAAAATAGTAAATTGTGCTACAATTAAGGAAACTGAAAAACTGAAAGAGACTATGTTGGGGGTCCAATTGGAACAAGATGGTGGCCACCAATATCCCTCTGGATCAGACAAAGACTAACGGAAGACAATCAGGGCAGAGATAGACACTCTATAGGCCCACATTTAACATATAGAAGATTAGTCGACCAAAACAAAGCAGATACTCCGAGACCTCTGGCTGCCGACTCAAACAACCTAGAGACACTACAACAGCTAAGTGATGACATCAATGCACAATGGACTTCTTTGTTGATGACACAACCATCCCAACTAACTTCCGATGCTACATCTGAGTTCCTCTGACAGGCAACTGTAATCATAGAAATATGATAGGCAGTGCTCAATGAGTACACCTAATTCCGTTAGGAAACCATCGATTATGTCCCTAAATTAGGGCCTTCATTTAAAGAGACTAGCCAAGAGGAAGCACCAGTCGAAGCATCAACAACAACACCAACGACAAAAGCATCAACAGTACTAGTGACGCCAAAGGAAGATTGACTAGGGGACGAGTCAATAGACTGTGGTCAGGGCCTATTGGGGCCTTCCTTTTTGGAAGAATTAAGAAGTTTTGGAGAGGATTCCAAAGGTTGGCGACAAGTGGCGAAAATGGTCGTTGGAGAGTTACGAGAATAAAAACTAGGAAAAAGGAAGGAACTTACAGAAGATTGGCAGTTGCAGAGGGACGGCAGGAAGGAGTAGATACAACCAGGCATGATCCGAATGGAAATTGGCATCCACCCATGGTATTTATCTCCTCATGGAATCTACCTATGGTATTGTAAGTGGCATCCATCCAAGGAATTTACCCATGGTATTGTAAGTGGCATCCACCCATGGTATTCATTCACCCATGGTGTTGTAAGTGAGATCCACCCATGGAATTTACCTATGGTATTATAACTTAAAAGGATTATAAGTAACAAGTCACATTTTGTAAAAGGACAAATTGTCCACCATAGTGTAAATTTTATAGTTATTATTTGTTTTAATAAAAAAAAAAAAATCTTTATGGTTTTGTTATTGTGTGTTCTCGTCTTTTCTTCTGACATTTCACTTTTTCTTTTTTTATCTTGCCCCCCCCCAAAGATCCAAATCAACTATGGCTCCATGAGAATAAGGGTTTGATGCATATTTTAGTTTCAAAGTTTTGTAGAAATCTTCAACAAATTTCATGCGCGTGCTATTACCTCCACAAAGCACTTTCTTGGGCAAAGCCGAAAGTTTTTTTTTTCATTTTTTTGTAGGATTTTTTTTGGGCAGTGAGTTTTTAAATCAAATCTGAAACTTTTGGTGCAAAATTTCTAAAAACAAATAAAATATCTAGATCCCTTGTGAAAAATACCCAAATAAATAAATAAAAAATCGGTCGAATAGGAGTCTAGATGAGGGAGATATCACTGATTTAAAATCAAATGTGTTGCATAAATTTTTCTGATCACAATTTGTGGACAACGACTCTCCTATCATTTTATACAGTTTTTATGCCAAATTTCAGAAAATTGATTACAGATCTGAGCTCCTCTTGAAAAATCACCCAATTTCAAAAAAAAAAATTGGTCGAATCGAAGTTCGAATGAGGGAAATATCGTTGATTGAAAATCAACTATTTTTCAAAACTATTGGGATGATAGGATAGTTGCAACGCGAATCTGAGTTTCCTGAGTGTCCAGATAGGGATTTCAATCACATGGGAAGATGTAGAATGATCATTCTATTTCCAAAAATAGGTCATAATAAAGTTTTTGAGTTATATTGACTGTGTTATGCCCATTTTAAATTATTTTTTATATATGGAGTAACATTCAGAGCAGGTTCCCTTTAGAGATGTGCCATCCCACCCCACTTTAGTAGGCACCTGCTTCACATTCATCAGTTTCAGCATTGCAAAATCTGACTTGGGTTCTTTGGAGGCGTGCTCTCCCACCCCATGCTATGTAGGAACCTGCTACTTCATCAACAGTTAACATCATGGTTATCAGTCAACCGCACAAATTCCTTGTCATCGAAGTCCATTTGCAAGGCCGCACATTGTTAGTATCACAGTTGGTCACAAGCATTATAGGGTATCTCTATCATTGGATCTTCATTTTTCATGGTTATGGGTCATCCACAAACCCACACTTCATCGAATTCCATTTTCTCAGTCGCACATTGTCAGTATCACAACTGGTCACAAGCATTACATGGTATCTATATCATCGGATCTTCGTTCATCATGGTTATGGGTTAAAGACGCAAAACCCATCTCTTTAGTGGCTCTTTGTATTCAACAAAGGATTCTCGAGAGGGAACTTCACACAATGCGGACCATTTCTTTTTAAGGAGGGAGGAATGATCCGAATGGAAAGTGGCATCCACCCATGGTATTCATCGACCCATGGTATTTATCTCCTCATGGAATCTACCCATGGTATTTTAAGTGGCATCCACCCATGGTATTTATCCCCCCATGGAATTTATCCATGGTATTGTAAGTGGCATCCACCCATGGTATTTACCCATGGAATTGTAAGTGAGATCCACCCATGGTATCTATCCACCCATGGAATTTACCTGTGGTATTATAACTTAAAAAGACTATAAGTAACAAGCCACATTTTGTAAAAGGACAAGTTGTCCACCACAATGTAGCATTTATAGTTATTATTTGTTTAAATAAATAAAAAGTTTCTTTGTGGTTTTGTTATTGTGTGTTCTCCTCTTTTCTTCTGAAATTTCATTTTTTATTTATTTTTATCTTGCCCCCCTCCCCAAGACCTGGATCTATGGTATTAGAGCCAGGTTACAACTCCATGGGAATGAGGGTTTGACGCATATTGTAGTTTCAAAGTTTTGCAACACTCTTCAACAAACTTCATGCACGTGCTACGACCTCCACATAGCACTTTCTTGTGCAAAGCCGGAAGATTTTTTTTTTTCATTTTTTTGTAGAATTTTTTTTGCAAATCAAATATGAAAATTTTGGTGGAAAATTCATAAAAACAAATAACATATCTAGATTTCTTACGAAAAAATACCCAGATTCAAAAAAAAAATCGACCGAATAAGAGTCTGGATGAGGGAGATATCACTGATTTAAAATTACATGTGTTGCAGAAATTTGTATGACGACAATTTATGGACGAAGACTCTCCTATCATTTTATATAGTTTTTATGTAGAATTTCAAAAAATTGATTGCATATCTGAGCTCCTCCTGAAAAAGCACCCAATTTCAAAAAAAAAAGTGGTCGAACCAATGTTCGGATGACGGATATATCGTTGATTTAAAATCATCTATACTATTGTGACAGCGGGGCAGTTGCAACGCAAATATGAGTTTCCCGAGTGTCCGGATAGGGATTTCAACCACATGGAAAGATGCAGAATGGTTATTCAATTTCCAAAAATAGGTTATAATAAACATTATGAGTTATATTGACGGAGTTATGCCCCATTTTAAATTTGTTTTTATATCTAGAGTTTCAACATAGCAGCGTCCAACTTGGGTTCTTTGGAGACATTCCCTCCTAGCCCAGGCTATGTAGGCACTTTCTACTTCATCAACAATCAACATCATGGTTATCGGTCAACTGCACAAAATCCTTGTCATCGAAGTCCATTTGCAAGGCCGCACACTGTTAATATCACAGTTGGTGACAAGCATTATAGTGTATCTGTTGGGTTGTGTTATATTCTTTCCACATCTAGCCTACGTAGTTAACCAGGGGAGGTGGGGGTGGGTAGCCCCCATCTACAGGGTCTGGGGTAGCGCCCCGAAGAAAAAAAAATTGGACCCTATATTAGGTTGGGCGGACCTACCTATGGTTTTGTGCATGGTTTTCGCACATGGTTTTGGATGTGATTGTTTTCGGTCCATGGTTTTGGATGCAATGGTTTTCGGTCCATGATATTGGATGCTTCAACATGTATAAATATGTATTGTAACATTGAAAGGAACATAATGAAAAATCAAGCTAGTAGTCCTGGTTTTGGGATCCAAGGGAAAATCTCTATGTATATGTGTTTTATGTGTTATGCTCTCGCATTTGTTTATTTTCTGTTCTTAGAATTTGTATGCAAGTAATTTTTGTATGGGGTTAAACCCTACATTTGGTATCAGATTTGTTTTGGCTTCAAGGGGACACCTTTGTTGCTGAGGGTTTTCGCTCGGGCCTGTGGTAGACCCTGTTCAGTGGGAGATCTGCGGGATCGATTCTAGTGGTGAAAGAAGATGGCGAGCAGTGGAAAGATAGAGATCGAGAAATTTAATGGTCAGATTTTTGAGTTGTGGAAACTCAATCGATGAGCCCCAAATATGGATAATTATTTGGGCTCATTCAACCTCCTAATTTGACTTAATCCACCATTCTCATTAGTTTATTGCATGTTTTTTATTATATTTATGCTAATAGAGTGAATTTGGTTAGTCATTATGCCAACAAGTCTAATGGGTGCTTTGTGTAGCCTTTTTGGTCAATTTGGAGACAAAATTGAAGGTTTTAATGAGCACTTGGCAACCAAATTCGTGGGAGAACAAGGGAGAGGATTTGTAGGAAGGTGTCCCCTTCATTTATGGGCCCTTAC
Organism: Pinus tabuliformis; assembly: GCA_031772625.1. Lineage (NCBI taxonomy): Eukaryota > Viridiplantae > Streptophyta > Pinopsida > Pinales > Pinaceae > Pinus > Pinus tabuliformis. Next base: position 866,883,504 of record CM062813.1, on the reverse strand, counting down.
CTCGAATTCTCCACCATTATCTCGGAGTTCAAGGTCCACCGAATCAATCAGCACAAGGGCAGCCAAGCAAGTCAAGTAGGACTGCTGTTAACTGCAAGTTTTGGGCAGCCGAGTCCCTAAAGTTTAGGAGGACTGTTGGGGTCCTCAATTTGTATAAATAAGAAGGCTTAGGGCCTCATTTCAGTTAGTCATTTTGGTTAGCTAGTGGTTAGTCACTTTGTAGCTGGTAGTTAGTCATTTCATAGTCTTGTTGTATTCATTTTGTAGTTCGATTTTTAGGCAATAGATTAGTTTTGTTGTCAGCTCATTTTCAAGTTCTCCTTGTGGACAGTTTTGATGTAACTCTTCTTTTCTTGCTCAATAAAGATGAATCCAGCTTTGCACCAGCTCTAAATCTCTCTTAGGAGGCTGTAGCTCTTGGGGTTGGGCCCATCTCAAGTGCCCAGTACCTCCTTTGTTTACTTTCATGTGTCTTTGCTGCATTCTTAGAGTAAAATCTGCTATTTAGATTTAAAACTTGTTGTGTTATTTAGGTTTCTTTTGATGATTAAAGTAGATTTTCATGTTCAGATTGATTTGGATAGATTAATAACATAAAGAATCCTTGGAAAAAGGGGCTCAAGCACCTCTGATCCTACCTCTTCCTCAGTGGGATCGTGAGTTGGGACAAAGGTGACCTTGCTGCCCACAAAAACGTTGTTTTGCTTCACCATGCAAGTATTAGTGTTGGATTCTTAGTTTTCAAACTTGATATCAGTTTTGACTGCATGCTTAGGGTTATGATTCCTTAGTTGCATAGTTAGTTCATCTGATTTTGTGCAAAATAAACTTCTGTTCCATTTCTTTTGCTATTATCTAGGTCAGATTAGGTCAAGGTAATTAGGTTCTTGATTTTCCAAGTCTTCATTTGTTAAATTCGAAAAATAACTTGCAGAGCACCTATTATCCTTCTCTATCTACCCATAATCCATCAGATAATCTGCTCCAACCCTTAGTCCATGATTCGTACCCTTCATTTGCCATACTTTCCCCACCTTGCCCTAATTCCTACATTCTTGTGCATCATCGCTTCCTCCATCCTTGAACAAATCCAATCGCTCCTTAGCCTCATCCACCAAGTCCTAGACCTCTTCACACCCCTACTTCACCTCCATACTCATTCCTCCATCTTTTTCCCTCCATCCATGCTCCAAAATCCCATTTCGAAACATCCTGTAGAAGAATTATAGAACATCTTGTAGAAATCCTAAACATCCTGTAGAACCCCTGCAGACTTCCTGTAGAAGCTCATAAACACGGTTTCTTGGCAGCCAAACTTTGTGAGACTCTCTAGAAGGGTGTTAGGGAACCCTTAGACCCTCTCTGAACCTTCCCAACCTTTCCCAAGCATTTTTCCTCCTTGATCCACCTCTGCACAGTCAAAAATAGTTAAAAGCACATGCATGATAATTCCAACAACTTAATAAAAAATGAAAAAAGATGTTTTCTTCATATAGAGGTAGTCTAGACACATGTATTTTACCTTCATAGAAGTAATGGCATATCTTTTAGTATTTTGCATGCTCTCCTTTGCGTCAGTAGGACTAGCTGGTAGAATTAGGGTTTGCTAGGGTTTGCGTTTCTTTTTGGCTTTCAGTTTCTTTTTGCAATTAGATTAGCTTCCTTCGAGTTAGCTTTCATCCATCAATTAAAAATCTTCTTCTAAGAGCTCATAGAAGTTGGCTTAAGCTCCTAGTGGACTTATGCCAGCTGACCATGTGACAGCTGCGGCAAGAGCTAGTACTTGTGCATACAGCACCGTCGCTTCCAAGTTTGTTACGAACTACCGGGTTGATAAAATTAAAGAAGGGAGTTCCAGGAGTTGTAGCATTATTGCTGCAATACTGGGGCCCACCATCAATATGGAGGATCTGCTGGTGGATAAAGATCAGTGGATCACGGTAAATCCACGTACTAAACCAATGGAAGTGTCCGATGAAGAATGGAAGAAGTTGGATCTGAAGGCAAAGAGCAGAATACGATTGTGTGTCTCAGATTCAATATTGCTGAATGTATTAGGGGAAGCTACAACTAAGGATTTGTGGGACAAGTTAGGGACTTTGTACCAATCTAAGTCTCTGGTGAATAAACTGTTCCAACGGAAAAAAATTATATAACCTGAGGATGAAAGATGGAGATTCGGTAACAGAGCATATGAATGCATTTAATATTGTGGTAAGTCAGTTATTATCTGTTGATATTAAAATTTCAGATGAAGATAAGCGCATCAATTTGTTGTGTTCTCTACTAGATTTGTGGGATAGTCTGGTTATTGCAATAGGTAGCAATGCAACTACCTTGCAGTTTGATGAAATATTCTCATCCTTTCTGATGAAGGAGATGAGCTGGAAAAATATGGAGAGTCAGAATGGTGATGCCTTGTCTTGTCTGTACGAGGACGGTCCCAGAACAGAAACAAAAATAAGTAATCAAGTGGGAGATCTAAATCTAGAGGGAGATCTAAATCTCTAGGAAAACCTGTAAAGGTGGTTTGCTGGAAATGAAAAACGGAAGGGCACTACAAAAGGGACTGTAAATCTAAAGCTCCTGAAAAAGGAAAGGGATCTGATGATGCTCCTTCTGCAGAGGTGAAAACCACCTCAGATGAAGGTGGGGATGTGTACTTGTCTTCTTCAAATACACATGTAGATCATGAGGCATGGTTGATTGACTCGGGTGCATCCTTTCACTTCACTCCCCATAAAGAGTGGTTCTACGAGTATGAGAAATACGATGGTGGTGATGTCTTCTTAGGGGATGATAGGAAGGCTAGAACCATTGGTCGTGGAAAAGTAAAGTTGAAGTTGCAAGGTGGAAGGGTTAGAAAACTTCTTGGTGTTATGCATATTCCTGCATTGGCCAGAAATCTGTTTTTTGTAAGCAAGCTGGATGATGTAGGTGTAAAAACAATGTTCGAGAAGGATACTTGCAAGATGGTTCGGGGACCACTGGTATTGGTGCAGGGAGTTTGGATTGGAACTCTGTACAAGCTGCAAGGTAGCAGTGTTGTTGATGGGTGCAATAGTTCTGTGGTTCCTGAAAGTGGAGCAGAAAATCTAGTGGTCTCTGGATAGAAGACCATGCTGTGGCATCAAAGGCTTGGACATATTTGAGAGAAGAGCCTTCGAATACTTCATGGTAGAGGTATGGTAGAAGGTATGAGTAATAGCTCTCTGAATTTTGATTTCTGTGAAAATTGTGTATATGGGAAGCAGAATCGGGTGAGTTTCCCCTTTGGTGGTAAGAAGGCGAAACAAATATTAGAGCTTGTGCAAATTGATGTATTTGGACCTGTGAAGGTTCCATCATTGGGTAAGTCTTTGTACTATGTATCATTTATAGATGGCTTCTCAAGGAATACATGGATATATTTCCTTAAGAAGAAATTTGAAGTCTTTGACAGGTTTAAAGAATTTAAAGCTCTGGTGGAAAACCCAACAGAGAAGAAGATAAAGGTGTTGAGGACAGATAACAGTGGAGAGTTTTGCAGTAAGGAATTTGAAGAATTCTGTAAGAAGTGTGGTATAGCACGGCAGAAGACTACTCCATACACCTGAGAAAAATGGAGTTTCAGAAAGAATGAACAAGATGTTGACGGAAAGGGCAAGAAGCATGCTCATTGGTGTTGGGTTAGGACAGGAATTCTGGGCAGAGGTGATGCACACAGCATGTTACCTGGTCAACATATCACCTTCATCAGCTTTGGAGGATAAGACTCCACAAGAGGTGTGGACTGGTAAGAAACCCTCTCTTTCACATCTGAGGGTATTTGGATGTGATGCATATGTACATGTTCCAAAGGAGAAAAGAACCAAGTTGGATAGTAAATCTGAAAAGTCCATCTTTATTGGGTATAAGGATGGTTTAAAGGGTTATAAGCTTTGGAACCTATTAACAAGGAAGGTTGTGTATAGCTGAGATGTGGTGTTCAAAGAGGTGAAAGATGTTATTAAACATGAATTCCAACTAAAGGAACCTCAGAAGATAGAGTTTGAGCTTAAGGAAGATGAATCAAACTCTACAGCAGAGGAGGAATCAAAAGATGAAGAGCCACAAACTCCGAGTGTGAGAAGATCAGTTCGAGAAAGAAGGCAGTCGAAAAGGTATAGTCCATCTTCTTTCTGTTCAAATTTTGCTTTATCTATTACTGATGATGATCCCAGAATTGTGAAGGAAGCAGTAGATTCAAAGAATGGGAAACTCTAGAAAGAGGCCATGGTTGATGAAATGGCATCTTTGCACAAAAATGAGGCTTAGGATTTGGTGGAGTTGTCGGCTGGAAGGAAACCCATTGGCAGAAATGGGTGTTCAAGAAGAAGACAAATGCAAAAGGAAAGGTGGAGAAATGCAAAGCTTAGTTGGTGGCAAAAGGTTATTCCTAGGTGCCAGGAATTGATTTTGGTGATATTTTTTCTCCTGTTGCCAAGGTAGCTTCTATTAGATTACTTTTATCTGTTGCTGCTACTTTTGATTTTGAGGTAGAACAGATGGATGTGAAGACATCATTTCTTCATGGGGATCTGGAAGAAGAGATCTACATGAAGCAACCTGAAGGCTTTGCGGTGAAGGGTAATAAAGAACTAGTATGCAAGTTAAAGAAGTCTCTATGTGGGTTAAAACAGTCACCAAGGATGTGGTATCAGAAATTTGATACATTTATACGGGGACTTGGCTTCACCAAAAGAAAAGCAGATCATTGTGTGTATTTTAAATTAATTGGTGACTGTGTTATTTATCTGGTCTTGTATGTGGATGATATGTTGCTGGTTGGAAATGACAAAGAAATTACCCAAGATATGAAGACCCAATTGTCCTCCAAATTCAACATGAAAGATCTTGGTGCTGCAAACTATATTTTGGGCATGGAAATTAAAAGAGATCAGGCAAAGAGGATGCTCTAGTTAAACTAGAGGAAGTATGTCGAGACAATACTGCAGAGGTTTAATATGCAGGATAGTAAACCAGTGAAGGTTCCTATTCATGTAGGTGTAAAGTTATCTGCAGAACAATGTCCCAAGACATGAGAAGAGGAAGAGGACATGTCCCGTGTTCCATATGCAAGTGCAATCGGTAATCTGATGTATGCGGTGGTTTATACTAGACCAGACATTGCACATGCAGTGGGAGCGTTGTAGAATTTCCCACTGGAGATCACCTGATAATGCAATATACTAAAGCAAAATACTTGATCTACTTCTACAAACAAACTTGCAGAAGCTTAATCAATTTTGAGCAAGATCAAATAGAACACATATAACATAGAATGAGAAATCAATCACACATGAACACAAAAGAATACTCTAGGGAAAGCCTCAGCTAGAAACCCCGATCTCTATATTATCATACAAGTGGAAATATGTCTGAATTACACAAAGCTTTAGCTCACAAGCTATCCAGCTCTCAGTACAATCCGTCAATGCTACTCATAGACTGAATAGACACAACATATGCCTTCCTGTGTCAATTATCCTCTCACACAACTCACCAAACTCAGAAGTAACTGCACAATCTCCAAGGAATGAATTCCTTCTGCATGCAAGAGATATCCTAAATGGAATATTCCTGCAACTGATAGTACATTGTCCCATCATATGATCTCAACTGGGTCTCTCACTGAACTAACATGCATGAGTTATTTATGAGAGAATATTTAGTTATCTGAAGTGCGGTAGTTACATGCATGCATGCATTAACTAACTAAACTCACAATCAGTTCCACAAACTGTTGGAACTAATCTAACTAGACTTAACTCAGTTAATTGAGCTAACTAATTACAACTCAAAGTACAACTCATCCTGATCTCCTTAATTAAGGGATAACTTCCTCAATCAAATGGGAAACTATTGCATGTCTTCACATAGACTTCATGTTTGATTTTCTACAACTAATTAACTCAAGATGAATTAATTAATTATTTTTCAAACAACTGCTAAAATCAAATTCGAATTGCCCACGGGGTTTTGGATTGACGGTGAATGGGTGCGCTGTTAAGGCACTCCTTGTGATAGGTCACTGGTTCAATTCCCCGTGGGTACTTAGTTTAGTCTTAACCTAGAAAAAAAAAAAAAAATCAAATTCGAATTTTAATTCTCAATGTTAGTTCAGGGACTAACTAAAATTGGAATGTATCCCGAAATGCTATTTATAGCAATGCTATTTTTAGCACTTCTATTTTTATCATTTCTTGTTGCTATTTTCAACATTGAGAAGGTTTATGTCAAAACCAGGGAAGGAGCATTGGACAGCAATAAAGCGGGTTTTCAGGTTTTTATGTGGCACTAGTGAGTATGGTTTGTGCTACCGAGGAAGACCAGGATTGGACAAAGTTTTGGATATTCGTGGCTTTGTTGATGCAGACTGAGCTGGAGATTCGGATCAGAGAAGATCTACAAGTGGGTATGTGTTTAACCTATTTGGAGGTGTAGTCAGTTGGATGAGTAAGAAACAATCTATAGTGGCACTATCAACTACAGAGGTAGAATACATGGCAGCTACTAATGTAAGCAAGGAAGTAGTTTGATTGCAGAGATTGTGTTCAAGTATGGGGTTAGTGCAGGGAGCTATAAGGATAGGCTGTGACAGCCAAAGTGCAATCTTCTTGGAAAAGAACCCTGCTTACCATTCAAAGACAAAACACATTGATGTTCAATATCACTTTGTGAGGGATATGATAGAAGACAAAAAGGTGTTGCTGGTAAAGGTGGACACTTTGAATAATACTGCAGATGCATTGACAAAATCTGTGAGCTTTGAGAAGTTCTCTTGGTGTAGAGAAACAATGGGTGTTGCAGGGTTGTATAAGTGACTAAGCTCTCCTGTGGCCCCCTGTGGAAAGGAAATAATAAGTGGGAGATTGTTGGGTTGTGTTATATTCTTTCCACGACTAGCCTATGTAGTTAACCAGGGGGTTAGAGGGGGGGTGGAGCCCCCCCTTCGTTGCGCTGATTACGCAGCGAGGGGGTCACGGGGGGGGTGGAAGTCCTCCCTATCCAAGGGGTTTGAGGGGGGCGGGTAGCCCCCCTCTACGGGGCCTGGGGTAGTGCCCGAAAAAAAAAATTGGACCCTATATTAGGTTGGGCAGACATATCTATGGTTTTGTGCATGGTTTTCACACATGGTTTTGGACAAGATGGTTTTCGGTCCATGGTTTTGGACGCGATGGTTTTCGGTCTATGGTATTGGATGCTTCGACATGTTTAAATATGTATTGTAACATTGAAAGGAACATAATGAAAAATCAAGCTGGTAGTCTCGGTTTTGGGATCCAGGGGAAAATCTCTGTGTATATATGTTTTATGTGTTATGCTCTCGCATTTGTTTATTTTTTGTTCTTAGAATTCGTATGCAGGTAATTTACGTACGGGGTTAAAACCTACAGTATCTCTATCCTCGGATCTTCGTTTTTCATGGTTATGGGCCATCCACAAACCCACACTTCATCGAAGTCCATTTGCTCAGTCGCACACTGTCATTATCACAATTGGTCACAAGCATTATAGGGTATCTCTATCCTCAGATCTTCTTTCATCATGATTATGGGTTAACCACACAAAACTCTTCTCTTCAGTGGCTCTTCATATTCAAAAAAGGCTTCTCAAGAGGAAACTTCATGCAATGGGGACTATTTCTTTTTAAGGAGGGAGGAATGATCCAAATGGAAAGTGGCATCCACCCATGGTATTCCTGCACCCATGGTACTTATCCACCCATGGTATTGTAAGTGGTATCCACCCATGGTATTGTAAGTGAGATCCACCCACCCATGGAATTTACCTGTGGTATTATAACTTAAGAGGACTATAAGTAACAAGTCACATTTTGTAAAAGGACAAATTGTCCACCATAATGTATCCTTTACAAATATTATCTAGTTTAATAAAAAAAAACTCTTTGTGGTTTTGTTGATGTGTGTTCTCCTACATTTTTCTTTTAGATCTTGCCCCCCCCCCCACCCCAAGATCTAGATCAAGGCAGGAAAAGAGCAAGGACAGTCGAGGAATGGAGAAAGCCAAACAAGGGAGAAGGTAGAGAGCTTGAGAAGGAACTAGAAGTCCAGGTTGGCACACAGAGAGAAGGAAGAATAAGTCAAAAGGAAAAAAGGAGAACCAAATATGGTTGTTGTTGTTGTGGAGCTGGTAGAACCACTTTGTATCTGTTATTCCATATTCTTATGTTTTGTTATGTCTAGAGTTTTGTATGTTGGAAAAGAGGCCTTGAGCTCGATGTAATGCATTCGCTACTCAGATTAATGATAAAGACTATTATTGGGGACCATCATGTGTCAGTTGCATGTTAATAGAGCTCTTCAAATTTGTTATGTATGTGTATATTTAAGTAATATCTCTTTTACAACCTGTATGACCTATTGTGATCAGACTTCCTTGTAGAATGATTCAATGTTCTATGTTTCTTGATTCTCTGATATGATTCTTCTTGGTACTAGATTTCAACCCCCATCTAACTAAGGCCACGACACACCTGGGGTGAGACTCCTTACCCATTTTGGGTAAGGTGAAAATGATGACATTGTGCTAGACTACAACAGAGCCTTGTTTCCCCTTGTGCTTGAACCTGAGGTCTCAACCTTGTTGTTATTTCTGCGCCAACACTGATGTAGGCATAACATTTAGCTCGAATGCACATGCTCTTACCCAATGATGAACTCTCTTCTTAGTCCTTGTAGTCAACTGCATCAACCAAGAATCTGCATGCACTTCTTTTCTCAAACCACACTTATCCACTAGGTCCGGATTAACATAACTATAATTTGATCCAGGGTCAATCAAAATAGAAACAACTAGATCAAAGAGCTTACCTTCCATCTCAATAATGGATGTCTGGTGATTAGCCTGCTTGTTTTCCACAACTTCCTAAATCCGAGGAATGTTATGACCAAAATCCCCAATTGTTTGTGCCTCTTGAGCACTATAGATCTGAAGCCTGCCACCCTGATACAACAAACAATCCTTCTTGTGATGATCTTTGCCACAAATCCAACACTGCAGCGATCCCCTACCACCACCTCTATTTTGTTGCTCTCCAGGTTGCGAACCATGTCCCTTCTCAACTGCATTAAACTTCTTGTAAGGAACAACATTTTCTTTCTCACCTACATCTTGAGGTCTTCCCTCATTCCCCTTCGAATCACGCTTAGGCTTGACTTTGTGCTTTGATTGCTCATAACAATGCTTTAGTTTCCTGATGGCTTCCTCCAGTGACCGAGGCTGATCAAAATCAATTTGGTCTCTATATGCTGCTAGCAACCTGCTGATGAACCTTTAAATCTTTGCTTTCTTATCCTTGAGGTAAGGCACATACCTCAACAACTCCAGGAATCTGCTAATGCACTCATCATCTTTCATAGAACCCATCCGCAACTCATAAAAGTACTTATCTCTATCATCATAATACCTTTCAGATAGGTACTTCTTCTTGAAGAGTCTCTAAAACTCATCCCAAATCAACTCGTCTTCTCGAATTCCTCTAACTTTCTTCACATCTTACCACCATATATATGCTTTCCCTTTAAGACTGAAGGTAGCTATCTTAGCTTTCATGTTCTCTTAATAGTTATGCAATCTAATAATTTCTTCATCCCAAGAAACCATGCCTCTACATCTTTTGACTTCTTCATTTCTCCATCAAATGTAGGAGGCTTGACTTTCTTGAACTCCTCAGGAAAGTACTCATTCCTCCTATAAGGATGATGGCGGTGATGATGATGAAGATGTCCCCTAGATGAGGAACTATATTGATACCCATACATACCAGTCCTCATGTCAGGTGTATCCAATGATCTTCCACCTCTGATTGTGTCCCCTCTATCCAACTTGTACTCTAATCGAGACCTGCTACCATATGCCCCATTAGTCTTATCTTCTTGTTCTTAACTAATCCTCAATTGTCCTTGTCTCTGCAAGTCTAACAAACTCTAAAGGATCATGGCATTGACCTCTACCTGCTTTTCATGAGCCCTTGCAAGTCTTTCCCGAGCCTCAACCAACCTGTCATTGTCTGCCTTGAAACTTCTAATCTATGCCCTCAAACTCCTCAATGTATTTGCTATATCAGGAGAGTACTCATCTCCTTGCTTCCCAACTGATATGTAAGGAGAGTCATGTGAACTATAGTCCACCATTTTTCTCATCATCTTTGATTCTCTTCTTCCTACAAGCATGCCATGTCAGATAAACCAAATAGATACCAGAATCAAAATCATACCTCAATGATGTTCAGGGGAGGCACAATACCTCAAAATCAGTCCACATTAGCATAATACATGTATAATCATAATCATATCAATATACCAACATCATGCATGACAATACCAACTACATACCATGACCTCATGCATGACAACCATAACCATGACAATGCATGCATAACCACATGCATCTAGCCCATCCAGTCCAAGTGTTTGAACCATGCTCTGATACCACTCTGTGATTGGTATCAGATATCACCCAAAGAGAGTGCAACCTTCTTTGATACCACTCTATAACGCCACCTCCCACATTTACCCACTTTCATTGACCCATCGAGGTAAACATGAGCAAAGGGATACTATATCATCACTTAACCTCCTAAATGGAGTTAAGGAATTGGAATCAACAACTTGAAACTTTACTAACTCCCCTCAAGTTCTACATGACCCCCAAGAGCTAAACAACCACTCCAAGTGCCCAAACCCTAAGATAACTTTCATTTTTAGTGATCTGAAGCCCTAGTCGCTTGCATAACAAGGCAAGCCAATGACTATAACCCTCCAGTCACATGGATGACCCTACCTCCCAACGACTGTAGACTAAATGACTAAGCTCTGTGCATGCGACCTCGAGATCTGAGACAATTTTTCAGGGCTAAGATCCAAACTTCTACCCATAACTTGATAGAACTTTCAGAAATGATAAATGACACAAGTATAAATCCTCTTAACACAAAACTTAGACAAGGATTAAATCTAACCAAGTCTAACCATGACAGTCATTCCGTCTAAAACAAAGTGAACATGCAATCTATAGGTCATGAATGCATATCTAAACATAGAGATCTAAAACTTATCTGGGAATCATCGAGAAGGTATAATTCCCTCTCACAGTAACTACAGTAACATCTATTAGGCTATGCATTCAATAACCAGTCATTTATCAATCAAACATGATAAGAGCCATAACTTGAATATGTCATAAAACCATGCTTATAACCAACATGTAACCATAATAATAACAATGACAGAACAACCATCAAAGTCACATAATAACAAGTATAATTACTCATGAAATGTAAGAGGAACTTAGCTCTTATTAACAGATGCAAAATCCAACCAAGTTAGGAACTTCCACATACCACCCAACCATAGATTGGGCTTAACCATGATCCGTATTTAAACAGGAACGCAACAAATTACAGATATAACCATAAATACGAAGATGCAGTAGAAACAACACTTTATTTCATTATTATACAAAATGGAAATAAGACCAGCTCGGGCGATGGTAGCTTATCTCTCAGAAGAGATGTGGCGGCTACATGCCTTTGAACTGCGTTACAATGAGGCTTAGGGGCCTTTTTATTATTGAACAATAAGAGCAAACCCTAAACAACCAAAACCCTAACCTGAGGAGATGTAACACCAAGAGTTTATGGGCCCTGTTGGGGTTAGATGGACAACCAACTTCCCGGGGTCACGACTTGGTCATATTATCTTTGTTTGATGTGCATGATACCCCGTTGGAAAGATATCTCCGAGGACTACTACGGAAAATGCAATTTTAGATAGAAAATTGTTGGCGGTAGATTGCCAAAAAAACATCGTTTAGGGCCTCAAAACGACTCTAGAAGTTTAGGACCCGAAAATTGCTAAAAATAGTAAATTGTGCTACAATTAAGGAAACTGAAAAACTGAAAGAAACAATGGTGGGGGTCCAAGTGGAATTAGTGGGTGGCCACCAATATCCACCTGGATCATTCCTTCCCCCTTAGGAATCAATGGTCCCCATTGCGTTGAGTTCCTCCATGAGATGAGGAAACTTCTGCTGAACTTGGTCCCTGGTGAGCCACTTGCCCTGGTGAAGGAGTTGGCCTGCTTTAACAACTTGATATAGTTGGATCTTCTGCTGGTGAGTGTGCTTGATCTACGTGTCCATGATCTGATCAGTTGTGGCTTGTTCCATGCTTTGGATTTAACTTTGTAGGTGTGAGTTGTTCAACAATGTCTGATGTGTCTAGCAATGGTGGGAAGTATGGTCGAAGGCGATCCACATTGAACACTGGGTGTAGGCCAAGGAATGGGGGAATGTTGAGCTCAAATGCATTATCTCCCACAACCTTGGTAATGGTTTAAGGACCATATCGAAGTGGTCTAAGTTTCTGATAGGCTCAGGTAAGGCGTTCCTTTTGCAAATGCAACTAGACTTTGTCGCCCACCTGAAACTTGTGTGGCACCTGATGTTGATCATGTTGCTGCTTGTACTTGGCATTTGATTTCTCCAAAATGTCATGGACCTACTGGCGGATATGTTGGATGTGCTCAATGAAGTTGTTTGCCTTATCGGTTTTGAACTGGACATGCGCTGAATCTGCCTGAGTAGCTGCAAATGGCATGGCCACATCAATGGGACATAGTGGCTAGAATCCCAAGCCCACCTGAAAAGGGTTATGGCCAGTCGAGATGTGGAGAGCCTGGTTATAGTTGTACTGGACATAGGGGAGGCTCTCATCCCATGTGCGTGGATGCTTTTAGTTGTACATGTGCGGAAAGTGTACGATTATCCTGTTGACGACCTATGTCTGGCCATCAGTTTGGGAATGGATAGGTATGGACTTAGTGAGCTTGGGGTCCAATATCGACCAGAGACTGGACCAAAATGTACTGAGGAACCTGTTGTACCAATCTGAGATGATAGACTATGGGATCCCAAAGTGTACCCACACTCATTCAAAGAAGAGTTTAGCAGTGGCTTCCGCTGTGATATTCTTCTTGCAGGCAGCCATAATGGCCATCTTCGAGCATCTGTCGACGACCACAAAAACACAGTCGTTGCCATGCTTAGTAGAAGGAAGGCCCAACATGTAATCCATGGAGATGGATTCCCAAGGTCGACTAAGGGTAGGTAGCGGAGTATAGAAGCCTTGCTTCTTGATGGTCGGTTTGGCAAAGGCACATGCAGTGCAAGATCTGGTGTACTTCCTAACATCCTATCGAAGATTCGGCCAATACAAATACTTCTACTGTACTGCCACCGTTTTCTCAACCCCGAAATTCCTAGCGGCCCAATTGTAGTGTGCTTCCCAAATCATCTTAGCACGCTCGCTTGAAGGAACACAAAGGTGTCCCGAATAGCATAATAGGGCATCCTAGAGGTGAAAATCTAGAACTTGCTGACCCTCCAAGAGCGTCTGGTATGTGTGGCCTAATTCTGGGTTGCTTTTGTAGAGAAGTGGCCAATTAGAAGTATCGTGCCCACAAGAGTTGAGCACGGTGGTTAACGCCATGATCGGTGGTCAGCTAAGGCAATCTGTAACATTATTGGTGCTGCCCTTCTTATACTTGATATTCAAATGGAAATGTTGCAGGTATGCGGACCACTTCTGATGGCGATCATTCTGTAATTTGCCTTGTGTCTGTATGAAATGCAGGGGCCAGTGGTCTATGTGGATGACTGTTTCCTTCCCAAAAATGTAATGTTTCCATTGTCGGCAGGCCTACACAATGGAATACATCTCTTTGTCATAAGTGGGATACTTCTAGACTGTGTTTGAAAGTGTCTCACTGTGATATGCCACTGGATGCCCCTGTTGAGTAAGGACTGCCCCAATAGCATAGTCAGAGGCATTTGTCTCACTCTCAAATGGCTATTGCAAGTCTGGTAATGTGAGCACTGGTGCAGAGCAAAGGTGATGTTTCAACTCTGCGAATGCCTTCCGTTGAGATTTAGACCAAAAGAATTTTTCTTTCGCTCCTCCCTTGGTGACTTGACTCAAGGGCCAAGTGATATGAGAGAATCCCAACACAAACCTGCATAGAAATTGGCAAGACCCAGAAAGCTGTGAAGCTCTGTCAGAGTGGTTGGAGCTGGCCAATCCCAAATGACTTGGATCTTGGCTGGATCCACATGAACCCCTCATTCATCAATAATGTATCCCAGATACTAAACCTAGGTCATGCCAAAGGTTCGTTTCTCCAAATTGGCACATAGCTTGTGTTGTCGCAGTGTTTGGAGAACCTGTCAGATGTGGTGGAGGTGCTCTTTCCAACTCTGGTAAAGATCAAGATGTCATCCAAGTATACCACTACAAATGAGTTGGTCAATGGCTACAAGATGTCATCCATCAGCCTCATGAAGGTTGCAAGAGCGTTCGTCAACTCGAAAGGCATAACCAACCATTCGAAAAGCCCTCCTTGGCTTTAAAGGTAATCTTCCACACATTGGAGGATTCGACTAGTACCTGGTGCTATCCTGATTTCAAGTTGATCTTGCTGAAATATTTTTCCCCCTTTAGTTGGTCCAGAAGGTCATTAATCTGTAGGATCGGGTACCTATTTTGGACAGTGATCTTGTTCGACGCCCGATAGTTGATACATAGTCTCCAAGTCCCATCCTTCTTCTGTACCAACACGATTGGGCTCCCACAGGGCGATGAACTAGAACAAATGTGACTTTTCTGAAGTAGCTCCTGAATCTGCCTCTTGATTTCATCGTTCTCCAGAATGGAGCGCCGATAGATTGGTCCATTGGGTAGTAGCACACCTGGGGTCAGATCGATGGAGTGCTTGACCTGACAGTGCAAAGGCACCCCCACGAGGAAGGTGAAAATGTCCTCGTACTCCTCCATGACCTTGTCCATTTTTTGTTGTCAAGCGGAAGGTCCCTGTCTAAAGGTCGTGGCCACTGTATTCTTCTTTCCCTGAGGGCGTATCATCAGGAAAACAAATTTCCCAGTTTTGGAAATGATCTTACTGCATTGTTTTGCAGTAACCAAAGAGATGGTGATAGGTGGTGCTACCTCCGATATCCTGTACAACTTATTTCCCAAAGTAACAATAACAGCGCAAGGCCTCAACTCATACACAGCATGTCGCTTCCATAAGTATGGTTGGCCTAATAATACATCACAAACATCAAGGGGAGCAACGTCACATAATACCTCATCTGTGAAGGACTTGATGTTGTATGGAAGGTGGCACTGCTGGCTCACGTGAAGATCCCGTCCTTTGTGAAGCCACCCAATGGTGTATGGTTGTCGATGTGCTGTGACCGGTAAGCCTAGACGCTTCACGACCTCTGTCGAAATGAGGTTCTTATGGATCCTGCTATCGATAATGAACTGTAGTGGGGAACCATTTACCCACATCTGGGATTGGAAGAGGTGCTCCTCCTCCTCTAGATATTCGGGTTCCTCCTTCTGGATCTTCATGGTGGTAACGATGGCGTTGGGCTCTACAGTGGTAATCTGCTTCACTGTGTCCTTCTCCTTGTCGGGTTCTGACTCAGAGTCAGAACATGCATCCGATTCCAAAGCCTTTAGCTCGGCCACCAGTGATTGCTTGGCCCAACACTCACTTGTGTTGTAAGTGGAGCTCTTATGGAACTCACACCACTTTCCCTTGTCCTTCTTTAGCTTCGTAGCATTGTTCTTTGCTTGCAGCTTTGGCAGGTTGTCCTCAGCCGCCTCGCCTTGGCTTTGTTCTACGGTTTGGGGGCAACTTTCCCTTACTTCGGATTCGTAGATCCAAAGTCTTGCTTCTTCTGTTTAAACTTTTGCTCGATCTTGACGACATATAGGTATGTCGTGCCAAGTGAGGAGATGTCCAGGAATTCCATCTCATCCTGGATGTACCTGTGCAGATAGCCGTTGTGCTTGAGAACCAAATGCTTCTCAAAATCCTTGATACCCAACTTCGTGCAAAGGGTATGAAAAACATTGGTAAACTCTGGCACATCTTGGTCCCTTCCCTGTCGCAACGTATTCCACTTTATGTATTTATCCTCATAGCTCCCAACAGGGTAGTACTGCTCCTTAATGGCATCCCAAAATGAGTTCCAAGTGGGTGCGGCTGAAAAAAGTGAGTTTGTACTTTCATCCTTCTGCTCACAGTAGGTTTCCCACCAATCCTTGACGTGGGGGGCTACTTTGAGAAGTGCAAAAGTGATCTTTTCCCGGTTGGAAAAATCATGAACAGAAAAATATCCTTCTAGCAGATTTAACCATTTATCTATAATGTCTACATCTATCTGACCCTCAAATATGGGAATGTCAAAGTTAACTTGTACCTTAAAGGGTGTGGCGCTTCCAGAGTAGCTATCAGAAGTAGATGCGTCGCCCTTGGGTAGCCACTGAAGGATCTGGGCAAAGTTTTCCATCATTGCGTTCCTTTGTCGCTCGAGGGCTTCTTCGAGCAAGATTTTGATAGGATCTCCTGCCCCCTCGTCTTTCTTTTCATCTGCCATGGGAGGCCATCAAGATTTGCGAGGTTGGTCTTGCAAAGGTTCAACCAATTCAAGCCCTAACTCCTTATATCCCAACCTTGTTGGGGAAATGTAAAGAAAAACAGAGAAAGAGCAGACTACTCCGATACCACTGATCCGGATTTAAACAGGAACGCAACAAATTACAGATATAACCATTAATACAAAGATGCAGTAGAAACAACACTTCATTTCATTAATATCAAATACTGAAATATGCTTACAGACAAAATGGAAATAATACTAGCTGGGGCGGTGGTAGCTTATCTCTAAGAAGAGATGTGGTGGCTACATGCCTCTAAACTTTGTTACAGTGAGGCTCAAGGGCCTTTTTATTATTGAACAATAAGAGAAAACCCTAAACAACCAAAACCCTAACCCGAGGAGATGTAACACCAAGAGTTTATGGGCCCCGTTGGGGTGAGCTGGACAACCAACTTCCCGGGGTCGTGACTTGGTCATATTATCTTTGTTTGATGCGCATGATACGCCGTTGGAAAAATCTCTCCAAGGACTACGACCAAAAATATTATTTTAGACAAAAAATCGCTAGCGGTAGATTGCCAAAAAACGTCATTTAGGGTCTCAAAATGGCTCCAAAAGTTTAGGACCCAAAAATTGCTAAAAATAGTAAACTGTGTTGCAATTAAGGAAATTGAAAAATTGAAAGAAACAATGGTGGGGGTCCAAGTGGAATTGGTGGGTGGCCACCAATATCCACCTGGATCAAACTAAATATTTATTTCGGCATGAATGTGCGATCTCATGGGATAAACCAATCCATAAAAAATCAAGGGAATCCAGAGGTTAAACCACCTCCACCCTCATATTACCATGATCTCACCTAAACCAGTACTGAGATCACAAAAACCAAACCAAGCTTGGATGCCTCAGAATTCCTTCACTATCCCTTGAGGAATTTTCCTGTCTCCACCCACCTATCGAGGACTTCCCAGAGAAAACCATCTCCACCCCCAACCCTTGGGATTTTCCTGAGACCACCTCACCTAGATCCAAAACCTTCCGGCAATCCAGAGCTCAACCAGAATGAGTCCCATCACACCATGGCTATCTGGAAATGGAAAGGCAAGGCTAAAACCACTGTCAAACCCGACAAAACCCATGACAATGATAACAAATAAACCAAATACACACATGCATGTACCATGCATGCCAAAACTAGTTAGGAAATCATACATGCAACCTGTTACCTACAAGTATTCCTACTGAAGCCACTTGATCCAACTCTTCATTACTTGATCCTTGCTTTCCTTTGCTTTCTTTGTCCTTTTGTTGCTTCCTTGCTTATCTTCTCCTATTGGTGCTCTTCTCCTCTCAAAAACCAATTCCAACACTGAATTGGAAAAAGGCTGACAAAAAGCCATGAATTGATCCTTAGAAGCCTTTCTATTAATGATGCCTCTGATTTCTTCATTTTCCTCTATTTCCTTCAATTTCCTCCTCACATGCAACCTGTGACCTTTCACCTTCCTTTCCTCCTAATTTCCTTTATTTTAAAATGCCAATAATTCCTTTTGTCTTTTCAAAACCTTTGCCAATTTCCCCTTAGCCATAATAAACAACAAGTGATGCCCACTAGGATGTTTTGCCCAACATTCAACTTGGAATAAGTGTCCCATGACCTTGGTCTTGTTTTGCCTTTATTAACTTTCTTACATGAACTTTTTACCTGAGGTTGTTATAAAGAAGTCCAAAAAGCTTATTTTTTCTTGATAAGGACCATAGATATTAAGAACAATGAATCTCCTATTCAAATCAATTGAAAAACATTGTAATCCTATAACTAGCTTATAACCCCAAGAATTTAGCTAGCAGATAAATTGAGTATTCCAACCAATAAGTAGTCTACAACTAGCCACGAGCATCAACAAAAAAAAAATATGGCCCACTAACAAAGATTACAAAATATTGTTTACAGTGTCTCTGACCCCCATAGTTTCTTGAAGCAATAAAATAACATGGTTGTTTAACTCCACTAATCACTTGAAGGCCGACTTTTTATGGGTGTTGGCTATCCCTCTGCAGTTAAAGGATTGAATAATCATGGTGCAACACCTTGATGGGCTACCAATTCTCTAATGCCAGGCTGCTAATGCTCTAAGGGTCCCAACAATAGTAAGTTTTCTACCCACTGCCAACCCATGATTAGTTTTCTCCTGAGCTTTGGATAATCGAATATTCCTTCCTCTCGCTTACAGGTAGGCTTAGGACATACAACCATTCCTAGACCCCTTCTCCTAGGGGCATACAACGGGGTCGAAAAATATACTTAGAGGATGATTTAATATTACTTTAAACATTTTAATTGAATTTATTTGTTAATTTAAAACTTATCTTTAAGATCCTTGTCACTTTTGTTATGTTATATGGTTGTGAACTTTGTGATTGCAGTCCTGAGAGAATTGTTGAGAAATATATAGCAAATCCAAATGTGATTTTTTCCCCAACCATGGTGAATGGGTAACTTGTTGGAGTAATTTAGGGGAGGTCCAAGATCAAACCTATCGACTACCACTAAAACACCAAAGTATATTCAAGATCCTGTAGAAATTTTGAATAATAAACACTTATTCACAGAGATTATCCCGATTATACACTATTGTGGAATACATGCACAATACATAATCTCCTCTATGTTGATCATCAATTTAGCAGCATTAAAAACAATGAAACATCAATCGCATGCACACATTAACACAGAGTGTAACCCGGGGAAATCTTACAGCTGAAAACCCCACACTATCTATATATTAATGATTGAGAACATGTAACAATACATAGTACAATACTCCTCACAAGTACTCAATACTATCTCCACCTGTTACACACAAAACTAGCTCAGATCTGATGCCTCAAATCTCCTCCATTGTTTGCCTACCTCCATTGCGCAATCCTGCAAGAGAATGAATGAGAATGGCTGATCCAAACTCCTATTTACCTTGGCTGATCCAAAATCACGTGAGCACAAGCTACAATTGCCTTGGTATTGGCCCACACTGCGCAGTCTTCATTGGCATAACTCAATCCATGCATGTGCAAAATCTCATGCACAAATGATAGTCACAACTCACCCTTTCACTTACCTCTAACACATGTCTCTGTTGAACTGTCCATGCACTAAGTTAACTGATGTATTCTTTATTTTCTTTATGAGTTAATAATCAGTGAATTAATTAACAATCAATTCACACAACTCATCACTAGTGTATTCTTTAGTTAGACTAAATACAACTAGTTCAACTAAGTTAAACTGAACATAACTCCATCAACTCCACATCCAACTCCACAGAACTCACATGCATGAGTTCTAACTGAAGTCCTCCATGCAATAGCTCAACTAACACATAAGAAACCACGTGATTCCTTTTTTCAGCTGCATGTGCCACATCCGTAGCTCGAACTGAAGTGCTCCAAGAGAATAAGATAATGTTTAGAGTCCAAATATTACTAAGGGCTAATAATATTTGACTGTTTCTATTTTTAGCTTGGCAGTCTAAAAATAGACTCTAATCACTCCACTGTGAACCAAAAATAGAAGTCCACCTATTTTTCCCAACATGACCAATCATCCATAAACAACATCCTGCAACTCATAGACCATGATCCATATGTCTAAAAATAGACATAGTCTAAAAATAGACTTTGCGCCAAAAATAACCTGCGGGATCACTTAGTGAAGGCGACTCCTTTCCACTAAGATCCATCATCTTGTTGCATTTTCAACACTCCCTCTCAACAAGATATGGATTATTTGCAACCCCTATCCTGCAACTCTGGAATGTTCTGCATGCAACACATTTGCCCGGTCCACTTGCTCCAACAACACTTGGAACAAAAACACTCCCAACTGACCACTCTGTTGGGCTAGGAACATACTCTGATGCTGAAGCTCTACCTGCTGCTGACAAGTGCTCCCTCTCTGACATCTGCGCTACTGCAACATCTCCATGCATCTCGCACCATTGCACACCTCTCTGTGCCACCTAGCACTGTGCAAAACACTTGTGCCTCTCGCATTGCTGCAGCCTGCTAGCTATGCACTGTCCTAGGATTCCCTACACTGTCGCTCTCTCTGCCGCTCCATCCGCATATGTCTCTACCCAATCAGTCAGTTCCTGCTACTCCACATCGGGGCTCCCGTAGCAAGGTCTCATCCAAGAGGTTGGGTACCTCAAGGATCCTGCCCCTCCTCCTTGGAACGATCAATCCACATCACCCCACCTCCTACCTGGAGGTATGGTTGCATGCGATCCCTCAGCCCACCTGGCTCGAAGTTTCCCCCTATTGGAGGTCTCTGCATGAGTAGATGTCTCTACTCGATCTCCTCTCAGCTTCCCTTGTTGTGGCTGCTCCACAACCTCCTGAAGCTGCTGCACCAATCATGGCTCCTCCACAATCGTCTGAGACTTCTTTTGGCTCTGCATGTTGAGAGGTAATATATGCTCCCTCTCAACCACCAAGTCTCCATCAGTTTCCTCACTACTCAAGGCTTTGCATGCATCTTGAACCTCAAGAGCATACAGGTTCTTGACCCGTGAACCAATCTGCTTCACCTGTCTAGTGATGATGTGTCTAAGGAAAACATTTCCCTTACTGAAGACTACATCACAGCCTCTGTCTTCCAGCATCACGATCGAAACCAAGTTTCTCTTCAGTCCTGGTACATACTTGACATCGGTCAAGGTAAGGCGAGCTCCATGATCCCTCTGAAAAATAACCTTGCCTACACCTGAGACATTATACTTCTCATCATTACCCATCGCTATGAGCATCTGGAGATCTTTCTCCTCCAAAGTACTGAACAAACTTTTGTCACCGGTCATGTGGAAAGAAGCTCCACTGTCAAGAAACCAACCACTTCCCACCATGGATGAAACCATGCATGCGAAGAGTGTGAAATCCAACTCAAACTATGAAGCAAGTGCCTCACCTTCAGATCCTTCCCCGGATCCCTTCTTGGATTTCTTCTTTGGGCAATTAGTAGCATAATGGCCCAACTCATGACAACGAAAGCATCTCACCTTCGACTTGTCAACCTTCTTCCCATTATTGGAAGAACTGGATTCAGAAAGAGAACCCTTCTCCTTCCCTTTCTTCACCTTACTCGCTAAGGCATATTTCTCCTCATCATGCATGCATGAAGAATTGTCTCTGGTGCTCCGTCTGATCTCCTCCTGCACAAGATCTAACCAAAGTCTCTCCCATCCTGGCAGTTTCTCCCGACCATTGACAGAGTCCTGATAGGAATGCCAACTCTTCGGAAGACCAAGTAGAGCCAATCTCACCAAGTCCTCATCATCGATAGTCACCCCCACACTTCCCAACTCATCCCTGCACTGAGTGAACTTCGTGAGATACTTGGGCATACTGTCTCCCTTCTCACATTTGATGTTTCTGAGTTTATCTTTGAGCGCCAGCTTTTTCTTATCGCTCTTGCTTTGGAATAGATCTATCAACGCTTTCCACGTCAAGTATGGAGAAGCCTTTCCATGCAGGCTGGACACAATGTGATCCTTCACGCCCTCCAACAGAATCCTTCGACACTTTGTTGTCTTCTTTTGCCAAGCATCAACTTGAGTAGCATCAGTAGGCTTTGGGACATCAGCCTCTATGAAATCCTTCAGCCCATTATCATCCAACACTACCTCCATCCTGTACTTCCATGCAATATAGTTTGAGCTACCCTCAAGAGCATACTCCAATCGCAATCCGTTGAAAGACATTACCACGTTGATACCAAGAAAACACTGCTACAAATTCGAATTCCACTAGCTCCAAACTCAACCGCCTCTTATCTAGAATTCATGAGAACAAAGTATTTCTCGTACAGAGATTGATTGTATGGGCTTTTACCAGATATCTCGCCTTCCAAAGGAAGGATGAATCTAGAGGCTACCTGGCCTGATTACAGACTCTGCCTGAAGAAATAAGATGTAAACACTTTCTGAATAATAGATATGATGATCAATCCTGCTTTGATATCCTGTAGAACTTTTTCTACAAATCAACCAGCTCCGATACCATGTAGAAATTTTGAATAATAAACACTTATTCACAAAGATTATCCCAATTATACACTATTGCGGAATACATGCACAATACATAATCTCCTCTATGTTGATCATCAATTTAGCAGCATTGAAAACAATGAAACATCAATCGCATGCACACATTAACACAGTATGTAACCCGGGGAAATCTTATAGCTGAAAACCCCACACTATCTATATATTAATGATTGAGAACATGTAACAATACATAGTACAATACTCCTCACAAGTACTCAGTACTATCTTCACCTGTTACACATAAAACTAGCTCAGATCTGATGCCTCAAATCTCCTCCACTGTTTGCCTGCCTCCACTGTGCAATCCTGCAAGAGAATGAATGAGAATGGCTGATCCAAACTCCTATTTACCTTGGCTGATCCAAAATCACGTGAACACAAGCTACAATTGCCTTGGTATTGGACCACACTGTGCAGTCTTCATTGGCATAACTCAATCCATGCATGTGCAAAATCTCATGCACAACTGATAGTCACAACTCACCCTTTCACTTACCTCTAACACCTGTCTCTGTTGAACTGTCCATGCACTCAGTTAACTGATGTATTCTTTAGTTTCTTTATGAGTTAATAATTAGTGAATTAATTAACAATCAATTCACACAACTCATCACTAGTGTATTCTTTAGTTAGACTAAATACAACTAGTTCAACTAAGTCAAACTGAACACAACTCCATCAACTCCACATTCAACTCCACAGAACTCACATGCATGAGTTCTAACTGAAGTCCTCCATGCAATAGCTCAACTAACACATAAGAAACCATGTGATTCCTTTTGTCAGCTGCATGTGCCACATCCGTAGCTCGAACTAAAGTGCTCCAAGAGAATAAGATAATGTTTAGAGTCCAAATATTACTAAGGGCTAATAATATTTGACTGTTTCTATTTTTAGCCTGACAGTCTAAAAAGAGACTCTGATCACTCCACTATGAACCAAAAATAGAAGTCCATCTATTTTTCCCAACATGACCAATCATCCATAAACAACATCCTACAACTCATAGACCATGATCCATATGTCTAAAAATAGACTTTGCGCCAAAAATAGCCTACAGGACCACTTAGTGAAGGCGACTCCTTTCCACTAAGATCCATCATCTTGTTGCATTTTCAACAGATCCCGTAAGATAGATATAACATGAATTTATACATCAAGCGTATATCCAACAACCCGTAAGCTATATATAGCACTATATCACCAAGAGTATATCCAACAACCCGTAAGCTAGATATACCAGGAATTTATGACTTAGCAAGAGATGAGACTCCACAAGGGTGGGGGAGCCTTCTCCTTGAGCCTTATCAAAAAGGGCAAAAAATGTCCCCTGTGGGATTTGAAACCAATCCAAATGTATTAAATCACTTTTAATCTATACATTCTATTATATCCTCTTTGAAGTAAATCTTTTTCCTAATAAAAACATGACTATGACTAAGTATTTAATATACAAAAATAAAATAAATAACATAGGTAAAAAACAAGAGGTTTCTTAAAACTACTTAAAACTTTACTCAAAACCACTTGCAACTTAAACAAAATGTCATAAAATAACAAATCTATAGAAAAATCATTTGGAAAAATAATAATAGTATTAAAAACATTATTATATAAATTTTACTGAGAAATAAAAAAGCATCACTTAGAAAAATAATAATTATTATTTTTATTTTTTTTCCCATGGAAAAAAACCATAATATATTTCATTAAGATAATGAAAATATTACATTATGTATTTGTTATAGACATTTTTGTGCCTTGCATCACTGAGCATGAAATGTCAATAATCAAGGGATCCAAAGTCCCTAAACATGTTGTTCCTACCCCTAGAGGAACAAGGCCAAGTAACCACAGCAATTCACAAAAGTTCTCCACCTGAAAACACTCAAAAACAAAGCAATTCTGGATCATGTCAACTGCTCCACTGAGCATCTGCGCTGAATGTCAACTGCTCCACTGTCTACCTGCGTTGAATGTCAACTGCAAAGAAGGCTACCTGCGCTGGGCGAGTTTGGACATGTGGCAAAGTCATTCCTCAAGGTGTCAATGCCCAGGAAGCTTCCAAAATGACACTTGGATCAGGGAATTCGACTGGTGATGAGTAAGAGGTTCCAAATCTCCAAGTGGAAGCAAGAACCTCCAAGTGGACACAAGAACTGAAGTGGGAGAGGACACTAGTCAGCTTCATACCAGCCTCAAGCTGACTCATCCTTTCTCCAAAACTCCTATATATAGATCTCTCTCATGAGGTCTAGGGAGGCTGGAATTTAGTATTTGCAAAGAATTGTTGTTGGTTTGTGGCTGGAAATATTGGGTGTGTTATGCTTTGAAAGGAGATGAAGAGGGAATTCCATTCTGCTGGGAAGGAGATGCTGGGTTGGAGCCCTATGGGTTGTATCTCTTCCTGAACCCTGTTACTTTCAATAAAGCTATCTTGATTCTTTCCTATATGCTGGTGTACTTTGTATGGTTTCATTGGTATATTTGATTTACTTCTAATCCTGAATCATTTATGAATATGTATATTTGCCTTTGTATTGTGTTCTTCTCTTGTTGCCAGTAGCTGTCCTCTTGTCACAGGTAGTTGTTCTCTTGTGGTCTCGTGGGATTCAAGTAGCTGTTCTCTTGATCAAGCGACGAGGCAAGTAGTTGTGGACACACAAAGAGAAGAGGATCTAGTTCGAGGGACAACCGGAAGATAACGGTAAGTCTGCCGATCTCCTCTCTTTCATATTTCATAAAGGAAGAAATCATGATAGCTGTATTCGTTTGTTGCTAAGGCACTGTCACACCTTAGGTGGATAGGATCGTCCTAAATAGGCATTTTTCCCCACAACAAATTGGTGACTCCACTGGGGAGAAGAACTTGTTTATTCATTTCATTTGTGTTTCCGTCATTTGTTTACTTCATAGACTTGACAGCAACTCTTGAACTGCATCTTTCCCGGATGCAAAGTAAAAGTTGCTGCTTTGATCCAGTATGTTGGACTTGTCTATGATCTAAACTAGATCCACAAATGATTTGATTGATCCTTGTGATAGTCTTTAGTACCCTATCAAAGCATCCCTCTGTTTATACCTTGCTTGTGTTTCTGATTTGGCCTGAAACAGTTGATTTTTGAGCATTTTGTGACCCAGAAACCAAGAGAAACGAGAGTTTCTCTCTTCAGCGCAGGCACTGTGAAGGCAGTCTGCATTTCAACGCAGGTCCCGAAGGGGCTACCTGCGCTGAATGTCAAACTGACAGTGTTGGACCTGCGCTGAACCAGTGTGGCCTTGTGCAGCTGGGGTTCTTTGTCCTTTTTTGCCCTGTTTTGATCTCTGTTTTTGCAGCCTTTAACCAGCATAGGTGCTAGTCTGATAACCCTTTTCTTTGCCTGAATTCCGCCCCAATTTTTGTACAAAAAGATTGTGAATGTTTTTATGTGTTTGTGGCGTCATTTACAGTCTTCCTTTGCATGAGTAAAGTAGTCTTTCTGTAGCCTTTGATTCAGATCTGATTGAGAGTGATCTTAGAAGAGAGTTCATTGGCTGTTTGTTCAGATTGATTATAGTTTTACTTCTGCTTATTGGTTTTAATTTGTTCTTTTCAAAGTATCAAAATGAGTCTTTATTTCGAAAATCGCAAAGTGATTGTAATCTCTTCTACCCTTGTTGATTTCGAAGGAAGTGAACTTGTTTATTTTGATCATTGTAAAAGCAAATTCAAAGTTGTGCAAAAAGCTTTCTTTGTAGGCATTTATACTAAGAAAGTGAAAACAAACACCTGCATTGTGCATTTTGCATTTGATAAGTTTGCATGTTGGATTTAGGGAAAGTGCATTAGAGTGTGTTGATTTCTCTTTGAGAAAAGATAGTCGCTCTCTTTTCCCTTAGTAGCTAGGATTTTCAAAGTTGAAAGATTGTAAAGCTTGCTTATCATCTTAGACTGCATTTAGGAAGTTGTATCATACATCTCGTGGTGAACCTTGAAAGGAAAACTTTAAAAAGATCAACCTAAAATAAACTGAATGAACCTAACAACGCTTTGTAACATAACGCACAACATAGAGGTCTAGGCTAGAGACGTGTTCCGGCGTCGTTAAACACAGTGACTGTCGATCTCGAAGAAGGTGGGTGATTCCTCCTGAGAGTCGGTGGCGCTAATACGGATTGTGCTCCCACATACCGTCGCGTATATATTGGGAGACCCCTATAGGCATATATCTTTTATCCTTAGGAAGCCGTGTCGGCCGCCCTACTGATCGCAATGCAGTGAACACAGCATTCACGAAGATCGACCACCCGTACCGTAAAAAGTATTTTGTGGTTTTGCGAAAGGTTTGGCACACCCTCTGCCTAGATCTCCAGAGCAGTTTCTTTTGGCCTTTTTCAGACTCTATAACAGAAAAAGTCCATCCGAGCATTTGTCACTTCGGGCTCGTTAAAACATCGAAGGAGACTAGAGTCATCTTTAGCTTTTTCTCGACTCTTTAAAACTGAAAAAGCAAGTTGTGTCTAAAAGCGTCTAATAACATTCATTCAGTTCGGAAACACAAATTTCCCCTTTTAATATTTTGGTTGATCGAGTAATCCGCAATCGTGGAAGAAAGTCAATTGAAACCCCGTCGTTCGCGGAGGCTTACGAGTCAACCGTCTTTGTCTCCGGAATCGAAAACAGTACGGACAAAGCGAACTCGTATAACCGGTTCAAAATCTCCTATCAAAGTTAGAACAAGTGTTCCAACTACATCTGAGATTCCGGTTACTCCAAACATTTCTGGAAACCCTGCCTCTATAGAAGAAGTTCAACAGCCACAGAAGGAAAGTAATACTGATCCTAGTCTGGGGGCAAACACTTGTGTAACTGAACCAGTTCCATCAGTAACCGGTCCAGAGAGTGTTGTTCCTCAAACAACTGTCGCTGTCGAAACAACCCCTTCTTTGGCACCAGAAATATTTTACGGACCTGACGGTCTTCCTCTTCCACCGGGTTTGATTGCGATAGAGGAAATTGCAGAGGATCCGCAAGCAAGTACTCCAACCCATTTTGGAGTCGGGGTCACTCTATTTCCTTCATCAGAAGTTAATCCACCACAAGTGGAGGTTCCTGTAGAATCGCTAGGCAATCTATTGGATAGACTTAAAATGTCTGAACAACCGTCATCATCTAGGACTGTGTCAAACGACACAGCGACAACAGAAGCCCCTGCCGTCACTCCAACAATGTTTGCCGGCATACCATCTTTCCCAACTAGCTCACAACCGCTAGAAGGAGTCCACCAAGGGACTATTTCGACAGTGTGGTCTGTTCCAGTTTGTTCATCCGGAGTAATATCTGGCAACTCTTATGTTGTGACTAGCCAAATTGATCCATTTAGAGGTCAATTTGGGCAATCCAGTCCCCAAGGACAATCAATCCCCTTGAGTTCCGGATTGCTACCGTATGGGGGGCAGTATGCCCTTTCATTACCCCCTCCGGGAGGGTACCCATACGGGAGTTCGCAACAGTATTCAGGTTATACTGGAATTACATCAAGTGGTTGGGTACCTATGCTACCTCAACAACCAAGGGTTGTATATTCTATGCAACAGTGTGTACCTATGACGAACATCCCAACCACACCGGCAATCGTAACAGTGTCACAAGTTCAAGCGATGCCCGTTGCATGTCAACCTCAGATTTCTCAGGTTGTAATGCAACAGCCCCTTGACCATGGATCACAACCACAATCGCCAACTGGTGGGGCGACACAGGTCCAAACGGGTACAATTACCCCACACCTTGGTCCAACGGTTAGCATAGCGCAAAAAACCATGTCTTCACAGCCATGGCTAGTGCAGTACCAACAACCACAATTCCAGCAAGTGTACCAAGGTTCTGAGCAGCAGATCTTTGCGAACAGTGGACAACCGTATATCCAAAACGGTCAAAACCAACCACTTTACAGTGGTCAAGTCCACCAACCGTATCAGTCATACCAACATCAATTACATTATGCTGGTATGCAAAGGCCCACTGCTCAAGCGATTCCATCGTACCCTGGTTATGCTTCGCCTAACCTGAATCAACAGTTACCATTCGTGGCAACTTTAGAGTTACCCGATTTACACCGGTTAACCAACGATCCGATTGCTTATGCCCCTTGGTGGCCAGCGATTCCTCACAAGCTTCCATCTGACATTCCTAAATTCAATGGAAATCCGGGTGAAGACCCGTCGAATCATGTGATGACTTTTCATCTGTGGTGTTCATCAAACACCCTAAACGACGATTCGATAAGGCTTCGCCTTTTTCAGAGGACATTGACAGGTCCAGCGGCTAAATGGTATATTGAATTACCTAGAGCCTCTTTCGACAATTTTAGCTCCCTAGCCACGACTTTCTTAACCCATTTTCAATTACCGATAAGATATGAAACGGGGACAAAAATATTAACCAACTTCAAGCAGACAACTGCCACTCATATATCTGATCATATACATGAATGGCGTCATCGTCGTAGAATGGTTAAAACATACGTTCCCGATCAGCTGTTAGCTGAATGGTTTATAAAGTCGTTACTTCCTGCTATAACGGAAGATGTGGCAAAGGGAGGAGTCGTAACAGAGGAGCAAGTTGTCGCTCGTGCACAATATCTAGACTTAGTTTATACTCAGTCAGGCACGCTCTACGATAAAATACCTGACGCCCCTAGACCAGAATTTTCAATTCCTCCTCCTCCAAAATCCAATAGTGACTCTCATGCCAGTGATGGCGTGATTGGCACGGCAAACGCGAAATCGATAAAGGCTTCGTCTAAGAAAGCCCGTAAGAATTCAGATCAAAATGCGAAAGAAGAAATACTTGCTTCGGAAGTAAATGCCGTATCAACAGATAAAGGCAAAGAAACCAACCAACCAGGAAGCAAGAAGAAGCAAAACAAAGGGAAGAAGAAGAAACAGGGTGAATCATCTCCTGGAAAAAATTCTTCAAACCCTCCTGGTCAAGGAAAACCAAATTATCCATGTCAAATATGTGATGAAGAGGATCATTACACAAAGAATTGTCCATTCAAAGCTGAGTTGAAGAGGTTCTTTAAAAGTTCCCAAACCTCAGCTGTGTTAACTGATCCGTTTCCCAACCCAGGTCAAAATCTGGTTGATAGTGGAAATGCTTCCCCGTCGCAAGTGCTTATGTTGTCGGTTTCAAAACAGCAGAATGATGCTTTGATTTCGACAAGGAACAAAGATTACGGGAATCCTCAGCTGTCAAACGACAAAGGTAAAGATCAACCAAGTAGTTCGACAACAACTTCGACAGAAGTTGTACCGCCCATCATTCCTGAATTAACAATAAAACCGCCAAAGGGAGTAGTACACAAGTCGACATTTAATCCTCGCGCCAGGGCGGCGCAGCATTATAACATAGTGGAAGATTTGGCCCAATCGCCATCCGCTATGTCGACTCTTGAAGTATTACAAAATTGCCCATCCCAAAGGCAGGCTTTGTTATCGGCTATTGGTGGGGTTGATCCTAAGGATTCCAATCTTGTATCCTTTGATCACAAAGGATACGATTCTCAGTTACCAGCTCAACTAGCTTTCCTTATTCAAGTGAAAGCCCTCAACAAAACTGTTCACAGAACAATTATTGATGAGGGGGCATCCACATGTATTATGTCGATGAGTTGCTGGAAAACTTTAGGATCTCCAACCTTGTCGCGATCTTCGACGACATTAAAAGCTTTCGACGGAAGGACTTATACCCCGTACGGTATCCTTAATAACTTGAAGGTTGAACTAGGAGGAAAAACAATGGAAATTGATGTTGAGGTCATCAATGGATATCTTGACTACAACGTCCTACTGGGAAGACCATGGATTTATGCCATGGCAGCTGTTGTGTCGACTTATTTTAGGAAGATCGCATTCCCGTTTGAAGGAGGGATTACGATCGTCGACCAACAGAACTTCCTCCCTAATAGTTCACAAGTTACAGGAAGCATTCCCATGATCCATGAGAGCAACCATTCGCTTCAAGATATCGGAGTAGGATTATTGAAAGACCCCACATTGATGGGAACTTTCGCGCTACCACCTCCTATTTACATAGGAAATATACCGTTTGTAGCAACCTGCAACATGATATCTTCCACGAAGGTCGCGAAAGACAGCGTCGACATGGATCATGCGATTGTTTTGCCCCCAATCCCTTTAGAAATATTGTAGCAATCAATGTTTCAAGCATGGGAGGCGAACCCAAGTCAACGCTCGTCAAGCGTTTGGGTAGATAGGTCTAGAGAATATGGTACCTCATTAGATCCTTGGTCGAAAGTACATGGGACTGACGAAGGAATCTTACAATCAATGTTGATTGAGGGGGCACCATGGAATGATCACCACCATCGTTCCCTTCTTCCAGAATATGAAGAAGATACTCAACGTGACCTTTATCACCCTTCAGTTTTTGAATTCCTAACAAATACTGTAAATATGGTGGATTCCGAGCGAAACTTATCCAATATTGAAGAGACTATAGCCATAAATATCTCGACTAAAACAAATGTTGTAGAGAATATTTATGTCGGCAAAGGTTGTTCCCCTTCAGAACTGGAAATATATAACGCTCTTTTTCGCGAATTCAGAGATGTCTTTGCTTGGTCATATGATGAAATGCCAGGCATAGACTCGAGTATCATTGAACATGAAATTAAAATGTATCCTGATGTCAAACCAGTAAGACAACGGCTTCGGCAGGTGCACCCCAAGAAAGCCGCTGCCATTAAGGCAGAAGTTGAAAAACTTCTCCATGCTGGATTCATCTACCCGGTTCCTCTAACCGATTGGGTATCGAATATTGTCCCTGTTATGAAAAAACAAGGGACAATTAGAGTGTGTGTCGATTATAGGGATGTAAACCAAGCTTGTCCAAAGGACAACTACCCTACGCCCTTCATCGACCAGATAATTGATGAATGCGCCGGATGTGAAATCTTTTCGTTTATGGATGGATTCTCCAGGTATAATCAAATAAATATCCGCCCACAGGACCAGTCAAAGACTGCATTTATTTGTCCATGGGGCACATTCGCTTATCGAAAATTACCCTTTGGTTTGAAGAACGCAGGGGCGACGTTTCAGAGGGCAATGAATTATGCCTTCCATGACATCAAGAACATCGTTCAACCTTATCTCGATGACCTTCTAGCTCATTCGCGAAAGCGGACTGATCATCCGCAGCATTTAAGAGCGATATTTCTACGTTGCCGACACTACAAGATAAGACTCAATCCACACAAATGTGTGTTTTGCGTCAGTTCTGGTCGTTTACTTGGCTTTGTAGTCTCTAAGGATGGGATTCGTCTCGACCCTTGCAAGGTTCAGGCAATCATTAATTTGCCTCCACCTTCAAATTTGCTTCAGATTCAGAAACTCCAAGGGAAAGCGAACTTTCTGAGGAGGTTCATTCCAAATTACGCAGAACTTGCTAAAGGTTATACTCGTCTTTTGAAAAAGGATGTACCTTTCGTCTGGGACCAGGTGGCGCAAGCTTCCTTTGATGCTCTGAAAGATTGTCTAGTAAAAGCATCATTAATGTACGCCCCGGACTATCAAAGAGATTTTAACCTGTATCTGGCTGCAGCGGATACGACCATTGCGATGGTTTTAGTTCAAGAATTCGATGGAATTGAACATCCTATATATTATTTAAGTAAAAACTTAAATGATACAGAAAGTAAATATTCTTATGTTGAAAAACTAGCGCTTGCAGCTGTTCAAGCGATTCAAAGGTTTCGACATTATGTCCTCTTTCGGAAAACTACCATTTTGTCAGATTGCAACCCCATGACTTATATACTGTCGCGACAGTTGCTGGGGGGAAAATATTCAAAATGGATAGCGATCCTTCAAGAGTTTGATCTGGAATTTGTAAAATCCAAATCAAAGAAAGCTCTAGTTTTCGCAGAATTATTGTGCGATCTCCCATCGTCGTCCAACGATGAAACATCAGAAGAGTCAATCGTGGATGAAAGTTTGTTTCTGATATCTACAAGTGATGAACCCAAAAATTCAGGCCTAACACCTCTCACTCTGAACATAAACGTATACGATACCAAGCAAAAGACTACATGATCGTCAGTGATACACTTTACCGTCGTGGTATCGATACAGTTCTGAGGAGGTGCCTTACCCATGAGGAGGCCGAAAAAGCCCTGAATGAGTGTCATTCAGGCGTGTGTGGGGGGCATCAATCTGGATATGCAACAGCACAAAAAATCTTAAGAGCAAGATACTTCTGGCCAACCATGTTCAAAGATTGCATAATCGCAGTCAGAAGTTGCCATGCTTGTCAAATTTTTTATAGCAAAACCAGAAGACCACCCGCACCTTTACAGCCAATAGTTGCTGTTGGGCCTTTCGCCAAATGGGGCATCGATTTCATGCAATGTAACCCCACCTCGACCGGGGGGCATGGGTATATTATAGTTGTTGTTGACTATTTTACCAAATGGGCCGAGGCGATGCCTACATTGGATAACACTGGTGAAACAGCTGCCCTTTTCTTTTTCAATCATGTAGTCGCCAGGTTCGACGTACCACAGGCTATAGTGACAGATCATGGGTCGCATTTTCGCAATCACATGATGGTCGAATTAGCTGCCAAGCTAGGGCTATCTCACGACAGCTCTACCCCGTATTATCCGCAAGCCAACGGACAAGTTGAAGCAATCAACAAGGTCCTGAAGCGTATGTTGCAAAGGATGATCGGGGTTCATAAAAGAAGGTGGCACCTAATCCTGTACTCAGCCTTGTGGGCTTACCAAACGTCGGTAAAGAACGCAACCGGGTTCACACCTTTTCAACTGGTGTATGGCCTGGAAGCAGTCTTGCCAATCCAGTGCGAAATTTCGTCGCTTAAACTCGCAATTGATCTCCTCCCCGGAACTTCAGAAGAAGAGGCTCGTTTCTTGGAATTAATCCAATTGGATGAAACCCGTCGTGATGCCGCTTTGGCTAACGAAGCCCATAAGAAACGAGTCAAGGCTCAGTTCGACAAAAATGTCAAACCCCGTGTCTTCTCAGAAGGTGACTTGGTCTTGCTTTATGACCAAGAATCCGATAAATTGGGAGCAGGTAAATTTAATTCCTTATGGATGGGCCCCTATATTCTTAAAAGGGTGTTAGCAAAAGGAGCCTACGAGTTAATGGATTATGACGGAATTCCACTGGCGCAGCCCTGCAACGGGTTGTACCTCAAGCGTTACTATGCTTAATAGTAACCTGCGTGCTTTTGTTGTATTTTGTTTTCGCTAAAGTATTTGTTCTGGTCGAATGATCCACCTTTTTCAGTTGTTGCAGATGTCGAACCTTCTGGAGACATGTGTTGGATATGCCGACGGAGCGAGTCGTAGTTCGCGGAACCTATCCTCCGCAGCCTGGGCTATTTTTGATCCAAGCGGCGAGTTAGTAAGTTTCAGAGGTGTGTGTATTGGGCAATCAACGAATAACATCGCTGAGTATAGCGCGTTGATAGAACTACTCTCTGATGCCATCACACGTGGCATACGCCGACTAATTGTCAGGCTAGACTCACAGCTCATAATACTACAGCTCAACGGTATATATTCCAATCGCAATCCAGCTATTTATCGCATGTTCCTAAGGGTTAAGATTTTGGAAAGACAGTTTGATTCAATTCAATACCAGCATATTTCCAGAAACTTAAACACAGTAACCGACTCATTAGCAAATTATGTGTTAGATAGACATTTGCGACATTTGTAAAAAGGGATACATCATCAATGATTGTACATATGGATCATATAACTCAACCAGAATAAAACTCGAAAATCAAAATATATATAAGCTGTTTATCGTTCATACATAATGTTCTGTAACCAAGACAAAATCGGTCATATGACCCAAAAACTCAAAAGTGCTAGGGGGCACCCTAGCCTAGTGGTGCTCATGATAGCACGTCACGGCCTGTGCAATCATGCGCAAGAGACGAGTCCATCGTCTAGGCACACCAGTAGTATGTCGCTGCAACTGTAAAGGTAACTCATCGATCCGTACATCCAGAATACCGAGAGTAAGGCTCTCAACCTGCTCCTGCACAGCTGTAAGGGTCTCAGTGTCGTCAAGGTCGCGAAGAATAACTCTCCCAGCAGGCTCCACTGCCGGAGCAGCAACTGGCGGTCTCGGACGAACTGCTGGACGAACAGGACCAACATCTGCATGCACCCAAGAGTTTGATTAAAAGTCTTGATAGAATAAAGCACAGCAACATTATGAATAAAAACAGTAAACAGTGATATGGTCAAAAAGTTTACCAATAGCGCCCCACTGTTCGCCATCCGGTAGCACCAAATCCGGATCACCTCGGAAATCCATACCCACATATGGATACTTGGAAAAGACCATCTCCTGGCGCTCGAACCACCTGAAGAAGGCATCAGTGAAAGTAATCTGAGGTTGACTAGCATGCTTAGACATGTGATCGACCCACCTCTGCATGCGTGGCTCGGTCGGAGAAGGCAAGTCGAGTACAATATACTGAGGCTGCATCAGTGGGATTTTCTCCAAGGCGAAGGCAGTCAGAATAGAACCAAATACAAAGTTCTTCAGCTTCCCATCCTTTACCTTGGTCAACTGACTTTTCATCTGAACAAGTACTGCATCACACCAGTTGAATACTTTCGGTTGGAGACACTCCAAGGCGTGCTGCACATAAGATCTGTTGGCAACATGTAGAGCTGCGCTACCGGCCATCCTACCAATGGTATACAGAATGGACCTGAGAGACCTGTCAGTAATCTCACGGATAACAACCTTATCGTCTCTGCTCGGCTGGGAACCTTCCCTGCAATACTGGCGGACATAATCTCTCACGGAGTCAGTCCCCCGGGCCGAACCTGACAAAGAAATGGGGGCACCCCGCCTTGACAATCCGGTCAAGAAGTAAATGTCCTCTATGGTCAAGGGGATGGATTTTCCCCTAATCTGGAATACTTGGTTAATGGGATCCCAAGCATCAAGCATATACTGCAGTAGAGAGATCTGTGCTCTCATGCTAGAGATACGGAAAAACTTCAGCCGGCCACAGTTCCCCAGCGCGTTCACCGTGACAGGGTCATGGAGGGCAATCATGTCCTCCTCTTCATGTTCTCGTTCTCGCCATGTAAGGGACATTTTGTTCAAAGATCTCTGCAAAACAAACAAGAGAAGGAGTAAGTTCCTGAGTTTGATGAGAAACTGGCGAAAATTCATCAAAAAATGTGCTAAAAACTCATTTTTCTGAGCCCAACGCAGGCAGAGAGTGTCCTACCTGCGTTGAAGGTCAGGATGCCTTAAGGCAGCTTGACATTCAACGCAGGTTTCGAATGGGCAACCTGCGCTGAGGTTAGGGCGCCCT
The DNA here is from genome assembly GCA_031772625.1 of Pinus tabuliformis. Classification (NCBI taxonomy): domain Eukaryota; kingdom Viridiplantae; phylum Streptophyta; class Pinopsida; order Pinales; family Pinaceae; genus Pinus; species Pinus tabuliformis. The sequence continues at coordinate 866,847,525 of CM062813.1, read as the reverse complement.
GGCAAAACCCCTGAGGCTCAGAAAGACTGAAAAACAGGCACAAAACTGAAAAAGGAAACCATGAAAAGAAAGAGCTAGGGTTTAGCTCCTACCTGGTCCAGACGGCATTGAAAATCGTCCGCAGAATCTCCCGGAATCAGCCGGTGAAAATCAAGGGGGAAGAGGCACCTCCAAAGCTCCAACAAACCAAATGCAAATGAAATGGTAAAATGAGAGGTAAAAACACTTTTTAATAGCTTTTTACGTAGTTCAAAGCAAAATATTAGGGTTTTCATCTCATGATTATGTATTTCTAACTAAGTTTGATGCAGCAATTGAAAATACAGTACTATTCTTGGAAAGAGAAAAGCTAGTAATGGTAAAAAATCAAAATTTGACCATATATTCGAGCAGCTTTAGCATAAAGTTCATGCTCGTTAAAAAATAAACGCAAGATCCGAGCAGTTTTAACGCGGTCTTCATGCTCATTAAAAAATAAATAAAAGCAGTGAGCAATGTTTCCTCCAGAGTTTAAGCTCATTTTTAACTAAAAAATGAACCTATCCCGGTAAATAACCGTTGTGATCGTAAATTTATCAGCCATAAAAAGCCTTGGTCGTGTTTGCACCTGCCACCTCCACTGTCATTTGGCCGATCGTTCACCTCCATATGATTGTTTACCCTTTTTGAGGAACAGCTGCGAAGAATGATTTCACCTAGCCATCCTTGTGACACTGCCGTGATTGGAAAATTCCAACCTGTACCTGGAATCAGTTGCTATCCCTGTTTATCACTCGTTCCTCAAAAGACGAGTCTTCTTTAAGGTCTTTTCAACTGACTCGTAAAATATGAAAAGATTGCCGAGTTCTGGCCTTCCAGCTCGTTAAAAAGATAGGAAGAGCTATCCCTCCTCTAGATTTTAATCTTTTTGGACCTGAGGGATTATTGCACAAAAAGATCGAGCGCTTGTTTTGTTCGGCTCGTTAAAGATATCGAAAACTCATCCCTTTTGTATTGTTTTATACTTTTTCGGACTTAAGGGATTAGATGACGAAAAAGGAATTTTGGAGTTAACTTTACGTACCTTTTCAGACTCTCTAAAAATGAAAAGGACCGAGTTATCCTTGTCGTTAGACTCGTTAAAATGATTAAATAGCGACAAACTTGTCTTTAGACGAGAACGAGTTTCCCTATCGCTAAGCTCGTTAAAACATAGCGATGGGCTTGCCCGAAGGGCAGGTTATAGAACAAGCATATGTTATCCTCCTCAAGCTTGACAAAAATAAAGAGGTACTGGTCAGCAATGACTGGGGAAAAATTGGGAAAAATCAAGAGAACTTTGATGGTAGCAGGTCGCTCTTGAACATGACACTTTTCCTCCGTATCACATTCGGGTTGGGTTGTTTCATTCACCGGTCACATCACCATGGTCTTGCCATACCATCCATATTTGGGGTAATGCTACCGATCCATCGCATCAGTGTCGCCATATGTTCAAGAGAAGTCGTTCAGAAAGAGTCAACCGGGTCCCATCCACTGCCATACATTATCCTTCATCCATTCATGACCGCCACCCTGAATCATATGTCACAGATTGTTTTCACCTCCATTAAAATCATTAGCTCCGTTCCGTGTCACTGATGTGGGATTCATTAAGGCCCTCCTTTGACAGATCGCTCCTTGTCGACATCAGCTCATTATCCAAGGAGTTGATCTAGGAACATCCCCTTCAGTACTTTGAAGCTTGCATGCCTCAATGGCAAGTTTCTCACTTCCGGCGACAGGTATACATCAATGACCTTCGACCAGAAGATTTTGCGTGGTGTTCGACGCCAAGTCCTTTTTTCACACCACGTGAATTGTACTGCAGTACCTTGAGGGTCATTATCATTATCGGTGATTCTTCTCGCGCTTGTTAACGGTTTGCATTATTGACCGGTAATCAAGCGATGTCTTTCCATGTTCGACTTCAGCGCAATTCTCACATGGATCGACTTGTACTTAGAGTGAAGATCGAACGAGTTTGAAGACCCCGGATCTAGTTTCATCCATCCGGGCTGCGATATATATTCAGGAAATATAAAGACATTTGACATGTACATCATTGCAGCAGATGATCATCCTACTCAAAGGATGATAATTTCACCAAAATTATCAGTCTACAATCAGACAATCGTCTGTTCCATGTACAAAAATGAATTTATAAAGCTGAGCATGGGAATGCCCGCCTCAGCTAGATCATGAAAGCAGAATGAATCATAATGTATTGTATTGTATTTTATTACAGGTCTCCTCCCAGCAGATGGATGAACTTCGGACCCTCCTGGATAAAGCATTTCACCCGATAAATGGCCTCATACTTTAGGGGGCAATTATTATAGACATTTTTGTGCCTTGCATCACTAAGCATGAAATGTCAATAATCAAGGGATCCAAAGTCCCTAAACATGTTGTTCCTACCCCTAGAGGAACAAGGCCAAGTAACCACAGCAATTCACAAAAGTTCTCCACCTGAAAACACTCAAAAACAAAGCAATTCTGGATCATGTCAACTGCTCCACTGAGCATCTGCGCTGAATGTCAACTACTCCACTGTCTACCTGCGTTGAATGTCAACTGCAAAGAAGGCTACCTGCGCTGGGCGAGTTTGGACATGTGGCAGAGTCATTCCTCAAGGTGTCAATGCCCAGGAAGCTTCCAAAATGACACTTGGATCAGGGAATTCGACTGGTGATGAGTAAGAGGTTCCAAATCTCCAAGTGGAAGCAAGAACCTCCAAGTGGACTCAAGAACTGAAGTGGGAGAGGACACTAGTCAGCTTCATACCAGCCTCAAGTTGACTCATCCTTTCTCCAAAACTCCTATATATAGATCTCTCTCATGAGGTCTAGGGAGGCTGGAATTTAGTATTTGCAAAGAATTGCTGTTGGTTTGTGGCTGGAAATATTGGGTGTGTTATGCTTTGAAAGGAGCTGAAGAGGGAATTCCATTCTGCTGGGAAGGAGATGCTGGGTTGGAGCCCTATGGGTTGTATCTCTTCCTGAACCCTGTTACTTTCAATAAAGCTATCTTGATTCTTTCCTATATGCTGGTGTACTTTGTATGGTTTCATTGGTATATTTGATTTACTTCTAATCCTGAATCATTTATGAATATGTATATTTGCCTTTGTATTGTGTTCTTCTCTTGTTGCAAGTAGCTGTCCTCTTGTCACAGGTAGTTGTTCTCTTGTGGTCTCGTGGGATTCAAGTAGCTGTTCTCTTGATCAAGCGAGGAGGCAAGTAGCTGTGGACACACAAAGAGAAGAGGATCTAGTTCGAGGGACAACCGGAAGATAACGGTAAGTCTGCCGATCTCCTCTCTTTCATATTTCATAAAGGAAGAAATCATGATAGCTGTATTCGTTTGTTGCTAAGGCGCTGTCACACCTTAGGTGGATAGGATCGTCCTAAATAGGCATTTTTCCCCACAACAGTATTGTTCATGCATATAGTAGTATATCCCATCCTATGGAGCGAGTGCATCCCTTTTCAGTTTAACCAATACAAACTGACCCCAAATAAATAAATAAAAACAGCTGAGGAGATTTTTCTTTAGGATAGATCCTTAAAAGTTATATGCATACAAGTAAATATACATCACGATAATAGATAAATACATGAGAACATGTGCTCTTCCATGAACTATAAAGTTTTGCCCGATAAAAGTGTACTGATGACAACCATATTACAGATGTTGTAAAGGTGACACAATGGCCACCTATCACTAAGCCACATCACCTCCAAGAGGTCTACGAAAAAAAAAATTGAAACATCACTATTCACGGACTTTGTGAAGATCCATCCCCCGCGAACTAGTTGAAGGCTAGCTTTAGAAAGTGTATCCACTTGAGTGTTTGTTTCTTTGAAAATATGAGTGCACGTAAATGAGTCAAAGGAAAGCAAAAGTCAAAGTAATGGCATGGGGACTTGGTTCTGGCATCTGTATTCCTCTTTGATCCATTTAATGACTAGTTGTGAACCTATGAAATTTGTAGGTGCTTACAATCAAGTTCCAAGGCATAGAGAATCACCAGTTTTAAAGTCCATAACTCAACAAAATTGTTTGTCCCAAACCCAAGCCCTATCTTAATTTTATAGAAATGACACTGATTTATAAAAAAAACTGCACCCCCATTGCATTTGTGACCTAGACCCTAAGGGACCCCATTAAAATATGCTCACAACTTTGTTTGGTCATTCTTCAAGTATTCTTTGAGCCTTATTTGTAGAGTTCCTTTTAGAAAATAAATAATAAAATTATTAAAAACATTATTATATAAATTTAAAATAATTTATAATAAAACAAGTTTTTTTTTTTTGAAATATTATACTTTAATAATGATTTATAAATGTTAATAATAGAATGTCCACCAATTAGTTTTGGGAATGATTTTCGGAGTTATCTGCTGCTAGGTCACGCACCGCGCTAATGCTGAGCCTGCGCTCTCCAGTGCTTGCGGCCTTCGGCCCTTCGCTTGCCATGGCCCCTCCGGATGCAACCCCGAAGGCGGCCGCTGCCCAGCTGGCCTTCTCTGCCCTAGTCAAATCTTTGCTACCTCAGCGCCCTTGCCCAACAATCTCAAAGTTTGTTAAGAAGCTAGATGTTTTGCAAGAAGTGATTCTTCCCCCTACTCTCCCTCGCATGGCAACACTTTCTTTGGCAGAACGAGGTCTCATCGGGCAATTCACTGGTCTCTGGCCCTCTCTGAAGACGGTGCAAAGGTGGGTTGAGCGAAACTGGTCTGATAAAATAAACAGCAAAATTTCCATCCGCTTCTGTGGGAAAGGGTACTTCACCTTCCACTTCGAATCAAGAGAAGACAAGGATCTAATCTTTAGGAACAGACCATATTTCATGGACTCCAGAGGCTTGTACCTCAACAAATGGACCCCGGATTTTGATCCTGAATTGGATGTTCCTAGCGTGGTCCCAGTTTGGGTTTGGCTCCCTCATCTCCCTCTCCATTGTTGGGAGATGAATCAGTTCGAGCCATTGGAAATGCTGTTGGAAAGTTTATTGATCGCAGTGAGCCAAAGGACAACATGCAAGCTTGCGCCCGCATATGTGTTGAAGTTGATCTTGGCAAAGGCCTCCCGGAGGCCATCAAGCTCAAAGTGGATGACTGGACTCACATCCAACAGTTGGACTATGAACAGATCCCGTTTAAATGCAAGGTATGTCACGAATATGGCCATTTTGCCAATCGCTGCTCTAAATTAGTTGATGTTGAAAACATTTCACAAGATGAGCAATGGGAAATTGTTAAAAAAAAAGAAGACTACTTCCATCCCTAAGGCAAACCCTGAAGCTGCTCCTCCCAAGGCTAATCACACAACCTCCCCCTCCACCTCCTCATTGGATCCTCCTCTCCTCAACTCTTCCACCCCCGCCCCTCCGCCTCCCCCCCCAAAGACTTCCTTAGAATCATCCAACCCCTTTTCCGCCATTTCCCCCCCTGAAGATAACCCCCCCCCCTCCATGCCTCTATCCCAAGCTGATACTAATGCTCCCATCCCCCCTCTGCTAAATTCTTCTTCTTTTTCCCAAGATCCTCCCTCCACTAGATCAACTAGGAGTTCTTCTAAAGAGCACGGTGTAAATCTGGACACACAAAAAAAACAAGGGCCAGGAAGGAAGTCTACAAAGCAGCAGAGAGATGAAAATGCTCAAAAAGACATTGCCATGGGTATGCAAAACCCCATAGAAACTTACATTTTGGGGAAAAATAGTAAAGAGGCAGCACATAAGGAACAAGGAGGGCGAGAAACTCTCCGTATACCTCACATTCAATGATGAAAGCCCTATCCTGGAATAGTAGGTGGTGGGCTCCAGTATTGTAGCAATAATGCTACAACTCCTGGAGCTTCCTTCTCTAGTTTTATCAACCCGGTAGTTTGTAACAAACTTGGAAGCGACGGTGTTGTATGCACAAGTACTAGCTCTTGTCGCAGCTGTCACTTGGTCAGCTGGCACAAGTCCGCTAGGGCTCAAGCCAACTTCTATGAGTTCTCAGAAGAAGCTTTTTAACCGATGAACGAAAGCTATCTCAAAGGAAATTAACCTACTGTAGGAAGGAACTGAAAGCCAACAAGAATTGAAAACCCTAGCAAACCCTAATTCTACCAGCTAGTCCTACTGATGCAAAGGTGGGAATGAAAACTACTGAAAGAGGTGCCATTACTTCTAGGAAGGTGAGATGCATGTGTCTAGACTACTTTGATCTAAAGAAAGCATATTTTTGTATTTTTGTTCAAGTTGTTGGAATTATTATGTGTGTGCTTCTAACTGGGTCTTGACTGTGCAGGGATAGATCAAGGAGGGAAATGCTTGGAAAAGGTCAGGAAGGCTCAGAGAGGGTCTAAGGAATCCCTAACATCCTTTCAGAGAAGTTCACAATAGTTTAGATGCCTGGCAACCGTGTTTACAAGCTTCTACAGGAAGTCTGCAGGGTTTCTACAAGATGTTCAGGATTTCTACAGGAAGTTCAGTAATTCCTACAGGATGTTCTGCAATAGGATTTTTGGGTGATGGATGAGTGGAAGAGGCTATATGGATGGATAGGGAGGTAGGAGGGGAGCTTGTGATGGCTTATGGACAGAGAGATGAGATGAAGAGGGGGTGTGCAAAGCTGGTTGGTCTAGAGGAGGTTAGAGGAAATGGAAGGCCGAAAAGGTAGAGTCACGTGGGTGATAGAAGAGTTAGGAGGCAAGTGGTCTAACTGAGAGGTGAGTGGATGGCCTAGGCACGGCTTAGAAGGATAAGGGAGTGAGGGAGTAGTACTGCACAGTGTAAATGAAACAAATCATCCATGTCTTGCACATAACCGAAATTTCATCAACCTATTCTAACTATTTTAATAAAACCAAAGAACAGCAACGTGATTTTGTAAGGAAAATCATGCATGGTACTGAAGCAAAGATTCATTCCACAAGATTTGAACGCATGGACGCTGCTACAAATGAGAACATTGCATCAAAGCTTGCATGAACATGTAAAACAGTGTTTTTGGTGGGTGGCACGGTTTGCAATTCCAGTCCCTAAACAGAGGTGGAAGTGAGTGTGCAGTCAACCCTTTTTGGAACTCTGATTAACTCCAATCTCCTTACTCTAATCTAAACTACTGAAAGAAACTTTGTTCATGAAACTAACCTACTTAACCACACCAAGAAATTCAACTCAGCAAACTGTGTTTCCAAATGCATGTAAAGGAAAAGAAATACAATGCTGAAAGAAAGGTAACAATACAAAGGAAGGAGGCCTATTGCTCTCAGGTTGGGCCCAACCCCGAGAGCTATGGCTCCTCTAAGAACTCAGAACTGAACTCAAATCTTCCTGCTTTTCAATAAAAGATAATAGTCATAAGTCAAATAACATGCCAAAAATGGCTTACAAAGAGCAAAACAGAGCTATCAGCTCGTAGTTCAGAATATGCAACAAAGTTTCAAAAGTCCCCATCGAAGGCTACAGCCTCATCATTTAAACATTACGAGGGCCAAGCTGGCCTCCTAAATTAGTGGGGTTTGGCTGACCAAACTAAGAGTAATCTGCTGCTTCCTCAAAATCCGTTTGGCTACCTTCTAGCTCGGTGGTGGTGGTTGTTGGAGCTCGGAGTTGGGGGTAAAGATCACAAGGAAGGCCATTCAATGCTGTGGACAACCTTCCTACAAAATCTCAATCCCCTCTTGGCTGTCTCCTAGCCCTCATTTGCGTGGTTTTGCTCCATTAAATGTCAAAAAACCTGAAATAAACATGTGTTAGCCACCTAGGAATAGTGACTGCCCTCATTCGTACAAATGACATAAATATACTAAAAAATGATGCATAAGTTATGAAAAATGAAGGGTTGAGCAAGGGTAGTTAGGCTAAATGAGCCCAAAATGTTACCAAATTTGGGGCTCATCAGTAGGGGACTAGGGCACCCCTCCAAAATTGTTGCTCTAAATGATCTGATAATTCATGAGAAACCAGAAATCCTAATGCTACAAGAAACAAAACAAGGACACCAAGAAATGAAAGGAATCATTGATCAGCTCAAGCAGTATGAAGGTCGCATATGCGAGTCAAGGGGCGCCTCTGGGGGAATTGCAACCCTTTGGAACCACAACGTTTGGAAACACACAATAGATACAATCAGCCAGTATTGGATTAAAGTCACTCTAGAGAGCCTAACAGATAGCAAAAGAATTGTTATCTACAATATCTATGCGCCAAGTCACTACATAGACAAAGAACAATGTTGGACTTCCCTCAAAGCAGACATAGATGAAGAAGAAAACAACAATATTATCCTTGGTGGAGATCTCAATCTCATACTCCACTCCAACAAGAAAAGAGGAGGCTGTTTTTCACATGATCCTTGCAGAACACGGTTGGAAACCATCATGCATGACCATGATTTAGTTGATGTTGCACCAAAAAATCACAGATTTACTTGGAATAATCGCAGACTGGGCAAAGACAATATCATGGAGCGGCTAGACAAGATTTTGGTGAATGTTTTGCTCCTCTCATCTTACTCCACTGCATACGCTGTTGTACTCCCCTATTCAACGTCTGATCATTATCCCACAACTCTTGTTCTCGAAGCCCACTGTCCCTTAGGGCCCATTCCATTTAAACATAGTCCATTGTGGAATAGCATTCCTATTGTCGATTAGATTGTCAAATTCACATGGAGTTAGCACATAGAAGGGTCGTCGGGATACATATGGGAAAACAAGCTGAAAAGGACCAAAAGCGCCTTGAAGGAATGGGCAAAAAATTATTACAAGGAACTTGAGAAGGTTAAAACTAAAATAAAAAGAAAATTTGCTGACGACAATTTAATACATCACTGGTATTAAATTTGGGAATGGAGTAAAAAACATAAATCATTCTCAATTTGCTGACGACACACTGTTAATGGGAGGAGCCTCCAATATCATAGCTCACCGATTCAGAACCCTCTTAGACAAATATATGAGCTACTCCGGAGGTATGGTCAATTATCTCAAGAGTTGCATCTATGACTGGAACACATCTGCTCAAACTCTTCATAACATTTCCAGCACATTTGGGGTCCCTTGCAAGTTAGACTGGGGGCATTTCTCTTATCTGGGCATGTCAGTGAGTGCTGGTCCTCTGAAAGCTGAAGTATGGGACACTATCATAGTTAAAATGAAAAGGAAAGTGCAGCAATGGGGCTCCTCTTGGCTTAATCCAACAAGATGCCTAATTCTTCTTAAATCAGGTCTTTCTTCTTTTCCCTTATATCAATTTACGCTTTTGCAAACTCCTGCCAGTTTTCATCACAAAGTGGAAGCCATCCTCCATCACTTTCTTTAGCAGGGGGGGGGGAATGAAAGAAATAAATACAACCTTATAAATTGGAAATAGGTTATTCAACCCCAGGAGCATGGAGGTTTAGGAATCAGATCACCAAAGCTCTTAAATCTGGCTTTTGGTGGCAAGATTGTGTGGAGACTCATTAGTGGCCAATCCGCTTGGTGGAAAAATGTGCTGGAAGCCAAATACCTTAATTCTCCAAGGCAACACCTCTTGGATCATGATATCCCTATCAGAGCTTGCTCTAAAATCTGGGGGTTGTGTAAGAAATCAATTCCCTTTCTTGCTCAAAACATTTCCAAGGTTCCCAAGGGTGGCAACAATATCAGAATTGGGGCAGATAGAATAATGGGCCAGCAGCCCATTAGCAGTAGACCTGGAACTCATCAGATTCTATCCTTTCTCGACAACATGAGGCTCCATTATTTGGACCAGATATCTCAGTGGGACATTCACTCACAGCTTTGGATAGGATGGATCTTCCCAGAAATACCCACTGATCTTGAAGCAAGTCTTGCTAATCTCCAAACCCATCTCCATGGCATTGCCCCTACAAAAAAAAAACAGTGATGATGGCTTCCGTTGGGACCCTTCAGGCTCTAATTACACAGTCAAAGCTGCTTACCAACATATCTATAGCAATGAATATCCCATGCCCATTTGGGCAAATTGGAAAATTGCTTGGAAATTAGAGACCCTTCCAAAAATAAAATTCTTCATCTGGGTCCTCCTAAAAGGGAAAGTCCTCACCTAAGACAATCTGCAAAAATGTGGTATAATTGGCCCATCCCGTTGCCCAAATTGCCAAGCAGCTGAAGAAACCATCTAGCACCTATTCATTGCTTGCCCCTTTGCTACTGCCTATTGGAAAGAATTTTTTCTAAACATCCATCTCCCCTAGGGTTCCCACAACTCCATTGTTGAAGTTTTGCGTCTTTGGAAGAGGAGCTATCCTTGGCAACAAAAGAAGAACAATATTGCTAGAAGAGTTTGGAATGCTCTCCCCTGCTCTCTTCTGTGGAACATATGGTTGGCACGAAACCGTATGGTCTTCAAAGACAAAGAAACCAACATCAGGAAATTATGCAGCAAGGCATGGAGCCTTACATTGGAAGCAATATCTGTCAAAAGTCAAGGGAAAATTGACATCGCCGATCTCTGTGTCGAAGAAAGGAATTTCATAGGGTATTTGTTGGATAAAAGTAACAGTGGCCAAAGCAGGAGTGACATTAGCAGTCAACGCAACAACTCTAATTACAGTTGGAAAATAAGAATGAAAGACAAGGAGTTTTCTATTTGGCTCAGAAACTGTAACACACATTATCTTTTCTTTGATGGGGCCTCCAAATTTAACCCAGGAATGGCAGGGGCTGGTGGAATCATTTGCAATGACAATGGAGATATTAAATATGCTTATGAATGGGGATTAGGCCCCCTCTCCAATAACAGGGCTGAAGCTCTCGCATTATACCAAGGGCTCATTCAACTTCAAAAACTCGCATAAGCACTGCAACGATCCTTGGAGACTCAGCCATCATCATTAGTCTAATGGTATATAATCGGAACGCCTCCAATGTGATCCTGCAATAAACAATAAGTCGATGTCAAGCACTTACCCAACAAATGAAAGAAGTCCGTTTTTTCCATGTGCTTCGCTCCCTCAACAAGGAGGCCGATTATCGTGCAAGCAGAGCCTGCTCCAAATCCATAGGCAATCTCTGATGTAACGCCATCGAATCTCAATGTTACCTGGCATGAACAGAAGCGAATCAATCTTCAGATCGCATGGAGAGGTTAACTTCTGTTAATCTTCACCAAGCTCCCTTTTCCCCTTTTAGTCTAGATCCCTTCTCTTTGGAACAGAGCATTAACAACCCTTTATTTTTACTGCGCACTGGTAAATTAATCTGGTTATACTCAATGGCAAGAAACAAAGATTGCTTGCACTGTGCTGATCTCCAGGCAGAACTAGAGCAAATCTGAGCACACCAGAAGATCTTGGACACCAAAATTGATACCCATGCTGAGATCACCAAGGAGAAACATGAGGTCGGCCTCAATCTCTTTCCTCACAGAGTTTCATCCCTTCAGGAGCAGTTCAGTGACCTCTCAAATAGATGCAATCATGTCCAAGAGTCTATTGACATCCTGAAGTACATCCTGGAAAAAAATAACGCTCCTAGCACCAGCTGAACAAATTTAAGGAATGCAAGTGTTGAAGGCAATCCTGAAGAATCCACTGCCCGCCAAATCAATCATATAAACATTGATTAAGCATGACTTGCAAATTTTGCCTTCTACTGTTTCAGTTTGTTAGAATCTACGCTAGTTCGGTATTTCAAAAAGTTAAGAGTGATAGAAGCAAAAGGGATTTTGTTCCTCCTGTTATATTTCCCTACTCTGCTTCTGATGCATATCTCCTTGTAACAATGGAGCTTAGTCTCCCAAATCTTTTTTGAATACAAACAACAGCCAATTAGGTAGAAAAAAAATAATGATTTATAAATGTTATCATTCAAATTTTTTCATTACAAAATCAAATCAAATTCTAATACAATTCAAATAACTACTTAATACAACAAGAGCCACGTTGTGGCAATGTCACTGCTCTTGCATTTTTTGTACATTGTCACCACATAGCTATTGTTTATTGTGCAAGAATGACAAGGGGTTATAAAATACACTAAATTCAATGAAAATAAATGTACTAGCAATTGTCCCAAAAGGTACAAAGAGAGGCCGATAGGATTATTAAATTGAAATTGTTGAATTTTTCTAGAAGAGTTAATTGGTTTGTGGAAAACCTTGTTTTTTTGGACTGGATCATTGTGCAATTACTTTTCTTTAGATGTTTTGTTTATATCTATATTACAAGGAACACATTGAATGTCTTATTTCATTTTAGAGTAAGTTAATTACCCAAAATCAAGAGGTTAAGTTAATTACCCAAAATCAAGAAACCTCTATAGATGGCCAAGCATATACGAAGAATACATTGCATTCATATGCAATACCAAATCCATCTTTTCTTTTCTCTGAGTAAAATTTCAAAAGCATGAACACATGCCATTTCATATGCACAATAAACCCAACTTCTGAAATTTCAATGCTTAGATACATCCCATTCATATGCTATAGTAAACCCATATTTTCCTTAAATTTCAATCCATAAACACATCCATTCATGAGCCATAACAGAACCACAAAAAACAAAAACCCCTGACCCGTTAATACATTATCTACTCAGAGAAAGGTAAGACGAAAGGACAGCACTATCTACGGATCCTCCATGTCTTCGAAGGAGATGAGGAGTGTCCCGTGACCCATTGACGCATTGTCTTCTCAAGAGTGCAAGGTAAGACTAAAGAAAATCACTAGCTACCGATGTTTCATGTCTCCATAAGATCTTGATAAATCTTCGTTTATTTTGTAAATACAATAATTTGATTGCATTTTAACATTGTAAATACTAAAAATGAGCCCATAAAGAGCAGATAATCAAGAAGGAAACACTTCAATCACAGACTGGAAATCAGGAATGGTGATTATTTTATAACGACCAAATCCACCTTCTAATAAAATCTTCTTCCATTCTTTCTTTGTTCTTTCCTTCCCACCAGAGTAGTGCGCCACCATTACCAGATCAAATACTAGAAGTAAATTAGGATCCAGAATCGGCTTCTCTTTCTGGCCACCATTATTATTATCATCGCCTTTGTGATTAGAGTCCAGCACCACTACGTCAACAATAATGAGCTTCCTCGTCTCTGGGATCACCTTTCTGCAGCTCTTTAGTATCTTGATATAGTCCTCATCGCCCCAGTCATGCATGATCCACTGATAACATCGCACAAACAAATTGTATAGTCAAAACGTGCTCTCAACTCATTCTAATTGAATTACATGATAGCTCAGCAAGTTCAAGACTTACCTTCATGAATATGGCGTCCGGAGAGGGCACGGTTTCAAACATGTCTCTGCCCATGTGCTCCACACCTATTTACATACATTTATAGGTATAAGATTGTTATGCATATATACCATTGATGAAGCAAAGGTGTTGTTAGTAACCTGGGAGATGGGGAGAAGTGGCCACGACATGAGGGAGGTCGTAGTTGATGCCTCTGATGGAAGGATAATGCTGCAGCATTGCCTCGATTGTCTCCTCTGCAAGCCCAGCCTCTCGAGGCAAATCAGAGAATGGAAGTCAAATTTCGAAAAGCCGATAGGATTATTAAATTAGCATAAAAAAAAACGAGAAATTAGCATGATGATTTGATGTTTGAAACGTTAAACAAGGCCACACAACCTTGTGATTTTAAATATGACATTTTTTTTCAAGTTTGGTTGAAGATTGACTACCAACATAACCCTAAGATCCCTGGCATATTTGTTTTTCACCATGCTTTTAAATTGCAAATTAATAATTCATATTTCCTTTTGACACTTGTGCCTTCCATGTGATTTGTCGATATCACCCATTGGACAATTATCGCTGCCCTATGCAAAAAACTTAAAACTATGTGAAATAATAAACAAAAACGGTTTAACCTTCCCTGCTATATCAAGAATAAGGCAAAACAGCTACAGCTCCCTGCAACAAAATAAGGTAAAAATGCCATGGTGCATATATACAGGACAATACTGACCAAATTAATCAATTAATGTTAACCCTTATCTTTACCGGCTTAACTGTTTACTTGGGCATTCTCATCTACCTATTTACATGGGTCATCTCCATAAATATAGGTTTTGGACATTCAACTGATGGTATTGAGCAAAATAACAAGTAATTAAACAAGAAATGATTGAGTTGATAGAATTTGCAGAGAGCGAACCGAAAATGACCAAATGATTTCTCTCTTTGAGAAAAGAAGAATTGCTACTCACCTTACCTAATAAAATGAATGCCGCAAAGTGGTGTACAAACATCCTTTTGCACACGTATTATTGGCTTGTGTATTGCTTCACCTGTCCAGATTCACGGTAGGCCATTCAAATACCGTGTTAGAAAGACTTGAGAGACAAAATCCGCATCTATGGCAGATTTTGATGGATAAAGAAATAAGAAACAAGCGAGAGAAAAGAAAACAGATTCAGAAATAGAAGCTTCTCGTCTTATATTATCCCTCCATGGCGAACTCTTCTCTTCCCTTGTTGCAAAATTAATAGGTAGGGCAAAACCATTCAGCAAAAACTGCCAAATAAAATAAAAGCACTACCTCTACTCTTAAAGCCCTTGCGATTTTTCCACAGCTTCACCATTATAAAGAAATAATGGATTGAAATTGTTGAAAAAATTGGCTTCCATGCATAGCCATTATCTACCACTCTACTTTTCCCTGTACAAATTTATTAATAAAACCCATAGATATTGAAAACCAAAAGCATACGTGCTTCTATCCATAAAAAATTTCGAGAATTTCATTCCAATGGATCAAAAATTGCATCTCTATCGATTCTTCTGCTCAACATAACAGCAACAAAATAGAATAGCCAAGATAAACCATGCAAACACTCTTTTAAAAAAAACATAAATTAAATTTAAAACAGAGAAAAACACAACGAAAATAAAACACTGTAAAATCCAAAATGCATGGCCATGCAACAAAAAAATAAACTTAAACAAAAAACAAAGCAAACCAATGCAATGCCGAGTATTAAAGAAAATGATGAAGAGAATATTTAATTAACCATAACGAATGCCTTTCCAGAAAATAAAATAACAAAAATAATAACAAGATGCAATGTTAAAGACTACTTCTAAGCTAAGAAATTTAACTTTAATGCAACAAACTCAATATAGATCCGTCCAAAGTCAAATATCGTACTTGCTTGAATTAAAAAGCTAAAAGAAGAAGGTAATAATGAATTGAAATTAAAGTATTCAAAAAAATCTCCCAAATCAAAACAATGCAATTAACCTTTAGTTGACAGACTAACGATTTCACCTTCTACCAATCTCGTCATTTGCAAATTTCCTTTGTGTAAAGCCGGTTAACATTTCTGCAATACCATGAAAATTGTGAAACCGAAGGAACATTTACGTTCTTCGTACCAGGGAACCAGCAAAATTACACAATTCAGTCCTTTTAAGGAAAATACTATTTTCTTTCACCTCTTCTTTTCTGAAAATATCTGAAATTTGCAGGGTATCCGTGGTTATTCGAAATGTGTTTGGATCAGGTCATACATCTGGCAAATTAGCTCAAACCTAAGAAATCCCTTGCCGTTCGTGCACGTTTCGAGCCTTTGCAAATTAAAATACAATGTCTAAATACAATGTCTGCGAATATTGCAGCGGCTATTATCGGTTTCTTCGCCTTTCATAAATGCTAAAAGCCATAAATGCCAAAAGCCAGGGAAGAAGAACAGCAACAACAACAATTGGCAGGAAAAATGCACTAAAAATATTTTCAAGAGTTACATAAAAGAATTGGAAAAATCAATAAAGCCATTCAACCAATATTTGAAAAAAGCAGTCACACTTCAAATCAACGGGTTGAAAGTGTCTTACCTAATCCAACAGATCAGAATAAAAGTGTTGACGATTGTTGATGCATAGCCTAAAAATGCCTCCCAATGTCACTTCAATGCCCACTTTCCCTACCAAACTGTAATAAAGTAATATGAACAAGGATTTTAGAAACTTCGGCTAGAGTATATGACGTTTCTAAAATATTTAATTATATGATTCTCCACTCGGTCGATCACATGGCCGTCATCAACTCATCAGCAAAGACCGTATAAAATTAATGGGGATAGCAGGGCAGAACGATTCAAGCTAATGGAATGATTATGAAATGGTATTAAGAGTAATTACGTTGATAGATTTTCTCTATATTAGAATAATTTTACGGGCTCTTTTGTATTAATTTCAAAAAAGAAAAACGAAACTAATTTATTTTTGTCACCCACGTATACTAATATGATTCTACTAATAATAAACAAAGCGCTTGAATACCACTTTGATGAAAACTTTCATTAATACGAAAGAATTACAAGGTGTGCACGATTTAGACAACATTCCTAAAATTTATATGCTGCATTCCCTATCACGGGATTTAATATGATTGCAATAGACCTACAATGTGTGAACAATTTAGAAAACCTTTGTAAAATTTTATTGACTGCATTCCCTATCACCGGATTTATTCACTGTGTTCCAGCAAGAATTTGTCTACAGCTCATTCCTTCCGCACGATGTTGCAACTCAACTTAGTGTAAATCTCCCTCCACCCATGCGTCATTTGATCGTAACAGGTTTCACTTCTCTAAATAACCGAATTCATGAATCCAATCTTCGGGTTCTGCGTTATTGTAGAGTTCTACCATTTCTCTGTACAATTCTTCTGATGTAAAACCTGTTGAACAGTCGGACAGAGAAGGGAGCAGATTACAGTCTTGAGACGACTTCTCGTTCAAATACAATTGACTCTCGGCTAAAGTAGCTGCATCTTCCCCAAACTGATCGTAATGAGGAGACTGCTGGTTAGCTAAACTCGACATAGGAGAGAGAGGATTTGTGGGTGACGTTTCGACGGGATTATCAGCCAATACCAAAGCAATAAGCTCGGATTCTTCGTCTCCGATTGAATCGTTCACAAGTAGGTGGCGCCATGAAGATTTCCGAGTTTCTTTAACATTGCATAATCTGAAGGCTTCATCCGATATAAGATTACTGGAGCCATCATCGTTATAGCCATTTTCTCTTACAATTCCAGAAACTCTCATGCCTGCTTTTATTCTAACGGCGGTGGCTTTCAATCAGTGGATTAGCAGACGGACCAATCGAGGAGAGTGTGTTTAGACGAAGCAGAGGCTTTGGGAAAAGTGAAGCACAGAATCTCTGTGCGAATTGATCTCCCAATAAATCAATGGCACTGCTGCGTTCACAAGCCCAAGAAACGGAATCGCAGCATACCAGTGCTTGCCAAAAGCTAGCGGAGATAGAAAAAGCAGCATACCAGTGCTTGCCAAAAGCTAGCGGAAATAGAAAAAGCAGTGAAAATATCTTGCCATGTCAAGAAGGCAATTTAACTGATATTTGGAAAAAGCAGTAAAAATATCTTGCCATGTCAACAAGGGAACTCAACTGATATTTGGAAAAAGCAGTCGCCCTTCAAATCAACGGTTGAAAGTGTCTCACTTGATCCAACGGAGGAGGATAAAAGTGTTGACAATTGTTGATGCATAGGAAAGGCCTATCGGCCTAAAAATATAAGAAGTAAATATATTATCCAAAAAATTAAACTCACTAAACAATTATAGTCTAAAAGCATTGAAATTTTGCTATGTGAAACTTGTTTTAGATACACTCATCTAAAAATATTATTATTGAAAATATACTATAGGAAGAGTATTGACATTGGCACCACATGACTCGTCTGTTTTGCAATAAGAACTACTAATAAAAAAATAAAACTAGTTTTTTTTTCATTATAAATTAAATAGGTAATTTGTATTATATTAAATTAAAAAAATTAAAATAACAATGTTTTCACTGTATTTACTAATCTCATAAAAACATACACAATTAATAAAAATATATTATAACAATTAAATTGTAAAATTATATATTATTAAAATAATATTTAATCCACTCACCACATCAATGTTTAAAATATTATAATTTGGCATTGATTCTAAAAGGCATTTAACATTATTACTATTGTTTTTATAATTATGATAATATTTAACATTATTGCTATTGTTTTTATAATTATGATAATATTTAGATAAAGATATTAAAGATTTAATTAATTATAATATAAATAATTAAAATGATATTAGATATCATTTTTGGGATTCAGATGCGTTAAGTAAGTCATTTATATATGACCATTTCCAGCAAGCTAAGTGGGCTTGATTGTAGGGAAAACTCCACAGTTAAGCGCGCTTGAGCTAGAGGCGATCTGGGATAGGTGACCTCTCAGGAAGTCCTGGTTACTGGGTGCAAGCCCAGGAAGTGATGATTGACGCTATGTGATTTATTTCACCAGTTTCAATCCCACTTCTTCACCACTATGAGCATCACCCGATGCAATGAGTGCTAAGTGAACTATTCAAATCATGAGAAATTAGTCACTTACGACTACCTCTCATGGAAATGGTCATACGTGAATAACTTATTTAACGTAGTTGAATCCCAAAAATGATATCTAATATAATGCATTGCATAAACCCCCTATACTTAAATTCAAAAAGAGTGAAGAGATCTCTACTTGAATGGTTCATGAGGCACAATACTTGCTAAGGTTTTGCAAATGGGGTAGCAAGCTAAGTGAGCTTGATTGTGGGGAAAACTCCACAGTTAAGCGCGCTTGAGCCAGAGGCAATCTGGGATGGGTGACCTCCCGAGAAGTCTTGGTTATTAGGTGCAAGCCCCGGAAGTGATGATTGATGCTATGTGATTTATTTCACCAGGAGCATCACTCGATGCAATGAGTGCTAAGTGAACTATTCAAATCATGAGAAATTAATCACTTACAACTACCTCTCATGGAAATGGTCATACGTGAATGACTTACTTAATGTAGTTGAATCCCAAAAATGATATCTAATGAAAATGATATCTAATATAATGCATTGCGTAAACCCCCTATACTTAAATTAAAATAATAGAAAATATTATAAATATAACTTTTAAATTTAAAACAACTTAACAATCATACTAATATTTTTACAATATATATATCAATATAATATACTTAAACATATACAACTATATGAATATCATGTTGCACTACCCAGGATTAAAATGCAACTCAATATCACCATCACAACACACTATAAGTTTTTTAGTTGATTTAATTGAAAAAAAAAAACTCTTAAATAAATAATCTTCCACAACATAATGATTTTTGTTATATTCTCCAAAGTGAGTAACATTAAAATATTATTTGATTTCTTGAAAAATTTGATCTCTAAAATAGCTAATATTAACGGGTCACTTTGGCACAAGTCATTTGTGATTTACAAAGTCCTCATAAGTCGTCCTCCCACCAATCTCTAAATTAAATTCGGCACAATATGTAGTTACACCATGTTAAAACTGCCACAATGTAACAGATCGGCGACTTTATTTTATAAACTTAAAACAAATGTTTCATATGCATTCATACACTCCTTAACAGATTACAAAGAAGCGGTTTGGTTGAAAGGTTTGCTTGGTGAGTTTGGTAGGTTACAGGACAACATCAGGTTACTTTGTGATAGTCAAAGTACAATACATTTGGCTAAGAATCCGGCCTATCATAGTAAATCAAAGCATATTCCAATTAAGTACCATTTTGTAAGACAGGTTATCACTGAAAGGGGAGTCTCTCTTGAAAAGGTGCATACAAAGAAAAACTGTGCAGACATGTTCACGAAACCAGTTTTGTTGGAGAAGCTACGCTGGTGTTTGGCTTCTCTTGGCTTGCAGAAAAGATAAAATAATAAACAAACAAAGCATCAGGCTAATTGTTGTCAAGGTGGAGATTGTTGAGAATTTCTATTTTAAATAAAATAGGCAAAAATCTCAGTGTTGTGACAACAATAGGAATTTGTTGCTAGATTAGCTCCAGGTTGTTGGGAGAGAGTTAATGCATCCTAAATTTGATGTGAGAGGATTTATGAGGTAGTTAGATTCTCCTTGCTATAAAACATGTATCCATACGGATGGTTTGATAGTGGTGAGAGTTTGTGAGGAATTTATTTATGTAATCTCCTGTTTGATTAATAAAGATTGCAGATGCCTATGTTTGGTGGATGTAGCCCAGATTAATTGGGTGAACCACATTAAACCTCTGTGTTTCCTGTATATGATTTATTCGCTGTGTATATTGTCTAATTAATTACTACACACCTTGCCCTCTAACAAATTTCCCATTTATTTTATAAATATAAATGTTTCACATGTATTCATAAATGTGTTGTAAAGCAACTTGCTTTACATAACAAGAAGCGAAGGAATGCAACGTGTTATGTCCTTATATTTAATACCAATTCGAATACACTTTGATATATGTATATATACTAGCATTTGCACCTAATGTTGCAAAGGAAACGCCGTAAGGCATAGAGTGGGGAAGAATAGCGGACATGTAAATGGAAATTATTGAAAGCAAGGGTGGATGATCAGAAACCAAGTGACCAGTGCGTGTTTAATCAGAAGATTGGGCAAGCGTTCTTTGGATTGGTGATCATTAGTAAAATTGCAAGGAGGAATATATATATCAATAAAAGCTAATTGTCGGGAGAGCAATGAGTGTAGTTTGACTGCAATATCTTTTCCTTCTGGCACTTTTATTGCTATATCTTTTCCTTCTGCCATGCTCCTGCTCTCTAGAAAGTCCCAGAGAGCAGTTTCCCTTGAATATCTGTCATGCTCAACTGTGTAGATTTTGATTTCAATTAGAGCTAGAGAAAGCAATGTAAGAATGTCATTCTTGATCACAATAAAACAAGTCGTTGGAGGATATCAAAAACGAAGTGACCAATACATGTTTAGTCAGAAGACCAGGCAAGTTCTCTATGAATTGGCGATCATGGGTAAAATTGCAAGGAGGAGAAGATATCGCAGTGTAAGTTCAGTGTTTAGAGAACATTGAGCACACTTTAACTGCTATATCTTTTCCTTTTAGAACTTCTACCACTATAGCTTTTCTTTCTGTCATGCTCCTACTCCGATATACTATATTCTCATTCCATTTTCATTAGCAAACATAGTACAACTATAGTCCTGAGCACACCTCTCTCTCCATGAAGTCCAGCTAATCTTATTCCTTCCATGATGACAAGTTCTGGATTTCATTCCAAAAAGGTGCATATGTCTGACAAGTTTGATATGAAAATCAAGTTTATATCTAGAAAGTTTGTAGATACTAGGCACAGTCACTACCTACCATGTAATCACATCCTTTGCATTCGTTCCTTCACTCAATAAAATGTAGTTTAGTTTCTCACACTAACATCTATCGATCTATCTACATATATGACTAGCAGTCTCCACAAGAAACATAGCTCGTAGGTAGCTAAGTCATTAAAATTAATAGTTGGATTGATTTTCCTTTCATTGGTGAGTTCACCCTGATAGGTGCTGCAATTTTAAATGGCCAAAGAAGATGCTTCAGCCCTATCACTTATGATTACAACTATCAAACCATGTAATGGCACCCACCCTGATAAGTGCTGCTATTTTAAATGGCCAAAGAGGATGCTTCAGCCATATCACTTATGATTACAACTATGAAGTTGAAGAACAAGACAACCATATGTCTAAAAATAACTTAAGTCAAAAGCTAGACACTGAATATATTTGTTCTTTTGAAACAGGGCTATTCATTACAAAGATGTAATATAACTCTTCACAACAAGAAGCTTCTCCATGCATGTCTTTAGGTGCCAACAAAACCACTTATTATGGTATTTTGGCAACACCAACAAGGTGGAAACAAACAAAGGTTGCACTTTCCACTATTCCCTACATGATCCATCCTTTTCATTAAAGTTCGAGCCACTGGTCTATACTTCACTTTTTCTCTGAGAAGAAACCCACTGATTTATTATTCAAAATGCTTGATTGATTTTCCCTGGTAAATTATCTTAATTCAAAAGAGACTATAATTGGTTTTCACCTGTGTTCATCTGGAAAGAAACATACAAGAATAAAAGGTAAAGAACGATGTCTCATTCAGAATTAGTGGGCCTCCTAATAACATTGCCAAACCTGCTTTCACTCACTCCCCACGAATTTAGATAAAAACACATTCCAAAGAAGAAATAAATATTTTTTCTATAATCTAGATCTATCTCCATAAGCACTAGGCCCTAGCAGAGCAGTTTCCCTTGAATATCTGTCATGCTCAATTGTGTAGATTGTGTATTATTCATGATTTTCTCTTAAACGTCACCCTTAAGAATGCCCTGGATCTTCCTTGAGGGGAATCGATTTTCTCAATGCTTCTTATTTTCTAAATGCTTCTTATCACATAATGGTATCCCAAAAGTATCATAAATCGAATCCAATGGAGAGGTATGACTGTAGGGGCTAAATGTCAAAACATACATTTTGCATGCATGAGGCTTCACTGATGCTGTAAGGCTGCCTTTATGATTAGCTTCCGGAGTTCTGTGCTGTAATATCCACACAGAGAAGACTATCAGTGAAATAACAAAAAATGTCATCTGCAACTGAGAATTAAGTATAACGGACACGCACTTATAACCATCCTAAAATGTTTATGTGCAACTCTGGACATGTAGATGAAATTTACCTTCCATAAGTTCCTGACTTTGGCAGAAAAAGAAGAGTGAAGTCCAATGTCTTTCCAACATTTTTCAAGCAATCCCACAAATACTAAAAATTCTATTCTGAAAGGAAGGAGTTATGGTGGGTTTTCAATAATCTTTCAATTCTACTTGAGCTTAATGCTTTCTTAATTGTACTCCAGTATTGAATAGTGTTAACAATTAGCTGACCTCATCTTTGATA